>CM046338.1:11437303-12637303 GCA_025403435.1 Artocarpus heterophyllus | reverse complement strand
ACTTTAAAAAAATGATTGATTTTCACTGGTTTTCAGTATTTAAAGCATAAATAAAGACTTGACCTTATAACATGATTTTGTAAAATAGAACACTAAGACGCCATGAGATAGCATATATTGTAGAATACTCTAAGGTAGATTTTGACAGATTTAAATTACATTTAAGGTTGTTTGTATTTCTGTAGACCTAACGTATAGCCGGGCAGGATTGCAAAGTGAGTGCTATCAATTGGAAAACGAGGTAGGACTCTAGGCCATCATTCTTTGTTAGCCATGATTTTAAATGAGTTTTGGAAGCAAAATGTTTTCTAAAGGTGTTTTTAAGGAACGATTAGGATATATTTATTTAGTCATTTTCAATAACTATTAAATGATGATATGATCATAACGAACGAAATAATGGATGAAAAATGAGAAAACTCGGTAATATGAGACTTAAATAATGATTTAATACCAAACGAGCCAGAAGTGCTGTTTGGAATGATATGATGGTGCATGATGCCACGCAGAGATCGGGTCGTATAAAGAATGACCTTGGGGACAAGTCTCGAAACCCAGCTGAGCCACTTAGGTGTGATGTATAGGCTTTGCACATATAACATGATATTGTATGAGTTGAGTTAATCACAAATGATGTACGGTAAGCATGAAATTGGATTCATCAGTTATGGCAAATTCTAATGATTTCAAATGGTGAGAGGTAGGTATGAATTGTTAAATTATTTAATGTTTTTGTAATTATAATTAAATTCATTTGTTTTATTTCAATAAAACACGATTTAAAAACCCAAGTCCTACTGAGCCTTTCGCTCACGATTTTATTGTTTTAAAATTTCCCCCCTCTAGGTGGTCTGTAATACACCACTGACTAGAACGCTGCTGATTTCACGAGCGGACCTTAGAAGCTTTAATCAAGGTATCTGTCTATTTGATTAAGGCATGTGGTATGTAAATATCATTTATTTTTGGTTGGACTGTGGATTGTATCTCATTTAAGTCGATAATATGTGTGTGCATAATGTGGGTCGGGATGGTCCGACTCATTCCCGCTGGTTTTATTCTTTAAATTAGTATAATATTGAGGTAATTCATAGCATCATTATTAGGACATAACAAACGGCATTTGTCAAAAAAAGTTTTAAAACTTACCACTTTTTCATAAATAACCCTAATAATTTATAGGCGAGATTAGTTAATATTTTTTAATTAATTTAATTAATTCGCCATGTCACCACTTAGGTTTGGGTTCGTGACAGGAACTTACGATTTCTAGAGTTGCATTGTCTTCTATGGTGACAGACGAAGTTGCTATCAAGTTCACGGCCATTGTCGATGCCTCGATGGAGAAGACGAGTAAGAGAAAGAGAGAAAGAGAGAGAGGCTCAGAGTTTGGCAATGAAGGAGAAAGAAGATTGCGACTTCATCTAGTGATGGCGACTCGTTGGGAAGCTCCAACAATGGCAACGACTGACGGCGAAGCAGTGGCGGACTCCTACGATGCAAACTCTGACGAGACAAAGGTGATCGATGGAGAAGAAAGAGAGAGGGAGAGGGGTATCTGAGGGATTTTGAGGACCAAAGTATTCCAACCTGTTGTTTTTTCATTTTCTATAAATTTACTATTTTTAGCTTTCTCATACCCAAGCAAGAGCTGTTTTTCAATCCTAAAATGAATGAAGTTATAAAGTTCAACCACTAAATTATGAAATGAAAATTTTTGTATAAAGTTCAACCACTAAATTATTAAAAAAAGAAAAAGTAGATTTGGAGCCCAAACCCTAATACATTGGGATTCGTTTTTTTTTTAGTATTAGGATTCTTTTTGCTCAGCAATTTCGTTTTTTTTTTAACATTGTTTATTTTTTGGCACCTTATCTTGTTTATGGTAGGTCTTGATTTTCATTACGAGGTTACGAAATCTGAAAACGGAACGGGTTTTTGTCTGTTTGTTGTTTCGTATTAAAGTCTTGGAATTCCCAAATTTTGTGACCTTTTTTGGTCGGCATTATTTGGGTGAGCCATTTTTTTTTTCCGCACGATGCATGCAGATTTTTCATTGATTGTGTTGCATGTCTTTCCATTCTTTAAATTTTTTTTATAACATGATTTATGAAAGTTTTCTTGGTGGAGCAATAGGGATTGACGTTGACTATTTGGACGCCCTAAACCACACCGTTTAAGCCAACAAGAAACACCACGAACAACACAACAAACCAGCCCATTCAACGACGATGATGGCCTGTATCAACCTTTCATTCACTCCCAGGTACTAATACGTAAGAAAATTATCACGAGTTTGACTACTCCCATGATTTTCAGCTCGATGACGATGATCTTTAATAGCCATACCAACCATCCACCTAGTGCCGTCAGTTATCACCGTTGTATTACTAAACCAAAACTAATTACCCTCTAGTCGAATCATTTCCTTAGGTGGAAGTAATTTTGTGACGGTTCAAACGAGGGAGAAAGAAGAAAAAGAATAACTTAGTTCGCCACTTAGAGATGAAATGATAAGATGGATTGTCATTTTGTCGCACTTTTGATTACGTGCGTGTGGGCACAACTATATCACTCTCACATCGTTGTGCCAACCTTATAATAGCCTCAAATGCCAGAATAGTTACGTCCATATTTGTACGCTGTTATTTTTTAATGTAAGTTGTTACTTGGTCTTTTGCCCAATCTAACCACCGTACTTTAAAACAATATATCTTGCAAGGAAAGAAGCACGCTTTCGTGCTATCAGAGAGCACATAGAGGGTTTGAAGACGATGCAGCAAGTGCTGCGGGTAGAGCAGAAAGACCTAATTCTGCATGCTGTCACCTGCGGTCCTCAGGGAGACTAAAATCGAAGAGTCCGTCTGACTCTTTTTAGTTTTTTGAGGTTTCAACTATCACTGCAACTATTTTGCCACTAAACGTTCGCATATTTACATCTTCCACCAGTCATATTCTCCCATCAACTGCCTATGCATGGTTATTCCTTAATTATTAGACCACTAATTGGGCCATAATTGCCCAAACTCCCACGTTTAAGAACAAATAAAAGTACCCTTTTTTTTAAGGAATTCTTGCCACGTATTGGTTGTTTTTTACACAGGGCTATGGAAATAGAATCCTCTCTCTATATATATAATTTATAGATTTAATGGTTACATTTTCAATAACTACTTTCTAATAAGGGTATATTTTAATAACAGTTGATGATGTGATATGATAAGAATTTAATATTATTAATTATCATAATTTTTTGGTTAATAATCTATTTAATTATAACCGTTTAGATTTGTATCAAACGACTAATAATAGCAATACCCATTAGAAACATAACAAGTGAAATTATACCCATATGTAAGCTTGATTTACACATAAAAATAGTATGAGTGAATAACTAGACTTCATAAATATTGCCCAACCCAGCTTACACATCGTCAACCCTTTTAGCCTCCTGATGGCAAGTATGCAACTTAGTAGGCTTCCCAATTGATATGAAAGTCCATAGTTAAAGTGCATGAAAGACCATTGATCGAATAAAATAAAGGAGTGAGAGAGAGCAAGTTCCAATGCACAAACCCGAAGAACTACATTGCATAGAAAAAAGGGAAAGATAAACCACTCAAAAAAAAAAAAAAAGGAGCCAAGACACAGGACCTTCAGAAACCACCTCAAGAAATTAAAGAAACAAGTAGACTAAGAATTATAGGTCACCTGAAAGTCCTCCAAAGGGGCCGTCACAAGGTCTGATCGGTCCAGCTAGAGAGCCCGACAACCGGGCACATAAGCAAATTGTGGTGAATTGTTTACCAACCTACTTGAAAGTACTCAAGGTTGATTTTAGACTAAAGGTACGATATCAAATTATAATGAAATGTGCTAGAAATAAAACGTAATTAGAAAGAAAAATAAAACAGTGTTTATCAAAAGTGGCATAAACTACTTTCTTAGTTACAAATAACATAAAGCTCTCATATGCTACAGTAATAATAAAAAAATTGATACAATATAAAGCTCTTGCATGCTACAGTAAAAATAGTTCTAACTAACAGTTTTAACCAACATTTCTAACCATTCTGCCAAACACTCTATAAAGCAATAAGGATGAAGATTATTGATTCTCATTTTAATGTTCCCTTGTTTATTATAATGCGAGATTGAGAATAATTGAATAATTCTTTTCTTTTTTCTTTTTTTGTAAATAGACACACAATCAAATAAGGAAGGGATTAAAACTCTAATTGTGATACTTGAGAATTTCTAGTGTATCATATATGCAATAATTAAAGGATTATGTTAAGTAAATTATGTGCATATTTTGTGAGCTAAATTTTATGCTCTAAATTTTGTTAAATATTTAAAGAGTATAAAGTGTATCACAAGGATTATTGTTTTAATCTAATTTTTATGATAAATTCCATAAAAGTAAAAAATGAGATTTTTAAGATTTAAAAAAATTATGCCACATTCTTAAATAAGGGAGGAACGATAGGAAAATAAGCTAAAAAACTTAATGGTTGCAAAAGATGTTGCAACAAATTTTAAAATAAAAATACATTAAAAGGAAAATACTATAAAAAAATGTAGAAATTATATAGCATAAAAATAAGTAGTACAAAATTATGTAGTATTAGAATCACACATTATAAGGATTATACTGATAAAGTTAAGCAGTATAGAAATCATAGTACACAAAGTTATACAATATGAAAATTAGACAATATAAAGTGAAGCAGTATAGGAATTATAATGTGTGAAGGATATGGAAAGGTATGGAAGGTTGTGGGACCTTATAAATTGTATAAGAAAATATATTGACAGTATAGAAAGTTTATCGATAATATAGAAAAAATATTATCAGTGTAAATTTAGACTATATAAAAGTGGGTGAGGCCCACATGATGACACCCCAGAGGAAGGAAAATTGCCACTTCTCTCCATGATAGAATCGGTTGGATTGTGTGGTTTTGGAGCAAATTCATATGACATTCAAATCCTTGGTGATGTGTCTTAATATGACTAAGTGTATGGTTGAAAACTAAACATTTTTAAATCCATTAAAGTGTCACTTTAAGATGAAAAAAAAGGCCACATCTCCTTTTTCTTGGACCCGGTTTTGGCCCTCCATTTGGAGTGATTTTTCACCTCATTTTAGTCCTAATGAGGTGTCATTATTTGACAAAGTAAGTAGTAGCACAAAATCACACTCTGTCTCCATCATTTTTCATGCAAAATTGAAGAACAAAACCCATTCTTTCATGGCCCAAAACCGACCATTCTCTCCTCCATACTCTCTCAAAATTTTGATAATTTTAAGCCTCCAAATCCTCTAAGAAAACAAGTTCAAGGGTTCATGAACATTGTTTGCAACTTTGGAGGTAAAAATCCTAACTTATACTGTGAGCTTATAGTGATTTTCCATCAGTTTTAAGGGAGTTTTTGAGGGAGTTTGTTATGGTTTATAACAACGAAAACTAGCTAAGATTTCAAGCATCAAGGAGGATTTGCAAGAGCTTAAGAAATCTTTAACACACAAAGCTGGCTAATAAGATGGAAAATGGATAAAGTTGGAATGCTAGAGTGTTAAAAAGATAAGTTTGAAACCTCACCTATAACATAAAAAAAAAATGAATTTCAAATGATTTATAAATGTTTGAAATGTATGACATTTGCTGTGCATAATGTTTTAATGTTCAAGTCATGATTTTGCATTGTGATTGTAATTGTTATGTTTAATATTTGGACATTAAGTTATGTCATATAACATATTCACTACAAATGAAATTAAGTTATGTCATATAACATATTCACTACAGATTACAAGATTAGTAATCTAAACCTTAAATTAAGATAAAAAAATATCATACCAGCCTCCCAAGCCAGGGAGAGCGTTATGCTAAAGTTATGCTATAGCTTCGGTGTTCGATGGTTAAGCGCATTTAGTACATACACTTGGGCCTATAGTTAAAGAAAATTAAGAATGATGATACAACGTTCGTAAAAGAGCATAAATGAAATTATGCATTATAATATTGCATACATTCCTTTTAGAATGTTTTCTTTACAATGATATTTATGTGAAGCATGTTACAAGGAATGTTTTATGCTGGAAAACATTTTATGAAAATGTTTTACGAGAAATGTTTAATGAAAGTAGTTTGACAAAAAAAGTTTTAAGAAGAAACTTTTAATGTTTATTAGAATAGTTTGAACTTACTAAGCAAAAACTTATTACAAGTTCCTTCATACTATAGGTAGTTTTAGAGAAGGCCGGTAGGACTGGTTGAAGAGCTCGGTGTTGCTGTGACAGATACAAAGGTTGGATATGGATACCACTATAGTAATTTCCTGCTGTGTAAAAAAAAGTTTCAACTATTTTAACGAAAAGTTTTTCTGATTAAAAAGATGTTTTTTTTTTTTTAAGTTTTAAAAAAGTAAATGTAAACTTCAACAAGTTTTAAGAAATATTTTGAACGATTATAAAACCAAGTTTTGAACTATATTTCAGTTTATGTTGCAACAAAGTCTCAACAGTTTCAAGAAAGTTTTAAGAAAAGAAAAAAATTCACTCAGTATTTTCTTACTAGTAAGTAAGATTAAAGTTAAGAAATGGTCTTCAAAAAAGCTAAGTAATGGCACGAAAAGACAGGTTATTACACTAATTCACCTATCCATTCATATAAAGTAAACTACTCTTTTAAGTTATTTCAAACTTTTGACTAAAAATTATTTTGTACATTAAATTAAAAAATAATTGTTTCGTACATTAATCCAAAAAAAAGTCTTTTTTTTTCTAAATAAAAAAGGTCTCGCGAGTAATTTTACAGCTATTTTGCAATGTTTTCTTCGGTCTAAAGCAAAACAATCTGTCTATTTCTTCCTTAGAGGTTAACTTTAGTTCTCATTGACGATTTATCATTTTTTCTTTGCTTCCTCAGAAAGACCCACTTAATTCAAATACTCAATCAAAATAAAGGAATATATGCTAGGGGATTTTCTTGCCTTGGAATTTTTCAGCCAAAATTAATAATACTATCCATAACATGCACTGACATTCTATTAGGCTTCAAGACGACTTTAGCTAATTTTTAGAAAGGGTTATTTATCTTTTTATACCATATATTTTACGTTTATTTAGATATTATACTTTTGGTTTTGATCTCATCGAATGTATACATTCATATTAGGCTTTATACATAAATATATACATTACCTCAATCTATTGTGGATTTTAATCTTTAAAATGAACAAATTGTTCTTAAGTAAAAGATTAAAAAAAATGAAACATTCAAAAAAAAGAAGAAAATAAAAACACACAAAATACCCATTTTTTAGGGAATTCTATGTAGTTTTGAAGTCAAAAACTTTAGTATAAAGTTTTTTTAAGTTTTAAAGTTCTCTCATTTTATAATTTAATGGTATTTTGGACAATTTTTATGTCAAAATTAAAGATTGAATAGTAAAAGTAAAATTTAGTGTATTAAATCTAATTTGAAGGTCTAATTCAATAAGATCAAAAACCAAACATATAGTTTTAATATTAACCTAAAATAGATGGTATAAAAAGATAAATATCCATTTTAGAAAAGGGGGAAAAAACTTTTTGGAATGAAGAAATTTTGTGTTTAAAATGGTTTTATTTTAGAAAATAAGAATATTTAGATAATAGTGTTTAATGTTTTTGAAATTTTTGCCTCAAAAAAAGTACAAAAACATTTTCAAAAATACTTAAAAACAATATCAAACAAGCCTTTATTTTGATTTTCATGAGATTTATAAAACCAATCAACAATATCAAACAAGCTTTTATTTCAATTTTTTTAAGATTTATAAACAAGACTAGTTCAATGCATGTCTAAATTGTAATTGAAATTTTTATAGCATAAATTATGAATGGAATAAAAAATTATTTGGAGATTCAAAAAGAAAATGTTGCGCAATAACTGAAGCTATGCTTTTATTTTTGGACTTTAAAATTCACATTTTGTGTCTAACTACTTTACAATTTATGAAATATATAGTTTTGATACTTTAGTTAATTAATTGTTTATTTAGACAAAGTATGGCATGGTATAAAGTTTAGGGTTTTATGAGGAATAAAGTAGTAAAAGAAAAAAATAAATCTAATGTTTTTTTTCAAAAGGGACAAAAAAAGATTTGGACTGATAATATAATTTATTTTTTATTTTAAATAGTATTTTTTAGATTTTTTTCGTTTAAAATTGCTTTTTGCCTTTTAGAAGAATGGTTTAAACCATCCGTTATAACTATAAACAGTATAAAACTCTCACATGCTATAGTAAAAAAGTAAAAAGTTGCTACAGTATAAAGCTCTCACATGCTAATTCTTAAACCAAAACCGTTAGTTCTAACTATTTTTAAAATAGCTTATGTATCATATTATCTTTTAAAAACCCACATGTGTTGTTATTGTGTTAGATTTTGTTTAATCGCAATGTAAGCCATAATTAATCACAAACAAGGAGGTTATTCTGGTGAGAAAGATAACATTGGAGCACAAGAGAGATCAATAAAGTTGAAATAGAAAAGAAAATGAACGAAGAAACAAAAGGGAAAAGATAAGAGAATATTTAACGTAAGACTAAGATAGACATGACACAGTAAAAAAGAAAAGGAAAATATAAATAAAACACTAGAAAAATGAAAAAGAAAAAAAGATGAAGAACTAAAAAAGGTAAAAAAAAAAAAGAAAGAAAGAAAGAAAGAAAGAAAAAGCTAAGTATTTAATGTAAAAGACAATAATAGACAAATAAAGTAAAAAACAATGTAAATAGAAACAGAGACTAAATTAAAACACCAAAAAAGTAAAAAAAAAAAGAAGAAAAGATAAAACATTGAAAATGATAGACAATAGAGTTTTTATTTTTTTTATAATAAGCAAGAAAAAAAAAAGTAAGGCATCAAGTGATGAATTAAAAAAGAATTTAAAAAATTCAAACATGAGATTATAGAAAACAAATAAAATCTTTCAAAAAAAAAAAAGGAGGTGTCAAAAAAACTTGCGTCGTGGCTACCAAATGATTAACAGTGCTTATATTTGCCCTTTACAGTTAAAGATAAAGAAAGAAGATATATAATATTAGGCAAAACTGCACAAAATAGTAATGTTTGTGACTGTTTTTCTTTATACATATGACATAACTGTTCAAAAGGGATAAAACCGTAGTGTAGGCCGTAAAATTCATATAACGTCGATAAATAATTATGTTGGACATCACTGAAAATTTTTATTATATAAAGTTTTCTCTTTATATATATGTACCTTCTGCAAGTTCTCTTTAGACTTTGCGACACTATCGGACAATGGTACCAAACTCATTTAGTTTTCTATAGAAATTTCTCTAAAAAAAAGTTACTTTATAGATTTTTTTTTCCTGAATATCTCACGTAAATTTCGGGTCCCTGATGGCTGGGCTCTTTCTGAACAAGCAAGAGGACTCTTATAATGGAATGTTTACGTCAACTGTCGTCTTAGAAAACAGTAAATTAATTTTTACCACTTGTAAAAAATATTTTTATATTATTTGTCACTTACAAAAATCATTATAACAGTAAAATTATTAAAAAAACCATGATATTTTTTCAAAATTTTTTTAATATAATATATTTTAATCTACAATTTAAAATGTAACATACTTATAAGGCTCCCTACTGTATAATAATGATAAATTTTGAGATTTTCTGGACCCATCCTGACGTTCAGGGAATGTTTAACTAAAAATTATGTGAATGATAAACTTAATTATAAATAATATAAAATTATCATATATTATAATAAAAACAACGCTAGTCACTAACCAAACACCCTACAAAGTCCTTTCATCTCGCCCACTTTGAAGTGGGCGCAATTTAAAATGGACCCTTGAAAATGTGCTTCTCCCCAGTACTGCAAAGTTTCAAAAGAAGGCCCAATCATGTCGTTTTTTTGGTTGACGTCTTGCCATCATTTTCATTTTGCCTTCAAAAGTCGAATTTTAAATTCGAATAAAGTTTTTTTAAAAATAATAATTATAAAAGACAACTGACGCCAGGGGTTACTAACATAGGGAACTAAACTGGCACACGTGGATGCTAACCTTCCGTTTCACACGTCGGTTTGCACTTTTCAATTTGAATTATTGGAAGTAAAAAGTCTTAATAATTACAATATAAAATAAAAAAGATAAATAAGCTTTGTTTAATTTTGTTTTTTAAATTTTTTAAAATTTTTTAATATATTTTTTTAAGATAAAAATTTTAAAAATATTCTCAATATAATTCTTAAAAAAATTTTATTTTTCAAAATAAAAACATTTTCATATATTTTAAAAACAATATCAAATAGCTCTATAAAACTTTGAGTAATTACGATATATAAAGTGTTTAAAAAAATAGTTAAAACTACACACTATAAAATGTAAAAACTTTACACTGTAACATATAAGAGCTTTACACTGTTGTAGTTTAAATTATATAGTTAAAACTACTCTTCCAAATAAATCAATAAAACGTTTTCTACGACAATCAATTATGAAATTAGGCCACCAATAAATCCTTTTGGAGCTCTCACCTTATCTCCTTTTCTTGTAAACTTTTCCAACAATGAACAGATTTGTCTGTCCTCAAATTATAAAAAAAATCAGATTTGGTAAAAGTTTACTCAATAAATGAAAAAAAAAAAGAGGATTACTTTTTTTTAGGTAAAAGAGAGTCGGTATTATTAAATTTGACAAAGAGTAATACTTGACCAAACCAACAATTTCAAGATTAAAAGGTGAATTAGAGGAATAAAACTTCCAGTGAATTAGATTTCAAGCATAAAATCAGTTCAAATCAAAACTTTTAGTTGCTACAGTGTAAAGCTTTCACATGCTATAGTTTTCACTTTAAAAATCATAGTTCTAAACATATTTTTCAAACTCCCTTTTTTTAACTTTTATAGAAAATTTAAGCCTCTTTTTTTATATTAAAATGATAACGATGAGTAATTGGACTTCAAAAGTGTTTACTATTAGAGCCCGTTTGATTCGAGTATTTGAATAGAGTATTTGAATAAATATTTAAATTTTTATGAGAGAAAATACTGCAGCAAAATGATTTGAACCGTGATTTGAACCGTGAAACAAACGGGCTCCAATATTCTTGTTTTCTCTTTTTCTTTCTTTCTTTTTTTTTTTAATTTAAGTTAGAGGCACAGGAAGGTTCAAATTCAGTCTCTACTCCTAAAAAGGAATCAATATTAAGGGCCTTAGCGTAAGCTACAAAGAAATTTATTTCTTTCCCTTTTCATAACTTGTACAGAAAATCATGTGTGACTACTGAGTGAACTATATATACCAAATCTATATATTTTACAAAACTACATTATATACTAGACTTGAATTGCTGACAAATTGCATAAACATGGAGACGTATATGGCAATGTGTACGAATAAAGAGAAATATTCCCGTCTCTCGCGTCCAAATGCTTAACAATGTGTTGTTTGATTCAAGTGCTTAGGACGTTTATAATTTTAAACCTATTGGCCTACAAAAATAGATGTTTGGTAGGCCTAATAAACAAATCGTTCAAAACAATAACGATTATTTGAGACGACTAAATTATTAGTTTTGAAAACTTTAACCCACATTGAGTTATAACTGTTTTGTACTATTTTTTATAGTAAAAAAATTATTCTTATTTTTATTTTTCTTAATAAATTAAAGTTTTTCAAATGCCAATTGTCTATTGTGTTGTTTTATTCATATTTTAAAGTTTTATATTCTAAATATCAGTTCAAAATCACTGTTTAAATCATATAAGTTTAAAACTACTAGAACTATAAAATTTAAAACCACACCATTGTAAACCGCAAATCAAACGAACCCCAAGTAATATAAAGCGAATGAATTTAGGGTGCGCAGTTTTGCTGCTTTCATGAAAAAGAAATTCCATTCCCATGCGTCAGCGACGCATACAGAAGGACATGTACGAGGATCTTATTTATATATATAGAATTATCATGTCAATCTAATAAATCCAATCTTGCCCAAACATGATACTTTCACATTATCTGATAGATGAAGATTTTTGTTCTCGCCTATTTGCCCAACCCGCGAAGCAAATTTTTTTAGACCTAATTCGATTAGATTTTAACAATTTAATATATGAGTATCTGTGTTAAAAATAGAGAGCTTTATAAATACGTCACTTTTTTAAATTGTGAATTGAAACATGTCACATGACAAAAACTCTTTGAAAAAATGCCACAAGTCATTTGTTTTTTTTGATAATTTTTCTTTTGTAGTGATTTTTGTGAGTGACAAATAGTGTAGAAGTTTTTTCGCAAATTACAAAAGTTAATGCACTGTTTAACAAGGTGGTAGTGGACATAATTATCTCTTAAAAATAAGGGCAAATTGTTCCAATAAACCCCGACCTTTCACGAAAGTGAATATTTGGTTCCCAACCTTTGATTTTTAATTTATCAGTCCTCAACCTTTGATTTTAGCTATTGAGGGACCAATTTAACGATCAAACAGTTAATTTCATAAAAAAAGTGACAAACTGGTCTTCAAAGTTATAAAAAAGATGACAAATTGGTCTTCAAAATTAATGATTTAATCGTTACATTGATCACTCAGCAACTAAAACGAAAGGTTATGGACTGATAAATAAAAAGTAAAAAGTTGGGGATTAAAATCACACTTTCGTGAAAGTTGGGGACTAACATGGCAATTTACCCTAAAAATAATATATGCCGCTATTTTACGCGGGTTTAAGAACCTATACCAAAATTACTACAATATTTTCTCCTATAAAATTTAAACTAAAAAATTGGTTAGATTGCGCTCCCAAACTTCTTCTCATTTAGAAGGTTGATAACATTAATTGTTTATAACTTAAGGGTGTTTCACAAAATCAGTTCTAACTAAAACTTTTAACTGCTACAATATAAAAAGCTCTCACATATTACAGTGATAAAAAAATATGTTACAATGTAAAACTTTTACATACTACAATTTTTACTTCAAAAGTTTCAGTTCTAACCATATACATTTTCCAAAAACCTATTAAACAGGAAAAACAACCTACAAAATATGGACACTTGTAGAAAAAGTTACATACATTCTCACATATATGGATTATGGACCACAATTGATACATATATATATCTTCTTGTCCCCCACTAACTACATTGAGATAACTAATGATCGACATGGAGGCCGATCGCTCATGTGAAGTTCAGGTTAGGAAATTAGATTTCCTATATTAGGCACATTATTAGGAAATCATATTTTCTATATTGGGCCATATATTGTTCTCAATCAATTATGTAAGCTATTAATATGGGTTGAAATTTTGGTGATCTCATTTTAACGTTAAATCCCATTAATTACGGAAATTGATATGGAGTAAATTGAGAATATATCATTTAGGGGATTATGGGAACCTTATATGATGACTTTTATGGTTATGGTCCCTAATATACCAAAAAACACGATATAGTTTCTTTTTTTCCTATCAGGAAAAGTAACGACAGTCCCATTGAGAAATTGAGACGTCTTGATTGAAGAAGATCACAAACCACTAGTTCTGTTGTTCGATCGTTACTAATAGATCTAGGTATTTTATTTATCTATTAATTCTTATAATCTTGTATGATATAGATCCTGAGCTTAATGATGTTCTTGCTCTAAGATGTTTTCGTATAGAATTGGGTTGATTGGTTCGGTATTATTTTTACCAGCTCATGGTCTAGGCACATCATGTGCGTCCTACGCTTGGAGGGACCTTTTTGGTATCTTTTTGGACTGATCATTGATCATAATTTGAAAGAAGTGGTAAAGATTGAACCCTCGCTGGCTCCCTGGAAAGTGATAAATCAGGTACATCTTGAAAAGTTTTTTAGCTCGCTAGTCGCTGGGGAGGTACCGATCACTTTGATGTTTTTGGTAATTTCCTCAAAAGATCCCCAGATATCTGGATCTTGGCGTTGCCTATATAACTTTAGGTTATAAATCTATTACACATAAAATTATAAGTTTTAGTTTAATATATAACGTATTTTTATATTGAGTATTATTGTTTTGATAATAATAGAGTTATAACTCTATAAGATTAAATATGAACACTTATAAGCACTATATGACAAATGCATGTAATTGTATTTTTATGCACTCCGATTCTTTCAAATAATAATAATTATACTCTTTTGTGACATATAAAAATTAGAAGTATAACCTAACAAAACTAGGTTGATCTCGGCAACATATAATGATAATGAATTTGTTTCTTCTTCTGATGTTTGGGTTTATGGTTTTAAAATAAATAATGAGAAGTTAATGCTTATAGGTAGAAGAAACATTACAATTAAATTGACACCTCATCCCACGTTAAACCCTTCCACTCAAAATTATTAAAATAAGAAAAAAAAAAGTTAGGAATTATAAATCCGTCAAAAGCCAAAAGCAGAGCCAAAAAAATCAGAAAACCAGAGAAACAAAAGAGAAAATTAATAAAGCAGATAAAAAGTCCTCCCAATGATCTACTTTCTTAACAAAGATCATGATCAGACATGCTTAACTTACACACATATACATACATATATATATATATATGTCATATATTGTTGCATTATAACAGTGCATTAAGTTCTTCTGCTGCAGTTAATTTATATGTGATACTAGTTTTTTTTTTTTTTTAATTTGCTCATCGAATAAGATCCACATTGCGTCAATTAGCAATAGAAAGCTTAATTTTATTACGACTAAAATACTAGTGAAAATTCAGCAAATTCTTATTAAGCACTGGGATCGAGAATTCGCTTTCATTATACACAGGAATATTGCATGTGCGAGCATCTAGAATAACAAAGTTTAAAGAGAGTCTTCGCGTCTGTGCCTGTAATATATTAATGTTGTATTATATACATTGACCAAAAATATAATAAAGCAAGCTAATTAACTTGTTTAATCTTTTTAATGATCGCCGACTATAGTCTGGACAATCACCGACACCGGTAAGCCATGTATAGAAACTAGTCCACTGCCTTGTAGCAATTAGCATTCCAACTTCCCAGCCAAGAAAAGATTAAAATAATCTGTGGCCATTTAAAGTTGAATCATCCCCACACTCTTATTTTGTTTTATTTTTTATTTATTTATTCATATAGAGGCATGAGTCATCTTACTTGTTTTTTTTTTTTTTTGGTCATTTACACCCATGCATTTCCAGTTTTTCATAATTTGTATATTTGCATTGTAAGGGCATGTTTACCAAAATCGTAAAGAAATATAAAAGAAAAGGTAATGAGATTAATGAAAAGCAAAGTAACGTAATAGTAATAAAGATGACTTATTTTGTATTTAGTGTTTACTTATCTATTTGATAATGTATTGGGAAATAGTCTTATTTATTTTCTAGTGTTACTTACTTAGGAATGAAGATTTTATCCAATGTAATTATTAAAATATCATTTTTACACAATCAATAACCATTAAATAATTATATTTGAATTTAGATATTTAAGTAAATATGTCATTCATTTCCTTTGACAGGGATTCAGCACTAAAGGACATGAGAGGATTAGTATTCTGTTTCATTATTCCCTATATTGTGTGGGGTTTACAAAACTCTCAATAATGATTTTGTTAGTAAACACATTATTTAAAGAAAAAAAATCACTTCTTACTTTTCTCTTCCATTTGATGCAAAGTAAACAGACCCTGAGTTTTTAGTATTTAAATGATGGATACAATTATAAATTCAAATGTGAAAATTAAAAGGGTTTAGGGTCCAATTCAATTAACGAAACATTTAGGGAGTATTTTGTGAAAAACCAGCGGGGCATTATGTTTATTAATTGATATTTATTAGTTATTAGAGCATAATTACAAAAGATTTTAAAATTTAGAGTTTTATTTATGAAAATTTTAGGTTCTTGAGGTGATCCAAGTTACCAAACACTGATAAATTCATAGTATAGCATTACGAAATGAGTCCCATTAAATATTTTACGCATTTTGAGAGAAAATATCTCTTTCCTTTGCTTATTTTTCTAATAGTTTTTTAAAAAACTTCTAACAAATTTAAGATATATAGTTTATTAATTACTTGATTTGGTTTAGTTTGTATGCTTTATATGGTGTTTGGCAGGGTGGTTAGAACTTTTTTATTGTAACATATGAGAGCTTTACACTAAAGCGATTTTTTTATTGTTATTGTAGCATGTGAGAGTTTTACACTGTTTGTAATTGAGAAATGAGTTTATACCACTTTTGCCAAACACCCATAGAACGGCAAAAACTAAAACACACTTATTTTTTCAATTAAATAACAACTTTTCTCCGACTTCCTTTAAATAATTCTCTCCTGAAAAATTATTTTCAGATTAATATTTCCCCCAATATTTGATTATCCAAATTGTAAGATGAAACTGCAACGATATACATCAACATTAATAGTACAAAAATAACATGCCATCTTTTACAATTGAAATAATATGTTCTACTACTTTCTTGAGTGCCAATTTATGAACTCCTCTTAAAGTCAGATTACTAATATCGATCGAGTAATCAACACTCACCATGTAGATCACTTTCATGAAAAATAAATAAGAATTAACAATAAACGAAATGTTTGGCTCCAAACACCGCCTCCAAGTGTTATAAGATAATTAATCCTTATTTAGATAAAATATTCAATTGCGTTTGCCGACATTGCGGTACCATTTGGTGTTAATGGAAAAATAAAATCATAATATAATACAATATAATATAATATAATATAAGAAGGGTTCTACATTGATCGTGTTGTTGAAAAAATAGATGATTTCACATTTATTTATTCCATTTTGTTTGAATCATTTTACAGTGGATGGTTGTGGCGGTTAAGTTTAAGGGACATAAAATGAAATTATGGCGATTTAATCTTGTTGAAATGATCAAGTTTGAAGTTCGATCGGTGCATTATTATAGTTATAATATTTAAATCAAGACTTTCCGGCTGGACTTCAGCTGTGGAGCCATCAAGCTGTAAAGCCATGCACAACTTGTTCAGTCCTACTAATTTCATGAATTTTATCTGTCAGAACTTAAGTTGTGGAGCCATCAAACTGTAAAGCCATGCACGACTTGTTCAGTCCTATTAGTTTCATGAATTTTATCTATTAGACCATCTTCAATGCAATATTAAATCAATTAGCTAATACCAGAATTTTAATATTTGTATAAAATTATTCTCTAATATGCTGTTACTTTTTGTGTTAAATTTGATTATGCTATAGTACTTTTTAACGAATTTACATCAACTATGCTAAGTTTTTACGTTCTATTATCATTTGTTGATAGAAGAAGCGTGTTAAAACAACGTGTCTGCTAATTGTCAAAACAATCAAACATAATATTTGTTAGAAAAAATTACGTATTTTAAAAAATATGTTTATTCTTGTTGTACATTAAAAAAGTTGTGTCACATTATAATTTATATTATTTTTTAAAATTAACTAGTTTGACCTGTTTATATTCTTTTTTCTTTTCCAATTCAATTAGGAAAGCCATGACACACCCTAAATCCTCTCTTGTTTTCCTCTTTCATCGATTATAATTTTTTTAGTGGTATAGAATTTCAAACAAAGCATTAATTAAAAAAATAATGTCAAAAAAGGGTATTTATAAAATATCTTTTTGTTGTATTTTATACATTGAGCCGGATCTGACACCAAGTACAACATGTGTAAAATTTTACATAAAAAGTATTAAAATAACAACGCAACGAAGAGAGCTTTTCCAAACAAATATTAAAATTTAAAATTGACACGTTGTTTTAACCTTTAACAGTGCACTAAAAAATATTACTACGAGGAAACTTCGTTTTTTTATGTCCAAATTAAGCTTTTAGTTGGGCTAATAGAGCACGGTAAAAATTTAGTGTCGAAGAAAAATATGTTTACCAATTTAGGTGAGCCAACTAAATCATACCACGAATACTCATTTTGTTTTGTTTTATTGTTTTATTTTTTTTAGAAATATGACAAGCCTTTCATCATATTAGCCAAAAATAAAAAATAAAAAAACTTCTAGAGATGTTTTAGAACATATTTAAAATTATGAGTTAAAACTATAACAAATATAACATGTGAGATTTTTATATTATAACATATTTTTATATTACATTATGGCATGTGAGAGCCTAAAAACTTTACAATAAATGTGTTTAAAAAACCAACTAAAACTTAAAATTAATATTTAAATATTTTAATATATGAGAGTTTTATATTATAATAATTTTTTATTTTTTACTATGATATATAAAAATGTTTCACGGTAATAAATTGAACTTTTTTAACGCATTCTATTTTGTTTACGATCATAATTACGAGTTCCAATTATATCGTAAAACTCGACTAGTTGCGTTCCCCTCCAATAAATAGAACGGACAATTTCTTTACGTCAAGCACGTAGCCAATCGGCCACACCTACTTGGCGCCGACTGACCCACGTGGCAGCAATCAATCAGTTGGCATCAACTTTCTTCTTCATTCATTTTGTTTATTTATTTATTTATTTAATCTCTCTCTTTCCTTCATCAGAAATCACACGTAAAGAACCTAACGCGTGAACCCAAACTTTATGAAAGTCTATACAGATGGCAGTGTCTTGTGTTGATCTATCCTGTGATTCACACGTAAAGATTTATTATGTATTGACTGGCAATAAATACTCGTGGTAGTACATCGGTGAGTTCACACGAAAAAAACGTGTTTAAAATTCCCATATTGAATGAAATTAAAACACACACTTTAATTTGTTTTGGTTGAAAATTAGAGTCTTAAAATACACCAGCTAGTAACGACACAGATAATATTGGAGTTAATTTTACCCTTATAATATGTTTATTTAAAATTGAGAAATGTCAAAAATGAGAGTCGATTCATGTTTACTTTTCTTAATTGTGAAATGAGAGTGAGATTGGTGGGTTATACACAAATTTGAGGTTGAAAAATGGAATATGCAATCCTATGCCTGCTTTGGATAAGGATTCCCGTTCCTAATAATAATATTAAGTTACTATTATACTCTTAATTCACTTATAAATGCTGGATTAAAAAGAAAATAGAGGAAATATAATTACAACTTATTTTTATTATTTTATTTTATGCAACCTAAATATTTTTAATTTTATTACAGCAAATATGTAATTTATAATATAACTTGATTTTTTACATTGTACTTTAATTTTTATCTATTTTATTTAAATTTTGACAATATATTTTTAAACATTATTTATTATTTTATTATCCTAATAATATTCAACAATTTTTTATTATGATTAACGTTAACATAAATTGCGTGCAACTTATTTTTTGGATTTTAGGATAAGCAAACCTATGAATGGATTTGGAGTAACTCTAATTCCAAATCTTATAACCTACATAAACGCCTTGTTTTGGTTACAATTTCTTATTTAGAATCCTACTTACTCTAATACATTCCTATTTCGATTAAGTGTGTCTAATCATGCTATTAAATTACGTCTAACTTGGCTTCAACATTTACTTTTACATGGCAAGCCATCTCAAAGGTATGAAATTTCGTAGTTAATCCATTTCTTAGAGTTCTGTCTAAAAGTAGATAGATATTCATCATGTATTGACCATCATGTATGGGTGCCTTTAAATTCAATATTTTTTTAGGGTCATTTCTTTTTTTTAATGAAATAACTTCATTTTCTTTGCATTGTTATCCTTCCTTAATTCGCCCAAATCGAATCCCTAAACCTATCCGTCACAACAAAATCTGTCGGATGACAACTTTCTCAACAAGAAGATGACAACGATAATGGCCACCAAACTTGACAACAACGTCCTCGTCATTTGGAGTCATTGACTCATATCTAAAGCGATCGAATAAAGATCAAGTTCTTGGATGTTATAGTGTGTTTGGGAGCATAGTTAGAACTATAAAATTAAAACTAAAACATTATAGCATAACAGAGCTCTACAATATAACAAACTTTTTCTTTATGTTGGGGGATTTTCTATTGAACCTATAGTAATTCAACACATGAATATACATATATATCAAAGACAATGACAAAAAGAAAGAATGAAGAATATCCGATCTAGGCCCTTTTCCAAGAGGGGAAATTGGCAGGAACTCTAAGCCTAAAAGGGAATATGACATGGCAAAAATCTAATGATATAAATAGAACATAAACCCATAGAAAGGGGACTATTGGCTGATTCTTGCAGACTATTCCTTATTATTTTCTCTACTTCTTCTCTACAATGCTCTTAAAATATTTCTATTACTATTTGGCTAAGTTTCAAAGTGTCTTTGCAGATTAATCGGCGGCAAATTAGAGGTGACGGAGTTCTAGCCATTCTACCAGAGATCATCAGAGCATGTATCAAAGGGATCGATGTTTGGAAATCACTTAAATACTTTATACTATAGTATGTGAAAACTTTATACTGTATCAGTTAGAACTAATAAGTTCTAAAATATTGCCAAACAAAGCGTAGAGAGTAGATATGTGTGTCCTTTATACCATTTATAATGGTGGTGAATACGAGAAGCAACCAGTTGCGTTGATTTTTGTTGGACGATTTTGAGGAATTGCCATTAATGTTAGGGCTGGGCAAATTCGTGTTCGTGTCGGCATATTTACAGTACGACATATTTACGCCGAACACGAATACGACACGATTAATAAACGTGCTAAAAATGCAAACACGAACATTACCTGCCTATGACACGCGTAACACAGCACGACACGATTAACACGATTACTAAGCGGGCCGTGACCTGTTGACACTACAACAACACGCATATGGTATGTTTATGACCTAGTTAACTAAAAATTGAAAAATAAAAATAAAAATAAAGCCAATAAAGAAAATTAATAAAAACACAATATCTAATTAATACTAACCTACTACAAATATTTCAAATATTTTTTATTTTTTAGTTTAAATGTATTATAAACGGGCGGGTCGTGTCGTGCCATGTCGACATGTTTACGGCTCGTTTAATTAAACATGTTAAGGCGTGTTAGTCGTGTTAACACGAATCCAGCCCGTTTATTTTCGTGTTATTCATGTCAACATATTTATGACCCAATTAATAAACGTGTGGTCTAAACCTATTTATCTCGTGTCGTTTTCGTATCGTGTCGTGTTTGAAATTACTAGCCTTAATTAACGTACACCCACCCACGAGCAAAGCCACAAACAACGATAAAGGTGAGACTTCAACCACTAGTGGGTCTCCAATGCTAGCAGAGCCGCAAGGGTCACTGCTGCTAGTACAATTTCTTTTCCTTTGTTTTTAGAACATAACTCTCCAAAAAAGAAAGATTTCAAAGTAACTTACACGGAACGACCATGCATGGTTTCCACTCAATTTCAGAAGAAGTATGACAAGAGTTACCAATAGTGAGATTTGTGAAGTTCGAGGTAGTGTTTTGTGTAAAAGCAAATGTAAGAGACCAAGTTGTGACTGAGATTATAATCCTAGGATCATTTATGAAATACCAATTGTGAATTGTTACTGAGAAACTAACATTACTTATTGTACTTATTTGCAAAAGAGATTAATTAGCATAGTTTTTATTTATTTGTTTATAGAATGTCAAAGCACTTATTTACAAAAGACTTAAATTAGCATAATTTCCATTTACTTATGGAATGTTACTCATGTATCGATTAATATGGTATACATAATTTATATCTTTCTATCTAGGAAAGACTTTGACGAGAATATATAGAGTGTTTGGTATTGTGGTTTCAATTAAAGTTTAAGGTTGTATAGTATAAAGTCCTATATCATAGTGTAAAAAAACAAGTATAGTGTAAAACTTTTACATGTTACAGTATTTTTAACTAATTAGTTATAACCAATGCTCTTAAACACCTTAATAGATTGAATACTACATTTGTTTGAAACCAAAAAAGAGCGCGTTTATTTCACTGATTTGGTCTAGTTCAACTGTAACACCCACTTATTTTTATGTAACGAATCACGATAAGTTAGTAACAACGTTAAGGAAAATAATTTATGTTATATGTTATGATATATGATTTTAATGTTACAAACTTTTATGTCAAGTTTTATGACAGGTGACGACCGCATGGAATCGTTGTGCTCAAGTGTTCATGATTATTTTAATGTATGTTTAATTATGATGCAATGATGAATTGAATGTTTTAATGTATGGCAATTAAAGACAGTTCGGCAGGCCGATGGAAAGCATCGGTAGGCCAAACTTGGTGGAACCGATAGGCCGAAGAGGAGAATCGACAGGCCGAACACAGCTGACGAGCAGTCAGGAGAAATCTCTCCAAATTTATGGCTAAGATAATTATATTAAATGAGTGATTTATTGTGATTAATTGACATAATAATGGAATAATTTTGTTAGTTAAGGAAATAAAAGGTTTGACTTCGCATTGATTTGTATTATTTTAAATAGTTTCCTATTTTAGAGGGCAAAAAAATAGCAAGTAAGACTAAAGTTTTGACTTTCCCTCTTTTCTCTCCTTCCTCCATGCCAATTGCTATCAACTAGTCAGAAAATTTTGACTTAATGGAGGGTATTGAATTTTATCAGTTATGCTCATTACGTTAAAAATTTTTAACGTTCTTTTCCATATTTTTCTCTCATCCTCTCATGTATTCTCTCTCAATTTCTGAGACGCCTTTTTCTGTCTTTCTCTCTTCCTCTTCTCTTCTCCACGAATTCCATTCCTTTTCTCTCAAAAATTCTCTGCAAGTATTGAAAGAAAAGTTATATTTTGTTGGTTGAATTCAAGGATCTTGAGAAGAAATTTTTAAGGTAAGGACTCAGCTTTTCTGGTGTTTTTGAAAAGAATTTCTCCTCCTCAATTCGTCTACAATATCTTTCTCTAGGTATTGTATTTTGCTCTAAGTTTTTAATATGATGTTCATGCATGTATTATGTGATGTTTCTCCAAGTTTCAAGTTATTTCAGTGTTTCTATGAAAAATATGAATTTTATATCCTCTACCCCTCATAGAAAAATATTACTGTTTAATTTTGATGCATGAAAAATGTAATGTTTATTCAAGGGGTAAATGAATGATATTTTTCATGAAAGTTGACAAGAATGTTCATGTATATGTTATGATATTGACTGCAAGGTTTGTTAATGTTTTGATTAATGTATTTTATGTTATGAAATTTTTATGAAATTATGTCAAGAAAACTGTTTTAACAATGTTGTTTTTGGATTTTCATTTTATGAAATATTTTACATGTTTAAATGATTTTTATTGATGATGAAATGATTCTATGATATTGAAATGCATGATAATAAGATGTTTGTATGAATTTTAAAATCAAAATATATGTGTTTTAATTGTTCGAAAACGTTTTTAAAAGATATTCATGTTTGTAATGTATGAGATGTTTTGATGGTAATACTTAAGGAAACATGTTATGAATAATGTTTATATGTGATGAATGCATATGTGATGATAATTTTATGTTTTCACAATGATGGTTATGAATTATGTTTGTAATATGAGATGAGTGTATATATGAATGTTGTATGAATTGATGTTTTATGATAAGTATTAATTTAATTGTATTTTTAAATGGATAAATAACATGAACACTCAAAGAAACGAGCACATCGAGACCGCGGCGTCGTCACCAAAGCATATTAAGGTTAAGTAAGCTAGCTTTAAGGTAAGTACATTCTCACCTGCAACATGACACGTTTCATAAGGTTTGATGATATGTTCACAATGATATTCATGATGATTTTATGGTTATTCTCCTTAAAAGATTTCTTATGAAAGATTTTCATGATTTAAAGTTATACATGTTCGTTTATGGCCAATTTTTAAAACAAGAAAGTTATGTATATATGTATCACTTAATGAGTGTTGCACACCAATGTTATGTTATGATGATGTTATGATATCATGTTTTTGGTTTGAGATTAGATACCCCTTTCCTCTCATGACGGCGCGCCTATGATGATGATTATGGTGCACACTCAGGCCCTTAAGATAAAATGGAATAAGTTTTAATATGGTCAATGTAACGAAAGATATGTTTCTATGAAATTGTGCTTAAGGCACTTTTATGATATGATGATGATGATGAAGATGAAGATGTATATAGAATGTTTTTAATTGTGAGAATTATATGTACTTACTAAGCTTTAGCTTAATCAAGTTTTATGCCATGTTGCAGATAAGGGTAAGAAAATCATGGACTAGGCGGAGGACATGGGAAGACGTGTGAGCATTCAGCACGATGAATTGTAATCGGAAGAACGCTAAGAAGAATGTTTTTATGTTTTAAATCAAGTTTTATATTTTGAACATATTTTTATGTTAAGTTTTAAGAATACATGAACTATGTTTTATATTTTATTTCATCATTTTAAGAATTTTGATCTTCCGCATTTTTACGAAAAGTTAAATCTGTTTTACAAATTAAGTTTTCTCAAGGATTTTGGCTCGGTCAGCCTGCTGAACATCCTTGGTCGGCCTGTCGATATTTGAAAGTTCGGCCTACCGATCACGTTTTCGGCCTACCAGACGATGATGAGTTTTTAAGCCAGATTTGCAAAGCCTCTGCTGGCCTGCCGGTTGAGGAATTTCGGCCTGCTGATCATGTTCAGCCTACCGAAGTCCCATGTTCGGCTTGCCGAACTGTGGGAGTATGTAACTATTAAATGATGTGATGTTTTTATAAGTGATGATTTTACAACTTGGTATGTCTATTTTATTAAAATAAGTTTATGATTAATTTAAAGTATAGTTGTATAAATTGTGATATGGAATAAGTTAAGCAACGTTATTTAAACAATGTTAAAAAAAAATGTATGAATGGATCCTGGTTAAGTATGTTTAATTATATTTACAATTTAAAGTGTCATATAAGTTTTGTAATTTTGTTTATGTTTAAAGTCCAAGTAAGTATGAATGTAAGAATGTAACGACATCTGTGACGTCCTTAAAAGGGAGCGTTATAGGATTTGGTATCAGAGTGAATTTTCGATTACAATTTATATAGCCACACGTCAATCCAAGTCTTCCAAGTAAGTATGAATGTAAGAATGTAACGACATCTGTGACGTCCTTAAAAGGGCGTGTTACATCAACTCTGTTCAAGCAGTCATCACAATTTGAATTCGTGTTTTGGTAAAGCATTTAGTTCAAACTAAATTTATAGTTTAAGTTGGGATAAACTATCTAACTTAAAATAACCCTTTATTTCAACATCTTGAACCAATATTAAATAATGATTTCATTCCTACATTTATGTATTTATGATTTGACACAATTTTTCTTACTATTTTTCAATTAAATAGCATTTTTAATATCTCATATTTATTTTTTGCTTAAATGAAATTTTCATGCTTCAAACTAGAGTTATTAATACTCATCCAAACATAAATTCAGTTTAGATTTCTTGTTCAGACTACATTCTAAATATACATCCAGACACTAGTTCGGATTATTATTTAAACCATACAATTTGGATTTTTTTTGTTCAAATAAACATCGAACTAACAGACCAAATGAGACAAAATTTTCCATTTTATCTTCTTGTTTATTTCATCTCATGACTAATTTTTGGGCGATTTTGCGCTATCTTGCTTTTGTCTGAGTAATTTTATTGAGATTTATGCACGAGCGACATATGAATATTGTCACTGGATTGGCACCATCTTACTCTTAGAGCGTGTTTACCAAACCGTTAAAGACTGTAAAGGAAAATATAATAGGACTGAAAAGAAGAGTAAAGTATTAGAAGTGAGTATCATTCATCCCTTTCTGGTGTCTACTTACTCATTTGATGGGTTAATGGAAAACAATCTCATTTCCTTTTTAGTGTTTACTTAATTAGGAACGAGAAACTTATTTAATATGATTCCTAAAATATCATTTTTATATAACTTACAATTATTAAATAATAACATTTGAATTTAGACATGTAAGTAAATATAGTATTTATTTCCTATAATAAAGAATCAATATTCAAGGGTATGAGAGAATTTGTATTCCTTAACTTATTCTCTATGTTGTACAGAGCCCTATAAAACGCTTATTATTAATTTTATAAACAAACATATTATTAAAAATCATTCCTTATTTTTTTAAATGTAAAATAAACATGCCTTTAAGTTAAACACATTTTGAAAGTGCCAGCAAAAACCTTTGAAGTTTAAGGGCCTATTTGTTTCGAGAACTCTTTGGACTCAAATTTGGATTCGAATATTAAGAATTCCTTAGATACGTGCTTATTTCCCTTAAAATCTGAGTCTTTTGAGTATCAAGAATCTAAGTTTTTAAAGTTCTGGCTCCTCTTAAACTTTTGATACTCAGATATCTCTGTTACACTAAAAACTAAAATTCTCTCTTTTATATTTGAGGGAAAAAAATCATAACTTCGTTATTTGTTATGCAATTGATATGATTTTTTTTTCATTATATTATAGCTGAGAGAGGAATAAATTAAAATCTATATTGCATATTTTTTAAGATCATTAACATTAAGATTTTATTAGATTTATTGATAAATCAAAAACTATTTTTACTACCTCTTTAAACATAAATTTTAATTTTATTATATACTTAGATTAAAACTTAAATATACATTCAAATGTTAATTTAAATAGCAATTTAAATCACTAGTTTAAATTTTAATTTAAATCGTATTAACTTAAATTAAACTATTAATGTAATTCTATTTATCAGCCGTACCTAAAAAGAGGCCATTACTCTTTACAAAAGTTTACAACGGCCTTTTTTAATTTGGATAAAATTAAGCGTAAATGAATCGTCACACTTTGCTCTACCAAGCAACAATCATAAAAAAAAAAAAATATATAATAATAATAAAAAAACACTTTGTCCTCCAAACAGAGCTTTTAATAGGGTGTTTGGAAGGGTGGTGGGAACCAGTGGTGAGGACCACTTTTATTGTAGCATGTGAGAGTTTTATACTGTAGCATATTTTTTTATTGTTACTGTAAGCTTTACACTGTTTATAACTGAGATTGTGGTGGGAACTGAGTGGTTGCCACCACTGCCAAACACCCCTAAATAATTTGGCCGTACTTTTATTTGTTTGTTACTTTTTTATTTGTATCGTAAAATTTGTCCACCACCACATATGGAACAGTTTCCGACGACAAAAGTACCCCACGGAACCCTGACTCACGCGCTCCCTTTTCAGGAACTTCCATTAATAAACAGCCGCTCTCCTTCTCACGAAACTTCCACCCTAAAAACTCGCTTCTGAATCCTCCTAAAACAGCGTATATAGTTCCTTCCAATCCTTTCTGTCATCTTCCTCACTAACTCCAGACCAACCCAACGACAGCAATCATCCCCAATCTCGAGTTCCGTGCCCCCGAAAACAAAGTATATTCTCTCGCCGGCGGCTGAAAGAAGCGCCGTTATTAAAAGAAAAAAAAAAACCCAAAACCTTCTTCTGATCGAACGTACGGGTTCGATCTCTGGTCGGAAACTGATGCCAGAGATCGAACAACAACAGCAGAATGTCCTCCCCGCCGACAGCGCGTTGTTCGGGAAGTACGAGGTGGGGAAGCTCCTGGGCTGCGGCGCCTTCGCGAAGGTGTACCACGCGCGTAACATCAAAACGGGGCAGAGCGTGGCGATCAAGGTGATTAACAAGAAGAAGATTCTGGCCTCCTCCAACGCCAACCTCGCCTCCAACGTCAAGCGCGAGATCTCCATCATGAAGCGCCTCCGCCACCCCAACATCGTCAAGCTCTACGAGGTCTCCGCCTCCAAATCCAAGATCTACTTCGTCATGGAGTTCGTCAAAGGCGGCGAGCTTTTCGCTAAAGTCGCCAAGGGGAGGTTCTCCGAGGGTCTCAGCCGTCGGTACTTCCGCCAGCTGATCTCCGCCGTCGGCTATTGCCACTCCCGTGGGGTCTTCCACCGCGACCTCAAGCCGGAGAATCTCTTGGTCGACGAACACGGGAAACTTAAGGTCTCCGATTTCGGCCTCAGCGCCATCGCCGCCGACCAAATCAGGTCCGACGGGCTCCTCCACACGCTGTGTGGGACCCCGGCCTACGTGGCGCCCGATATTCTCGGGAAGAGGGGCTACGACGGGGCGAAGGTCGATGTTTGGTCGTGCGGGGTCATTCTGTTCGTGTTGACGGCGGGGTATTTGCCGTTCAACGACCCGAACCTGATGGCCATGTACAAGAAGATCTACAAGGGGGAGTACCGGTGCCCTAAATGGATGTCGCCGGATCTGAAGAAATTCCTATCTCGCCTTCTGGACACAAATCCCGAGACTAGGATCACCGTTGACGAGATCCTCCGGGACCCTTGGTTCAGCCAAGGGGGATATGATCAGGGAGAAATCAATTTCTACGATGATGACGATCAGGAGAAATTCAACGGTGGTGATGAAGACAAGGAGGATCACAAGATGAGTCTGAACGCATTCGATATAATCTCGTTCTCGTCCGGTCTCGACCTTTCCGGGCTGTTCGATTCGTCGTACAATCCGGTCGAGGACGGGCAGAGGTTCCTGTCCAGGGAGGCGCCGGAGGAGATGGTCGCGAAAATCGAGGAGCTGGCGAAGGTGGAGAAGCTGAGGACGAAGAAGAAAAAGGAATGGGGGTTGGAGATCCAGGGGCAGAATGGTAATTTCGTAATTGGGATCGAAATCCACCGGTTGACCGACGGATTGGTGGTGGTGGAGGCGAAGAGGAAAGGGTGTGACGCCGGGCCGTGCATGGACATGTGGAAGAATAAGCTCGTGCCGTTGTTGACGGCGTCGACGGTGGACACAGACCAGGCATCGACATCGTCTTCTTCTCCTCGTCATCAGGTATCCGATGATCAATTTAGTTCTTCAATACATTATTATTAAATCCGTCCTCATTATGGTCGAGGAGTTCAAGGTGTGAAAAACTTGGGGTTTGTTGCAATTGTCGTCTTCTTGTGCTCATTACAAAAACAGAAAAAAAAAAAGGGAAAAAAAAAAGAAAAAAAAGTGTGTTTATGTTTTCTTGTTTTTGAGGAATAAAATTTCTAAATATTACTAGTAAATTAATTTAGGAGGCAGGGGTTCTGGGGATTAATATACTGGAAGTGGGGTTTGTCATGGATTTGGGACGTTGTGCGGTTCTCAGAGAGCGGAAAAAAGAGATAAAAGGAAAAAAAAAAAAAAAAAGTAGTCGTCTCCGAAAAAGAAAAAAAGGAGAAGGAAAGAGCTTTGTAGAAGAAAGTTGTGTACGTAACGACAAGGGAGAATGAAGGGTTAGAGTGCCACTCCGCTCAGGCTGCTCGGCCAATTTTCATATTTCCTTTTGTAGCTATATTTATGTCTCAAGTTATATTTGTTATGTATTCTGTACAGAATTAATTCAAATCCTCATCTCTAGCTTTAATGGCATGTCACTTGTAAGCTTTAATTCCATGGGATATGCAAATATTATAGAGAAAGAGTTTCTGGAAGGGAGGCCTAAGAGTTTGTTGGTAGAAAGATAATCATGGCTGTTTGTTTGGTAGAAGAGAAGGAGGATAAGAAAATGAATTGGGTGCGTGATCTCAAATTTTTCCAAAATCTTTGGTACGAATAATTGAGTAGAGTATTTAAATGAAGATTTAAATTTTTGTAAAAAAAATTACTATAATAAAATAATTTAAACCATGATTTTAAAACTCAAACAAACATCGGATAAGAGAAAAAAAAAAAAAACGGCCATCTCTTATCAAATTTATCTTTCAAAGATTCAAATTCCCCTTGCTTTTTATCTGTTCCCCTTTATGTGAAAGTCTAATTAAATTCATAATTTGAAAGAGAAAGAAAGGAAAAAAAAAAAAAAAAAAGAGATCAAGCGCGCACAAAATTTAAAATTGTGCCTGAATTTTGGCTCACCGCCATTTCGCTGGGGCTGAGAGAACTGTTATGATGGGACACATGAATTGAACTTGAGTACGTGGTTCAACAGTAATGATATGTGCTAAAGCGTCATTTTCGTACTCTAATTAAATATTTTCTCCTATCATAGAATATGTTCCTCTTGTTTGGGAGCAGCACCATATGCCCGAGCAGGCTACATTTCAGGCTTTTCATAAATCTAACTCCTATCACGTGGATCCTGTAGTGATGGAGCCTGGGCCTATCAGTGGTCCGGGCTGTTGCCTAGACCTTTTCTTATTTGACAACCAATGAATGAACTCCCTCTATTATTTTGAGGCGAGACCCACCTGATAAGGCCTCGGCCTATGAAAGGCCTGAAATGGGGCCGTTGGGGCCGAAAGGACTTTTTTCTTTTTTAAAAAAAATTTGGCGGCCGATGGATGAACTTCCTCTATTATTTGGTCCAGATTAGTAAATTGCATTATGTGGCATCGCTTAATCAGCGGTAGTTTGGGGCAGGATTACGTGCAATTCTTCCTTATTTAAAATTATTTTTCATATTTTTTTTTTTATAAAAATATACTTAGAGACGGTCCGAAAATGGTGTTTGTTTGCTGTCTTGTTTTGAGATCAGAAATAAATGTACAAAAAGGGCAACAAATGTATTTCTACTACAAGAATTGAAAAACGATGGGCAATTTCAACATATTTAAAATCGTGCCCTGAGAATCGTCCTTATGAAAAAGAAGAACAAGATAAAGGGACTAACTAAAGCCAAAATTATTGGGCTGATGTGGACTTTTTTTGACTAGTTCTACAGTCGTTCGAACAGACAATTTCAAAAACAAAAAATTGCATATTATATTACACTTTTAAAAATTATATTTATTTATACCATATTTAAAAAAATTTATATCATACTAAACAAGTGTAAGATTTATAAAAAATAAATCTTAAAAAATTACGTTTATAAAAATTACCCCCCAAAAACAGTGCTACCGACAAAATTCATGAAAAATTTCAAATTTTATTCATGTACTCGAAAACACATTCATTCTAGAAATATTTCTAAACGGGTCTTCGTACTCTTCCAGTTAGACATACATCATAAACTTAATAATCATGTTAAAATACAACAAAAAGTTCAAAATATTTGATTAAAAAAATTATGATAATTATCACAGAAGTTTAAAGCATAAAACATAAAAATCAGTGTAACAATTGCATGTAATTTTTATATTTCTAAAATATTTTTAGAAATTATTTTATTTCATTTTTACTCTTATTTCTAATGCTATGTAATTTTTATTTTTATTTTTTCTTAAAAAGAAGTTAGAAATTCATGTGTAACCACTAGCTGGGATACCACTAGCCCACGAGTAAATTTAGTAGTAAATCACTTTTTCACAACTATTGTTGTATTCGATTATTTTTTCTCCTCCTTTGATTCACACGGACCATATCATTTTTAGCAAAATATTTACATATTGTTTGGTATGAGTGGTTTTAATCCCTATCTCAGTTATAAACAGTATAAAGCTCTCACATCTACAATAAAAAAGAAAAAGTTGTTACAGTGTAAAGCTCTCGTATGTTACATTTAAAACAGTTCTAACCAATAGTTCTTACTACCATGTCAAATACCCTATTAAAGACAATAATGTTTTTGTGTTCATTAAAAGTGATGTTTTAAACTTTATTATAAAATAGTAAAATTAAAAAGCAATGCCACATACGTTGTGTTTCTCGAACTAACCTCAAATATAAGGGTTGTTTGTATATATGCCACAAAAATAAAACTTGTATTGATTTATGCCATTAAAAAATAATTGTAAAAAATACCGCACTACATCATCCTATTATAATTTGTAATACTAAATATACCCTCAAAGTATAAACTAGATTTTGTAAAAATACGTAATTTTTGATTGTCACTAAAATTATATTAGTCTTTTTAATCTAATTTTTATTTTTATTTATTGCATTTAAGTGGATAATTTTTTAATCAATTTAAAAAAAAGCATGGCATATAACGTAAACATCTCTGAAACGAAGGGCAGCTTATCATGGGTTCAAATCCGACGGCCAACCATTTTCCATTTAACGTTTGAACTTTAAATCATCATTGTTCTTTACTCTTTAGGTCAGGATGTCGGAGACTCGGAGCTAAGCAGCAATAAACTCAAAACCCTGCTTGGGTTTTCGGTTTTCCGGAAGGTACTTTCGTTGCCATTTTGGTTTTCCTCGTTCTTCATTTGACGTTGCTTTGGTTACTTTTCATTTATCTCTCTGTTACTCGTTTTTCGGTATACCAAAAGACAAGTTCTATTTTTCTTGGTTCCTCTGTTTGAAACGGAGATTCTCGAGTCTAAATTTAGTTTGGTGCTTTTATAGCTCAGTTAACGTCTTCAGTTTATTGAGCTTTCTAGTTCATTTCAAAACAATTTACATGAACTGTTCGATGAAATGTTTGAGAGGACAACGGAGAGTTTCTTTGTTATGTGGAAGTGAAATAGAGACGGAATAACCAAAAAAAAAAGAAAAAGAAGAAGCTAATTTCCGTTTTTGCCCTTTAAAGGTGGTGGGGTGGGGCACCCACTCGTGACCCACGTGAGTAATTCCGGCTTCCGTTAAATGGACGTTAACGATTGTACCTTGACTTTGCCGCTAAAAGTTTAATTCAGGATGATACCTGAACCTTAATATAAATATGTCACTTTTTGCAGAAACCAACTTAAGATACGATATAATGCACTGCAAACACTTCATATATATATCACTGTCTAATGTATTAGACTGCTTGTTACAGAATCCATAGGTGGAACCATAAAGTTTAGCCCACTTATTAGATTATTATTATTATTCTTTTTGAAGAACAAATAATGAACGTGTCTTTAATTTTTTCTGTAATGTCAGGGAGTTGCGGTGTCTAGAACAGTAGGGGATGTCTGCAGATGTTGGAAAAGTTGGATCTTCGAAATACAAAAACTCGAAGGATACTAAGAAAAAGGCCCCGAGAACTCTTGATGGAAGTGAGGAGGATAGTAGGAGGAGCTTGAAATTGAGTGTGAAAGATAAAAGGATTCACATGAGTCAAGAAGGGAGTGAGGGAATGTATGATGATGGGAAGATAAGGTTGAGATTTTTGAGTTCTAATAAAACAAGGAAGAGAATCTATGCTGATCAAGGAACAGGTGAGGAGGTAATGAGTAATGGTAACGTAGAGGGGTCTAAGAGGAAGGCAGCATTTTCAAGGAAGCGACATAACAACGTGAAAGATGATGATGTTGTTGAAATCAAAGGCAAGAGTTCTTCTCGCTTGATGTGGGGTTCTGGAATGTTGGTGGTGGATAGTTTTGAGAGTAAATGTTCTTCTCATAAAGTGAAGAATGCAGTAAGAAATGAACGAGTATCTGGTGACAAAGGGGATTAGTGAGAAGGAATCTGTTGAAGTAGGTGGTGGATAGGCCGGCATTGAAGAAACATAAGCTTGAATCGAGTAAGGGCTTGGAATCTGTTAAGAAGAAATCTCAAACTGTATTTGACTCAAGTCCAGGCAAGAAGAAGGGTCGAGACAAGAAAAGACTTGGTGAAGATTCGGAGGGTCTAGATGAGAAGCCAAAGAAGAAAAAGCGGGTTATTCGGATAGATCCTTATGACATATTGAATAAGAGGCTAGATGACAACATCGCAGATGATGGTTTGTTTTTCCTTTACTTGTTACTTAACAGAGTAATTTCAATGTATATTCCCTGTAATTTTCCTAATTTACTTCCGCATTCCTTACTACTTATTTATACTTGCTTTCCAGATATCAAGAAAGAGGAGAAAACGAATTTGGAGGAAAAGGCTGAAATGTCAAAGAATGCGCAATTTAGGGCAATACAACCCAGTCCCTCAATCCTTTCGTATGTGGAAGATAATGTAATTTGTATGCGTCCTTCTGATGTTTGCCCTCTCTGATAATTAGTTTATTTCATAAGTATGCCTTCTTGATGATTAGGTTATATTTTCTTCATTTTATTCCAATTTTTATATTACCATTTAATAATTTGGCTGACAGTTGTTGGGACGTAGACGCTTGATTGAGCTACGAAGGGCCGGCTACAACACTGAACTCTCTGCCCTGCTGGATAATGTTCCCTTCTCTACTAGCTCAGAATGAGAGCGATTTGAAGAAAATGTATGTTTTCAATCATAAACTAAATTCCTTATGATGACTGGAGAGGGCAAATTGCTTTATTTGTTATATTAATCAATTTCGGTTCCAACTATTTTGTACAGATATTTGGGAACAAATTAACCTTCTTTGCTGCTGCAAAGGTTTCATTATCATTTCCCCCACCTGACTTACCCGAGATCGCATTTGCAGGTGGATGTTTCAAAATTGCAGCCCTTTTTGCTTTGCTTAATCCACGCATTATCGTGATTATTATGCCTGGTTATAGGTTATTGCAATGTCAGTACATGAGTTTGACTGATTAGAATAATAATATAAATCTTATTCATCAGTGCCTTTATTTTGAGCTTGGTTGTGGTTAGATTATGAAGAAAAAAGTTTATTAAAATATTAAGGTCACAAGTGATACTGCTTATAAGATTTATTAACTTTGATGGCCTCTCTTAGGAAGGTCAAAGGTTGGAAAGTCATCACTCCTCAATGCACTTACAAGACAATGGGGTGTTGTGCGGACGTCTGATAAATCTGGCCATACTCAGGTGTGTTTCTTTGTCAGAAGGTTTGTTCTCAGGTTTATTATTATTGTTGTTGTTGTCATTTTTCAGTTTTGGCCATTTGACAGTTCTGATTCTTCTGCAGACTATTAATTTGAAAGCTTCATTTGGTTGATTTGCCTGGTTATGGCTTTGCTCATGCAAAAGAAGAAGTTAAAGATGCTTGGGAGGAGCTTGTGAGTGCCAAAAAACAAAAGTGACCTTTTACTCTGTATCTAAGTTTGGTTTTTTAACTTTAAGATTTGTCATAATTCAAAGTTATTATAAGTTTTTATAGCCATTAGCATAGGTAATCTTGATGGCTGGAGTATAAACTCTACGTTTGCACTGGCAATACCTCTGTCACTTTCCTTGGTCTACCATAACCTTCCCTTGAATTATCACTCTATTTCATTTAGCTTTTGGACTTTTGGTGAACCTATGGATTGGTTTTTTCAAACTTTACAAGGGCTTTCTTGTATTAGTGAACCTAAGATATTAGCTTGTTATTAGATGTGCATTAACATTTGATCCACGCTTTTGAATTTGTAGGTAAAGGAGTTCGTTTCCACAAAAGTCGGTTTAAAAAGGGTTTGTCTTCTTATTGATACAAAATGGGGAATGAAGCCTAGGGATCGTGAATTCATCAATTTAATGCAAGGTTACAAAGACAAACTTTTTTTTTTTTTTTCTCAAGTATGTAATTTAAAAGAGAGGTTATTTTCACTCGAGTCTCATGACGTCTTTTACTTGTTTCACAGAGCTAAAACCAAATACCAGACTGTTTTGACCAAAACAGATATCGTTGTCCCAATTGACGTGGCACGTCGTGCCATGCAAATTGAAGAGGTGACGTTGACATGAGTCCCCTCGACACTTATCATTCTTCCTTCAGTTTTTGTGATGGTAACAGTTATTCTGAATTCCTTGTAATTTTCCAGAGCCTCAAGGCACACAAGTCTGTCGTTCAACCAGTGGTATGGAGAGAGCATCTTCATTTGATTGATTCCTGCCTCCATTATTGAAAGAAACCTAATTTGGTTTGCTATAATTTTGACTTCAGATGATGGTGAGCTCGAAATCTGGAGCCAGTGTCCAAAGTTTAAGAACTGTGCCCACAAAGATAGCTCGTTTTGGAAAACTCTAATCCTTGTCTTATCAGGTCCTTTTATATGTTGTTAGAATTTGTTTTCCCAAATCACGTTGTTATGCACCAACCCTTTACATTGGAAGTGAATTTGTTATGTTCTGATCTCTCTTTGCAGGCCGCGGCTTTCTGTTGATGTTATTATTAGTTGGTGTGTTAGTAGGAAGCTACAGAAATTTACATCCAAAGCATAAAAGAAGAAAAAGATGTATTAAAAATTTGAAGTGGTTGAGCGGCAGAGTTGTGTAGTCATTTCCCTCCGGCGGTACCATTTTCATGCTAATTTCTAGTTTTTGGTTTTTGCATGCTAATTTCTTGTTGAGAAGTCTGAAATGTAGTTTTGTTTAATAGATTATTAGTAATTTATTTTTGGGTGGAAAGTTCTAGATATAGAAATATTTTATTCACAATCAATTTTTCATGTTTGGCTGATTTTGAGAGCTTCACAGAGAACAATAAGGTTGACCCTTTTCATTATTATTAATATTATTATTTATTTTTTTCCTTTGTGCCAATGTTTTGAGACTTATTTTTGGCTTAACTAAGAAATTGAACAAGCACAAGCATATGAGAAACCGAAACTGACCACGCCAAGAATCAGAATTAGGTTACTGTGTGTATTGTCCTCTTTTTCAGACAGCTGGCCGATTGGACTCTTTTTTTTATTATTATTTTATTTAATATATTAACAGGTTCCCTTATCGGGTTAGGTATTTTGGAGTTGTTTTTCCTTTTGTTAAAATTGTGGATTTGTGTTTACATATACAAATGATTGGTTTGGTTAATAAATTTAAATAGAATGTTAATTTTTTTGGAAAAGGGATACTGATAATTTTTCTTTTAATTTCTGACTAAATCTACAAAAGAGCATTGTTTAAATCAAAAGTTTCAACCTAAATTTTTTTTATAATATTTAAATTTTACGAGAAAAAATTTTGTGATAAAATTAGTTTGAATAAATTTTTGGGTTGGAACTATCTTCTTCAAATGAGCTCGTCAAAGTCCATGAATCATTAACGCTCTTAATCATGGGAAAATGACAGTACTGGTTTTCACGTTGTTGCCTATGGTGCATTTACAAAAATTTTTAATTCAAAATGAAGCATTCAACGAGCGCACGGCTTATCAATTAGTCAACTCGAACCAATCAGAAAAATATGAAATAAAAGCACTACCAACGTGGCTGCAGAGAAGAAAATGGGAGACAACGCAGATGGCACCATAGGTTTGACTCTGTTTTCTTTTCATTTGTTTGGGTAAATTATTTTAGTAGTTCTTAATCTTTTATGAAAGTAAACATTTGATTTTTAATTTTTTATTTTTGATTTATTAATTTTTAATTTTAATTGTTAAAGGATCAATTTAATAATTAAACAGTTAATTTTGGATAAAAAAAGATGACAAAGTAGTTCCTAAAGTTATAAAAAAGATGTCAAATTGATTTTTAAATTTATAAGAAGGTGACAAATTGGTCCCAAAATTGAAAGTTAAATAATTGAATTAGTCTTTTAGCAATTAAAATAAAAGATTGAAGATTAATAAATAAAAATAAAAAACTAAGGGACGAAAATCACACTTTTAAAATAGATTAGAAATTAATGTGACAATTCACTTTTTTTTTTTTAGAAGTGTTTTACTTAAGGATAAGCTTATTTCCAATTTCCTCTCTCTCAAAGAAAACGAAATAAATAAACGTGGATATATGTCGTCTTTTATTCCATTTTCCATTTTTTTAATCTTTTGCCAATCAAGGATATCGGTTAGCTGGTTTGGTGCAACTCCACCATTATCACAAGAGTGCAAGTAATAACAATAAGGGAAAATAATGGTAAGACAAACATTTTGATACTTCTTATAGATCCAGCTATTTTAATTATTGGATTTATTTTTTAATGATTAGATCGAACACTAAAAACAATTTTAAGTTGTGCATTATAAATTTTAAACGTAAAAAGTTATAAATTAGATGAATGAAATATTAATCAACGATTAAAATTACATAAAAGTCAAGATATTTGTTTGATAGAGCTGCCTAACTATTATTAGTTCCTAATAATAATAGTAGTTTTTTCTTCTGAGAAAAAATCAATTGAGTTAGGTCAATGGCAACCATCGCATTCTCCAAATATCCCCACATTATTTGAATTCGTCTTATTATATTTCATTCCATTCCGATTGGAAAAAAGCAAAAAACCGAAACCTTTTTGACTTTTCTCTTCCTTCTTCGACAACACCCCTTCTCTTCTCTTTTCTTTTTCTCCCACCCCAAATTTCAAGATTACTATTTCGATTTATACTTTCCTCTTCTGTCTCACTCTCTCTCAAACCCAGCATTTCTCAATCTCAGTTGAGAGAGAAAGAGAAATGTGTCCTTTGAGAATTATTCTGATATTCCTCTCGGCCACTCTCGCCGGCTTCTTCGTCCTCAGGAACCTCAAGTCACAGCCCGAATCTCTATCTCCTTTGGACGACGAAACCCACGAAAATCTCGACGAGTCCGACAAAACCCAGCTGCCAAATTCGACGACTTCCCCGTTCTCCAAGGTTTGTTTTTGAATTTTGGGACTCGGTTGGTCAATTTGGTTTCTGGGTTGTTGATAAAATGGTTCAATTTTGTCCTTTCATGTGTTTTATCTCCAGGTTTGCTCGGCTATGGGGTCTGGGTTTTGGACCTGCGTGGACATGGCCAGCGGTCGCTACCTTTGGAGGCATTTGGTGTCGTCCAACTCCAAAAAATGGGAATGAATTAATGATGAATAAATGAATAATCTTCTCTCTCTAAAAATGTTGCTTTTCAGGTTTGGGTTTGACTTTGGAGTCATGTTGATTGTTGATATAGTTTAACAATATGAACTTCCCGTGTATTGTAATTCTTGTAAGTGGAAATATACATGTTGAGAGTTGTTGGGAAATTGGCGTATCAATGTGGTTGTAATGAAAGAAATTGAATAACTTCTCAATTTGGGGGATTTCTGTGAGATTACTTTCTTATGTGAAGTTTGCAAATGATGCACTTCCCTGCTGTTGCGTTACTCTTGTCGCTCATAAAACCGACTCTAATTGTGTTACTTTTGAAAGTTGCTTTGCTTGCCTTGTTTAATCCTATTAAACGGAGCTACATTTTGCCTACAAGACGGGTAAAATACACCGTATCTGTATACGGTTTTTTGTGTTTCTGCATTGTCCCACATTTTAAATTTATGTTTGTGATTCTTCTGCAAAAGTTTTGTATCATAATCTACTTGGAATGCCCTTGAAGTAAAACATAGGGAGATCAATTTGTACAAAAGGAAAGATCCTTCGACATATTACTCCTTGATGTATTTAATATCCGTCATGTTGTGATATAATGTTGTTTACATTAATTAGTCTTCAGAAGTTCACAACAAGCTTTTGATTGGCTGCATTGTTTTTAAAGCATTTGGGAAAGGTATTTATTGACTTCAATTATGTTAATGCTATTTAAAAGTTTAGCACAGACATGGGGTCATGATCAGGAGTGGTTGCTCTTCCCGTGGATGCTCGTTTGGAGATTTGTCAAGGGTTGAAGAAATTCTATGGTACAAAGAGATCAGCAGCAAATGCTGCCTCCTTAGAATGTGTTGGAAGTGTCACTCTTGGGCAATTAGTTGTTTTTAGGTCACAAGTCATAATTCCTTATTGTTAATTACCATTTATCAGGACTGGAGTCTTAATTCTCTTGTTCTAGGTTATAACCCTGCTATTAACAAAATAGTAGGACCCAATTTAAAAAATATATTGCATATTAGACTTGAACTTACAGTTTTACGAGTAGCGAGGTGTTGACGTGTTCCACCTAGTAATTAGGATTTATTTGTTTGTTTTTATGGTTTTATGTTTTCCTATTTTTTAGGAATTAGTTAAGATATAATTCTAAGAAAGTTAGTGTAAATAATGTAATTTAGAATGTTCAATAATACAAGCAGTGTTTTTATCGTTTACTTCCTTGGTGTTAACTTATATGGTATCAGAGCAAGATTAGCAACACTAGGTTGAGGTAGACGATGGTCAAAACGGCCATGACTGGGGCAAGCAGAGGTGATGACTCTGAGGTTTCTTCGGGAACTCCTGGGTTAGCCTCTACAATTGCTTCCACTGCAAATCATGAACATGTTTCCCTTCAAATAATGAGTCATAAATTGAACGGGAAGAATTTTTTACAATGGTCTCGTTCAGTTCAGATGGTGATTCGTGGGAAAGGGAAAATAGGATATTTAGACGGCTTCATTCCAAAACTTGATTTGGGTGACTCATCATATCAGAATTGGGAGGTCCAAAACTCAATGGTGATGGCATGGCTAATTCATTCTATGGATGAGTCTATTGGTGACACCTACTTGTTTTATTCGACAACTAAGGAGGTATGGGATGCTGTCACGCTTGCGTACTCCGATCTGCATGACTCTTCTCAAGTGTTTGAGTTGAGAAACAAAGCGAGAGATCTGTGGCAAAGTGATCAGTCGGTTACACAATACTTCAACTTTCTAAAGAAATTGTGGCAAGAGCTAGATCTTTTCAATCAGATTGCTTGGAAGAATCCAGAGGATGGTGTCCCATATAATAACATGCTGGCTAGAGACCGTGTTTATGATTTTTTGGCAGGTCTCAACAAGGACTTGGATGAAGTAAGGGGCAGACTTTCTGGTCTAAGACTAGTACCATCCATAAATGAAGCCTTTGCTGAGGTTAGGCGTGAAGAGAGTCGCAGGCGGGTCATGCTCGGTCATCAATGTGATCGTGATTCTTCAATTTCTGGCCAAGATTCATCAGCGTTGGCAACTAAGGCTGATTCACGCCAGAACCAAAAGGGCCAAATGTGGTGCGATCATTGTAAAAAACCGTACCACACTAAGGATACTTGCTGGAAGCTTCACGGGAAGCCTCCAAATTGGACTCTGAAGTCTCGAAGTCGTGATGGAAAGGGATTTCAAGTCTCAAATGACACCGACCAAGAAAAAAAACAGCCAATTACACTTTCCAAGGAACAAATGGAGCACCTTTGCAAGGTTTTTTCTGAAACTCAATCGATTGGTGCTTCCCATATGGCACAGAAAGGTACTACCTTGACTACTTTTGGTGGTCTCGTTGACAAAGGTGAGCCATGGATAATAGACTATGGCGCATCGGATCACATGATAGGTTGTGAGAAGTTTTTTTAATTTTATGTTCCTAGTCGAGGTAATCACAGAATAAAAATTACAGATGGCTCATTTTCTAGAATTGCAGGTGTCGGTTCTATTGAAATTAGTCCAAACATTACTCTTAAAGATGTCCTTCATGTGCCTAAACTATCATGCAATCTCTTGTCTATCAGCAAGATCACTAGAGATTTGGACTGTAGGGTTAATTTCTCACCGTCTATGTGTGTTTTTCAGGACTGGACTTCGGGAAGGAGGATTGGCAATGCTAGTGAATTTTCTGGACTCTATTATTTTGAGAAGAATTTTTCAATGGGAAGTCATGTTCAAACGGCTGCAAGCAATTCTACTCTTTCTCGTGTGCAACAAAGAATGTTGTTGCACCGTAGGCTAGGACACCCAAGTTTTTTGTATTTGAAGCACCTATTTCCATCTTTATTTCGTAATTCAGATTCTTTCCAATGTGAAGTTTGTCAACTTGCCAAACATAGGCGAGTATTTTTTTCTCCACAACCATATCGGGCTTCAAAACCATTTGCTCTAATTCATAGTGACATGTGGGGTCCATCTCGTGTTAAAACTTTGTCTAACAAAAAATGGTTCATCACGTTCATTGATGATCATACTCATGTTTGTTGGGTCTATCTCTTGAATGACAAATCTGAAACTGAACAAACTTTTAGAAATTTCCATTCTATGGTTAAGACACAATACAAGGAAAATATTAAGTTTCTTCGTACTAATAATGGAACATAATATTTTAATTCAGTCCTTAATGAATTTTTGGTTAAAAATAGTTTAATAAATCAAAGTTCATGTGTCAATACACCCCAACAAAATAGGATTTCTAAGAGAAAAAACCATCACCTATTAGAAGTAGCCCGTTCACTTCTGTTTACTTCATATGTACCAAAAATGTTTTGGGGGGATGCAATCCTTACTGCATGTTATTTGATAAATCGTTTACCGAGTCGTGTCCTTTAATATAAAACTCCCTTAGAGACTCTTACCAGTTTTTTCCCTGAATCTAGGTCTTTTTTAAGTTTGGACTTAAAGGTGTTTGGTTGTTCAACGTTTGTACATAATTTGGATCAACATAGAAGTAAGTTGGATCCCCGCTCTCTTAAGTGTGTCTTCTTAGGCTATTCCTCCACACAAAAAGGTTACATATGCTATTCTCCTGAAAAGCGTCGGTATTTTGTTTCACGTGATGTCACATTTTTTGAGAAGCAAGCTTTTTTTCAAACATATTCTCAAAGGGGGAGTTTTGACCATGGGAATAATTTTTTGGAAGATTGCAATTCAAATCTGAGTGATGTAAATTCGGGAAATTGGGAGCTTTTTTGGGAATTCTCTCCTCCAAACCTGCGAATTAGTTCTCCACAAGGTCTTCAAGATTTTCCACAAAATCAGCTAAATCTTCCTCCAAATCAGCAAGATCTTCCATCACAAATTCAGCTAGATTCTTATCCTCAAAATCAGGGCCTAAGTCAAACTAATCTTATTCCACAAAATCAGAACCTAAACCGTGCATCTCAGACTCAACCAAATCAAGACCAAAATCTCGTGGATAATTATCTTTTCATCCAAAATTTGAATTCAAATAAAACAAAAGATAATCCCCGGGTAGATCAAAATAAATCTGGTCATGATTGTGTCGTTAATTCAAGCCCAAAGGTGCCTGAGAAAACAAAAAATTCGGGTGTCATACCTGCGAACAACAAAGAACAGGGAGAGAAAAGTTGTCTTCAATCATTTGAATTGACATACTCATGGAGGAAAGCTTCGACAAATCTAAAGGATCATAAAAATCCTGGCAACCAAGAAACTGACCCTGAGCTCGGTAAGCACACATAGCTGGCCGATCTTGACGTCCCTGTTGCAGTGAGAAAAGGGACACGGTCATGTACAAAACACCCCATGAGTAACTTTATTTCTTATGATCACTTGTCCAACTCAATTAAAGAACTTATAGCCAACATGGCAGCAGTTACCGTGCCAACCACAGTCCAAGAAGCATTAAAAGACCCAAGATGGAAGGAGGCTATATCAGAGGAGATGAAAGCTCTAGAGAAAAATGAGACATGGGAAATAGTTCAAAAACCACCAGGAAAAATCCCAGTAGGTTGCAAGTGGGTGTTTACCGTGAAATATAAAGCCGACGGATCAATTGACCGGTACATGGCCAGGTTAGTGGCTAAAGGCTATACACAAACCTATGGAATAGACTTTCGGGAGACCTTTGCAACCGTTGCAAAACTAAATACTGTCCGGGTGCTCCTATCTCTAGCGGCTAATTTGGATTGGTCCCTTCTACAATTGGACGTGAAGAATGCGTTTCTAAACGGTGACTTGGAGGAAGAGGTGTACATGGAAGTGCCACCAGGGTTTGATAAGGAGAATGGAGAAGGTAAGGTGTGTCAATTAAGGAAATCCTTGTATGGATTGAAACAATCTCCACGCGCGTGGTTTGAAAAGTTTACATGTGCAATTAAGAAACAAGACTACAAATAGGCCCACTCAGATCACACGCTCTTTTATAGACATAAAGATAGGAAAATAGCTGTCTTAATTGTCTATGTTGACGATATAATCTTGACAGGGGATGATAGAGATGAAATGGAGAGGTTAAAGAAAAAACTATCAGATGAATTCGAGATAAAAGATCTGGGAAATTTGAGGTATTTTCTTGGAATGGAGGTAGCTAGAAATCGAGTTGGAATTTCGATATCTCAGAGGCAATACGTGCTGGACCTTCTCAAAGAAACCGGAATGATGGGCTGCAAACCAGTGGACACTCCATTGGACCCGAACAAAAAATTAGAACTTAACTCATTAAGTAATCCTGTGGATAAAGGGCGATACTAGCGATTGGTTGGTAAACTAATATATTTGTCTCACACAAGACCGGATATTGCATTTGCAGTTAGTTGTGTAAGTCAATTTATGCATGCTCCTGCGGAGGAACAAATGGAAGCAGCACTTAGAATCTTGAAATATTTGAATAGGTCGCCTGGTAAAGGGTTATTCTTTAGAAAAACGGGAACAAGGAGTATTGAAGTTTTCACAGATGCAGATTGGGCTGGCTCCATCAGTGATCGGAGATCAACCTCAGGTTATTGTTCTTTTGTTTGGGGAAATTTAGTGACTTGGAGGAGCAAAAAGCAAGCAGTAGTTGCGAGAAGTAGTGCTGAAGCTGAACTAAGGGCAGTAGCACAAGGAGTATGTGAAGGACTGTGGGTGAAAATCCTACTAGAAGAATTGAAGATGACCGTGGAAGCGCCTCTGAAGATTTATTGTGACAACAAAGCTGTCATTAGCATCTCTCACAATCCGGTGCACCATGACAGGACTAAGCATGTCGAGGTTGATCAGCATTTCATTAAGGAAAAGATTAACAAAGGAGTAATCTGCATGACTTATGTACCAACATCTGAGCAGACTGCAGATGTGTTGACAAAAGGGCTTTTTAGACCAAGCTTTGAGAAATTGATATACAAGCTAAGAATGTACAATCTGTACGGTCCAGCTTGAAGGGGGTGTCGACGTGTTCCACCTGGTAATTAGGATTTATATGTTTGTTTTTATGGTTTTATGTTTTCTTATTTTTTAAGAATTAGTTAAGATATAATTCTAAAAAAGTTAGTATAAATAATGTAATTTAAAATGTTCAATAATACAAGCAGTGTGTTTATCGTTTATTTCTCCGGTGTTAACTTATACGAGGTTATAACATTACAGTATAAAAATGATTTTTTTTTCTTGTGGTAAGCATGGTAGTTGACTAACCACGTGACGAACATTTATGTTGACTAGGTACTGATGGATTTGTGTCGTTTTCTTTCCAAATCTTGTCAACTAAGAATATTCAAGGCAGCTAATGTACACGTTTAAACACTAAGTTTACTGATGGAAAGATTGATAATCTGTCAGGGTTTTACACCTTAATTTCTGTTCCAATTCATTCTTGGTAGTAAATTTTTCTTCTTGGAAGCGTTCCCATTTTCTAGTGTTCCCTTCTCTTCTGCTGTCTTCTGCGTTTCTATTTTAAATTCGTTTCAAGAGTTTGCGATTATGGCGAAATCTCAAAATGAAACCAGTAAAGTGAAACTTAAACTGACAACGAAAGGACTAATGTTGTTGTTTTTTTTTTTTTTTAAAGGTCTGTAAATCTTGTGGACAAGTTTAATACTTTAACAGGGTGTTTAGTAAATAAGTTGAAAACTCAAGTATTCATGAGATCAAAGAAAAAAACTGTAGTATATAAGAGCTTTAACACTAGTATATTTTTGTATTATAACATATGAGAGATTTATATTACAGATAATTGAAACTAATGAGTTTGAAGCCTTTGTCCTAAACACCTTTTTTTTTTTTTTTTAATTCTTTCTTGATAGTGTAATTTCTCAACTTTTCAGTTTTCACCAATATCATTGGAAAAATCTAACTGCCTCGTGTAATATTCTGAATAATCTTACGGATTAAGTTTAAAGAGAAATGAGAGAGTGTGTGAGAGAAGAGGGAGGGAGAGAGAAAAAAAGAAACAAAATAAATTAAAATAAATATTTTTTTTATTGTTTTTAATTTTTAATTATTTATTATTTTTTATTTTGGGTATAAGCCTCGGGAGAGAAAAACTCCTGGTTTCCATGATCTAAGCTATACTCGTCCAACGTTGGCTCTATATAGCTATTGGTATGTATTCTCGAAAATCTCCGCTTAACACATGAAAATTTGGTAATTCACACTATAGGTGGATGTGAGACAGAGGGAGAGACAGCCTTTGTATATCAAAGATATGCGTATATGTAATACCACTTATTACCATGCTACTTATACCCCTATAATGAGTATACACTTATAGAGTCATTCTCATCTTATGTATGGGGTGGGTTGGTTTATATACTGTTATACAGTACTTATTTGACTATACGATCAATGTAACTCATATAAAGCCCCCTATATCCTATATAGTATAAGTTGTTAATGCAACACAATATCGATATATTTATTTTGAATTTTAATATATTTTTTAATCTTTAATGATATACTATATCAACAATTTTGTTAGGTTTATAGACGGAATTGGATGAAGGGTATTTTAACCGGTTCAGTTTTAAAAAAATCAAGAGACAAGGTGAAACATAATGCATAGATGATAGGAGGAGCACATGTGGATGTTATAGTTTTCTTGGACCAAACCTCATTTCATGGACTTCCTCCAAACAAAAGGTCGTCTCGAGATCAAGCGCAGAATCTGAGTATCGAGGGTTGGCCAATGCAGCCGCAGAAGTAACATGGATCGAGTCTGTTCTTCATGAGTTACAAATCATTCTTCCTTCACCACCATTGTTGTTTTGTGATAACATTAGTGCTACTAATCTTGCTGCAAATCCCATTATGCATGCTCATACCAAGCATGCATAATGAACAAAAGAATCAGCAAAAGAAACGCATGAGCTAGGAGGAGGCATTAACAAAGAAAGACACAACTTCAATGAAAGTTATTTTTTGAATCTGTAAAACATAAAATCAATTCAAGCATGCTATAAACTGTATGCATATCAAGAATTGAAAACGAAAACGGAAGCGTGAAAAATATTACCTCCTGCCATTGCTGTCCAAACGGTGTGCTGTGACTGCCTGCACTTGGGATGCTTCCAAGTTCTCACAAAAACTCAATTGATGGTGTAAGAATCTTATGGAATTTTCGAAACTTGGGGACCCAATTTTCTTTCACAGAACTATACGTGAAAATTTCTGGATTTCTCTTCTCTCTGCCATTGATTTCCTCCCATTAAGGAAATAAATAGCACCAGAATAAAAAACAGTTACCAGCTGGTTTTAATGGACATAAATGTGAGGCCATTAATGCAACAAATTAAATTGGTTTCAATTCTTTCCTTTTTGAAACCGTAGAAAATGAAACGTTTACATTCTCCCACTTAGTCTCTATATTTATCCTTATATCCATTAAACCCAAACTTTCAGGAAACAAATACATGAATCATGGCGATAATTTCTCTAAATTGTGAGTATTATCTTCCATGTATTACAATGTATTATTTCTCAGACTTTATTCCTTTATGGTAACTTAACTTTATGAATAAACCCAATGTTTGTTCTTGGTCCTACTATATGTGAATTTTCTCCAATAACTTAATGCGCAAACAAATATGAGAAAACATCACAATTGAATAAGAGTTTCATTAAAACTGTAAATTGTATGTACAAACAAATTTACATTATGGAACCAAGTCCCATCTGTACAACATGATCCTTAAATGACTTTGGTGGCATTCCTTTTGTCAGAGGATCTGCGATCATCAATTCAGTGCTTCTATGCTCAATGACCACTTTATTTTCCTTAATGCGTTCCCTTTTGGCTAAGTACTTAATGTCGATATGTTTACTTCGACTGCCACTCTTATTATTCTTAGCCATAAAGACAGCAGCTAAATTGTCACAATCTATCCTTAATGGCCTAGACACAGAATCTACAATTCTAAGGCCTGACATGAAACTCTTCAACCATACACCATACGAAGTAGCCTCAAAACAAGAAACGAACTCTGCCTCCATCGTGGAAGTAGCAACCAACGTTTGCTTTCCACTCCTCCAAGATACAGCTCCTCCGGCTAGCATGAAAATATAACCTGAAGTTGATTTTCTCGAATCAACACAGCCAGCAAAATCTGAATCGGAGTAGCCAATCACTTCTAGAATGTCAGTTCGTCTATACATAAGCATGTAATCCTTTGTACCTTGAAGGTACCTCATCACTTTCTTTGCAGCCCTCCAGTGGTCAATGCCTGGGTTACTCTGATATCTTCCCAACATTCCCACAGCAAATGCAATGTCAGGTCTTGTGCAGACCTGAGCATACATAAGGCTTCCGATAGCTGAAGCATAAGGAATGTTGCTCATTTGAACTTTCTTGAAATCATTCTTTGGACATTGGTTCAAACTGAACTTTTCACCCTTCACAATGGGTGCTACACTTGGTGAACAATCTTTCATCCGAAATCTGTCTAAGACTTTATAAATATAGGTTTCCTGCTATAGTCCCAAAATGCATCGAGATCTATCCCTATGGATCTTTATGCCAATGACATAAGATGCCTCACCCATATCCTTCATATCAAAGTTCTTAGAAAGGAATTGTTTCATCTCATATAGAAACCCCTTGTCATTGGTTGCAAGAAGGATATCATCCACATACAAAACAAGGAAACAAATCTTGCTCCCACTAACCTTCTGGTATATACATTGATCCATGATGTTCTCTTCAAAACCAAATGAAGTGATGACATCATGGTATTTCAAATACCATTGACGGGAAGCCTGTTTCAAACCATATATGGATTTCTTGAGTTTGCACACCAATTGCTCACCATCACTAGAGGAGAATCCTTCAGGTTGTTTTATATAAACCTCTTCCTCTAGATCACCATTGAGGAATGCCGTTTTCACATCCATCTGATGTAACTCAAAATCAAAATGAGCTACTAATGCCATGATCACATGAAGGGAGTCCTTTTTAGATACAGGAGAAAAAGTCTCAGTGTAATCTATACCTTCCATTTGAGTGAATCCTTTAGCAATGAGTCTTGCCTTATGTCTCTCAATGTTGCCTAATGAGTCTTTCTTTGTCTTGAAGACCCATTTGCATCCAATGGCTTTTACACCATCAAGCAACTTGATAAGATCCCAGACTCCATTAGATGACAGAGTTCATCTCTTCTTTCATGGCATCATACCACAAGTTAGATTCCTTACAACTCATGGCTTGTGAAAACGTTTCTGGATCATTTTCGGCTCCTATGTTGTAGTCAGACTCTTGTAGATACACAATATAGTCACTAGGAATGGCTGATCGCCTTACTCTAGTAGATCTCCTTAATGCTGGTTCAACATTCTCTTGAGGAGCATGTTGATCAGTTGGTTGTTCAACTGGATCTACTACTTCTTGATCAGCAATCTGTGGAACTTGAATGACTGGTTGTTGTTCAACACGCGTTTGAACTGTAGGCGTGTCGCGTATAACAATCACTCTATCATATGAAGTGGAAGCTTGAGCATCTGTATTATCTTTCTCTGGAACGGTGTTCCAGGATCGATCGCTCCCACTGATCAAGTCATTCTCAAGAAATTTTGCATTTCTTGATTCCACAAACCTAGTGGTATGTGATGGACAATAAAATCTGTATCCCTTAGACCGTTCAGCATATCTAACGAAATACCCACTAATGGTCCTTGGGTCTAGCTTCTTTTCTTGTGGATTATACACTCTCACTTCAGACGGGCATCCCCAAACGCGTATATGTCGCAAACTCGGTTTCCAACCTTTCCATAACTCGAACGGTGTCTTTGAGATAGCCTTGGTTGGAACTCGGTTTAATATATACACAGCCGTCTTGAGAGCTTCAGTCCACAAAGACCTAGGAAGCTTGGAGCTGCTAAGCATGCTCCGCACCATATCCAACAATGTTCTATTTATTCTTTCTGCCACACCATTTTGATTTGGAGAACCGGGCATAGTATATTGGGCAACTATCCCATGTTCTTGAAGAAACTTCGCAAATGGACCAGGCGCTTGTCCATCTTCGGTGTATCTACCATAGTATTCACCACCTCTATCAGATCTCACTATCTTTATTTGCTTACCACATTGTTTCTCTACTTCTGCCTTAAACACTTTAAAGGCATCTATAGCTTCATGTTTGTTATGAAGCAAGTAGAGATACATATATCATGAGTAATCATCAATAAAAGTAATGAAATACTTTTGACCATACGCGTCTATGTCTGGACTACAAATATCTGTATGTATGATCTCTAATATGTCTGAACTCCTCTTGGCACTTTTCTTTGACATATTGGTCTGCTTTCCCTTTATGCAGTCCACACAAGTGTCAAAGTCAGTGAAATCTAGAGTACTAAGTACCCCATCATTCACTAGTCTCTTTATTCTCTCAATAGAGATATGACATAATCTACGGTGCCATAACATAGAGGAATCTTCATTCATAACACATCTCTTAATGCCAGCATTATCTTGAACATGCATAGAAGTATGAGAAGTTTTATCTTGTAAATTAATTTTGAAAAGACCATTTGACAATATACCATTTCCAATAAGTTCAGATCTATAAAACAAACTAAATATAGTGTCTGAAAAATTAAAGGAAAATCCCAATGGTACAAGCCTTGAAACTGAAATTAAATTCCTAGAAAAACTAGGAATATAAAATGTCTTTTCTAATTTTAAAATAAAACCACTAGATAAAACTAAATTGCATGTTCCGACAGCCTCTACATGTGAGCGCATCTTGTTGCCTATATAGATGCACTACTCACTTCCCACTGGCTTCCTTAGGCCTTGCAATCCCTACAAGGAATTAGTGACATGGATTGAAGAACCAGAATCAATCCACCATGTGTTATGTTCAACGTCAACCATATTAGATTCATAACAGACAAATGAGAATTGAGTACCTTTTTTGTCAAGTCATCTCTGATATTTAGGACAATCCTTCTTTATGTACCCTTTCTTTTTACAAAAGAAGCACCTGGATTCCTTCTTAATATCAGCTTGAGCAGACAGTTTGCCTTTTCCCTTATTATTGGCTTGGCCCTTGTTCTTCCTTTGAGTTGCCAGATGCACACTCTCTCCTGCTTCCATAGCATGCCTTCCTTCTTCTTGGACACACATGGCCATCAATTCATTGATGGACCACTTATCCTTATGTGTGTTGTAGGATATCTTGAAAGGTCCATATTGATATGGAAGACTGTTGAGGATGTAGTGCACAAGGAAGGTTTTAGACATCTCAACCTCAAGTGTCTTCAGTTGAGCCGCTATATCCCTCATTTGCATGATGTACTCACGCACACCATGAATTCCAGTGAGCTTCATGGATGAAAATGTCATTATCAAAGTGCTAGCCAATGCTTTGTCTGATGTAGCAAACTGCTCATCAATTGCCTTCATCAGAGCTCGCACTTTGTCATATTGCTCTAATGAACCACGTATGCCAACCGAGATTTTCGTCTTAATGAACATTACGTAGAGGCGATTAGATCGCTCCCACTTTTCATAACGGTCCACGTCATCTGGCTGGCTGGTCTCCGTAATGGCAGGTGGTTCATCCTTACGGATAGCCAAGTCAATGTCCATGACACCTAAATGAAGAAGAATTCTCTCCTTCCACATTTTATAGTTGTCTCCCTTAAGTTCGGGAATGTCACACTGAAAATCAGAGTAACTCACAGTTTGCATAGCTGCATAATAAAACATACATGCTTATGATACTAAATTGAGGCTACAATACTTTATGACATGTTTACCAATGTAAATCATGCATTAAAATATGAATCAAATGACATAAAAATTGCCTGTGGGCTAAATTTTTAACTCAAACAGATTCATATATCCTTATGATGACACTATCAAATTATATTCCCTTTTCTTAATTCCTGTGGGTAAATTAAGAAAGATAATTTGATATATCATCCTAACTAATCATATTAAATACAATAAAAATTCCTGTGGGATAAAATTTATCATATTACATATGATTAATCACAATTTAATGTCTTTTTACCATATGTGATTTAAACATCTTTCATAATTTTTTTGCATAATTAAAGATACTGTGGCTACTCTTTAATTATTCAAAAAATTAAATACATATATCACAAGACATTTATTCTTAAATTTTTGCTCATAAAATAAATTGCAATTACCTTAAGCAATAAATAAATATGAACAAAGAACCATAGTTTATGTACTAATTTTCATTATGTATATATTAAAATTATACATTCAAAAATATAATTTAGCACATTATTGCACAAAATTAAATGTACTAAATTATTTAACTTAATATTGCATGCATAATTTTAAATCACAAATTATACATAATGAACACTATATGCACATAAATTTACAAAATTATATCCACACAATTACTGTATAATATTCATAATAAATACCAAAAAATTATGAATATTCAAAATTATGAATTTTTCATAATTTATTCCATAATATGAAAAATTCCATAAAAATATTAAAATTGTGGATATTATGAAAATTTCAGAAAAATTATAAAAACTGAAAATTTTATGAAATTTACCCCAAAACCATCATTTTATTAAATCTGGAAAAAATCAAAAAATTTTTTTTAATAATTTTCGGGTTTTTTTTTTTTATAATTTTCTGCTCAGCCAAAAACGGCGTCGTTTGGAGACCCCGCGTAAACGACACGTCGTTTACAAGAGGGCAGCCTGTCAACATACAAAATGACATGTCGTTTTGTTTATTAATGTCCAAACGACTTGTCGTTTTTTAACCGTGAAACGAGCCCTCAGTGCCCGAAATGACATGTCGTTTTTTACTGACCCAAGCCAAACGACATGTCGTTTTTATCGGCAGCAACCACGAATCCGGGTCTTCTTCACCCGAACGACCCGGTTTCAACCCGGTTTTGACCCGTTTCAGACCCTGCTGTAATTCTACCATCCGGACACCAATTTTGACGTTTCAAATTGCAGAATTCATAGAAATCTAATGTCTAAATGATTTCTAATCTTAGTTTCAATTAAGAAACGCTAAAAATCAAAACCCAAAAATCAAAAAAAAAAAATTTCACCCATGCGTCCAAAACACAGGAAATTTTCCAGTTTTTCATGCAAGGCAGAGGTCGTTTTTCGGCTCTGATGTCAAATGTAAAACATAAAAATTAATTCAAGAATGCTATAAACTGTATGCATACCAAGAATTGAAAACGAAAACGGAAGCGTGAAAAATATTACCTCCTGCCATTGCTGTCCAAACGGTGTGCTGTGACTGCCTGCACTTGGGATGCTTCCAAGTTCTCACAAAAACTCAATTGATGGTGTAAGAATCTTATGGAATTTTTGGAACTTGGGGACCCAATTTTCTTTCACAGAACTGTACGTGAAAATTTTTGGATTTCTGGATTTTTCTTCTCTCTGCCATTGATTTCCTCCCATCAAGGAAATAAATAGCACCAGAATAAAAAACAGTTACCAACTGGTTTTAATGGACATAAATATGAGGCCATTAATGCAACAAATTAAATTGGTTTCAATTCTTTCCTTTTTGAAACCGTAGAAAATGAAACGTTTACAGAATCTTCAAAAGCAATTAAGCAGAAATAATCCTTAAGAAAGCAAAAGATTCATCCACTACATTTAACTTGAACAAGACCTCACAAGCTTCCTTATTGCGCGGATGATAAATATAATGGTTACCTTTTTGGCATGGCTTTCTCGTCAGATTTGTAATTTCAATCAGTTCCCGTAAGTGCAGCCATCTCAAGGGGATGCCATCGTGTTAGCCAATGGAGGGGTTATATAGCAACATGCTCGCAGTAATTTAGTCTTGGATAACGAAAATTGTGCAACTTGAATTGAATAACTTCTCTTTCTATTGGATAACATGAACTTAACACCATCTTATACTGAGCCAAGTTGACCACAAACAGACTTCGACGTCTATAGGAAAACCAGCATCCACTAGTCCATCTCTTACCGTTGGACTAGATTAAATCGGCATGTCTACTTTGTTTTCTTCCGTAACCTCCACCATACCCGTGTTCATATCTACCAGGTGTTCCCCTTCTGTAAGATTGATAGCTCTCATCATTACTATGTCCTGTTGTCGAAAAGTTCCTAATCACCAAGAATCTCATACATGAGACATTAAAATCAAACTGAATAAACCCAAAAGAAAACATCAAAAACATTGGTGCTAGGGCTTGGAAGATCTGCAGCTACGAAGAAGGTAGCAGCCACGACGGAGACAGAGGTTGTCAGCTTTTCAGGCGAGGAAGGAGGCCCTCAGCTTTTCTGGAGAAGATGGACTTTGATAGCGCTTTGGAGTTCGACGGAGAAACACTGAACGACGAGAGAGAAAGAGAGAAGCGTAGAGGAGAGTGAGTGAGAGAGAGAAACGAAGGAGATAGAGAGAAAATTGGAATGGCGGCAAGGTCGTTTGGTCGTTTTGTTTTTCTAAGCATGCGTCCCCTGTCCCCCGCTTCTTGGTCTGCCCCGAGCCCTTGTTATCCTGGCTCGAAGCATTTTGATTCTTCCTCCAAGCATTGGCTGACTATCAGCTTGGCTTTTGTGATTTGACAAGGGAATGAGATGAGGGTTGTCTGACCACTTTTTCGGGTGAGATTGGTCTGAAAATGTACAGTACAAGAACGGAACATTTTTTGGTAAAGAGGGAATTTTTTTTAATTAAGATTATATTAGTACGTAAAATACTATTAATTTAAATAGATCAAGTTTAAAATTACTATACAGTACTTACTATATCAAAATTACAACCAATATATGTAAAAAAAAAAAAATAAAAATTTAAAAGCTAGGGAGGCCATGGCCCTCCCCTGTCTCCGTCACTGTATAGTAGTCTGAAAATAGTTGGGGGAGCTGAGTAAAAAGATGGGAAAAATGAAACGTGTGAAAACAGACTCGGTGGAGATCAAGGTCTAAAAATGTTTATAGGTTACGTAGTCATGGTTGGAAAATGATCAGGAGACGGGGACAGGGGCCATGTTCCCCTAGCTTCTTCTTCTCTCTTTCTTTTTTTAATACCTATAATGGTTTTAATTTTAATATAATAAATATGTATATAAATTATTTTTTTAAATTAATATTTCTCTATAACCTTGATTAAAAAAAGAAAAATTTGGCCCTTACCAATAAATCTTGCTCTGTCACTGAAAATGATGACTGGGACAAGCTAGTGATTCATTGTTACGTTGTAAGCACTTTTCATTTAGTTTTGTTTCTTGGAGGCTCAATTAACGGCGTATCAATCTTTTTTTGGTCGTGAACAATATGCTCTGTTATATTTTTAATAGATGTGATCGATTTTATATACCTTAGCAGCCATTTCAAGAGTTTGAAAATGCTTTTAGCAAAATCAATTATATAGAGATTAAAGTGTCGTACATTAAATAATTCAGAGACCTCCTTTCTTTCGAAACAGGTGACTGATTTTTGAAACAAAAGTTAAATGCACAGCTTTCTTTCATTGCATAGGTTGGACAAAACAAAAGTTTTAAATCCTCTTTTTGTTATTGTACAATAGCAGTCCGAACATACATGCTAATCAAGCAACATGACAATTTGATAGCAGACGATGGTGTTGCAAATAATAGGCTTATGATATGAATAGATTGTAAGATGCCCTGGGGAGGAGGGAGTGCCATTCTGAGTTAGCCGCCGCAGCCGTATTCAGGCCAACCTTTATCGCCTCCGTACGTAGACGCATGGTTGTTGTTCCACGTCAAATTTTCAAGCTATTTTATTCAGCCCGATGAAGCAAGGCCCGGCCCCTCACAAGAGAGCCTGTCCACCAAGATGAGACCCACATGGGGCCCACTTGATGGGTTCCCCTCATAGAGGTGCCAGGCTATTGCCATTAGGGCTTAATTACTCGCAGGCAAATGTAATTGAACGAGAGCATCTAGATTTAATTTCTGAAAATTAATTTTTTATCTTAAAAGATTTGAAAAATTTTTATATATTGTTTTGTTTTCAATTTACAATAACAATAATAATCGTACCTGTTCAATAATAAAAACATATGACTATATATTTATTCAATAAAATGATGTATCTAATTTCTAATATTATCTTTATTAAAAATATTTTGGATCTTCACGGAATATGTTTTTTCCAATATTCTCCAAACCACACCCCCCTCCTTTTTTTTAGGTAACCTCCCACCATTTCTCATTTCTTTGTTTCCGCAATGCCATGTGGCTAATAAGGGACATTGTGGGTTTAAGATCCGTTTGATTCGAGTATTTAAATGAAGATATAAATTTTTGTGAGAGAAAATACTGTAATAAAATAATTTAAATAGTAATTCTAGTATTGAAACAAACAGACCTTAGTATCGCACAGATGTAGAGCGCGTAGCTGAAACGAGTCACTTTCAAAGTTCTACTCAAAAATAAGAAAAAATAAGGGGTAAATATAAAATTATCACCCAGCCGCAACGGTCGAATTTCAGAGTGAAATGTGAATAATCAATCCAATCTAGAGAGGGAAAGAAAGAGAGGGAGGAGAGAGAGAGAAGATGAGGCAGGGAAAGGGAGCGCAAAGAGAGCCGTCGGAAACCCTAACGAAGGAATTACCAGAAGAGATCGGCGGCGACGGAGACGACGGAGAAAGTAAGGGCTTTTACGCCTGCTATCTTTTGGTCTCCCTCAGTCCTCGCCACAAAGGCCACACTTACATCGGGTATATAAAATATCTCTCATTGTCCCTCTATTTTTTCCTCTTTATTTTCTTCTGATCTGGAACTTTCTGATGCAGATTCACGGTGAATCCACGACGTCGTATTAGGCAGCACAACGGCGAAATCGGGTGCGGAGCATGGCGAACCAAGAAGCGGCGTCCTTGGGAGATGGTTTTGTGCATCCATGGCTTCCCTTCTAACGTTTCCGCCCTTCAGGTTTTCTTTCTTTCTTTTCTTATTGGTATGTGGTCTTAAAATGTGAGTTTGTGAGTTGTTTTTAATGGATTGAGTCTTGGGTTCAAGTCCTAGGGGATTTTTTGATTTTTTTTATTGGGTTTTGAACTTGTAGAATTGCAGCATCTTATTGACCTGACTAAAATTAATTGATGAAGATCATCTTTGTTTGAAGCCCCATTTTTAACATAATCTAAAATGAAACTTGCAGTTTGAATGGGCATGGCAGCACCCAAATGAATCATTGGCCGTGAGGAAGGCGGCCGCAAGTTTTAAATCTTTATCCGGAATTGCCAATAAGATCAAACTTGCTTACACCATGCTTACTTTGCCATCATGGCAGAGGTATGATCTGATTAGCCATGCGGCTTATTAGACATTGCAATAATTGTAACCTACCAAATGTTTATTATCTTTATCGATGTTAACAGCTTGAACATCACCGTAAACTATTTCTCAACAAAGTACACAAAGCACTCTGCTGCCTGCCCAAGCTTGCCTCCGCACATGAAGGTCAAAATTTGTCCCATGTATGAGCTTCCATGCTATGTGAAGGGGGATGAGCGGTTGTTTGAAAATGATGATGGATGGGATAATGAAGAAGAAGGTGATGAAGTTTGCAGTGGCAGTAAAACTGCAAAAGAAACATCGTCAGATTCGACGTTTGGAACAGCGGATGAACATGATAAGAATGGCATTGGCGACGAGATGGCTGATGGACTATATGGATGGCTAAGGGAAGGAGAAGATTGTAGAGAACAGTACACTTTTGCCGAGTTGCCTGCAAGGCCATCTTCAAATGTGAGCAGTAATGGTTCAGTTGTTGGAGAATGTGCTGATGATACTGGTATCTCTGGGCTGATTAAGGATGGCAGTTTTGAATTGAAGCAACCAGCAAAGGAACCATCTAAGTTTATAGTAACTATAGAGGATGATCAACCACCTAGCAGCCATAATGTCCCTAGTGAAGTGGAGGTGATCAATGTGACGACTCCATCTCCTATATGCAGAAGTAGCTTGTGGGGGAACAAGTCCTATGAAAGAGCGAGGAAAAAAGAGCGCCATATTGCACCTAGTGAAGCAGAGGTGATAGATTTGACGACTCCATCTCCTCTAAGCAGGAGCAGTCTATGGAGTAATTTGACTAACTATGCCTAAAAGGGTATTAAATGGGAAAAATTCTTTCCCTGTTAAATGTTATAGCATTATAATATGTTTTGAAAGTTTTAAGGGTGCGGCACAAAATGCTTGTTTTCCGTATTTTAGGTATTCCACAATAAACCAAAAAGGAAAGAAAGAAGAATAAGTCGAGAATTGCAGTTATTCTCGCTGCTTGCCGCATAATTGTTGTACTCTTTGATGCTCGTTGACGTATTCAACAGTGAATCAATAAGAATTCAAAACAATGTATATTGTTTCAATCCTTGTAATGCTGGTTGCATTGCGTTTTGCTCTCAACATATCCGTCTTTAATCTCATGATTTTCTCAGTCTATACTTGTTTGTATTGAGTAGCGAAATTTTACTTATGTATGTTAATATCAACATGGGAAGAGGAGAAAGTGGAAGTTTAATGGCAGAAAAATACGTGCAACTGCTAAAACTGTCACTCAAAGTCACAGAATTTTCCTAAGTTTATCAAATTTTCACACTTACAACATAATCCTGACGCAGAGTAAATGATGTACATTGTCAAGCAGTTTCCATATACCTAAATCACAGAGCAATTCTAAATAATAGGAGAATCAAGTAGAGATCTTTTGCCAGGTTTTTCAGGCGAATTCCTGTCAACGTTACTCACATATAACTAAGTTTAAAGATTGTGTCAGAGAATTTGAAACATGCAAACAACCTTCGGAAGCAGCATAGAAGAACAACTACTGTAAGTAATTATAATTGACCACTTATGGCATTAAAGATAGGTAATTTTTCTTTCAAAGGAGGCCTGATACTTACAGGACAAACAAGCCAGTCAGGAAGTTGACAGTTTGTAAAATTTTCAATGAATAAGATACAGGAGGAAAGCTGTCAAAGTGTTAGCTTTGTTGTTGCTGCTGATTCTGATTCTGGTGCTGTTGCTGTTCATGTTTTTCTTGCTGTTGTAGTTGTGGTAGTCGTTCTTGCTGGACCTCCTGCGGTTGTAGATGTTGTTGTTGTGGCTGCTGTTGGTGGTCGTCTTGCCAAGCCCAAGCTATGTCCTGGAGAGCTGGCTTTATGTCATCTTTCAGTACCTTTTGATACTCCATGGTATCTCCATTTGATTTTTTTACCTCGACCAAATGAAAAGATGGAGTGACCTCGAATATCTCTGCATCAATGGACAAGATTCCCTTTCTACCTTCCCTCAGACCCTCCAATCTAAACAATGCCGCATCCCGTTTCTTCACTTTCATCCTCAGCCTCTTAGCAATTTCTTCCAGCTTGGAGATGATGACCATGGCAGGTTTTCTGAAAATGAATCTTGCTTCTCTCCTCCAATGATCTTCTTCGAACAAGCCAGACAGATCAAACCCAACGGAAAAAGAGATTATATCAAAAGCATTCAAGTTTGGAGGTCTGATTGGTTCTTGTTTTCCTTCGGTGACCATACCGGCACTCTCACTCCGACTAGATGTCTCTGTTTCCATAGAAGATGCATCCTTGATTTCTCGTTCGAATTTAATAATATTCTTGCACTTCAATCCTTTTTTGTACCAAGTACTTTCCTTGATTTTATCTATGGAAACCCTAGTACTGGGGTTTGGATCCAGGATCCTGTATAACAGCCTCTTTACTTCAGGAGGGAACCAACTAGGGCATTTGAAATCTGCTCTGCCAATTTTCCTATATAGCTCCATCAAATTTGAATCATGAAATGGAAGATAACCAGCCAATAAAACGTACAAAACCACACCACAAGACCAAATATCAGCTTTGGCCCCATCATAACCTTTCCTGTTAATGACTTCAGGAGCAACATAAGCAGGGGTGCCACAAGTGGTGTGGAGCAGCCCATCTTGGTGCTTGCATTCAGCCAGGGCGCTTAATCCAAAATCAGAAACCTTCAGATTATCATTCTCATCAAGCAATAAGTTCTCGGGCTTTATATCACGGTGATAAACACCTCTACAGTGGCAAAAATCAACCGCGTTGATTAGCTGGTTAAAATATTTCCATGCGACTTCCTCCTTCAGCTTTCCTTTGGCAACCTTGTCAAATAGCTCGCCTCCTTTAGCATACTCCATCACGAAGTAGATCTTAGTTTTGGTCGCCATGACCTCATAAAGCTGTATGATATTCGGATGTATAACCAATTTCATAACAGAAATTTCGCGCTTGATTTGGTCAACGAGCCCAACCTTCACAATCTTCTCCTTATCTATAACTTTGATGGCCACACTCTGATTGGTTATTAAGCTCCTCGCATAGTAAACCTTCGCAAATGTGCCTTGGCCAAGAAACCTTCCCAACTCATATCTTTTCAATATCACATTCGGCTTGTTTTCCATTCCAAGTATAAAAACCTACACAAAAACACGCTATATGTTCCTACTAATATAGTCTATGTAGCCAACGAAACAAAAGTCGGTATAAGCAGCATCTGCTCAACCATCTTCGCTTGGATCATGCATCAAGAAAACCATCATTTTATGCCTACTTGAGGGTCCATGGAGCTTTTTGGGACTGGGGGTGATCGAACTTTGACAAATAGGCCCAGCCTCAGTAAGGGTAAGCAACAAAGGCAGCTCTAATGAATTCACAGCCTCACGGCTATGAGCACAAAAGTTCCGAGCAGCGAGGCACATCTTTCAGCATTCCCTGGATCTTAAATTTCCAGGGAGAAAAATCAGAGAATGCTGCAAGATTGAAATCTGAAGAATCTTCAACAGAAAGCTAAAAGATTAAGCAAAAATGTGCCACTCCTGAGTCTGAACCCCCTACACTCAACAAATAAGAATAACCAATGAGATTAAACCTTATCAAAATTAAAGCTAAATCCACCATGAAATAACTATTAAAGCTTTCAATTTTGAAAATTTCAAATTCTTACGTTCTGATGATTCCCAAAAGTGATATAATCAGTCAAAATCAAATCACACCAAATCAAGTTTCAATACATAAATATTTTATAAAACCAAAAACATTTTCTTATATTGGAGGAACAATCTAAAGAGGAAGATTCTCAAACAACTGACGATCTGGATAATATAAATTTCACAAAAACGTGCCAACAGAAAAATAACCTGTAAAAAGAAAGGTATGAATTTGTCTAAACGCACACGGCTTTGAAATTCTCAGTTTTTCCTTCAAACACGTAAATATCTAACAAATTCAGCGGAAATACAAAACACAAATCGATCACCTTTTTTTATGAATTTGAGCAGAATTCACAATTACTACAATGAAAATTCGACAAAAAAAACATAATATATCAAAATATTAGACACTAATTCGTATTAATGTATCAACGAAACTGGAACGATCACAAGTCTGAAATTCAAAAACTAAATATATATATATATATACATATATTTACCTTTTTTATTCTTATTGGTGACCGAACAAGCGTATCGTTTGGCAGTGAATTTTTCCAAGGCAGGTCGAACTCGAACAAAGGGAAAGAGGTTTTTTGTCTGGGGAAAAATATTGGAGATTAATAATTAATTATTATTACTGGCATCATTTCAGTACCAATTAAAATTAAAGTTGCTTTTAAAAAAAATTATTTTTTATTTTTTATTTTGTTTTTTGGGGTGTCCTCAGCTCTCCGTGCTTCTCGTAATAGTTTGGACCATAAACCTGGGATTACTGGGGCCGACCTTGACGAAAAGAGCCCCTTAGGCGTGCCTTGATTATGACATGTGGCGGATCTCATTTCTGGTGCGGCCATTATCACGCTAAATCTTGTTATAAGAGTTTAGTCGATGATCTTCGCCCGAATGTTCCCGTAAATCTTAATCGAACGGCTGGGGAAAGGGGAAGGGAATATGGTATACGCGCGCTATAGAAAAATCTTTGTGAAAGGTATTGAAATTTGCTGGACGTTGAAGTTGGAAATAATTAAACTACTTTTTTAGAAAAAAATATTAAAAAAAACTAAAGTAGGGATTTTTTAGCTTAAAGAAAAAAAAAAGAAGAAGAAGCAGGGATTCGAATTCTAGGTTATGTTAAAGTTTTTTTTTAAATAAAAAAATATTAAAAAAAACTAAACTAGGGATTTTTTACCTTAAAGGAAAAAAAAAAAAAGAGAAGAAGAAGAAGCAGGGATTCGAATTCTAGGTTATGTTAAGGTTTTTTTTTTTAATAGAAAAATAATATAAAATTTAAAAACTTAACTAAATAAAGAGTTGATGTAGTCGGTCCCTTGTGACCTGGAGAGTGACATCTAGAGAGCGTAGATACTTGCCCAATTAATAGGCGGCCCACAAATTTCTTAATTTTCTCTCCCTCTAATATTTATAATATATATATATATATATATGTATATATATATATATATGTATACACACACACACCCGAAAGCACAAAATCTTCCTCTTCCAAAAATAATAAAAAGCACAAAATCTTTAGCAAAAACTGAAGCCACGACTACTAATTACAGCCTAAATTTATTACAACGAGGATTCTTAATGTTTTATGAATTATGATCACAGCTAGCAATTTTGCTTTTTTGCTTTTACTCCACTTATTGTCGCCATCAGGTAAATCTCCTGTTAATCAATATGAAAATTATTGAGTCCAAAAAAATGATTATTTAAATTATATCACAAGATTCATATCTCGATTTATGTGGAAGTAAGAATTTAGGGTACTTCTTTGGTAAGGGTGTTGATGGATAAAATTTTGTAGATTTATGGTTAATTTGTAATTTAATTCAAAACATTCTTACTCTTAATTTGCAATCCCATCTAAAACCTTCGGATTAGAATTTATCCGATGTAAAACCCTAAGATTGGATTAACAAATTTACAGATTGAGTTATTGATAACTCTAGTTTAGAGAGTTATTTGGCCACTTTTAGTTAGCGAATATTACTATGTTCTTGAAAAAAATTACATTAAACATCCAACTTTTTCAAGAAAGTATGCTTTTATTGATGTAGGTTGAAGAAAGAAAGAAAAGAAAACAAAAGAGATCACGAGCATAAGAAATTGGAGAAAAATTGCAAATCAAGCACAAGACCTGGACCTTGTTGGCAGAGCAAAAGCGCCGCGGCGCCCAAAGAGCAGCGCCGCAGCGCCCAAGGAGAGTCTAAGCAATTGTTGGCAGAAACTCAGCGCCGCGGTGCTGGGAAAGGAGCGCCGCGACGCTATGGCGGAAAAGGAGAAAAAAAAAAACAGAGAAGAAGCGCTGCAGTGCTGGGAAAGAAGGGCCGCCGCGCCAAAGGGTGGTTCTGAACTACGATTTTTGGACGTGAAACAAGGGTTTTGTTAACTTAAGAGTAGTATAAATAGACAAGGATGTAATAGTCTTAGGAGCTAGGTTTTTCTTATTTTTGAGAGCGCTGTTTATTTTTCTTAGGAGCCATCAAGCAATCCAGAGTAAGAAGTGAGAGATTGGTGACAAAATTTTTTGCTCTCTTAACTCTTAGTGTTTGATTCAATTAAATTTTCAGTTTTTATTTCCTTTTCAATTATGTTCTAATTTTCTTAGTTAGGGCTATGATGTAGCCTAATCATGACGATGTGAATTTCATATTTATGCACCGTAATTGATTTTGTTCATGTGAGTTATTTGTTATTATGTTTAATGCTTTTAAATGATTAGCTACCAGTTAAATGATCTGATGTGCATGTTCAAAACTGAGAAGGGAGAATTATGCAAATGCTTCTTCTAACGTATAACCATGAATTAAATATGGATAGAGATATACCATATTATTTGTGTGGCTTTATCTGGAAAGTTCATGAATCCTAATGCATTCTGATTTATTTAAATTCACATAGAGATATAGTGAGTTAATAAACTGAGTAGGTTTGCTATACCTAGATATAGGATAGTAAATAATTTAGGAATTTCTGTCATCACATGTGTATTATTAATTGGGTTGCATAATTTTATGAAATTCATATATAGTGATTATGGTGAAATCAAATGCCTTAACGCCTTGTCTTATTGAAGTATCTCTTGAAATTAATTGCAATTTTTATTCTTAATTTAGTACTTTAGTTCAGTAGTTTATTCAATCACAACTTCATATGATCAGCTAGATAAACCTTAGAGTCAATTCAACTTTAGTACTTAGTTAGATTATTATACAACAGTCTCTATGAGACAATACTCTTACTCACTATTGTATTACTTGATCGATAACGTGCACTTGCGTTAGTGAATTTTACCGAACAAGTTTTTGGCGCCGTTGCCGGGGACTACTTGTTTAATACTAATTAATATTAATACCGGATAACTCTTGATTTAATCTAGTTTCTTTTATTTTGTTCATTTTTAGGAGTGCGTTGGTGTATGAGAAGAACTAAACAAGGGGAACTTGTTAAGTTTGATCCAGAAATCGAGCGTACTTTCAAAAGACTGTTAAGAGAACAGAGAAATCGCACTAAGAAAATGGCAGATGCAGGTGAAGCTGAAAACCCTCGTCGACTTTTGAGAGATTATGCAGCACCAACTGTTCAAGGTGCCACTTCAAGCATTAGGAGGCCGGCGATTCAAGCGAACAACTTTAAGATCAAGCCATCTCTCATCCAAATGATTCAACAATCGGTGCAATTTAGTGGGCTACCTTGTGATGATCCAAACGCCCACATTGATGCATTTCTCGAAATCTGTGACACTATTAAATTTAATGGAGTGTCAGATGATGCAGTTAGACTGAGATTGTTCCCATTCTCGCTGAGGGATAAAGCCAAGAATTGGCTCACATCTCTTCCTACAGGATCAATCACCACCTGGGATACTATGGTCCAAAAATGCCTTGGTAAGTTTTTCCCTCCAGCAAAATCTGCAAAAATGCGTAACGATATTACTAATTTCTTACAGATGGATAATGAGACGCTATACGAGGCATGGGAAAGATTCAAGGAGCTGCTAAGGAGGTGCCCACATCATGGATTACCAGTCTGGATGCAGGTACAAACTTTTTACAATGGGTCTAGTGCAAGTATCCAGGCTACCATTGATGCAGCTGCAGGTGGGACATTAAATAATAAAACACCTGAGGAGGCTTTTGATCTAATAGAAGAGATGGCATCAAACAACTATCAGTGGCCTACTGAAAGGCTACAAACTAGGAGAACTGCAGGAGTTCATGAAGTGGATGCATTATCTACACTCACAGCTCAGTTTGAAGCGCTTAACAGAAAGATAGACCATATGAGTGCTTCAGCTATGAAAATTCAGAATGCCGTATGTGAATTTTGTGGTGGAGGACATGCCAGCAATGAATGCCAGGTAGGTAACAATTTTGCTCAACCTTCTGAAAATGTTAATTTTGTTGGAAATTTTAACAGGTCACAAAATAATCCTTATTCCAACACTTACAACCCGGGGTGGCGGAATCATCCTAATTTTTCATGGGGAAATCAAAATGCGATGAGACCACCACCAAGATTCAAGCAACAGGAGGAGAAAAAGCTGAATCTGGAAGATATTGTTGCTAAGCTGGTGACCTCCACTCAAGATTTCATGAAGAGTACAGATGCAAGACTCCAGAATCAAGAGTCATCTATCATAAATTTGGAAATGCAAATAGGACAGATGGCTAATATGATCTCAAGTAGACCACAGGGTTCTTTGCCAAGCAACACAGAAAAAAATCCTATTGAGAACATAAAGGCAATTACTTTGAGAAGTGGCAAACAATTGGGACAAGAAGATGCTAAACAAGAGGTCAATCTTGAACAAGAAGAAGAGAGTAATGAGCAATCCAAAGAGACACGCAAGAGCAAGCTTTTTCCAGATGATCCAAAGCCCTACGTGCCTCCCATTCCATTCCCTCAAAGACTCCAGCAGCACAAATTAGATAAGCAATTTTCTAAATTTCTTGAGGTGTTTAAAAAATTGCATATTAACATTCCTTTTGCAGACGCCTTAGCCCAGATGCCTAGCTATGCAAAATTCTTGAAGGAGATTTTGGCCAACAAAAGGAAGCTGGAGGATTATGAAACAGTGAAATTGAATGAGGAATGTTCAGTCATTCTGCAGAATAAGTTGCCACCTAAACTAAAAGATCCAGGGAGTTTTACCATTCCTTGTACTATTGGTGACTCTTATTTCGAAAAAGCATTATGTGATTTAGGAGCTAGTATCAATTTAATGCCTTTTTCTGTCTTTAAGAAATTAGGTTTGGGAGAGGTTAAAGCAACCACAGTGTCACTTCAACTTGCAGACCGAACAATTAAGCACCCAAGAGGTATTGTGGAAGATATACTAGTAAAGGTTGACAAGTTTATTTTTCCTGCAGATTTCATTGTTCTAGAAATGGAGGAAGATCATGAGGTTTCGCTCATTTTAGGCCGTCCTTTTCTAGCGACTAGAAGAACCTTGATAGATGTGCAACAAGGAAAATTAATTCTCAGGGTTCAAAATGATCATGTCACTTTTAATGTGTTTGAAGCAATGAAATATCCCTCAACTGATGATTTTTGCTTTAGAATTGACACTATTGATAAACTGGTATCTAAGATTTTTCAGGAAGATGTTTTCAAGGATCCGCTTGAAGCTTGTCTAACTCAATCTACTGGTGCGGATGTTGAGAATGAGGAAATAAGGGAATATGTAGACTTTATGGAGGCAAATCCACCAATTCCGAGGCATAAGGCATTGCAACTTGTAGAAGTGAGACAGTCCATCACAAGGCCTAAGCCGTCAATTGAAGAGCCTCCCATTCTTGAGCTTAAACCCTTACCTTCTCATTTAAAATATGCCTACTTAGATGGCAAATCCTCACTACCTGTAATTATTTCTTCTTCTTTGACAGATTTTATAGAGGAAAAACTGCTTAGGGTGTTAAGAGAGCACAAAGGCACAATTGGTTGGAAGATTGCAGACATCAAGGGAATAAGCCCCTCCATTTGCATGCACAAAATTCTTATGGAGGAGAAATACAAGCCCACCATTCAACCCCAAAGACGTCTTAATCCAAAAATGCAAGAAGTGGTGAAAGCTGAGGTTATCAAACTATTGGATGCTAGGATCATCTATCCAATATCTGATAGTTCATGGGTAAGTCTTGTGCAAGTTGTGCCAAAGAAAGGAGGTATGACTGTTCAAAAGAATGATAATAAGGAGTTAATTCCAACTAGAACAGTTACTGGGTGGCGTGTTTGTATGGACTATAGGAAATTAAATGATGCCACTAGAAAAGATCATCTTCCTTTACCATTTATTGACCAAATGTTGGAAAGACTTGCAGGACATGAATTTTATTATTTTCTAGATGGATATTCAGGGTATAATCAAATCCCTATTGCACCCGAGGATCACGAAAAGACCACGTTCACTTGTCCCTATGGCACTTTTGCATATAGAAGGATGCCCTTTGGTCTTTGTAATGCACCGGCAACTTTTGAGCGTTGTATGATGGCCATTTTTTCTGATATGGTTGAGAAATTCATTGAAATTTTCATGGATGACTTTTTTGTTTTTGGCACATCAGTCGATTTATGCTTACATAATTTGGCATTGGTGTTACAAAGATGTGAGGAAACTAACCTTGTTTTGAATTGGGAAAAGTGTCATTTTATGGTGCAGGAAGGGATTGTGCTTGGACACAAAATCTCGAAAGACGGTATAGAAGTTGATAAAGCCAAAGTAGAAGTTATTGCAAAATTGCCTCCACCCACATCTGTTAAACTTGTTCGCGGATTCTTGGGGCATGCTGGGTTTTATAGGCGATTTATAAAAGATTTTTCTAAAATTGCTAGACCTTTGTCTAACATGTTGGTTAAAGATGCCCCGTTTGTGTTTTCTAATGAATGCTTGCAGGCCTTTAACACTTTGAAAGAAAAGCTTGTGTCGGCACCTATCATGGCAGCACCTGATTGGGATTTACCTTTTGAGCTCATGTGTGATGCAAGTGATTCAGTAGTTGGAGCAGTGCTGGGCCAATGAAAGAATAAAATTTTGCAAACTATATATTACGCTAGTCGAACCTTGTCAGGAGCACAGCTGAATTACACAACAACAGAAAAGGAACTTCTGGCAGTAGTTTTTGCTTTTGATAAATTTCGTTCTTATTTGATTGGTTCAAAAGTAGTTATTTACTCTGATCATTCTGCTTTGAAATACTTACTTGAAAAGAAGGAATCCAAGCCTAGGTTAATCAGGTGGATATTGTTGCTTCAAGAGTTTGATTTGGAGATCAAGGATAAAAAGGGAACTGAGAACCTAGTTGCAGATCACTTATCCAAAATTCCTAATCATGATGAAGTGGGCAGCCCAATTATGGAGGAATTCCCTGATGAGCAGATATTCTCTATCAAATCCACGCGAGTCCCCTGGTATGCTGATTTGGTAAATTTTTTAGCAAGTAATGTTCTACCCCCTGATTTGTCATATCAACAAAAGAAAAAATTATTTTCTGATGTTAAACACTATTTTTGGGAAGACCCTTTCTTGTTGAAAGTTTGCGCAGATCAGGTGATAAGAAGATGTGTTTCTGAGGACGAAATGGTAAGCATTTTACAACTTTGTCATGATGGAGAGGCTGGTGGTCATTTTAGTGGTTCTAAAACTGCTGCAAAAGTGTTACAATCAGGTTTCTATTGGCCCACACTTTTTAAAGATGCACAGTTCTATGTAGCATCATGCGATAGATGTCAAAGAATGGGAACTATCTCTAGGAAAAATGAGAAGCCTTTAAACAACATTATTGTGTGTGAACTATTTGATGTTTGGGGTTGATTTCATGGGACCATTTCCACCTTCATTTGGGAATGAATACATCTTAGTAGCCATTGAGTACGTATCTAAGTGGGTAGAAGCAGCTGCTGTACCAACAAATGACACTAAGGTCATGGTCAAATTTCTGAAAAAGAACATTTTTTCCTGATTTGGCACCCCTAGGGCAATCATAAGTGATCAAGGGTCGCATTTTAGTAGTAAGCAATTTGAGACACTTTTGAGAAAATATGGGGTTACACATAAGGTGGCACTAGCATATCATCCTCAGACTAGTGGTCAAGTGGAGATTTCAAATAGGGAAATCAAGAGGATTTTGGAGAAGACAGTAAATGCCTCTAGGAAGGATTGGTCTATTAAGTTAGATGATGCACTTTGGGCATATAGGACTGCATTTAAAACTCCCATCGGGATGTCCCCTTGTAGGCTAGTTTTTGGAAAAGCATGTCACCTGCCAGTGGATCTAGAACATAGGGCTTATTGGGCAACTAAAAGTTTGAATTTCGATGCGCAGTTGACAGGTGAGGCTAGGTTGCTGCAACTAAATGAGTTGGTTGAATTTCGGCTCGATGCTTATGAGAATGCAAAGCTTTACAAGGAGAAAACGAAAAAATGGCATGATAAGCACATTCTCAGAAAAGAATTTGCAGTTGGTCAACAGGTCTTGCTCTATAACTCTCGCCTTAAATTGTTTCCAGGTAAGCTGAAATGTAGGTGGTCAGGACTATTTACAGTAACACAAGTCTTTCCATCTGGAGCAATAGAGGTGGCACATGAAACCAAAGGCACATTTAAGGTCAATGGTTAGCGCTTGAAGCCCTACTTTGGAGGTGGAGTTAACAGGAATAAAACCACCATCGATTTACAAGCTCCTACAAAGTGACATTGAGACAATCTGGCTGAAGACTATAAAACAAGCCCTTCTTGGGAGGCAACCCAAGCATTTCCTTATTTATCATGTCAAAAAAATAAATAATAATAAAAAAATATATAAATAAATAATTTAGGTTATTTTTGTTTGACAATATCATCTTGTTTTGCGGGAGTCGAAGTCAGTAAGGGAGCATGCAGAAAAAAAGTCACTGGGTGAACTGTGTTTTTGGGTAGAATCCAAGCGCCGCAGCCCACAATTTAGAGCGCCGCGGTGCAGTTTTGGATGAGCAGCCAAATCTTCGTTGGCAGAGGTAAAGCGCCGCGACACTATAACATCAGCGCCGCGGCACCACGCAAAAAAAAAAAAAAAGGCAGAACACTAGCGCCGCAGCGCTGGAATTCCAGCGCCGTGGAGCTGTTTGCGTGATTTCAAAAAAAAAATACCTTTAAGCATAACCACCCACCTTTCTTTCCCTCATTCTCACCATTCACTTTCTCTCTCTAAACTAAACTCCTCTCTCCCACTTCTTCTTCTCCTCTCTCTCTAGAAAACTTTGCCATCCTCATCCTCCAACGTTGTGGCTGCCATCTCCCTTCTGTTCGTCCTTCTCTTCAAGTAAGTTATCTCCTTTCCATATCTTTGATTTTTTTAATTTTTGTTATTTTTATTTTATTTTGTTTTATTATTTTATTTTTGTGTGATTTTTTTTTTTTTCTGAAATTTGAACTTCTTAGGTTTTCTTTCATGATTCATAGTTAGATTTTATAGGTGGTCTTTGGTAAGTGAAATTTTGACGGTGTTAGGTACCCTCTATGCAGTGGTAGAGAGCAATACTTTGTGTTGAGTGTTTAATCTTTAAGCGTGTGTGCCACCAAAAAAAAAAAATATTGGCTTCTAAGCGTACACGAACTGCAGCTTCATCATCTACCCCATATACCCGGTTTGTGAGTGAGGCCGCGAGAAAAAGATATAATAATGCCATTGTTAAGAAAACTGTAGTATCGAAACGGGGTTTAGACTTTAGTGATGGTTTTCTACAGTCTTTTTTAATATGGTAGAGGATAGAGCAAATTTCTTGAGCAACCCAAGGCGGCTGTAGTCCTACTTGTTCGGGAATTTTATGCCAACGTTCCAGAGCACACTAACCTCCAGGTAAGTGTACTAGGTAAGATGGTTCATTTTGATAAAACAACTATTAACAGGTATTATGGGCTCTGAAATATCGATAATGATGATTATTATGAATACCTCAGTGAACATTTGGATTTTGAGGAAGTTCTTGGCACAATAGCTACTCCAGGCACCACGTGGAAATTAACACGGGGAGGAGAAGCGGTGTCGTTTTCCTCCTCCGTATTAAACATGGAGTACAAAGCTTGGTTGTATTTTATTACGTCTAAATTAATGCCTGTTATGCATTTTTCTGATGTTACCAAGGACAGAGCTGCCTTGTTGTTTGCCATTGTTACAGGTAAAACTATTGATGTGGGAAAAGTAATCCAAGATAGTATTCTGAGAACCGCTATGGGTTCCACGACTGGTGGTTTGGGTCACTCTTTCCTCATCACACGCCTATGCATCGACACCAGAGTCTCATTCGACCAAGAGGAAGAATTATTACAACCTATAAAAATCATTAACAGAAAGGTCGTGGGAAGCTTTCGAGACCAAGAAGTACGCCCTCCGTTTTGGCAAGACACTGGTGCCTCAGCCTCGAGCCAACCCTCTCACCCCGAACAAGTCACTCCTATAGCTCAACCGCCTGCTATACCTGCCCCTGAGTTACCAATCAGTGATCTCTTGTGTCGTTTGGAATTGGGCCTAGAATATAATATTGCCATGACGCGGGCAATTGCTCGACACTTGGGCATTGATGAATCTCAACTTCCCCCTCCACCGCATTTTCCTGATCACCTTGAGCCTTGATTTCACTTTCCATTTTTATTTCATTATTTAGGTTTTCTTTTCAATCTCAACTTCTTAAGGTTTTTGTTTTGTTTGTTTTCCTTGTTGTCTAGATCACTTCTCGGAGTTCACATGGCTGCACAAGTCCAATTGGCCTCATTTGTTACTCAAGGGGTTTCCTTACCTTTTCTTTTTTATTTATACATTGAGGGCAATGCTTTATTTAGTTTTGGGGGGAAACAATTTTTTTTTTTTTTTGGTTAAAACTTGTGTTAACCCTTTTGAAACTTGAAGTGATACATTCCTGCATTGATGAATCTGGATATGATTGAATCCTTTATTTGGATGTCTTAAAATTCGTAGGAGGTGTGAATTTTTGTCTAAACGTGTGATGGATTTTTTGTTTAATTCTAATTCTCAATTTATGATCTATTTCTTGAGCACAAAAATCCTGAATTTTTGAATTGTATGTATGTCCAGTTGATGTTCACCCATGTTTTAGAATTCATCTTATTTTCTCTTGAGGCGAAATCCTAGGCTACATCTGACTGAAAACATGATTTAGGCCATTTTTGGATCGTTTGACCCGTTCAAGCCGACCTTGGTTAAATATTCATAGTCACCTTGTTGAGCCTTGATGCATTAGCTGTTCTTTCTTTGTCACCCACATTTGTTAAACCAGCCAATCATTTATACCTTGTCCCACATCCCAGAAACATGTTGATTTCTGAAGAAGGTGAGCGTATTTTGGGAGGTAGAGTGGAGCAAGGGAGTTATTGAGTTGTTACTTGAAGCATAGAAGTTTTTTGAGTCTCACGTTGGATTAATTTTGCTATTTAAGGATCTTATTAGTATTCATATCATTTTTTTCCAAAAAAAAAAAAAAAAGAGAAAAGAGAAAAAAAAAGAAGAAAAGAAAAAGGAAAAAGAAAAAGAGAAAGAAAAAGAAAACAACAACAACACAAAAAAAAAAGAAAAGAAAAAAAGAGAGGATAAAACAATAACAGTGAGTGACTAAGAAAACGAAAGTGCATAATTGAGTGCAGTTGAAGGCGATGGAGTGAGCTTGGGGATAGGGTCTAAATTGGTCAAAAGTTGGATGGTTTGAAGAGAAGGGTAAATGTTGATTGTACAGTTGAAGTGGTTTAAGGGTGTACAACAAAGAGTGATTCTAATTGGAGTCTGGAAATCAACATGGGAGGGGTGAATTGAGCCTAAAATTAACTTTTATCTTACCTCTAGCCCAGCCTTACGTTACAAGCTTAATAAAGGCCTAATGATTTTTAGTTGGATGACTAGCCTACATTAGTGGAGAAAGGAATGAAAGGTGAACCTATGAAACATGTTTCTTTGCACAACTCATCAAAGCTTCTCAGAGTAATGTGGATGCTACTGGATTGCATACAATTTGAAAAGAATGGATAACACACACACGGGTCATGAAATTAGAATTAGTCTTAAATAGCAAATCGATCTCACTGTTTGGATGTAATTTGTTCTTTTCTGTGAATTGTAGTATGGAAAAATTTTGGAGGACATCTTGAAGGATTTGTTGTTCCATGTTTATGTTACTTCTTGATTTTGCTCGAGGACTAGCAAAAGTTAGTTTGGGGGGTTTTGATAACTCTAGTTTAGAGAGTTATTTGGCCACTTTTAGTTAGCGAATATTACTATGTTCTTGAGAAAAATTACATGAAACATCCAACTTTTTCATGAAAGTATGCTTTTATTGATGTAGGTTGAAGAAAGAAAGAAAAGAAAACAAAAGGGATCACGAGCACAAGAAATTGGAGAAAAATTGCAAATCAAGCACGAGACCTGGACCTTGTTGGCAGAGCAAAAGTGCCACGGCGCCCAAGGAGAGTCTGAGCAGTTGTTGGCAGGAACTCAGCGCCACGGCCTTGGGAAAGGAGCGTCACGGTGCTATGGCAGGAAAGGAGAAAAAAAAACAGAGAAGAAGCGCTACAGCGCTTGGAAAGAAGGGCCGCAGCGCCAAAGGGTGATTCTGAACCACGATTTTTGGACGTGAAATAAGGGTTTTGTTAACTTAAGAGTAGTTTAAATAGACAAGGATGTAATAGTCTTAGCAGCTAGGTTTTTCTTATTTTTTAGAGCGTTGTTTATTTTTCTTAGGAGCCGTCAAGCAATCCGGAGTAAGAAGTGAGAGATTGGTGACAGAATTTCTTGCTCTCTTAACTCTTAATGTTTGATTCAATTAAATTTTCAGTTTTTATTTCTTTTTCAATTATGTTCTAATTTTCTTAGTTAGGGCTATGATGTAGCCTAATCATGACGATGTGAATTTCATATTTATGCACCATAATTGATTTTATTCATGTGAGTTATTTGTTATTATGTTTAATGCTTTTAAATGATTAGCTACCATTTAAATGATCTGATGTGCATGTTCAAAACTAAGAAGGGAGAATTATGCAAATGCTTCATCTAACATATAATCATGAATTAAAAATGGATAGAGATATACCACATTATTTGTGTGGCTTTATCTGGAAAGTTCATGAATCCTAATGCATTTTGATTTATTTAAATTCACATAGAGATATAGTGAGTTAATAAACTGAGTAGGTTTGCTATACCTAGAGATAGGATAGTAAATAATTTAGGAATTTCCGTCATCACATGTGTATTATTAATTGGGTTGCATAATTTTATGAAATTCATATCTAGTGATTATGGTGAAATCAAATGCCTTAACGCCTTGTCTTATTGAAGTATCTCTTGAAATTAATTACAATTTTTATTCTTAATTTAGTACTTTAGTTCAGTAGTTTATTCAATCACAACTTCATATGATCAGCTAGATAAACCTTAGAGTCAATCCAACTTTAGTACTTAGTTAGATTATTATACAACAGTCCCTGTGAGACGATACTCTTACTCACTATTGTATTACTTGATCGATAACGTGCACTTGCGTTAGTGAATTTTACCGAACGGTTATGATATTTAAAAATAAGAATATTAAGAGCCAATTTTTTCAATATCAAAAATTAAAATAAACAATGCATAATATCAAATAACTTAATAAAGTTAAATTTGTTATAACAATCATTAAGACAAATTAACTTTAATAAAACTTAAAATCAAATCTTATTAAAAAAAAACAAAAAAGAAAAGAAAAACTCAAAATAAAGTATTGTTTATTCATTAACGGTACTTAAAATTTCAAAACAATTCAAAATCATAAGATATGTAAATACATATATGTGGTTTCAGATTAGCGGATTAGACGAATTAAAAATTCATTGATTTGTAATCTAATTCAAAACCTTCAAATTGAGATCTTTTCAATCTGTCACCACTTAAAACTCTTCTTAATTTAATCCAAACCATTAGGATTGGATCGAACTAGGTAGGTTTCGCAAATGGATGGATTTCATGAATACTCGTATTCTCCAAGTGCATATTATCACATGTTGTGCATGTTTTTACCCTATTATATTTGGCAAAAATTATCTGTTTCTTCAAATCCAACTACTGAAAAACAGATACTTCCTAGTATAGGTTTCTTTCTTGGTATTTACTACAGAAATCTCCTAAAAACTTATAAATGAAAAGGAAAAAAATTATGGTAAGGTGTGAAAAAACTATATCTTATAACACATGTGACGTAAAGATAACATATAACGTCAACAAAAGGGGCGTCTATTAACCCTCCTATCCTACTTTTTATATACTATTTCTTAAACCACCCTCATTTTACTTGTTGCACCCATTTTAAAGTACCAAAAACCTTTACACCTAAATATTTTTTTTTTCTTTTTCCACCCAACAACCTAACAGATCAAATAGAATTACACCTAAGGAAATGTACTGAATAGAAAAGAAGGTTTTTATATCATTGATTAAAAAGAAAAAAAGAATAAACAGATTAAAAAGAAAAAAATCGTGTACCTTCTAAATTGGTAGTTTTTCTTTTTCCAGTTTCGTTATAAACTTCCACTTCCGAATACATCCCAATACACCATTGCAAATTTCCATCATAAAAAAATAAATTTATATACCCCATTTTCTTCCTGTAAGAGAAGCTATTGTGCACTATTATTCATCATTTGCTGTTTTTATTTATACCAAGACAATTCGTAAGCAGCAGGGGGTTCAATGATTGAAAAAAATGAAAAAAAATGAGAATTTTGATAAAAAAAAAAGAGACCACGTACATTCTTGTGATGAAGCTTTTGAATGTCAGAATTCATCTTTATTCTTTTTAAAAAAATTAGGGTATAATGATTTTTTTTAAGGTGATGTATGCAATGAGTATTTATTTAAAATACTTTTGTCCTTAAAAGTAATTTTATTAATAGATAAAATAGTAATAAAAAGTTTTATTAAAAAATGTGTGAAAAGTAAAACAATGGGTGTCTATAGTCGCCCCAACAACAAATCATGTCATCAGATTGTATTTACTTATTGTTTGGATCTCTGAGGAAGATTTTGATGAAAGGGCAAAAAAAAAATTCAAATTGGGTAAAAGGCTTTTTTTTTTTGGAATAAAAAAAACACGTTTTTTTGTACAGGTAAACTGTCCCAGTTTTTTTCAACAAAAAAAGAAAAATAACTATAACAGAATAAGGAACCTCAACATGTTGAAAAAAAAAAAAAATGGAACCGTTTTGATGTCCAAAAAGCCTTTTTTTTAGTGCCAAAAACTGTCTAAAAAAAAGTGGACTATTTCTCAAAATTTTTTTGCTCGGAGGCCGTTTCTCAAAATCACTCGATCTCTGACAATCTTTGACGCATTCACCTTAGGCCTGGAAATAACGTTTTTAGGAACATTGTGGAAAAACTACATACTCCTTTGGTAGTGTTTTTATTTTAGTTTTTGTTTTTAAAAAAATTTAAAAATAAAAATATTTTGAGAAATATACTAAGATTGTTTTTAAAATTGTGTTTGGTTGTATATGTCGTATTTTTTTGAACCCAAATATTTTTTGATAAAAAATTATCCAAATTTAATTTTTAAAAAACTAATAAATAATTTTTTAATTATAAATTATAATCAATCACACGAATTACATAGAAAAAATAACACGATGATGGTTGGGTCTTCCTCTACTCTGGTGAGGCCAAGACGCTAGAGATGGCTAAGACCGACGGCCCATGGGATGACGAGACCCTAATAGCCCACCCCTACCTCGACGAGCCCAGCCTCTACCCTTGATGATGCACCAGCTGAGTTTGACTGCCCTAGCCCCTCGCGCCACTTGCCCACATTGCCAGCCCCTCTGTGATTCAGATCACACCTCCATCACAATGGGAAGATTGTTGTGGAACTTCGACATCTGCGTCACTGGGGGGTCGATTGTGATTGTTGTGGTGGGTTTCTGAGTTGGATTGACAGAGATGGGACATACTTCGGCGTGGGCGAGTGAACTGCAATTTGCGTAGCTAGGTAGGACCGAGATCTATGATCGACGATGGTTGGGCAACAATTTGTTGGGGTGGGTGCTTTGACGACGACTTCCAGTGTGCTCCGGTGATGGATGTGTGACTTCGATGGCTAGGCTAATGACGGAATCAGGTGAGTAAGGACCCTGGAGATGGGGTATGCTTCAACAAAGAGAGGCTTAGGAGAGAGTTTGAGGGAGATGGGAATTTTGGAAAAAACCAAAACAAGTTTTTTTTTTGGTTTTCAAAAAATCTCAACTTTTTCACATATTTTGAAAAATGCTTTTATTCTCATTTTCACCTATTTTATTAACCAAACAACTTTTCAAGATAGTTTTCATTTTTTGTGTTTTAAAAAATGTCATATAAAATGTTTCAAAAACGAAACCAAACGGGGAATACATCTCATGACACATTCAACACAAAGACCAACATACAACAACGAGCCATGTCGTCAGATTGTATGCACTTATTTACTGCATCTTTGGTAATCTTTGACACATTGACTTTAGGCTTGGAAAACACAATTTTAGGAGTTTTGTAAGTGATGAGAGGGTCACTCCTCAATCATTGATTAGTGTAAATCCACGAAGTTTTTCCCCCCTTTTTGTGTGTGTTTAGATTTTATAATGTGGATTTAGACAATTAGAAAAACAATTTTTGGATCTAAGAGCCAAGAAAATAGGAGTTTGAAACTCAATTGTCCTAATTTTCAAAATAGGAATCTGAGTGTCAAGAAAATGAGCTTTTTGGGACCAGTTTGGCCAAAATTTTCAAATGGGACATTAGTTTTAAATTTAGCCTTGAAGAACAAGGATTGTCTTACATTGGTCCATATGATTTAAATTAGCACAAAATTAGTCTTTGAGTTTGACAAAAATTTCAATTTTGGTACTTTTGTCAAGGAAACATCAGTGTTTTAACAGTTTTGAACACACATGGGTCATGTGCCTGCTTGAGAAAGCAACTAATAGATAGATTAAAACTGAAATAAAATAATAGATTAGGGACTGAAGCTGGAACAAAGTAATATATAAGGGATCAAATGCAACATTTTAAAAGTTAGAGGCTACAGTGGGATTGGAGGTAAGGTTCAAAGACTACTTGTGAGAACCCTTCAATTATTGTGAAATTGTCTAGAATCGTACGTATAAAGACACTAATATGTACCCTTAAATCTTTTTGATGATTAGAAATAGAAATCAGTAAGAAAATAATAAAAATAAGAGACTAATAATCATTTTTTTACCTTAGAGTTGGAGAATTCAAATTCTTCAACTTAGGTGGAGTTGAGTATTTTTTTTAGCTAGATTATTCATGCAACCATATGAAATAGTAATCACTAAATCAAAGTATTAATTAAATTAAAAATCAAAGTACTTATGTCATCAATTATAAGAATAATGTTCTCCACTAAAAATAAACTATAAAAATGTAAGAGGGAATTTGAAAATTTTTGAAAAATTTGGAAAGACAATATCATGAAGATCTCTAACTTTCTTAAAAAAAAAAAGAAATCTCAAAATTAAATACCAAAAAACCATTACCACAATGATTATGTAATTATAAAAAATATTTATAAATTTCAGTAAACGTGCGAAACAAGAGAATATAAATAAAAAAAAAATCTGAATCGAAAGAAGTTATTATGTGAATTTAAGCGCGCCTTACCATAAAAAAATAGCAGTTTTTTTTCAAGACAAAAATAATATAAAAAATGGTAATTATGGATATCAAATCGTGAACATAAGCATTATCATAAAGAGTAGAAGTTTCATGATAGTTGTGAAAAAATTAAAAACATGTTAAATATGTGCACTGAAGTGTGAATATAGACGTTCTCGTAAAAGAATAGGAGTTGCTTATGTCATAAAGAATAAAATAATAGAATTTTTACCATCAAGATGAAATAACAAAAAAAGAGGAGTTAAAATACGAAAATAGAAAGCACCAAATAAAGGATTGAAAAAACAACCACAATGTTTCAACCAAACGTCAGAAAAGAGGAAGAAAAGAGAGAAGCACCATTACAAGATACAAAAAAGCTACAATAAAACGGGAACTGAATCAGACAGATTTTAAAATGGGGTCTAAAAATCAGACATTTATATAGTTATTCTAACAAGTTTTCTTTAATTTACGCTACTCCATTTCTCAGCAAGGGTCCATTGCTTTTGCATGAAGAGAAAAGAAAGACAAATTAACAAAAAAAGGTCCATTGATTACGTTGGGAAACGACTCCTTTATTAATTCTATTATACATCTATATCTCTGTATACATATATAACATGGATCCTACTCCAACCAGGCAACCACATCCCCTTTGAACAACTTAAAAGTATCCAACTCAGAAAAAAAAAATAAAAAAATACATGGATATAAAAAAATAAAAGTAGCCATGTATATAGTCGTGAGAAAATGCATGAACTTTGATGCTTTAGAACCTCTTTATCTGAAGATTTCTAAACGTAATTATATGCATATATATACACGCACACACATACATACATGATAGAGGATTAAGGAAAATGACGGGCGGAAGATAGAGTCTAATATTTAGCCTTGCGATGAGAATGGTGAACTTTGTGGGGTAGGATATGAGTCATATGACGATGAGAAAGACCCACCTTGGTGTGATTGTTTTGAATGTATAGTATTATTATATATAGCTATGTCCTATATATTATGTTTGTATTTGTAAGTAAAAAATAAATAAATATAACAACTATATATAAAATGTATAATATGTATATATATATATATATTTTATAGGGTGAATTAGAGGAATGAATGTTTGAAAGATGTTGGTATTCGAATATTCACTTACTTGGCAGGATTTTGAGAACAAATGACAATTTTAAGGAATCAAGAAGACGAAAATATCTTTTTATTAATTGTTAATTCTCACTTGATCTCAAAAAGATTCTTTTTGTAAAACAGAAATGAATTTTCCAATCTACCAACAGGTTGATCATAATGACACTTCAGAATGGTACCATGCAAAATTTGTACTATGGTAATGACGGAGTCGGGATTTATTAGTAGAAAGTGTCAATTTTTTTATCGAGATTATACTAATACGTAGAGAACTATTTAATTTAAGGAGGATCAAGTTTAATTTATACACATATCTACTACATTAAATTTAAAACAAAAAAAATTACATACCTACCTTATGTAAAATAATAATAATAATAATAAAGTAAGCCAAGGCCCCCTACACCTGTCTCCATCATTGCATGGTTTATTCCTCAAAATGATACCACATTTCATGAATAAGGGAAATCTAGAAGAATACCGCATTGAAGAATTGGTCTGGAAAAAGTGAATCTAGAGGATTACCACGTTAGATGGGTCGGTTTCGTATAAGAAAAATCTATACGAATGCTCTCTTCATGAGAGAAAGCATGATGTTTTACGTTCTCTTTTAAACACTATATATATCATTTATGTCGTTGTTATGTATACTGAGGTCTGGTTTTAATGAGTACGTTTTAAATAGGTACTGTTATTATTAGCCATTTAACATAAATCTTACAATTGTAACAAAGTGGTTAGTTAACTAAAATAATTTATGATAACTAATGAAGTTGAATTCTTATCATACTACATTATCAATTATTAAAATATACTCTTTTTAGAAATTTAACTATTAAAATTATAATCATTAAAAATAAGTATATATAAATTAAGAGGGACAAATTGGGATGTAATAATTGAAAACTAGTTATATATATATATATATATATATATATATATAAGTTAAGAGCGACAAAATTGTTGGAGAAATTTACGAAATTAAAAAGGTAAATTAAGGATACATTCAAAATTTCTCTTTTAAAAGATTCTTTTGGATTTTGTTACTTGTTTTGGTCAAGGTTTTAAAGAAGCCTTATTGTCGAGCCAATAAGCACAATGAAAATAAGAGTCATTCTATTCTCTGTCTTAGGTTCCCTTCTCACTTCACCGTCCCCATCCCGGCCCTGAGATCCTTCCTTTTAAGGACAGTGAAAGTGGGTATCCCTCTTTTTCACAACGTCATCGCCTGATTCTCCTCCCTCCCGAGCAATGTCAAAATCATCATAAATCTTCCTTGTGCATAATTATTGAGACATCTGTTGTTTTTATTCAAAAATTTCCTTTTTTCCATTTTTAAACCTTTGGTTTACTAGAAAATAAACCAGTGGTTTACTTTTACTTTGTGTTTTCATGCAGAAGTGTTTTTTTTTTAGGTGCAAAGAGCCAAATAGTAGATTTATGACAAGAATTAGTAAATAATGTCGTATGTTTTCAAAATGTATAGTAAATAATATTTCATAAGAAATTGAGATTTATTTTATGAGATATCGAGAACAAAAACCCCAAAACACCCTTAACTCTTTCTCCTTTCCATCTTTCACGCTCCTCCCTTGCCAACATCGATGATGGCTGGAAAATACAGTATTTACATGTTAATACCCTATTTTTCAATAAATAATTAATAAATATACCGGTGATGTCGTTAGTTCATCACTGGCACCGATGATATCACCGGTGGACAAGAAATAATGTATTAACATGTAAAAAATGTATTTACATATAAATACAAAAATTTACTTGCAATCTCACAAGACCTAGAAAATACAATATTAACATGTAAATAATGTATTTCTATATAAATACAAAATTTATCACCGACACTGATGACGTCGTTGACAATCAGAAAATATTATATTAACATATAAATATTATATTTCTATATAAATACAAAATTTTTTGGCAATCTCGCCAGATCACTGGCGGCCCAAAAATACTATATTTACATAGAAATATCTTATTTTTATTTAAATACAAAAGATTACTGATGACATCACCGACACCGACGACGTTGCTGGCAGTTAAGAAATACTATAATTACATGAAAATATAGTATTTCTATGTATATACAAAAATTTACTAGAAATGTTGCTAAATATCACTAGTACTTGTGACATTATCGATGGCCAAAAAATACTATATTGACATATAAATATAATATTTTCATGTAGATACAAAAATTTACCTATAGCTTCATCAAACTTTATTAGACCGACAACATTATCGGCGGTCTGAAAATACTGTATTTACAAACAAACAAAATCTAAAAAATATACTGGAAAATTAAACAAACATCTATGATGAAAACAAAAACGCCAAAAACCAAAATTAATATTATCTAAACCTATATCTTTAAAATCCATACAAACAGAAAAATCTTACGAAAGCACAAAAGTAGATGTCGGTGTCATCGATGAGGCGTTGTCGAAAAAGAGGAGGTCGACGTGGCTAACACTGGCATCATCAAAGAAAGAGGAGGTCGCAACATCGATGCAATCTAGCCGGTGTTCGAGATGGGGGCCTTATGGAGATCATCTTCGAGACAGTGGAGATCGCGGCGGCAATAATCAAGGTTCACGTTACAAGGAGATCAATGACGGCTGAAGCTTTGATGGACAAGACCGAGCAATTGAGCACAGTAAGAGATTGACGGCGGCTAAAGCATCGACAAAGATTTGAATCTTCAATGACAATTGTGTGTCGGATGATATTAGTAGCAACTGAAGCTTCGACAGACGAAATATGAAGCTTCGACAGGAGAGATTGAGCACCGGACGAGATCAGCTATGGCTAAAGCTTCAATGGATGAGATCTTTGACAGACGAGATCGAAAGCCCGACTAAAGCTTTCTATCGGTTATGGAGAAGTAGGAAAAAGAAAGGGAAAAAAGAAAAAAAAATATAAGTTTATTAGGGGATATTTTAGGGCTTTTAATTGATGTAAAATTGTTTTATTAGAATATGCTATTTGCTTTACATTTTAAAACCACTGATATTATTTACTAAGTAGATTGCAAAATCTGCTATGTGCTGTAACTTCTCCTTCTTTGAAGCTTGTGGTTACTATAAAGTAGAGCAGTAATTTATTTTTTATGGAATTTTTATAAATGTAATTTTTAAAACTTATTTTTTTATAAATGTCACACTTGTTTAAATGTGACACAACATAAACATATAATATGAGTGATAGTATGACACAATTCTGTTTAAGTGTGCATCAATAAAAATATATTTTTTAAAGTGTGACATAACATGTAATTTTCTCTTAATTAGTCCTCTAACTACTAGTTTACTAAAAAGTAGACCAACGGTTGACTCACTTAACGTCGGTTTACTCCAAAATCGACCAGATGGCTTACTTATTGAAATTTATAGTAATGTACATACTTTATAACTTATGGAATAAGTACCTACAAAAACAGTAAAAATAGAAGTGGTAAAGCCTAATAATCGTCTTTCAAAACGAACGTGTTATCCAACTATTTTTGAAAATGTTGGACTTTGCTATATGCGAATATATGTGCGTTTCCAGACGTTACAAGGTAAAGTCACGCAAACAAGGTGACTTTTTCTCCTTGGGATCGTATAAACGTTACACTAGGTGGGCGTGTCTAGCAAATTGTAAAGAATGTAAGAAGAAAAAGTAATGAAAGTAGAGAATCAAGAACTATGTAGATCATTGAAAATTTTTATTATCTATTAGATGGCATTATGGGAAACAATCGATTTTATTTTCCTAGCTAGTATTTACTAAAGCAATAAAAATATAAATTTTATCAATTACTAAAATATCATTGTACATAATTAAATAATCATTGGTTTTTCAATTCAAACTTAATAATACCATGTATTCGTGAATTGACTCTCTTTGGCAATATAAGTTAGAATCAAAACTTTTGATTGCTACAGTGTAAATTTCTCACATGCTACAATGTTAAGAAAAATGTGTTACAGTGTAAAGCATCACATACTACGATGTTTTCAATTAAAATTGGTTCTAACTATTGATTTTATCCAATGCTCTCAAATATCAATACATAGGAGATTGAAAATGTTATAAGTGAACACATGATTGAAGAAGAATAAGAATCACTCATCCTTTTTCCTATATGTGCGGACTATTTCACTCTAGCTTTTTTTTTTTTTTTTTTGGTTTTCCGTTTTCTGTTTTTGTAATTTATGAAGCAATTACTCTATGGCTTACTTGTACTAGCTGGGGAGGTGGGAACTCCCTTAATCTTTGAATGTGGCTTAACTTGTCACAACCCACCTTTCAGGCTATGATAAAACTCTTTCTATCTTACTTTAGGGTAAAAATTTAGGAATTTTTTTTTAATCAATACTTTACATATGCTGGTCTAATAACTTCTGAAATACAAGCATATACTTGTATTTACATAATCACCTTTTCTTTGCAATATAGTTTATCAAACATTACTTTCAAAATATCTTAAAACACAATACAGCGAAAAACATACTACGGCGGAATCCATACACAGTCTGCACACATCATCCGTCCGCTAGCTCATCATTACGATTTATTCTGACATTCTCTTTAGAATACCTACAGCATGAAAAACTTAATGAGCTAACGCCCAGTAAGTTCCATAAATCCCACATGGACATTCAAATAAATACATGAATCAATTATGCTTTCTTATAAACTTTCCTTATCTTCATCATTTCTTATCTTTACTAGGGCCCAAGTATTCGTACCATTACGCAATTTCATTTAGGTCTAAGTAACATCGTGACCATACTATATCCTTTAAACTCCCCTTGAGTCAGGAGTCGGTTTGACACTTTTCTTAATTTCTGGTGACATATTTACCGGTCCATTATTTATGGTTAACATACCATGTATGATGTGATAATCACATGTTATCCATAACACATAAATTCGCTTGCATAGCATAGTACACACAAGTACTTACTTTATACACACATTAGTATTCATTATTGTACACACAGGTACGTAACATTCAATACACATAGGTATTCATCATTGTACACACAAGTACATAATATACTATACATATCGATACATAACATGTTATACACTCAGGTATTTTAATCGTATACTCACAGGTATCCATACATGACTATACCCCTAGGTATTCATATCATGGCAAACATACTAGTTTACACCGTAATATACACTCAAGTGTACATATACATACATCCTATACCTATATTTTCATACTGTAGATGGGAAGGGTACTTATTTGTGCTTGTGTACCGAAAAATCGACTTCGGTCTCCTTTCTCCTAGGCTTCTAGGATCCTGTTGGCCAATTACAAACTATTAGCCAATTCCACTACGTTTCGTTACAAAACGTTCATTACTTAACTAGTCGAGTTGCATAACCGTATACAACTCTGAAACCACTACTTTCCTTATTTCTACCTTACTTTACCCTATCGTTACTTACGAAGGGCGGATATCTTCCAAATCATCTTTTTATCTTATTATAAACATTTCTGAGCTGTTTGAGTTATTCGGGCAAAAATGACGATTTTGCCCTCCGTGAACCTACTAACTTACCCGAGCTCGATTTCATTGTTTTAATAAAAATAGCCACATATTAACTTTAAAGTAATGTTCTAGTGGCTTGTATCTCTTTATTTCACACTTATGCCATTTTTCTATAGAACTTTACAATTCAGGCCCTAAACTAAAATTTTTTGACAATTTTGCCCCCGGGGCTAAAATTGTCCTTTTTATCCCAAAATTTTTTATTTTTCTCAAGGATCATTTTTGCTCAAAGTACTATATTTAAAATCTTTTGAGAAATGATTTTTTTGCCCCTTTTTAAAATTTTTCACAATTTTCGTAAATTCTTTGAAAAATTAAAATTTCACAAACGATTGAGTTTTTCGATGAACCGCTCATGTAACCTAACAGTTTCGTTGAGATCTACAACTTTTATATTTTAACTTTTTTCAAAATCTCACTATACAGAGGTGTTTTTGGCCATTTTTCAATTCTGCCGAGAGAAATCTTTTTCTTTCAATTTAGTTCCTACGGCATTTTTACAAAAATCTATTTAAAAATTGCAAATATACCCCTGCAAAGACCATTCCATGCCTTATTCAAACCATTCTCATGCTCAAACATCATTTTTGCAAAGTCTAACATCAAAATTACAAAAAAACACTTTTTGCAACAATTACCATTTTGCACCATAAATCAAAATTTCACAACTTACACATGCCATACTTCACATATGCATGAAATTTCATCAAATACATGCTCAAGAACCCTCATGGGTTTGAAAGAATAGAAATCAAAATAAAATTCATAAAATTTCAAAACTTTGAAATCTTAAACTTACCAAGATAACACTCTTTTGATTTCTAGCCTTCCAAGGCTCCTTGAACTCCTTCTTAGGATTCCTTTTCATGCAAAAATACCATGAATTAATTTTCCCCTTAACCCATGAAAAATCCCTTGAAAACTTGCTAAAAAGTTTGGGATTTTACCTAAAAACTTGTGAAAAATCCTTGGGCTTTGCTTCTAAAATTTGTTTGGGGCTATTTTTGCAAAGTTTGGGGTTGAGAAATCTTTTTAGAGGTCTCCACAATGACTGCCGAACATGGAAGGAAAGGAAAGGAAATGAAAATTTGTGATAACCTTGTAACAAATGCTTCCTTATCCACTTGATGATTCATGGTCATCCATAAGGTTACCCTAGGTGTCATCATGTTATTAGGCCACATTGCATGGCTTGTTGGCCCAATAGAATTCAAGTAAGTGTCCACTTTGTGGAGTTAAAAATTTATACTGTGTAATTTTTCACCATATAGTATTTTGCCTATACTGTCGTGGTCAAATCAGTGTACTTTCTATCCTTAGACTGTATAAACATTTGACTTACTGTTTATTGCCAATCATAACATTTTTCATATCTGCGTTTTCACTTAGCAGTATTTTTATACTACATCGGCCTCTTTCTTTCACTGGGTTAGGTCTTAGATGACTCTACATTATATTTATATTCTTTGTACCCATGTGTTTGTATCACAATTTTACAATTAATCATGATATAAAATTTATTTTATGGATATTATTTACAAATTTTTGAATAATTAAACTCATAAAATCTATATTCGGCAATATCCAATATTGCATCACATTTGCCATGAAATTTTTAATCAATGCCGTTTATTCATTCTTTATCGTAATTTTTACAAAAATTACAATCTTTACAAAAATTTACATTTTTAAAAGTAAATTCATTAATTAAACCTAATTAAATATTAGGTTTTATTAATAAAATTTTATCGGTCATTACATAACTAACTGCTGGAAAGTCTCAAGAGCCTTCTCAAATGCTAGCTAAATTCAAACATAATTAACAATAGATAGAAAAGGGGAAAAGAAGGACAAACAAAAGGAACTAGATTAAAGGAGCAAAGATCTTTAGAAAACACTTTGATATGAAGTATATTACAAGGACGTGGTAACTGAAACGCATTACTAATTGATGCATTCACAGGATTTGATGATTAGTTTCGTCTTGTTTGTTACTTGATCAAATAATTTCTTTGCTAAACGAGGCCTAGATATGTAATTACGAATAATCTCTAACTTCCCCTAAAAAAAAAGAAATGAATAATAGTATTTATATTACATCAGATTAAAACTTGATCCTAATTAATTATCTGCAAGAATCCAACGACTTCGGTTAATTCATTGATTTATAGCCACTAATTTAACCCTAAGTATAGATCCAACAACTGGGAAAAAAAATACTAATTTGACAAAGTAATAATTTAGAACATGTTAATATAATGTGCATGCTGAGTTGCTGACAATATTGTATATAAATTTATATATGCAATTTTTGTCCCACCTGATGGATTCTCAACAATAATCAAATCAACGTGATTAGGTCTCGAGGTTTGGTTAACTGATCACCATTCAACACCTACTAATTTTGGCGCTCTTAGGGATATAAAATGAAGCAATTAATGAAAATGCTAAATATATTAAGAAATAAAAAATTGGATGATTCAAATGCAAACACATGAAACAAGTCCCTTTGTCGTTGTTTAATATATATATATATATATATACATATATTCAGTTATTTATTTAATTAATGGTACTGGAAATAAAGGCACGCCCATATGATTTACACATGCATTAAGGATTGATCTTCATGTTCCTAATGACCTATTGATCTTAATTAGGTCGAACATATGCATCTGCGCTACCGTAAATTAGGCACTGCATCTTGGTTCAAAATATTAAAATATAATACTTAAATTATTAACATAGGCACCAAACTATCTTTTTTTCTCTCATGCCAAATTTCTCCTAAAGAAAATATTATCCCCCAAAATTAATTAAAAAATATGATGCAGATAATATATTAATAACTAGTTTGGAAAGGAGGGTTATTTTCACTGTTTAGAAATTCTAGTAATATAATTTTAATTATTGTGATTTTTTTAAAAGAAATCTTATTTTAACACCCACCCACAACCCCCCCCGCAAGCATAAAAAGAAAGAAACATCTCAATTAAGTTGCCATTAATTACTATCTCATTTCTTTTTAATTCACTTGAAAAATATTATTAACAAAACATATAAAAGACAAAAAGGCACAAAACCATTAAACAGATAAAATAATCCAAAAAAGAAATATTTTTGGGTGATTTACTTTCTCATGAATCAAAATTAATAAAAAAAATGCCTTGTTAAAATTCTCATTCCAAATGATAAACGTCCCGCATCTGTTCCTGAGGTCAAAGTCCCCGAAAAATCATCTCATCCACACAATTAATAAACTGGAGCTGGGAATTTGGTAATTAATTATTCCACGAAAGGATAAGAGTCACGGTCGACGGTCGGCTGCCCACATGCATAAGTCATTCCCTTCACATTCTAATTATTGTGGTAATATACATTTTTCTTCTTCTTTCTTAACAACTTTCATATATAAATTATGTCAAATTTGTATTTTTTTATATAAAGGGGGGAAACGCGACCACTTTATAGTAGGACTAAGCATGACTCAACCCTTAATCTATGGTTGGGAAGAAAGGACTTACCACCAACTAAGCTGCCCTTACTTGTCTGTCCAACTCGTTTTTAGTAGTTTGAGATTTTAACCCGGAGCTAGAGAAGGCATCTAAATTAATTGGATTCCTTCAAAGATATATATACTGCCAATTACATAAAGTTGCAAGTGTTTTTCCTTGAAGCATCATATCATGGACAAAATTTGTTTCACTAGTAATGGTAATAATAATAATAATAATGATGGCAAATCAAATTAAACCGATCGAGATGGTTTGGTAATTAGTCACAATTCTACTTTCAATATATACGTGATAAGTTGACCATATGTAACTATCAATGTTTTAAATCTCCAACGACAAATTAAATCTCAATATTCCATTGATAAGCCACCAAAAAAGGAACAATTTATATAACAAGCTTTCTTTTGGAAGGAATTCATTATTTATATAATAAGCTTAATATACGCCGTACCCGCATGTTAGAGAGAATATTTTACTCATTTTAAATAAATTAATCCTCTAAAATAGCCAAAGATCTCTGTCTCTCTCATACAAAACATCACAATATTTATGTCAATTGGTCGATATAGAAGTACTAGGAGTGCAGCAAATTTTGAAATCAAGATTTACAACAAGAAGAACCTCAGATCTTGCCGACGAGTCCCTCAAAATCAGACAAAAAGTTCTTCTCTAAACGCCTTATAATTACAAGAGAATTATCCAATATGGGCGCTAATATCAATAACTCGTCATCATCATCATTCGAAGAGTTCTACCATGGAGGATCATCTGCTTCGGTTCCATTCATGTGGGAATCTCAACCTGGAACTCCCAAAGTCGAGTTCCGAGAAAACCCTAATTTGCCTCCTCTTACACCTCCACCTTCTTATTACTCTTACAGCCCCGTCACAAAAAGATCATCAACCCCCAATAATACCCAAAAAGGTAGTATAATTCCCAAGGGTAATCTTTTACAGAATATGTTCTTCCCTAAGCAACATGCTGCAGGGGCTAGAAGAAAGCGGTTCCCTTCGTCGCCGTCTCTTTCTCCGTCGTCCTCTTCGTCGCTCGAGTCTAATTACTCTCCGAGGTCGACGTTTTATTCATCGGTGCCGTCTTCTCCTGTGGTGAGCGAAACACCGTCTTTGAACTCCCGTGGACGGTGGAGGAATATCATTTCTAGCCCGCGATTATCGGTGGATTCTACGGTTAATGATGCTCATGATCATGACGACGAAGAGCATGAGTACGGTTCGCCTGTTTTGACTTTGTGCTTCGGCCGCAGTGGGGCGAATACGAGGTCAAGATCAGGTAGCTAGGGTGTTAATTTGATGCATAATGTTGTAATTAATTGGAGTTTCTCAATCCATATGAAAGCTAGCTAGCTTGCTCAGCTTTTGTTTATTTTCTACTGGGGAAAAGTGAAAACCTTATTGGTAATTGTAACTTTTTATTTTGAATTGAACTGTGGCCAAAAAAAAAAAAAAAAAGAAAAGAAAGAAAGAAAACTGCAGATGATCATCAAGATGATATTATACTTCCCTTCCAAAAAAAGAAAGAAAGATGATATTATACTTGGGATGGGGATTACATGCATGTATTCATCATGCTATGTATTGTACTCTTTTGCTGTTCTTAACCATGATATGAAAAATATATGGACTAGGCAAGCAATTATCAATTGTGAGATAGCAATATATCAATTCCTGTATTTTTTTGTTGATTAATTATAATTTTCTTGGTTATATGTAACTCTCTATATGGGCAAAATAAATGAATTTAACTACAACCAATTTATATTCAATTAATAGAAAAGCGAAAACTTATTAATATTTGATTTATTTTTATATTTTTTTTTATTTATTTAGTTTATTTGACATGTTCTTAATTAAAGTGTACCGTGAACCATGCATGATCTCTAGTCAGCTACAAAAGCTTGCTTAACACACACACACACACACACACACACACACACACATATATATATATATATATAAAGCGTATTTATACTCTTTGGACTCGGCCAAGAGAATAATTTATAATAGCCATCATTTATAGACAATAGTGTAACTTGAAATAAAAATCCAATTTCGCACTTAAAAAAATCCAATTTCGTCTAGAGAATGTCAAACATCTTTTTTTTATTTTTTTTTTGTTTTTTCTTTCTTTTTTACTTTAGGTGCGGATCATTTAAATGTTAGAATAAAATTGTGATGAAAACCATCATCACCCAGGATCGTTCATGTCAAATCATCAAGAATATTAATAAGATGCGGAAGCTAACCTGAATCCATTGATTGAATGTGATTCTTGAGTCTTTTGGTTGAGGATCTTCTAAGTCTGGTACGTAAATCCTCCTTCTCAGAATGCTCTGTAATCTCTCTGTAGATGGGAAACAGAAAAATAATGTACGTACTGACTTGGGGACCACAACCCTTTTATATAATTACTAAACCCTAGCAATTATCTTTAATTACCAATTTAGCCCATCATAAAATTAGTAATTATATTTTTGGTCTCTACATATAGGAGGCCCATACTTAATGATGCATTAAAAGCCCAAAACCAAATTGATCACTTTTAATAGGCAACCTTATCTGATAGTCTTTAATTCACATTTATTTAATATATTAGCTCATATATTGGATTTTGATCCAACAATCTCCCACTTGGGCTATATATGAAAATTTATACATGTGAATTATACTTTATGAGCTCATGAATTTTGCTATCAAAACCTTATGCACCTCAACAATCTTGTCCATTAACCATATAAATATAGGATCAAAGCGACCTTCATTACATATGTTGTAACTAAACCCATCAATAATCACATACATCAATACAACTAATGATAAGATCAAGCATGGATGTATAGCATGAAAATTTCATGCAATGTGATCTTAACATGCCTATTTTCAACTGGTCCACCTTAATACCTTAGTGAGATCAAATTATACCAAAATCAGAGTGTGAATAAATTGAAAACTTTATTTCTGCAGAAAATAACCTTAAAATATCCATAAACTGAAATAACTGAAAAATGTCTATATCATAAGAGCATTTAAAATTACAAACTCTCACTAAAATTAAATATCCTGAAATGATATGACACCCATACGAGTAGTGTGCTCATGAAACATTTTGGGTGGCAATCCCTTAGTAAGCGGATTCGCAATCATGGAGTTTGTGCGATGTGCTCTATAGACAACTGTCCACTCTGAACTTTTTCTTTCACAACTAGAAACTTGATCTCTATATGCTTTGACTTCGTCGAGCTCCTGTTGTTGTTAGAATACAAAACTACTGACTTATTGTCACAAAATATCTTGAGTGGTCTTTGAATACTGTCCACTATACGCAGCCCTGTGACAAAATTTTGCAGCCATATTCCATGATTGGACGCCTCATAACACGATATGAACTCTGCCGCCATCGTAGAAGATGCTATAAGGGACTATTTAGCACTCTTCCAAGAGACAGCACCTCCAGCCAGAAGGTATACATAGCCCGATGTAGATTTCATACTATCTTGGCATCCAGCATAATCGGAGTCAGTATACCCAATGATCTCTATCTGTTCCGACCTCCGATACGTGAGCATGTAATCCTTTGTTCTCTGTAAATACCTCAAGACTCGTTTGGCTGCTACCCGGTGATCCTTTTCAGGATTACTTAAGTACCTGCCCAACATTCCTGTAACGTACGTAATATCCGGACGCGTACAAACCTAAACATACATTAGACTCCCTACTATTGACGCATAAGGGATCTTCTGCATTTTCTTAACCTCATAATCATTCTTAGGGCACTGATTGAGACTAAACTTGTCTCCCTTAGCCATAGGGGTATCACCTGGTTTACAATCCTGCATGCTATATCTCTTGAACCTTTTCAAAATAGTCCTTTTGTGATAATTCAAGAATATCTCAACAACGATCCTGGTGTATCTGTATACCTAACACAAAAGAGGCATCATCAAGATCCTTCATCTCAAATTTTTTTGATATAAATCTCTTGATTTTATGCAATAGGCCTATATGGTTACTGGCAAACAAAATGTCATCGACATATAAAACCAGGAAAATATACTTGCTCCCACTGAACTTGTTGTATATAGAATCATCGACCACATTCATCTCAAAACCAAACAAGACGATAACCTGATGAAATTTGTAATACCACTGACGATAAGCTTGCTTAAGCCCATAGATGGATTTCTTTAATTTGTAAACCATCTTCTTTGCATCTCTCAACACAAAGTTTTTTGGTTGCATCATATAGATTGTTTCATCAATGTCACCATTGAGAAACGCAGTCTTAACATCCATCTGATAATGCTCAAGATCAAAATGTGCCTCAATGCTATTATAATCCTGAAAGAGTCTTTTGAAAAAACCAGAGAGAAAGTCTCTTTATAGTCGATGCCTTCTTTCTGTGTAAAGCCTTTAGCGACAAGACGAGCCTTATACCTCTCCACATTGCCTTTCGAATCCCTCTTGGTCTTAAATATCCATTTGCAACTAATGGGTTTCACACCTTCAGGCAATGGGACAAGATCCCAAACGTCATTGTCCTTCATAGACTTTATCTTTTCATTCATGGCATCAATCCGCTCTTGAGATCTAGAACTATCCATGGCTTGATGGAAGTTGATTGGATCATCTTCCACCATACCAATGTAATACTCATGTTATTGGAGAAATACAATGTAATCATATGGCACCGCACTTCCCCTTTCTCTAGTGGATCTCCTTAATGGCATAGGTTCTTGAGGTGGTTGAGTTTGTTATTCTGGAATAATTTTTGGAATGGGAGGTTCTCCGACATTGTCTTGATTTGGGTCTGCTTCTTGAACGATGTCAGGAGTAGGAACCTAATCAATGTCAATAACAGCTGTGGGAATATTAATATATTCCTCTTCAAAGACAAAGCCCCTAACCATATCTTCCCCCACAAACTCGACATCCTCAAAGAACCTGGCATTTCCCATCTCAAATATTGATTTAGTCATGGGATCATAAAACTTGTACCCCCTAGATCTTTCAGAGTATCCAATAAAATAACAACTAACCATCCTTGAGTCCAATTTCTTTTCATTAGGCCTATAAGGCCTTGCCTCAGCTGGATATCCCCAAACATGCAAATGCTTTATACTAGGCTTCTTGCCCGTCCAAAGTTCGTAAGGGGTTTTGGCAGTTGCTTTAGTTTGAACCTTGTTAAGGATATACGCTGCAGTTTTAAGTGCTTCTCCCCAGAGTGATTCTGGTAAGGCAGAATGAGAAATCATACTTCTCACCGTGTCCTTAAGTGTTCTCTTTCGTCTTTCAGCAACACCATTCATAGTGAGTGAACCCGGCATAGTGTACTGTGGGACGATACCGCTTTCCTCTAGGAACTTAGCAAACGGTCCCAAACGTTGTTTACCTAAACCGTCATATCTATCATAGTACTCACCACCACGGTCAGATCTAACGCTTTTAATCATTTTGCTAAGTTGATTTTCAACTTCAGCCTTATAATTTTTTGAACACATCCAGCGACTATGACTTTTCATGAATGAGATATATGTAGCCATATCTGGAAAAATAGTCTATGAACGTTATAAAATATTGTTGACCATTCCAAGAAGCCGTAGGAAATGGCCCATAAATGTCTGTATATATAAGTTCTAAGATGTTCAAAGTCCTATTGGCTTCAAATATCCTTTTATTGGTTTGTTTCTCCTAAATACACCCCCTGTTTGGCATTGTGGTGGGAACCCACAAACTCAGTTATAAACAGTGTAAAGCTCTCACATGCTACAGTAACAATTTAAAAAATTGTTACAGTGTAAAGCTTTCATATGCTACAGTAAAAATGGTTCCCCCCACCGGTTCCCACCACCTTCCAAACACCACCACAGTTAACACAAATATTAAAATATGTAAAGTCTAAGGGGTCGAGAATTTCATCTGACACAAGTCTCTCTATTCTTCTTCTAGAGATATGACCCAATCTCTTGTGCCATAACGCAACTGAATTCTCATTTGTTAATTTTCTCTTTATACCTCGTGTACTTAGTTGCAAGGATTCATTAAATGAAGCAATTGTATTAAGTAAATAAATATTATCGTATCCTGATAAAGAACCAGAATCAACTAATTTTGAATCATGAAACAAACTAAATTTTTTTCATTTCCAAATAAACAAGAATAACCAGATTTGTCCAAAGCTGAAATAGAAATCAAATTCCGTCTAAAAGACCGTACAATAAATGTTTCATTAAGATCCAAATAAAATCTAGTCTTTAACAAAAATCTAAATTTTTCTATTGCTTCAACTTCAACTTTCTTGCCATTGCCCACGTAGATGTATCTTTCACCATCATTTGGCTTTCGGCATCTTAGGCATCCTTACATAGACACACTGATGTGAGTAGTTGCACCAGAATCCATCCACCAAGTGTGTTCAGGTACCGAAGTTAAATTAACCTCATAACAAACCAAATTAAGAAGCATACATTTTCTAGCACGCCAAGCGTGATAATTGGTGCAATGCTTCTTCTTATGTCCTGCAGCTCCACAAAAGAAACAACCCGTACCTTCCAGATCAACCGATCTCTTTTGTTGCTTCTTTTGAGGTGCCGCAACTGCAGCTTCTTTATCCTTCTTCCTTTTCTTCTCTTTGTCCTTGGAAGTATTAGCCAAATGAGCACTTTTTGTCTTTTTTTGCTTCAACCTTTCCTCTCCTTGCACACAATGTGAGATGAGCTCATTAAGAGACCAAGTCTCTTTTTGGCAGTTATAGCTCACCTTAAACTGACTAAAATGTGCAGGAAGAAATATAGGAGCCAAATGCACTAGCAAGTCCTCAAAAAGGTCAAGCTTAAGTATTCTTAATTTTGAAGCAAGATAAGACATCTCCATAATGTACTCCCTAATGTTCCCCTTACCTTTGTATCTCATTGAGATGAGGTTTGCCAAAAGTGTACTTGTTTCAACCTTTTCATTTTTGGCAAATCTCTTCTCAATGTCCTCAAGGAACTCTTTGGCTATCTTTATCGTTTTCGATATAGTGCCCCTAAATGCTTATGGAATGGCCTTCTTCATGATCATCATACACATGTGATTTGACTTCTCCCACCTTTTCATGTCCTTCTTTTGATCAGAGGAACTTTTATCTGTAAGAGGCGCAGGAGAAGGAACCCTTAACGCAAGGTCGAGATCCATGACTTTGAGAACTATTAGGAGGTTCTTTTGCCATGATTTGAAGTTGCTACCATTCAGCATAGGAATTGAATTGATGTTGGCAGTAATATTAGAGGCAGAACTAGTAGCTGAATCCAGAGAACAAAATAAACAAAACCAAAACAAGCTCACATAAGAATCCATAATAACAATAATAAATCCAAATAAAGGTAACCCCATCTCAAGATATAGGGCACGCCATTAACATTTAGTCTTTGGACAAAAATATTAACTTGTAAGTGATATCTTGGTGTAGTAATCAAACACTGACAATAAGAACATGTCAAACAATAAATCTTCCTTTGGGCTGATTTATTGCTTACATGTAAAATCGAATAATCATCACGTGTTTATCACCACAGGTGTACATGCAACCCTGTCAAATATTGCCTTCCTTTGGGCCGGTCAATATTCACATAAGTTACATAAATACAGCCGTTTATATTTCAAAACAAATTAATTTTCACAAGAGAGGTCACTTTGGTGACATGTTGCTTCAATTAATTCATCTTAAAATATATATAAAATACCAATATTTGAATTTAAAATTACACAAAAATGACCAAAATAAAAAAAATAAAAAAATTATGTATAAAAAAAAATTTGGTCAAGGTCAACATTAACAGGGTCGGGGCTGGATTGGGTTGGGAGAATCCTACCAGGATCCTAACCCAGCCCCCCCTTTATTTCCCTTTTTTTTTTTAAAAAATTTCAGGTCACCCAGGGGTTGAACCCCTGGTGACTGACCAGTCACGGGCCCAGCTGGTCCGTGTATTTTTTTTTTTAACTTTTTGGTCACCCAGGGGTGAACCCCTGGGTGTATTGCTAGTCATGGGCCCACAAGGGCCCGTGTTTGACTTCTCTACATGTTCTAGGCCTAAGCCCAAAACTTTCCCAAAAACTTCCCAAGAGTCTTTCGACCCTAATGAGAAAAGTACAGCAGCCAAGTAGCCTAACGGCCGCCCTTTCTCCTCCGGCGGGCGCAGCCTTTCGGCCGTGTCTAGAAACTGCCAACGACGGCCGCAGCAAGGCCAGCCGCCGACCGAACTTTCATAAACACACACACACACACACACACACACACACACACACACATATATATATATATATATATATATATATACATACATACATATTTTCTTTGGCAATAAGACTGCCATGCACTTAACAAAACAAAAGAATCCTCATTCTAGAATAACGATTTGATAGAAATCGTTTAACTATATAAATATATATACATATATATATATATATGTTAAACAAAGTCATAAAAAAAAATTGGATCCTTTTGTCTCGTTCGGCTGAATGTGACGACAAAGAAGGAAAAAAAAATCATGCTGAACCCATAAACAATCCCGTATATATGTATGCATATATATATATATATAACATATTCAACCGAATAATTAATTCCTTAAATTCTCTTTGATAAATGTTCTCAAATTCAACAATTTTAAAGAAACCATAGATTGTTAAATTTGAGATTTTTTTTTATGAGAATCACATCTAGAAAATTTATTGATTCTCAATTATTCAACATGAAGAGGCTCTAGATACCACTTGTTAGAATAAAATTGTGATGAAAACCATCATCACTCAAAATTGTTCATGTCAAATCATCAAGAATATTAATAAGATGCGGAAGCTAACCTGAATCCATTGATTGAATGTGATTCTTGAGTCTTTTGGTTGAGGATCTTTCAAGTCTGGTACGTAAATCCTACTTCTCAGAATGCTCTGTAATCTCTCTGTAGATGGGAAACAGAAAAATATTGTATGTACTGACTTGGAGACCACAACCCCTTTATATAATTGCTAAACCCTAACAATTATCTTTAATTATCAATTTAGCTCATCATAAAATTAGTAATTATATTTTTGATCTCTACACATAAGAGGCTCATACTTAATGATGCATTAAAAGCCGAAAACCAAATTGATCACTTTTAATGGGCAACCTTATCTGATAGCCTTTAATTCACATTTATTTAATATATTCGCCCATATATTGGATTTTGATCCAACATTAAACTCTATACATCTTGTAATTAAATTAAGTGTGAAATTACCTTTAAATTATGATTGTAACCGTATCAAACTTCCTATCGAAATTTATAATAAACTTTGCTTTTAAATTATCAATCAAATACCAAAAAGTACGTTTTTGATCCAGCAGATGATCTAGATCGGGAATTGCAATAGAGGTCCCCATTTATGACATATAGTCATATAACATTATATTCGATGATTTCATTTTCGTCAATTTGGAATGCTGGGACCACGTTCTCGTTGCAATTGTTGATAACCAGGTTTCGAAAAATTTAATTAAATACATAATTTAGGATCTTCTGCGTTGCCTTTATGAGGCACGTGAATATAGAAATTAAAGACAAAGAATACGCAAAGCTAGAATTAAACAACCTAGTTTGAAAATTAAAAATTAATTGTGAGGTAATTTGAAGAAAAAAATTTTAGGTAAGTGTTAAAAAAACAACCTATCCATAGGTATTTTAAGTATTTTTCTTTTATTATTAAGTCGGTAGAAAAAATAATTTTGAGCAGATCTAATAATTTAAAACTTACATTATCGATGGGATGGGATGGGATGGGAGTTCTCATAAGCAAAAGATCCAAATTTGAAGAGCACCCATTATTACTAGCTAAAAAATGAAGACCACATGGTAGCACAATTAATTGGGTTCTTTCTTGCTGCTAGATTATTGTTAGAAGACTTTGTTCTATTCAAGATTTTATGACAGGGTAATTAGCATGAGCTAATGAGCGATATTGTGCCATTTTAATCCCTAAAATTGTTTTTTTATAGGATATTTCTTGCACTCTGATTTTTTTAAACAGTTTTAACCACATATATTAATATTGACAAATAATTTCTAAAATTTTACAGAAATTATAATTACATTAGATAAAAAAAACTAAGATTTTTATAGAAAGATAGTTAGATTAAAAATAAAATTCACTTACTGTTGTCGAGTGAATCCATCATTTGAATGATTTTTTTTTTTTTTTCGGTAAACAAATAACTTTTCCGTTTGTCTCCCCGTATGACATTACATTCATAGAGAGATAAGAAAAAAAATAAAAGGAGCTGTATACTATTAGCTAGCTTGATTTTTTTTCAAATACTAGACTAGTATAGCAGACAAAGAAAAGTCATTTAAAATGACCGGTCCACTTAACTTTCATGATGAAAGCATATATTGATGTGTGTGCGTGCGTGTATATATAAAGGACATATTAAGAGGTAAATAATATTTTTAAAATAAATTATCATAATTTTTATATTTTAATAAATAGTCATTTATTGATGATAAATTAATTGAGTTTATTAATAATAAATTTAAGTTTACTAAGTTTGACACTAATAAACTCTTTATAAGTGTTTATCAGTTAAGCTTAATTTATCATTAATAAATGATTATTTGCTTAATTTTAAAAATTTATGGTAATTTATTTTAAAAAAGACCATAAAAAAGTAAATTAAAAAAACAACTCAGCATTTTAGTCAGAGTTTTTGTCGGTGGATTCAAAGTACACTCTTGGAGGAGCACCGGCCACCGATCTTTTTATATACATGAAGCGACCTTTTTTTTTTAATCACAAAATTAACTGATGTACATTGACCATGTTTTATAAACTGATTAACTCAAATTAAGCCTAATATGAATATCATTGGTCATTAGAATGCGATGATACCTGGTATTTTTAGCCAACGGTTTAGAAAAAAATTAAATCAGGTCCAAGCAGGTTATAATCATTTAATTTAGCAAGTGAAAATCAGATTTTTTTTTTCCCCAAATCTCAGAGATAAGAGCAACAGAGGTGCGACTTGTTAGCCTGTAAATACGGGTCAAACAAGAACTACATATATAAATATATATATATATATATATATATATATATATAAATTTTTTTTCCTTTGGCCTGCCCTGAGACTGACACAGGAACTGATGACCCGCATCCTTTACAGTTTAGGCATGTTTAAAATAAAATGGTTATTCATATATAATTTACCATTAATTTCTAGGATTTCCTCCTTTTCTTTGCCTACCATAACATAAACTTAATCAACGATGAAATGAGTAGCCACTTCGTCGCGTGTATGCATATTATCTTCGTGTACAGATCTGTGGGCACTCACAATGTACTTGATTAATCATTGTTAGGGTGTTTGGTTAAAACCGTTTTTACTGTTACATGTGAGAGCTTTATATTGTAGCAACTTTTTTTATTTTTATTGTAGCATGTAAGAGTTTTATATTGTTAATAACTAAAAAATTGGTTTGAACTGCCTTTATCAAACAACCTTTATATTTCTATAATTTGTCACACTAAATATTATTTGTGATAAAATTAGTCCCCCTACGCATATTTACTTAATTAGATATTGTTAATACCTGTTTATTTAATATATTAATCACAATTCAAACTTTTTCACTATATTATTTTTAAAAAAAAATTTTAAATTGTTGTTCATTATATTGTCAAACTTTGCAGTCTTGCCAGCTTGTTGACAATCACATGATCAATCTTCAATTTAAAGCTTTATGATCATGTCAAAATTTTCGATCACTATAAAAGCTAGACTTTAATTAGTCTGGATAGTTTTCAACAAAATATTTATTCACAACAAAAAGTTGTGATTAATGTACATATAGTCATGGCTTTTAGTTATTTTTATTGTGACTAACATTTTTAACCACAGGGTTTTTAGTCACAAATGTTTTCATGACCAAAAACCCCGTGGTCTAAAATTTTAGTCAGAATAAAAATTGAACTAAAAGTTGTGACTAAATACACATTAGTCATAAAACTTTGTTGTGACTAAAAATTTTGCTAAAAACCCTTGCAACGAAAATTCTAGTTTTTTGTAGTGAATTTTGAAACAATCTAAGCATATATTTGGAGATTTAGTTTAAATCAATTGCTTTGAGCTCAAACAATATAAAGTTCTCTATTGTTATAGTGTAAAGTAAAAGTGAGCTACAATGTAAGAGTGCGCTTGGTAATACATTTAGAAACAAAAGTTAGAACGATTTTACTATAGTATTATAAGAGCTTTACACAGGAGCATAGATTTGCTTTACACTGTAGCATGTGAGAGCTATACATTGTACTCGTTGGAAAGATATTTTCTATACAACGTTGCCAAACGAATCCTAAAATTTTCTATTGCTATAGTGTTTTAAACTAATTGGACAAAGCCAAGGTTTCCAAATGCACTATAAATTAGTCTAAAATGCTAAATAGCACATGAACATGGGACTGGAGAAATAGAGAAAAAGAGTGACCCTATATATTGCGTTTAGACTAATAAGCCGGCATCAAATCTTGCAGAAGTTTTAATTTATATAATAACTAATATCTTTTCCCTGAGAAGAGATTTGAAGTTAAGGTAGTTATGACATATAAGAAAGGGCTTGATACATATTTCGGTTTCCCAATTTGTAGCTTGTGTATGTAGTGCAATTGTGCAAGGCAACATAAAGAGTTGAACATATTAAAGAAATTAGAAATAACTTTGGGAAACAAAGAAGACGAAGGAACGTCGATGAGGAACACTCTTAATTTGGAGCCTAGCAGAGAAATCATACCTCTCAAGCCTACAGGTACAGCTAGATTGGATGGTCAGAGCCGGCTTTATAAACAAAATATTTAATTATATTATACTTAGTAATTATATGCCTAGACTTCTTACATTGACAAAATCAACTAATTATTTCAAATTTGAGTCAATAAATAGATACGAATAAGTAAAACCTTATAGGGTTTGTTTGACGATACAATTAGAATGATTTATTATAACATATAAAAACTTTACATAGTAGCTTAATTTTGCTTTATACTGTAATATATGAAAGCTTTACACTATAACAATTGAAACATCATTTTTTGAACCACGTTGACAAAAATTCCCATAAAATTTTTATTGAGTTGCATATTGTTGTGTTTTAATTAATTTCTTTTTGTACCACACTTGTTTTCGAGCTTGAATTATTTGTTCAAGTATACAAAAAAAAAAAAAAAAAAACAAAAGTACAGGCTCTCCCCTTGATGATAAAATTGCTTTTTAATGATGACACTACATTTGTTAGTATTAGCTCATCATCATCATCATCATCTCTCTAAAATTTATAGTGATGCAGTCCACGTTTGGGAAAATCACGCGACACTATATGGAATTGGATTTTTGGCATAATAAAGGCATCTGATTTCGAAGGAGAAATCTCCCACTGTTTGAGGATTTAAATTGAGTTAATAATTTTCTTTTTGTATGTATAAAGTTTTTATTTTTTTAGATAATTTATCTAGGGTGACAATTAAGTCAAACTGTAATTTTTAAATTTTGGCTTAAGTTTTAATCAAATACTAAAAGTAGTGCAAGTTATAAATTTCGATATATCCTAGTTTCTCTCTGCGTGTGTGTGTGTGAAGTATTTTCCAAATTCTTGATAGTCTTTCAACTTCATAAATTTTAAGCATGTAAATCTGGTCAAATCTGATGTATTTTGAGCACTATAAAAAAATCTTGTCATTTAGTTATAGGTTTAACGATATTGGGCACAATCGACAAATACATGTCCAAAAACATCTATTTGGACATTATAGACCCTCTATCAATCAAAACTAAACTAAATTTGGATATTATAGACTAGTGCTTGCTAGAACCTCTAAATTTAATTAGTAAAATATAGACAAGTATTTAGCAAATTATTTGTCACCTGCTATATATACACATATGTATGTTGTATGTAACTACACAATATGCGTGTTGATCACGTCGTGCACGCGTACTCTTCCAGCTCTATCATCACCAAATTATTCCAACTATATAATTATTAATTTGCAATTTATATACCACCGACTTGATCTATAACCAAAGAAATCAGATTCTCAATCACCATTTATCTGTTTCTCATAGTAAATGAAACTCTCGTTGACCTACATTTTCCCCCTAACTTAGTTGCCTTTTAAGAGCTCCTCTCCCCATTTTCGTACTTTTTTTTTTTTCCCCTTCCTTTTATTACAATTATCTCCCTTTTTGCCGTCTGCACCAATATCCCCAACAACGCAACTAGCACTATATATGCTTGGATGTCCAGAGACAGGTAACTACTATACATACATACATATGTGTGTGTGTATATATATATATATAGGAATCAAACAAAGTGATTAAATCAAAAGCCCTAAACAATTCAACAATTATCTAGTAATTTTGTCTTCTTCTCCTTCTTCTTCTTTTCTCACCTTAGTAAGTATGGTTTTCTTACATTAAATTTCATATGTTTTAGGGGGAGATTGGATGAGATAGGAAATAGGATCAGGAGATCAGAGATTTGTGATCCAGTACTTCCTAATTATAACAGTTATTCGGAAACATTAATAATGGGAAGAAGACAGTCATTTAATGGCCCAAGTAGTACTACTCCTCATGGGATGGCCTTGAACACCATCACACCTTGTGCCGCATGTAAGCTTTTGAGAAGAAGATGTGCCGAGGAATGCCCCTTCTCCCCTTACTTCTCCCCCCATGAACCCCAGAAATTCGCCGCCGTCCACAAAGTCTTCGGTGCTAGCAACGTTTCCAAGATGCTAATGGTAATTATACAATATTAATTTTCCCTAATTTATGCTAATCATAGTTGATTATATATATTTGCTTTTTTTCATAATATATTTGATATTGGTTTGTTATAATATGTATGTTCTTTAATTAGGAATTGCCTGAAAGCCAAAGGGCAGATGCGGCAAATAGTTTGGTTTATGAGGCGAACTTGAGGCTGAGAGATCCGGTGTACGGGTGCATGGGATTAATCTCTGCTTTGCAGCAGCAGATTCAAACCCTACAAGCGGAGCTTTGTGCAATAAGGACTCAGATATTGAGATACAAATATAGAGAAGCTACCGGTACTCATGACATGATCCTTTCTTCTTCTTCTTCTTCTTCTTCTACTGCTTTAGTTTCTTCAAATCATGGAGTGGTGTCCATTGCTTCATTGCCCCCGCAAGCTATTAATCCTCCCTCTACGCCGCCCGCCCCAATTACGCCATCTCCACTGCCGCCTCCTCCTGCGCCGCCTTCTCTTGTCATCTCTTCGTCTTCAACTTCTTCGACTTCTTCCCTTTACACACCCTCCACAAATACCACAGGTTATAGCTCCATTTCTAGTGATAATGTCCCCTATTTTGATTGAAATAATGGTAGTTGTTGCTTAATTTTGATCTGTAATAGTTCGAGCACCTTGCTTAATTTTGCAACTTTTTAATTTTCGTGAGTTGATTTAATTTGTTGCTCAGTTTCAGATTCATGGTCATTTCTGCAATTTTGTTATTTATGCTATTTATTGTAATAATCTTCAGCAAATTTAGCTCATTAAATATCACTAAGAAATTTCTTATTCTTGATTAGTCCCTACACAAGATGTTTACATTACTCATTTTAGTTTCTGTAAAGATAAGTGATTTTTGCATTATAAGGATCACAATAAATCGAAGTACTATTATGTGATAACTGCGGATTCCAAATAATACTACGGAAATAAATTTAGGTAGCCAATAAATCAAGATTATTGGTTTCAGTTAGGAAATATGGTATATCATGAATATATATGCTAGCTCTATATATGTTAGTGTTTCCATAAGGTCAGTAGAGTTCACACGCACACAATCCGGCACGATTGAGCACGATTGACACTCCCACGTGGGGGGAAATTCAATTTGTTTGAATTTGAAGGCCATATATATATATATATATATATATGCATGTTAGTTTGTGCTATAGTTAAGATTATGGAGAAACTTCCCTGAAACTTATTAAAGTGTTTTTTAGAGGAGACAAAGGGCATGGTGGTTGTCGAGAAAGTCATAATACAAGCACTTATTGAGTACTTGAGATATGTGTTTCCCTCTATATATTATTGCGTATTATTGGTTTAGTTTTCACATTGTATACTAAAACATCATATATTGATTTGGTTTTTGCATCTGCCTTGGTCCAAATATCATAGGAGGCTGGATAATGTTGTGTAGGATTCAAATAACCTGTTTAATGTTGGTATCTTAAATTTTGTCCAGGACATTTTACTATGTTATTTTAATTAAAAAAAATGAAAAAGTCGGTTAAAAAATATTTTAAATTGTTAAGTAATGTGACATGATTTGGTTGGTAGACATCATTCTAGGCATCAAAATAAGACAGATGATTTGACTCTTATGTATACTACTGAGAACTGATTCTTCTATGACAGTTTAAAACCGTCATGGAAAGATTTCACGATGGCTAAAAAATGATTGTAAAATCATTTGTTATAGTACCATCGGGACTTTTTACGACAGATTTACTATCGTGAAAGGCCTCTAAAGGCAAAAAGGGGGATGGTTTGACGCAAACCTACCACGACAGTTTTTAAAAAATTGTCGTTGAATGAAATTTGTATAATCTCAAGTTACTAGTTACATGTAACAAAGAACTTACATCAATACCAATTACATTGTAGTTTTAATTACTTCATTAAACTTTTTCTTTGTGGTTTTTTTAGGTTATGATCCCCCATGCTATTAATTATATTATGCAATCTGGCCAATGGATTTTTCTTTGAATTAGTATTACAGAACAATGTCTAATTGAATCCGATCAATCTTTTCCAAAATTTCAACTTAATCCACGTTCTTATACATACACAATTTGGAATCAGTCAATGTCAATGGCATATATATGCCAAAGTTCGGTTATATTTTGCAAGTTTTCAGTTTCCTTGGCGTGTGGAGCTCAACCTGACGTGAGCATGAGAGAGACTTATGGTACATGTGCTAAAACTTATAGGACGTATTACTTGGATTCTAACCAGAAAAACTTTTAATTTAAATTGGTTTTATTATAGTATTTTATCTTATAATAAATTTAAATTTTAATGTTTTTAGTAATTCAAATCTACGATTCAAGTATCTTTTTAGTTTACACGTTAACATCTATTGTCAAAAAGCTAATACTATGAATACAGAGTACGGCTTGTGAAAGAATCAATATCATTTAACACCTAGGTTGCTTGATATCTTAATTAACTTGTCCATTTCAACACTCATCAAAATTTTTTCTTCTAGATGATTTACACGTGTTGATATTTGGTCTTTCCCAAGCCCCACATGATCTATGATATCAATCCCTGGAGAAGAGAGAGGTATATCCTAGTTAAAAAACAACTATAAAAGTTTAATAATTGTAAATATCGATTCTAATACAACTTCTTACATTCATTATCAATTTAATAATAACATTCACGATTCCTTCCAATCGACGGTTTACCATAAATGTGTGTGTGTGTGTGTGTGTGTGTGTGTCTGTGTGTAGTGTCACAAATCATTCACACACATAAAACTTGTAAATATTGAGATGCAATATAAAGCAATAATAACCAAAAAAAAAATTCTTTTATTTTATATGGACCAATTACTACACATTTTTTCCCTAAATAAATATATTGCACGATTCTATTATTTTTCTTGAAAGGGAGTAATTATATTTTTTTAAGGTTTATTACACATTTCTATTTTTATTTTTCTTGAAAGGGAGTAATTATATTTTTTAAGCCATAGAGTCGTAATTATATAACATCTCGTTGTATACTTCAACTTTTACATGTCTTTTGCTCAAGGCCTTAACTTTTACATGCTATCTATATATAAGATCGATCCTCTAAGAGCTTTTAATAGCTTTGAGTAGTACTGCCTTTATGTTTCATTAGAAAACTCTTTTTAGATGTATAGAAGTTAACAAGCAAATTATTTAATTCATGCAGATTCCTAGATGTAATTAATTACAACATTTTTGGACAAACCCATTTGGTTCAACAAATTAATCAACTAGAGGTTGCACATGGACTAGATTTGCAATTTGAGTTGTGGAGCTAGACAATATTAATGACTTTGAATTAATTAAGAATATATCCTTTTGCAGTGTAGTTTAATGAAGGGACATTACATTACTTTTCATTAATACGGTGTCACATGCGTAGGTCAATCAATAGACTGCGGAGTTTATAGAAGAAATTAATTTATTAAGTACATTGTCTCGTGAATTCTCACGTAGAAATCAAAGACCTTTGTTCAAAATCAACAATTAATTAAACGATCTTCTGGAATTTTCCGAGAGTTAGTCTTTTGTTAATTACTTAATTAATTATTTTTTCTTAACTTTATAAAAGAGAGGGCGCAGAGTAATTAGTTACAAAATCTTGAATTTAACTCTACGGCCTAACGTTATATCTAAGAATTGGGGCCTTGGCATTTACATTATTTTGGGCAAATAAATGTCTAATAGTGAATTTCTGAAATATCACTTTCATATACTGCTCCTGTATCACTTCCATATAATAAAATTATAGACACTAGGGTTTCATCTTTAGCTTCAATCTCTTCCACCTCCTCTTCTAATATCGCCCATTTTCTCTTCCTGCTACCGCTGCCATTGGATCCATTCCTCACCGTCGACAAGTCTAGCTCCCTCCCTGCCCGAAGCCGGTGTCAAATCCTACTCCATCGACGCTCGTACCTTGGGCAAAACTAGCTTAATTTACCTTCGCGCAATGCCGCTGCCAGAAATGCCTTCCTCTCATCTTGAGCCGCCTTCTACAACATCATCGACCAGTCACGTGACCTTCCTGGTGACGTCGCATCTGTTGATTCTTTGTTGATTGTGTGGTACATTTACTAAATTACAATTTTTGGATACTTATTCAAAGATTTGAAGATGGCGATCACATATAATATACAGAAAAGGAAAAATTTACATTTTTACTGTAATGAAATGGTATGGATCAAAGGATCCACAAGTATGTGGCAGATCCTTAACCGAATTGGAAAAGTGATGGTGATGAGACTAATTTCCTCAAATATTAATGTCTACTTTTACAAGTATCTGTAGTTTCCTTTTATTAAAAAAGCATCTAACATCATATGTATAATGACAGTACAACCCCTAATTTTAGTGCTATAAAGATTAAACTTTATGAGAATGAAATAAGCTTAGAAATAAATAAATAAATAAATAAATAAAGCTCAACAATAGTTATGTATAATCTGCAAATACATTCATAATCATAAAGTTCCCCACTTTATAATTTTGATCATGATTTTAAGTGAAATTCAACAACAAAAACTCTATAATAATTAACAAATAGGAGTTAAAGATTGCAACTCAATATCAAACTATGGTCATTAAACTAATAAAGATATGAAGAAATAGATAGATTTTTGTGATTGCTAACTTTATAATAATGATGATATCATACAAAAAGCGTAAAAAAGGCAACATAATAAATTTCAAAAAATAGGTAGAATTTCAGCGTTTTAAAAAATAAGACATTTTTTAAATTAGACTCTTAAAATAGAAAATCAACTTTTTGTTTGGTCTGTTGGTTCAAAACGTGATGGTCTAACTTAAGGCATATTTAGTACAGTTTTTTAAACAACTCTTTGTTTTTTTAAATGAAAAAGGGAAACAGGAAGAGAAAAACATGTTCGCTGAAAGTATTTATGTTTTTTTTTGTTTTTTAAATCAATTATTAGATTTTTTAAAATTCTTCAAATAAAAAATCCTTGTCTTTAAATTTTTTTTTGACAAATCTTTTGATCGACTCTCTCAATCCCCTCTCGTCTGTCTTCCCTATCTCTCTCTTCTATGTGCTTTTGCTCTTTGCAATTGTTTCTCGAGAAATTGGAGGGAGAACTTGTGTTCTCTCAAATTTCCTCCTCGACTCTGTCCTTGACATGAAATCTTGGATCAATTATTCTTTGGAAAGTGATGATTCACAAAACGGCATCATTTATAGGGGGTACTCGCCACTATTGTCAAGGAAGCGGTGTCGGAAGCTGCCAATGATCTGTAGCTCCATGGCAGAGGGTTTGTGAGCAAAGCAATGTGTCAGCAGTGTACAACACATTTTGCAAGCGAATGGTGAGGGTCTACAATGTGATTGTGGCGGCGGTGGGGTACAGATTCGCACCACACAGTCGGTTCTAGGCGACGGTTGAGGATGGGTTTAAGGTTTTGAATTGGCTGAGGAAGCAGGCTAGCTTGACGTTGATGAGGAAAGTGAGGAATGTAAGGAATTCGAGGCTTAATTGTTAGATGTTTGATAGCTACAGAGAATCCATGGGCAAATGTTGGTTGGCTACATCTAGGTATTTCTAGTGCATTATAAATACAATAATTAAAGGATTATGTTAATTAATTTAAGTACAAATTTTGTAAGCTTAAATTTATGCCCGAAAATTTGATAAATATTTTAAGAACGTAAAGAGTGTCACAAGGATTATTGTTTTAATCTGAATTTTAAGATAAATTTCATAAAAGTTAAAATGAGATTTCTAAGGGTAAAAATCATGCCATAGTCTTAAACAAGAAAAAAATAAAAATACACTAAAAAACCTTAACTGTTGCAAAATATATTGCAACAAATTATAAGAAAAAATATAGTTTAAGGAAAATGCTGCATGAAAATATGGAAAAAATATACAGTATTATAATAATGCAATATAAAGATGACATTGATAAAGTAATACAGTCTAAGAAATTACACAGATAAAGTTATATAGTATGAAAATTATACTGCAAAAGTAATACAATGTAATGAATTATTACACTGATAAAGTTTACAAAAGTAATGCAATGTAATGACTTATTACACTGATAAAGTTAAGTATAGAAATTACACTAATAGAGTTAAGTATAAAAATTATACTGTAAAAGTAATGCAGTATAGAAATTAGATAGTATAAAAATAAGCAGTATAAGCATTATACTATGTGGAGGATATGGATGAGTAAGGAATATTGTGTAATTTTATAATAGCATAGAAAAAGTGTACTAGAAGTATAGAAAAAATATTGTTACTGTAATGATCGAGAAAAATTTCATTAATAAAACCTAATATTTAATTAGGTTTAATTAATGAATTTACTTTTAGTAATGTAAATTTTTGTAAAAATTGTAATTTTTATAAAAATTACGATAAAGTAGGAATAAACGGCATTGATTGTAAATTTTATGGCAAATGTGATGCAATGTTGGATATGGCCGAATACAGATTTTATGAGTTTAATTACTTAGAAATTTGTAAATAACATCCATAAAATGAATTTTATATCACGATTAATTGTAAAATTGTGATATAAACAAGTAGGTGATTAGAATGTAAATAGGACATAGAAGTTATCTAAACCCAAATCAAGGGTAAAAAAGAGGCCGAAGCAGTATGAGTATATTGCTAAATGAAAATGCAGATACGAAAAATATTATGATTGGCCTCCAAAAGTAAATGAAAAGTAAGTCAAATATTTTTATACAGTCTAAGGATAGATAGTACAATGATTTGACCACGACAGTATAAGAAAAATACTGTGTGATGAAAAATTACACAGTATAAATTTTTAATTCCATAAAGTGGACACTCTTTGATTTTCTATTGGGCCACATGTCTAGAAAAGTAGCCCAATCACCTCATGACACCTAGTGGTATACTCATGCGTTACCATGAGTCATCAAATGGGATAAGGATGTATTTATGGCATGGTTATCGCAATTTTTCATTCCTTCTTCTTCTCCAAGTTTTGGCAGCCATCGCAAACAAATTTTAGAAGCAAAGCCCAAGGATTTTTATAAGTTTTAAGGTAAAATCCTAAACTTTTTAATGAGTTTTCAAGGGATTTTCAATGGGTTGAAGAGAGAAATTAATCCATGATATTTTTGTATGGAAAGGAAGCTTAGGAGGGAGTTCAAAGGAATTTTGAAGGCTTGAAACCAAAAGGGTGTTATTTTGGTAAGTTTTAAGTTTTAAAGTTTTGAAAGTTTATGGATTTTATTTTGATTTCTATTCTTTCAAACCCATGTGGGTTCTTGAGCATGTACTTGATGGAATTTCATGTATATGTGATGAATGGTAAGTTTAAGTTGTGAAACTTTGGTTTATAGTACAAATTGGTAATTTTTGAAAAAAGTGTTATTTTTGTAATTTTAATGTTTGACTTTGCAAAAGTGATTAAGGCATGGAATGATTTCTGTAGGGGTAGAATTGTAATTTTGAAATGAATTTTTATAAAAATTGCCGTAGAGACTAAATTGAAAGGAAAAGATTTCTCTCGGCAGAATTGAAAAATGGCAAAAAACACCCCTGTATAATGAGATTTTGAAAAAAGTTAAAACATGAAAGTTGTAGATCTCGACGAAACTATTAGGCATTACAGACGGTTCATCAAAAAACTCAATGGTTTGTGAGAATTTAATTTTTCAAAGAATTACAAAAATTGTGAAAAAATTTAAAAGGGCAAAACATCATTTTCCAAAGGATTTTGAATATGGTACTTTGAGCAAAAATGACCTTGATAAAAATAGGAAATTTTGATACAAAGAAGTAAATTTTAGTCCTTGGAGCAAAATCGTCAAAATTTTCAGTTCAAGAACTAAACCGCAAAGTTTTATGAAAATGGGGCATAATTGAGAAATAAAGAGATTTGACCCACTAAGGTGTTATTTTAAAATTAGTATGAGGTTATTTTCATAAGAATAACGAAATCGAGCTCGGGTAGGTTAGTGGACCCACAGATGACAAAATTGTCATTTTTGCCCAAATAACCCGAATCGCTTTGAAATGTTTCCAATGGGATAAGAAAACGACTAGAAAGGTTCCCTCCCTTTGTTAGAAATGATAGGGTAAAGCTAGATAAAAATAAGAAAAACCAGTGGTTTTTAGAGTTGTATATAGTAATGCAACTCAATTTATTAACTAACGGATGTTTTGTATCGAAACATAGTGGAATTTGGCTAATGGCTTTGTAATTGGCCAACAAGATCCTAGGAGTCTAGGAGAAGGGAAATCGAGGTTAAGTTGCCTGACATTCGCATCATGTAAGTATCCATCCCACCTACAGTATGAAATTGTAGGCTTAGAATGCAAAATGTGTATATGTATGCCTGTGTATATATCAAGGTGTATACTTATATGCATGCAATGACATAAGTATTTATAAAAATGAAAGGATATACTTGTGAGTATATGGAATATATATATATATATATACCTGAGAGTATATAATAATATATACCTGTGCGTATATTAATGTGTACTAGAGTGTATATTTTATGCTAAGTGCCTGTGAGTACATTATACTATATACCTGTGCATATATTAATGTGTACCAGTATGTATATTTTATGTTAAGTACATGTGAGTACATTATGCTACATACCTGTGCGTATATTCATGTGTACCAGTGTGTATATAAAGTATGTACCTGTGTGTACTATGTCGTACAAGAGCATTTATGTAGATTATGTTATGTATAACATATGATCATCACTTCATGCATGGTATGATAACCATAATAAGTAAATTGGTAAACGAATCACCAAAAGTTAAAAAAAGTGTCATACCAACTCCTGACTCAATGGGAGTTTAAGGATTACAGGATGGTCACGGTATTACGTAGACCTAAGTGCACAATGGTAAGAACACTTGGGCCCTAGTTAAAGATAAGAAATGATAATAATAAAGAAGGATTATAAGAAAGCATAATAAGATCATGCATTTTATTGAATGTGTATGTGGATTTATATGGGACTTACTAGGCGTAGGCTTACTAAGTATTTCATGCTGTAGGTATTTCGATGAAAAGGTCAGAATAAATCGTAATGATGAGTTTAAGGAAAAGTGTCATACCAACTCCTGACTCAAGGGAAGTTTAAGGATTACAAGATGGTCACAGTGTTACGTAGACCTAAGTGCGCAATGGTACGAACACTTGGGCCCTAGTAAAAGATAAGAAATAATAATGATAAAGAAGGATTATAAGAAAGCATAATAAGATCATGCATTTTATTGAATGTGTATGTGGATTTATATGGGACTTACAAGGCGTAGGCTCACTAAGTATTTCATGTTGAAGGTATTCCGACGAAAAGGTCAGAATAAATCGTAATGATGAGCTGACGGACGGATGATGTGTGCAAACTGGGTATGGTTTCCGCCATAGTATGTTTTCCATTGTATGGTGTTTTAAGATATTTTGAAAGTAATGTTTGATAAGCAATAATGTAAAACAAGGGTGATTATGTAAACACAAGTATATGTTTGTATTTCAAAGTTGTTAAACCAGTATATGTACAGTATTTATTAAAAAGAAAAAAAAATTTCCTAAATTTTTGCCCTAAAGTAAGTAAGAAAGAGTTTTATCACAGCCCAAAAAGACGGGTTGTGACAGTCAATGTAAATTTGGACTGTTGAAAGTAAGTGCGGCCCACTTGGTGATACTTTAAAGATGGAAATTTCTCCACATATCTTCCAAGATGACTGGTTGTGATGTATGGTACAGAGCAATTGTTTTAACTGTAATTTTAACTTAATTGTTTTTACACTTAAGAACTTAAGTGGATAAAATCTACCAATTAAAGTGACACTTTTATAATGAAAATTTTGTCACATGTTCCCTTCATGTGGAACTGGTTTAGCCAAGCATTTTGGAGCTATTTTTCCTTTCCAAATAAGTCCCTAGATTGAGGTCTTTTTAGCCAAGGATTTATTTGAAATAAAAAGTTTGGTTATTTATGAAATTTCTCCCATTTCTTCCTCACAAAAAGCGCCCACCCTACGTCACTTTTTCTAAAAAAGTTTGATGAGTTTAAGCCTCTAAGTCATGTTTTGAAGCTAAGCAAGTGTATGGAGGAAGAACAAGAAATGTTTAAGGTAAAACTTAAAACTTTCCCTATGCTATTCTAGGGCTTTTGTTAATGTTTTGAATGATACATTCATGGGATATGTTGTGTGTTTTATCAAGGAAGGTTAGCAAAGCTTAAGATACTAAAGAAGAAGATTCAAAGCTTAGAAAAACTTGGGTAAATTCTAAACCCTAAATGTTGATTAATTTTATGCATATTAAGTGTCTAATATGTAGTTTTTGAAAAGAATAGACTATGATATGTAAAAAGGATTAAATGGCATGATTTTATGTCATGCTTATGTGGAAGATGATGATGATGAAGGATTAAGGGATTGAAAATTTAGGGTTTAAAGTAAAAAAGAGAAGTTACGACAAGTTTTGTCATAGACCCTAAGATTAAACACTATTAAGAAACTTAAGTGTTTGATGAATTGATTTAACCATGGTGTGAAAAGAAAACTATATGGTATGATTATTTTATATGCTAAGTGCTTGATTAAATGTTTGGAAAGGTTTAAATGAGATTAAAACTTAATACATCAAGCTTAGATAAATTAAGGTGCAAAAAGTTCGAAAAGATGTTTTAACAAAAGTTTTACAAAAGTAAATGTCTCTTAACAAGTTTTAAGAAACATTTTGAACTATTTTAAAATCAAGTGTTGAGCCATGTCTCGATTTCTGTTGCAAGGAAGTCGCAACAGTTTTTAAGCATGTTTAAAGAAAAAAGAATTACCTAGTATTTTTCTTACTAAGTAAAATTAAAGTTAAGAAATAATGTTAAAGCAAGTTAAGTGACGGCCTGGAAAAGCGAGACGTCACATGCTCATGATGATCTATGTAGGTAGCTTTTGATTCTTTAATTCATTTACAAAAGTAAAAATTTGATTTGAAGTTTATATGTTTGAATTCTTGCAAAGTTTAGATTTTGCTCACACAATGTTGTCTTCATAGCTAAAATAACTTCACAAAAGTTTTCAAGTGCTGATAGCAATAAGCTATTTATAAAATTTGATTAAAATACAAAGGAATTAAGCATATTTTTAATGAACCTAATTTCAATTAATGTATGGGACTCTCTTTAATTAACGACAGGGAAGCTTTTGGACCCCAACGATGTGTCCAGCTTACTATCTCGGCCCCGATAATGAGTCTAGTTTGTCGATCTAACCCTGTCAGTAAGTCTAGGCCGCAAACAAAACCCCGACAAATGGGTTCATTCCAACCCCTGACTCGAGCCTAGCCCTAGCTGTCAAATTGCTCTTGACCTTGATCTTGACTTCAACTCGGGTTGTTGATCCTATCCCATGCCGTCATCCTAATAAGTCATGTTCAAATCAACTATATTGTTTTTTATTTAATATATATATATATATATATATATATATAATTTGCTATCAAACATATTTTTTGTTTTTTTAAATAGAAAACAGAAATGAGTTACTAAACATGTTTTTTGTTAAAAAAATGAAAAATAAAACAAGAGAAAATATGTTTATTTTTCTATTAAAACATAAAAAATACCAAACAGAACCTTAATTATTTTATTTGAAATGTGTGAATTGAAAATGATTTAGCTTACTTTTTGATTCAAAATATCTGATCAATGATTCAAAATTGGCTTCACTTTTTTTGTTAAATGCGGTTTTAGATGGAATTTGTGGTTCAAAACAGCTGAACTATTAAACCAAACGGTCTTGTGTAATTATATCTATTTTATTTCTCCAATTACAATTTTTTTGACTTCATGCTATTTGAACAGTTAGATATTACTATATATATATATATATATATATAATATGGACTTGTTTTAATGTCTATGTCTTCAATAGTTACATTTTCAAAAAAGGTATATTCTAACAATAATTGATGATGTAACGTGGTAGGGATTTAACCTTATTAATTATTATTATTTTTTGGTTAATTATTAATTTTATTAAAACCATCAAATTTTTATCAAACGGCGAATAATAATAGTATTTATTAAAAACATAATCATTATATATAAGTTCTAATGCAACTTAATTAGTTTGGTTCAGGTAGGTAAATAATATACAACTTGTCTTCTATGACAACTAAGCAACGACATCCAACCCTACGAAGTTATTTTCTAGTCAAACACGTTTTTGTGGATCAAAGTCTTAAGATTGTTTTTGGAATTAGGATATTGTCTGGACTAATAACCATCCTCTTTTGATCAACTAATGTGTTTCGTGTAGGGTGTGTTTGGTAACGTAATTAAAACTAAAAATTTAAACATTTTGATTGTAACATATAAAATCTTTAAATTATAGTTTATTTTTATTTTATATTATAGCATGCAAGAGATTTATAATATTTAGAAAATAACTAAGAGGAAAACCGAATATAGTGTTTATTCCATACAAATGTCACTGCACATTCCATCGGGCTTAGTCATGCTTTTTCAAGATATATTTTGGGCCTAGATATATCACTGCATAACATGTAAGATTCTTTTTTATTATTATTATCAGTCATGCTTTTTCAAGATATATTTGGGGCCTATATATATCACTGCATAAGATGTAAGATTCTTTATTATTATTATTATTATTATCTTTTATGGCATCATTGGTGTAATCACTATAGCCAAGGAGTTGAATTGACAAATGAATGACTAAAGACAAAATTTCTGGACTAATACTGACTTAGCAAGAGATAATAGGCAAAACAAAACAAAAGATAGAGAGACAGACATAAGATATATGTTTCATTAACGTTTGAACTTAAGCAGTTGCTTCATTGTGGCTACTGATCAAAGTGAATAATACATATCCATTTTCTTTTTTTCCTTTTTCCTTGTTTGATGCAATGCAATTGGCACATGTGGAATTTATGCCTTTGTACTTATTTGACTAAGTGTTTAAAAAGGTATATGTAGTAGTTTTTAGAAGTGGAATTTGATTGTTTCATTTACTTCTTCAAGTCAAACAATTAATATAAATCATAATCCGTTGAAAGAAAGAGTAGCAAAGTAGAATTGGCAACAAAAACTTATATAAAAGTAAAACAATACCATCATGAACTTCTTATGAAATCACAAAACAAGCTTCATTCCTTGCCAGCAAAATCCCAAAAAGAAAAAAAAAATAACTAAACCCACATGCATTCAAACACTTGATACCAGACAATTAATTAATTAATAACTAATCAATTAATTATATCAATCAACATATTTAGTTGGCCCTCGCACAATGCTTCCTAATTTCACCCTTTGATCCGGTGAGCGGGTGGATATCTCCCATCTTGATCATGGCAGTGGCGAAGTCGGAATAAAATTTACGAGGGTTTTTGTGGTACTGTTTAACCAAGAAATTGGTCGATCTGCCGTTGAGCAAGACTTGATCCGAGTGAAGGAGCCCCTTTTTGTTGAGGAGGTTTCCGTAGTAGTCATTGTCAAATGTGTTGGGAGTTGACACATCTAGACCTGCAACGTTGTTATCTCCCGAAGGTGCCTTTTTTGGGCACTTGCTCTGCCTAGCCTTGGCAAATGAACCATTAATGTTGGTCTCATTGTATATCCTGTTTCTGAATATTTTACACCTAGCTTTACCAATTGTGTGGGCTCCTACATCATTAGGAACCAATTAATTCGTCAAAAATTAATAAGTTAATAACATTATTAAGTATTTCTCCTAGACACAAGGTAACAATAAATTCACATTTGACTTCACTTTGAGTGTAACTTCTTTATCTAAAATCCAATAATAATAACAACAATTATGGTAATTACTTGGACAGTAAAATACCAAAATTAAAGGAAAAGGTTATAAAAAGGAAATTAGGGTGTTTAAAAGAAGAGTCCTAACTTAAGAGTTTAAACCATATAATATAGCATGTGAAAGCTTTATACTATAATACATTGCTACTTTACATTTTAGCATGTGAAAGTTTGACACTTCAACAGTTTGAACTCGAAAAGTGTCATTGGCATCTCAGTTTAAACTAAAACTTTTGGTTGCTATAGTAAAAAGCTTTCACATATTATAAAATTTTTAATCAATTGATTCCAACAAATGCTCTCAAACATCCTATAAAATTCAAACCAGTCCCAAACACGTAGCTGAGGTATATAAGTTACCAGATAAGGCAACCATGTCCTTGGCAGAGAGACCTTTGGCGCGGAATCTATTTATGAGGTTGCTGAGGGTAGAAGTGGGAGGTGGGATGACTCCACTGTTGGCGACAGAGAAGCTTGCTGTCTTTGAATCCCTTCTTCCCACTTTAACTACATAATTGGGTCCTCCAAGCTGCATATACATATACATATACATATATATGTGCAATGCACACAAAATCATGAAAACATCAATACTATATTATTAATTGTATATCTTGTTTTTTGGTTGGAAACTATTAATTTGTCCCACATTATTAAAGACTTACAATAGCAACAGAGTCACGAGCAGCAATAGCTAAGATATCAGCGCAAGAAACGACACCGGGGCATACTTGCTCCACTTTGGCCTTTATCCTATCCACGACACGAAATCCCCTAACGGAATGACTGTTAGGGCCTGCTTTCTTCTCACTTCTGAAAGAAGAAGTATCGTCCAACAGTATCGACCCATCACAACCCTGTCGTTTATCAAGCTCGTGATCAATATGTATTAGGATGCAAAAAAGCAATATTATTTTTATATGGGAACCCACATTATTATTAACATTAGTCATGGCAATCACAATTTTTGAACCCACTTCAAACAATGACGTTCTAATTTTAAATTTATCTTTATCTTTAAACGAAGAAAAAAAATATTAATTGAGGTGTTTGTGATATGACAAGTATTTTTTTAGATTATTTTTTAAGGGTCTAATTTATAACTATTTATGTTAACAATTTATAACACATAATATAAAATTGTTTTCAATTATAATCAGACAGTTAAAAAGTTAATATATGCTATAAGTTTTGGCTTATTATATTTATGGTTTAGGTTTTTAACTGTATGCATAATGATTATGGTGTATTATATTTATGGTTTAGGTTTTTAACCGTATGCATAATGATTGCTCCATAAAAGACCAAAATAGTTCTGGCTGGCCATCAATATACACAAGACTGTTTTGTATAAAGAGAGTGCTGATATATAGTGCAATATTGGAATATTGGCTTTAGAGCACATGTTGTCGTTGAAAATATGTTTCAGCTACTTAAATCGTGTACACTAAAGCATGTGAAGATTAAAACGTCAATGCAAGAACCACTCCCAAGTTGCCACGCTAAAAACCGTGACCATAAATTATAATTACCCGTACGTGAAGCTTTATAAAAAGCTTCCATAATTGAATTAATTTTTAGTCGATCAATTTTGATATCAAATCAACGTACGTCAGTCCAATTGTATAATAGCAAATCTTTTGGTTAAAAAAATAGTGGGAATTATGCCTTTATGATATGAAAGTAAGATGACTTAAAGCTCAAAAATTACCTTTGGCGCAACTTGAGGCTAGCTTTACGTGATTGGGTTTATATAAAAGGGATGTGATCAAGATGCAAATCTTACATAAGATATACATATATATATATATATGCACGTTTAGCGAGGAACCAAGAAAACTTATTCAAAGCACTTGAGTTAAATAAAAATTTTTAAATTGAATTAACAGTGTAATAAATATTTAAAATCCTATAACATTTTTTTTCTTAGTGTTTGTTTATTATTAGTCAATAGATAAATACATTTTTCCCTTTAAATATATAAACTTAAGTAGTATTGTATGATCATTTTTTATTTAGATTTTATTTTTGAAATTATGTATACAAAAAAAAATGAAACAATGAGGTATAACGAAAAGTAAACTAAGAGTATAAATGAAATTTTTTTGAAATATTTGTTTAAAATTTAAAATTATGAAGACTTAGATGGGTGAAATTACATAAAATGAGGAGAATTATATTTTTTTAAAAAATAATAATAATAAAACCATTTTGCAATCAAAACAATTTAGCGTGGCTAAATGAAAAAAATAGAAAAAATAGTACAAATTTTATAAATTACATTTACTAATAATAAAATCAGTGTTCTTCACTGTACACGTTTGGTAAATAACTCAAAAATTACATTCACTATCCTCCCAAAAAAATTCACTAAATATTTGGTGAAAAAATGTATGCAAAAACAACACTGCATTGTGGTTGCAAGCTAATGTAGGTCTACGCCATAAGATGTAGAGTTCAAAATTTTCTACTCTCAAGGTTTTTTTTTTTTTTTTTTTAAGAAAGACACTAAATTTATGAAGTTTTGAGTAACCATAAATAGCACGACCGAAACGCGAATTAAACACAAATTTTATCTGTACGCAACATCCCCATTTGTACCGTGAAAAATGATTAATGTGACAATATAACAAGGATGTTTGACACTATTGCTTCTTGAGCTTTCACAATTGGCAAGTTAACTTCTAAATTTTAAATTTTAATAAATTGCTTTAACTTTACAAAGTGTCGAATTAGGCCAAAGTCAATGACGGCTGCTAAAATTTGGACAAAAATGTTTTATACACGTCATATGAGCTCATAAATGAAAAAAAAAAAAAGTAGAATTTTGGATGACAATTTTAACAAGTTCGTTGTCTTTAAATAGTTAGATTAGACTAAAAAAGATAATTTCACGACGACTTTAGACACATATAGTAGAACCTTTCTCCATCTCTATATCAGTAGAATATTTCATTGCTTACCCTGATCACCTATGCATACAAACCTTGGTTTGCACTCACTATATGAAAAAAATAAATACAATATATATATATATATAAGAAAAAATAAAACTCACATTGACAAAACAGTCATGAAAGTGAAGGCGAAGTAGAGAAGCACCCATACGTCTCTCTTTCAAGATTGCCGATTTGACCACACGTTTTACTGTGTCAAATACCTTAGGACAGCTCTTATGGTAAAAACCGGGATAAAGTTGAGCAGAACAACATCCTGTGAAGACCACAAGAACATGAATAGCTAAAGTGACAAGAACAATACTAGGAAAAGAAGTAGAAGAAGCCATTGTGATTTGCTTCACAAATTTGAAGAAAATGTTGAAAGGAGAGTACTATGTAGTAAATTGAGTTGAAACTACAAGGTGTAGCTGAGAGGGATTATTTATAATAAGCTATAGAGTGGGGCTCTCATGATGATCAGGAAAAGTTTGGCACTTGACGGTTCACCTAAAATTGTCATGACCAGTTAATGCATGACATGGAAATGGAATCTAGAAAAGGAAGAAAAGGTAAGAGGTGATTTTGTCGTTAACGACTCTTTATTTCATAATAGTGACCTGATCAGACTGGAATCTTCAAACTCTACATGAAAGAAGTGTGTCAATATTCTTAAACAGTTCGTATAGATGGAGAGATTGTCAAATTTTTACAAAGTAGGCTTTTGATTTAAAAAAGTTATACCTTCGAATTTGATAAATTAAAGTTGTATAATGTTGCCAAATATATTGTGGCTAGCTGTAAAAAATATTTTATCATTATCCGAAATTCCAGTCTCTGTACTCCAAATAAGTTTACGTGACGTGAAAAAATAGTTCAATTGAAGTTCAGGAGCAACTAGTAAAAGTTCAGAGTTTGGAGAACAAGTCATTCAAATGAGAAAATTTTCCAACATCAAAGGGCAGAAAATGAAATTTTATAATTGGCCGCGTTCAATAATTGCCACACCATAAACTTTTTCTTTTCCCTTTATTTTTTTTAACTTTCGTGTTTGGTCAAGACGCCATGCAAGGATTAGACAACGACCCAGAGATAATTGGTTAATTAGAAATTCAAAATGTAACCAATTATATTTTATAATTAAAGTGATGGAAAAAAAAGATTAAAAATTTTCAATAAGATTTCCTTATATTCAATGGATTTGCATATAAGCTCTTTTTGAGATTTACCAACGTCCCTCTCACGAACAATTACTTAGAATCATGACTTTTTCTAGGGTGACATACACGACATGTTGTTATATTAATGCTTATCTAATATTTAAAGTACATCTATATATGATCCAATTCTTCACAAATGTCTTAGCTAAACGTATGTTATGTTTGTGCTGGTTTTGCTGATTTTCGTGCAATCTCTTGCTCACCCTAAATCAGAAAAAAGATGAATAGAACCCAAATAATAATAATAATAATAATAATAAAACTAGAATAAAAATGAAAACATTCGTTTGAGCAAAAACGGATCCAAACAAAGAGTAACATCCTTATGTATGGAAAGTTATAATTGATTGATTGTCTTTACTTTCAAAATACATACTTCTTTTTGTAACTGGTTCCACTTAAAGTTAAATGAGCTGGACATCCCCACATCCAAGTTAAAAAAAAGACATACTCTCCTTATGGGACATAAAAAACGCACCATCCACTTAAATCCACACAAAGTGGCAGACGTGTAAAAACAAAACAAAAATCTTAAAGAGATTGAACATAATTAACAACGACTTGTTCGTTGAGAAGCTCCATTGGAAGGAATTGTCGTAATTCAGGAAAATTCGGCAAGGGGTCATTTACAAGAAACAGGAAAGGGTCAGTTTTTGTCCCTTCATGATTATGAGATTTTATGCGATATGTTTCAACGCGAAAGAAGAGCTAAGTCCAAAAGGTTAATATATTCAACCCCGGGCTTATCCCAAGTCCTTTCACTCTTAGCATAAAAGAAAGAATCCAAAGATCATAAAGAGACCGTAGTAACGAAAGCCAATCCAGATAGTGAAGGAGTATTGAAAGGCTAGTTCAAACAAACTGTTTTATGTTTGTATTTTGCATGGCCAAGTTAGTTGTTTAACTAATAATCATCTATGGTCATACATATTTGCTATATGTAGCTGCAAAAAATTAAACTTTTAACCACAACAGTTTTTAGTAAAATTTTTAATCATCATTTAGTTACAAACTTTAATTTAATTTTAATTGTGAATAAGACTTTTAGTCACAGGGTATTTAATCATAAATATTTTCGTGATTAAAAATCTCATAGTTAAAATTTTTATTCACAACAAAAATTAAACTAAAGTTTTTGATTAAATACATATTAATCAAGTTTTACTAAAAATTGTTGTGACTAAAAGTCTAATTTTTTGTAATGTGTATTGATCATGCTTGTTATTATGCATTCATATGCAACTTGCAAGGTTTGAAGTTTCCTCCATGTCAGCCTTAAAAATAATATGGGGACGTTAGTAACCAATGATAATAATAATAATAATAATAATAATTATTATTATTATTATAAGAATATTGTTGACGGTAAAAAAAATCAAAAGATAAATTGGCACGTGACATCACCGAAGTTGCACGTGACATCACCGAAGTTGACCTCTTATGTACAAAAAAATAAAATAAACTTGCAGAAGGGTATAGAATACTAAAGGAATTTAGGGTATTTCTCTCCCAATATAAGAGCTAGGTTCTGGTGCTACCAAGAATACTTTCATTATAGAACAAGAATATACAAAACATGTTGAATGCACAAAAAAAAAAGAAAAAAAAAAAAAGAAAGAAGAAGAAGAAGATGATGATTTAGGATCCTCAAAATAGGTGTAGCCATAGAACAGTTTATAAGAACAACAAAATCTACAAAATCTTCGCCAGATTTATCCTCGATTCGATTAAGTAGATATATCCTTATCTTTTGTTTGGATTGGAATTCTCAAATTTTTTGGGATTTTTTTTTTTTTTTGCATGTGTGTGTCAAGCTCTCCCAATTCAGCTAGGCATTCTGAATTTTGTAAATCTTGCTAGGCATCAAGGTGCACATCAAGAAAAGAAACTTTCCACAACCCAGATGGTTATCTCTTGGTTCTGGAGAGTTGACCAGCTCGATCTCACTGCAACAAGTAACAATGGTAACAAGTTTATCTGCTTGCATTGACGGTAAAGTTCATGATTCAAGGGGGAAAAAAGTATTTGATTAATCCCCTTTTCGTAGTACCTGCCTTATTATCTTATAACGACGTTCTGTATTGTATATCTGTTAGAAATATATATATAAGAGATAAACAACAAACAGGTGAAATGTAAAGCAAATAGTAGAATATAATATTACAATGGAATTCAACCATCAAACCTCAATTGGAACAAAAATGATATACAACGACAACGATTGTGCGCACGAGGATTTGATGGATGTCTGTCTCCCAGGTTACAACGACAATGGTCTATGCACACGCTTTCCTTAAAAGCAATTCGTCCTTGCAATTCGTCCCCTCCCTCCAGTTTTGAGACACAATGACAACAATGGTCTATGCATGATCAAACACCGCCTCCGACGAACTTGAAATAGCGTCTTCCTCTATCACCAAAAACGGCTTGGAAAAGAAAGACTCAAGAAGAAGAAAGCAAGAAAACTCAAAACCAAGAGAAAAGGAAGGCTATGTGTTATTTTCTGTGTGCAATTTATGTGTGTCTAGATGTGGAGAAAGTCCCTAGTACTTATACAGGTTAGGGAATGCCAAGCTTTTGTGCCTAACTAATGTGGGACTTCCTTAGTACTTATACATGTTAGGGGATGTCAAGCTTTAATGTTTAACCAATGTAGGACTCCATATTTAGGTTTTTTTCAACAAAATTCAAATGTCAATGAGCACATTTTGAGCACCAATTTCTCGTTTAGCTTATTACTATTTTGAGCATATAAATATATGATTTCGATCTACTCGCGACGGAGAGTGTAAATCTGTCAAGACCTATCACTTTTACAAAGTGGGTCTCATTCAAAATTATGCCTCAAAATGGTTATTAACCATTTTTTCCAACAATCCCCTACATGAATGAAATTGATCAATGACAAAGGAAAACAAAGACACTGCACGGTGATAGAGTTCTACGGTTAATATCTGCATACGATAGGTAGGCGTTAACCCTTGAACCTTCCCTTGTGAAAGTATGTTTACTTTATTAGCTGACCAGTAGACGCGATGTCCTTGAACTGTTCTACCGTTTGTGTAAACGACCCAGTTTCAGTCTCATGGTTATGTTCATTTTGGCCATGAACATCTCCCTGGTTCTGCAAGAGTTTCTAAAGAATTGAGTCCTAGCAATTCTCTTTTGAAATGGCCCCACTTCTCTCTCATATGGGTGATTTCTTACTTTAAGAGTAACCTGCATTACTCCGCTCGAATTTTCATCATATTTGATGCATAAGAATCATTAAAAGCAAACCGCTTAACCTTTCTCTATGGGTACGACTGTTTTTATTATAGGAATGGGTTGGGGTAACCCCTACAATGATCCTACTTGGTCTATTTAGTTTAGTTATCCCATTGAACCTAGATCTTGAGATCTCCGGTCAACAAGGTTGGGTTTCTATTGTTTTGACCTATTCTTTCATGGGCTTAAGTCCCATTCCTCTTGATATTTTCTCAACTTGATCTCTTTTCAATCCTTTGGTTAATAGATCTACAATATTCTCTTTAGACCTTACACAGTTCATTGTCGTGACTCTAGTCGAAATCAGTTATCTAATGGTATTATGTTGACGACATATATGTCTTGACTTACCGTTGTGCATCATATTCTATGCTCTGCCAATAGCAAATTGATTATCACAATGTATGCATATTGCAGGCATAAGTTTAGGTCATTCAGGAATATTCTCCAAGAAATGCCTTAGCCATTCAGCCTCTTCACCGCTTTTATCTAAGGCTACAAATTCAGATTCCATAGTGGATCTGGTTATTACCGTCTGCTTTGAGGACTTCCATGAAACTACTGCACCTCCCAAAGTGAATACATATCTACTTGTAGCTTTAGACTCTTATATATCAGATGTCTAACTTGCGTCAGAATACCCTTCAAGAACAGCAAGATCTCTTGTATAGTTAGCCCATAATCACGAGTATATCGTAAGTACCTAAGTACTCTAACAATCGCTTCTACTGGATTACTCATGAATCTACTCAGACTACTGACAGCGTAGGCAATATTTGGTCTTGTACAACTCATTAAATACATTAAACTGTCTATTACTCTAGCATATTCCACCTAGGATATATTTTCTCCTCTATTTTTGGACAGATGTTGACTAATATCAATTGGTGTTCTGGTCACGCCAGTGTCATTTTTACTAAATTTGTCAAGTATCTTGTCCACATAGTGTGACTGACTCAAGATGAGTCCATCAGGCGACCTTTTGATTTTGATTCCTAAAATCATATCAGTAGGCCCCATGTCTTTCATGTCGAACCTAAAGTTCAATATATCCTTGGTCAATTTGATCATCTGATCATTGCTACCCACGATTAGCATGTCATCTACATACAGACAAAGAATGGCATATCTGTCGTCTGTATTTTTGACATAAATACACTTGTTACACTCATTAATTTTAAAACCATTTGACATCATTACGCTGTCAAATTTCTCATGCCATTGCTTTGGTACTTGTTTAAGCCCATACAAAGACTTCACCAATTTGCAGACTTTCTTTTCTTGTCCTAGAGCAATAAAACCCTCAGGTTGTTCCATGTATATTTCCTCTTCAAGATATCCATTAAGAAAAGCAGTCTTTGCATCCATCTGATGTACTTCAAGATTCTACAAAGCGACAATCGCCAAAACCATTCTAATAGAGGTTATTCTCGTCACAAGAGAATAAGTATCAAAACAATCAAGGCCTTCTCTTTGTCTGTAGCCTTTTATAACAAGTCTAGCCTTATACTTGTCAATTGTTCCATTTGCTTTCATTTTCCATTTGAAAATCCACTTAGAACCTAGTGGTTTACTTCCTGGAGGAAGGTCCACTAATTCCTAAGTATGATTCTACATGATGTAATCAATTTCACTCTTTATAGCTTCTTTCCATAAAGGATCCCCAGATGAGCTTACAGCTTTGAAAGTTTAAAGGTCAGCCTCTAGCATATAGGTCAAAAAATCTGGTTCAAATGACTTTTTTGCCCTTGTCATTTTGCTTCGTCTAGGCTCTTTCTCTCCTTTTTCGGTTTCAACTTCTAGTTGATCTTGACTATTTTCTTTAATAGTGTCAAACGTACGTTTAGACAAACTTAAACCATCCCCTTTTGATTTACAAGGAAATTCACGTTCAAAAAATGATGCATTCATAGATTCCATTATCATGTTCCCGTGAATCTTAGGGATTTTAGATTCATACATAAGGAACTGATAGGCACTACTATTGTAGGCATAACCAATGAAGATGCAATCAACCGTTTTAAGACCTATTCTCATCTTCTTTGGTGTAGGTACCGTTACCTTTGCAAGACACCCCCACACTCTCAAGTATTTATAGGAAGGCTTTCTACCTTTCCATAATTCATAAGGGGTCTTGTCTTCATTTTTTATGGGTTACATTATTTAAAGGGTAATTAGCTGACAAAATGGCTTCCCTCTATATGTTCTGTGGCAATCTAAAACTTATCAATATCGCATTCATCATATCCTTTAAGCATGATTTTTGCGTTCAGCCACACCATTTAACTGAGGTGAATAGGGTGGCGTAACCTCGTGAATAATACCAAGTTGTGCGCAAAATTCACTAAATGGTTCTACATATTCACCACCACGGTCACTTCTTACCATCTTAATTTTCTTAGTAAGTTGGTTTTCAACTTCTTGCTTATAGAGAGCAAACTTCTCTATTACTTCATCTTTGCTCTTAAGCAAATATACATAGCAATATTTTGTACTATCATCTATGAAAGTAACAAAATATTTGTTCCCACCACTAGTTTGAACAAATTTTAAGTCACAAACATCGTTATGTATCAAATCAAGCGGCTCAGTATTTCTCTCAATCGTTTGGAAAAAAGATCTCGTTAGTTTTGCCTCTACACATATTTCACATCTATGTTTGGGATTAATATTAAACATGGGTATGTGATCCAAGTTAATTAATCTACACAAAATATTATAATTAACATGACCTAGTCTACCATGCCATAAATTAGAAGACTCAAGCATATAAGAGAAGACTTTTTATTTTTATTAATGGAATTGTGCTTAATAGCCATTACATTCATTTTTCGTATTCCATTTTTCGTATTATCCTTTCCCACATACATCTCATGTTTAGATAAAACTATTTTATTAGCTTCAAAAACCATCTTGAAGCTATGTGAACTTAGCAGAGTTCCAAAAATGAGATTCTTCCAAATGTCAAGCATATACAGTACATTTTATAGCTTAACTTCCTTGCTTGATGTCATTTTCAGAAATAATATTCCTTGGCCCTTAATCTTAGATGTGGCAGAGTTACCCATATACAACTTCTCCCCGAAATATGACAGTACGAGCTCAGTAAAGGCAGCTCTATCATAGCAAATATGGCGTGTGGCCTCAGTGTCTAGCCACCATTCGTTTGGCTTAGAGTCCACCATGTTGACTTCAGAGACCACAGCAGAAAGACTGATGTCTGACACTTCTTGTGTGATGGTGCCCACCACATTGGCCGATCTCTTCTTGTTCCTCATTGGTAGCCTACAATCTCCGACTTGTGACCCACCTTGTCACAATTGAAACACTTTCTTTGGAATTTTTGCTTCTTTGAAATTCCACCCTTAGGTCACAGCTTGGTCCCCAACTTGTTCTTCTTGTTCTTGGAGCTTTTCTCATATTCCACCACATTTTCCTTGGCAACAGACTTGTTAGAGAGCTTTTTCTCATATCCTCTATTGTCTTCCTCAATGCAAAGTCAAACAATAAGGTCTTCAACACTCATCTCCTTACGCTTATGCTTCATATAGTTCTTAAAGTCATTCCACGCAGTGGGCAACATCTCTATAATTGCAGTTACCTGAAAAGACTCACTAATTGCTATTCCTTTTGCATGAATTTCATGAATGAGTAATTGCAGTTCTTGAACTTGACTAATTACTATCTTGGAATCCACCATTCTATAGTTCATGAACTATCCAACTATGAACTTTTTAGCACCAGCATCTTCTGTTTTGTACTTATGGTCCAAAGACTCTCACACTTTTTTGTAACGCCCCTATATGGGGGTTAACAGTTTTTAATGAGATAAAATAAAAATAAATAATAAAAGTAAAACCTTAAAGATTAAAATTTGCCCGGGACTTAAATGAAAACTCTCAACTCAAAAATAAAAATATAAACGACAAATAAACCACAGTTTTAATGTAGCACCTTAAATTTAATAATATAAACTGTTGTCATCATCATTTTAACCCTCAACACATTATAATACAGTCACAGAAAGTAACAATTGATGCTTACATTATCATGAAGAACATTCTCAACGATTGAAGCAGTCCCAATGTAATATAGTTACATCACTTCCTCAACTATATTTCTCGTAGCCACCTCACACTTAGTGAGTCCTGAAAAGATATAAACATAAGGGAATGAGCAACACTATGCTCAGTAGAGAAAGCCATTACTCACCTCTATCATTACCACATTAAAATCTGCATGGTTAGTAAGTTACATCATATTCCAGATTATGAGGTTTATTATGATCACATCTTATGGATACCGTAGTTAATCATTACCAAGTGTCATAATTACACATTTATACAAATATTACCAATCATCATTGTTCCTAGGTATCCATGTTAAATTGAGTATCACTCAACTCATCGAAACCCAAATGGGCGCACTTGATCACCCTATAAACATTCCAAGGGTGTTCCGGTGAGGGGACATCAAGCCCCGAGTCCTCACCAAATCGATTCCTGTACAGTGTGTTCTGGGACTTTCAACCCAAGGAAGCGTCATCGCCTTCCCCCTACTTTACCTTTTAGGGTATTCATGCCCAAGGACGTAACCGTCGCCCTTTTCATGTCTCACAATTTCTCTATATTAAATCATTATTAATAGAGTTAATTTTCCTAACCATGCTTCTCAATTTATAACATGTGTCAATTCATTATGTTCCTCGCCGTACAATACAAGACGAGTCCATGTCATAGTTTCATATGTGATACACATATAATATCAGTTCAACATAGATATATATATATTGCGGCAAAACAATCAATTTTAATTCTATAAAAACCTCACAAAAGATGAGTAATAGAATCCCTACCTTTCAAGCTTATCAACAGTCTCTTAATCCTGGAATCAATTAACGTTAGCTCCATACTCCCTTGATCCTAAGGCGTGCATAAGGACAATTAAAACTAAAGCACAACATACAACTACATTCATAAAATTTATTTTAATTTAATCTTAGAATTTCAAGAAATAACCACTGCCCATAGAGGTATTATAAAGTTTAACAATATAAATTTTCTGTCTAGGGCATATACACTTAGACTTCATACATATGCTCCAAAATAGCAACAAACATATACTTAGGTTTAAGAACGCAAATTTGAATAATCCTTTAGTATAAAAGAAAATTTATAAATGAAAGACTAAATTTGTTCATAAGATTCTAACCTCGGATTATGGTTAGTTGGAAGCTTGAAATGGCTTCAAAACAGGTTCCTTTACTTCGGTATGACTGAAATTCTTGCTCAAATGGAGGTGATGGTGGCTGATTTTTATGGCTGCCTTGAAGAAGTTCTCTAAGTATTTTGCTTCAGCAAAGAAATGAGAAGAAGAGTGTGGGAACCGTGGAAGAGAAAGGAAGAAAAGATGAAGTCTTTGAAGAGAAGTGATGGAAACAATTATAGAGGAGACATGTTGAAGCATGTCACGGAGGAAATAAAGAAAATGAGGGTCAAGAGTAGTTGGAAAAGATATCCTTATGTCTCATCTAAAGACTTTAACACACATAATGCCAATATGACATTTTTGAGATTTATTAGAAGTTCTAAGGCTTTTTAGTAATCATACTAAATAAATATAGGAGAATTTTAGAAAACTTAAAAATAGATAAAAATAAATATTATAAAATAAATTTAAATGAAGCAATTTTTTTTTATACATTAAAAATTAATTTAATTACCTCAATACCCGTTAGGAGAATAACGGGTGTCACAGCTCTACCCCCCTTAAAGAAATTTCGTCCTCGAAATTTCAATTCTAGCAATACTAGTAAAAATTATGATTCCACTATGATTCCAATTCTGAGTCTAAACCGTTAATGTTGTTTGTCCTCCAAATTTAAGTTATCGTATTTCCACTTATTTACTTGCATAATAAATCTTACTCCTAAATCCCTCAATAAGAGTATTTCTGACAAGTTTCAACTTATAACACCGTATAATAGTCTAAGAATCTGATCAGGCATACATATTGACCATATCATGATTCCAGTCCTTCATTGTCCATGGACTGTGATTTACAATCACATTTAAGGAGATTGCCAGAGAAATTTTATATACTTCATCTTTAGGTTCCTTTTCCTTTTTGAGTAAGGAAAAGTCAAATTTATTTGATTTCATACCTCAACTAATAAACTAAAACATAATCATAAAACATATATCACAAACACTTTTATTCAAAACTATACATTAAACTTACTCATAGAGATATTAAACGGAATCTCAGAGTTGCAGACAAACCCGACATATTTTTCATTAAACAGCTATCATCATGACACAAACATTCAACCCAAATAATATATTCATATTTCATATGGAATATCCCCATAATTGACTCTGGTACTTCCACATAATATTAACAGAATATTACACATTACAAATATGATACGGATACGTTTCGAGAGTACAAGGCACTCCGTATACCAGCTATCCATATCATGCATTCTTAGAGGATACAAAAACATCGATAAACAAAAGATCGGACCTTAAGAAGGATGCGTTTCGAGAGCATCAAGTACTCCGTATCCAGCCATCCCGGCATTAGGCTCAATGAATCTAAAAGATTTAACAACGACGTACCACAAGAAACACATAATACAAGGCAAACGGTTATTCGTAACACACGAAATACAGACACACATGCCTACATGCCAAAGATAAAACAAAAAGATTACAGATGGAGATTCAAATCAATTGGCCGCTCCCGGCTTTCCCTTTCCCATTCAAGCTTGGATGTTGCAGTGTCGGATTCTGGATGTATGATTTGCATTTTATCTATCAATTCCTCAGCTGTTGAAGCAGTGACAAAGATTTGTCTCTCCGATTCTGTAGTGATGTTTTCTTCCACAGCGTAATCTAGAAATTTCAAAAGACCGTCATAAAAACCCTTTACGTTCAGCAGACCCAAAGGTTTGGAATAAAAGCCCAACAATTGCCCACAAGCAACTATAAATATTTCCTCAAGAGTACTTAGACCACCAGGTAATGCTATAAAAGCATCAGAATTATAGATTATGTCTTTAAAATTTTTAGGGATACTCCTGACTCCTTCTCCCTTACCTATGGCTTCCTTACAAAGGTTTCCTTCAACTGGAATATGAGGCCAAATTTTTACATCAGTAGCGTCGCTAGACCTAGCTGCTAGTGCCATATTTACCATCATTTTTATACTACCACCCCCATAGATTATGTTAATCTTCTTGCGTGCTAGGACTTGCCCTAAGTGATTTGCAGCTTCTAAATAAGCTTTATCTTTTCCAAGGCTGGAACCACAAAAGACACAGACATTCTTTATTTTCTTCGTGGACTGGGAGGTAGACATATTTGGTTTATAGAAGTGGTTGTTTAATGTCTGCTCCACTTAGACTTCGGGTTCTATATGAGATTTTAAAGATGAGAAATATACAAAAAGGGCTAAAGAGATAGACGAGTAGGTAATGAAAAAGTAATCCAAAGATTTAAACAAAATCTTGTGCGGATAAGAAAGTAAGATAAGGTGATTGATAGTTTATAGAAAATCTGATTCACTTTTTAAAAAAGATTAGACTCTAATTGTATAACTTTTGACAATTGAGAACAATTCGACAAAAGACCCTCATGACACAACTGTAGACTTTTTGACAAATATACACCAAGTCTAGAAATTTAATATAAACGACAAATACTGTAGAACTTTTGAAATTTGAGACACAATCTTGAAATATCTGGATAAGCTTTTCAAAATTCAAACATATTACTGTACCGTATGTGACGTGTCTGATAAGATAATATATTTTATTATATATATATATTTAAGAAAATCATAAATTAAATAAGATATTAACACTTACTGTATCAATCTAATAATCACAATTATTTCAAACACAAAAGCAAATATTCTGAGTAAAAGAAAAACACAAACTGTTGAACATCAGCTAAAACTGCTTCAAATAAGTAAAGACTAAATAACCTTTATAGAGCGATGACTTATTCCCCATCCAGTTTTCTTATGGCTTGGCAAACAGGATCTAGAAATACCATATTCCTGAGGCGTTGTCTTTCTGTATAAAATTTAGGCCAGAGTTTAAAAATAGCTCCTTGAACATATCCACTAGGGTGACCGTGGAGAGGAGGATGGATGCTATCCAAGTTCTCCTTTGAAAGTCCATCCCTACAAAACCTTATTTTATCCTCTCTATTCGTAGACATATAACCAGGTGAAGTACATTTACCGTTACAATTTTGTCTTCCACATTTGTTACAAGTGACCACGATGGCACGAGCTCTTCTTTTCATTGCACTACGACTGGTACCTGTTCCTGGTAAACCGACATCTTGACTAAAGTCACTCGGACGGATTTTCCCCTCTATTAACATTCTCACATCACAAGGGATACCAAAACGCATAAGAATCCACAACCGAGTAATTCTAGCCTTGTATTTCTTTCTGAGAATCTTTTGGGAGAGTGATGGGAAATACTTTCTCAGGTGTTGGTACTTTGGGTCCATGATGAGATGAAAGAAGAGTAAATAGAAAGGAAAAATTAAGATAGTAAATTGCAGAATCCTAGAATTCCTTCTTCTTTTAGAGAAAAAGAAGAATTTTTAATGAAAAAGAAGAGGATTTGCGATTTAGAGAGAAAATAACAAATTAAGAGAGAAAAAGTGAACTCGGAGAAATAAGGTCTTACGCACAGTAAACGTATATGTAAACAATAATTAAACCACTGTATATGACACGTATAGAGACCACGTGGGAGAGACAGTGTGAATCAAACTGATTTAAGATTTGAACTAGGCCCAAATGTTCTAAGTTGAAAATGGTCAGGTTGTTTCGGGCATTAACACATTTAGAACAAGTTAAATAACAAACATAAAATTGAAAACCAATTCGTATGAATCTTAAACCCAATTCAAAGCCCACTATAGATAAAGTTAATTATGAACAACAAATCTAATTTAACGACAACAAGGATCTTCCTGAATGATCCAGCAACTCAAATAATTTTGTTTTAATCAAAACCTTATTGAACAATACATACACCCATATGTTATTCCTAATACTCAACATCTATCAATGGATTCATCATCATTACTACCAAGGGTTTAGAATGTGACTAACCTTGAAATCAATACGATTTACGTCTTTCAACATAGACCATATCAATGAACAAAGACACTTGATGTTCCTACTTAAGAACATCTACAATCCCCACAATTCTACTTATACAATATCGAATTTCCTCATATAACAAAATCTTAGGTAACCAAAAGATTCACTGATACACTTAAATACAATGTACGTAACGAAATATTCCAATTTTGAGATTCATGCATTCTAGACTTTACACAGTCTCAACAGACCAAAAGTCTAACATTTATCTCTCTCAAGATTCAATACCATGATTCCCAACTTATATCATATTCCTCAAATAAATAGAACTTTCAAGAAAAGATATTGACACTTATGTGCTCCATCGAATCCACACATAATCATTACTTAGGTTTGAATCAATTACGAAAAATTTGGCATATCTATGTCAAACTTTAAAATCAATAAATCAAGCCTTATATTTCTCATTGTTTTTCACGAGACAAAAGGCTCTTAAATCCTCTTATCTATACGAATTTCTCATCGTTTATACGAATTAGATATGCTTATAGATCCAAATATTATACGAATCTCTCATAAGCAATCTACTTATAAACTCATTCCATATAATTATCATTCCCTCATAACTATTAATACTTTCCTTCTATATAATTATTGTACTCATATAACTATTAATATTTTCATTCTATGGCCTTTCCATGTTACATCCTTCTAGACTGTATAAATCAATGTGAAGGTTCATTTTGATGATGACAATGAAAATTCAGCTTCAAAACCATCTCAAAAATATATTTTTTTAAAGTGGTGCTACACTCCCTAGGTTAACCGAACCTAGGCTCTGATACCAAAAATTCTGTAACGCCCCTATATGGGGGTTAACAGTTTTTAATGAGATAAAATAAAAATAAATAATAAAAGTAAAACCTTAAAGATTAAAATTTGCCCGGGACTTAAATGAAAACTCTCAACTCAAAAATAAAAATATAAACGACAAATAAACCACAGTTTTAATGTAGCACCTTAAATTTAATAATATAAACTGTTGTCATCATCATTTTAACCCTCAACACATTATAATACAGTCACAGAAAGTAACAATTGATGCTTACATTATCATGAAGAACATTCTCAACGATTGAAGCAGTCCCAATGTAATATAGTTACATCACTTCCTCAACTATATTTCTCGTAGCCACCTCACACTTAGTGAGTCCTGAAAAGATATAAACATAAGGGAATGAGCAACACTATGCTCAGCAGAGAAAGCCATTACTCACCTCTATCATTACCACATTAAAATCTGCATGGTTAGTAAGTTACATCATATTCCAGATTATGAGGTTTATTATGATCACATCTTATGGATACCGTAGTTAATCATTACCAAGTGTCATAATTACACATTTATACAAATATTACCAATCATCATTGTTCCTAGGTATCCATGTTAAATTGAGTATCACTCAACTCATCGAAACCCAAATGGGCGCACTTGATCACCCTATAAACATTCCAAGGGTGTTCCGGTGAGGGGACATCAAGCCCCGAGTCCTCACCAAATCGATTCCTGTACAGTGTGTTCTGGGACTTTCAACCCAAGGAAGCGTCATCGCCTTCCCCCTACTTTACCTTTTAGGGTATTCATGCCCAAGGACGTAACCGTCGCCCTTTTCATGTCTCACAATTTCTCTATATTAAATCATTATTAATAGAGTTAATTTTCCTAACCATGCTTCTCAATTTATAACATGTGTCAATTCATTATGTTCCTCGCCGTACAATACAAGACGAGTCCATGTCATAGTTTCATATGTGATACACATATAATATCAGTTCAACATAGATATATATATATTGCGGCAAAACAATCAATTTTAATTCTATAAAAACCTCACAAAAGATGAGTAATAGAATCCCTACCTTTCAAGCTTATCAACAGTCTCTTAATCCTGGAATCAATTAACGTTAGCTCCATACTCCCTTGATCCTAAGGCGTGCATAAGGACAATTAAAACTAAAGCACAACATACAACTACATTCATAAAATTTATTTTAATTTAATCTTAGAATTTCAAGAAATAACCACTGCCCATAGAGGTATTATAAAGTTTAACAATATAAATTTTCTGTCTAGGGCATATACACTTAGACTTCATACATATGCTCCAAAATAGCAACAAACATATACTTAGGTTTAAGAACGCAAATTTGAATAATCCTTTAGTATAAAAGAAAATTTATAAATGAAAGACTAAATTTGTTCATAAGATTCTAACCTCGGATTATGGTTAGTTGGAAGCTTGAAATGGCTTCAAAACAGGTTCCTTTACTTCGGTATGACTGAAATTCTTGCTCAAATGGAGGTGATGGTGGCTGATTTTTATGGCTGCCTTGAAGAAGTTCTCTAAGTATTTTGCTTCAGCAAAGAAATGAGAAGAAGAGTGTGGGAACCGTGGAAGAGAAAGGAAGAAAAGATGAAGTCTTTGAAGAGAAGTGATGGAAACAATTATAGAGGAGACATGTTGAAGCATGTCACGGAGGAAATAAAGAAAATGAGGGTCAAGAGTAGTTGGAAAAGATATCCTTATGTCTCATCTAAAGACTTTAACACACATAATGCCAATATGACATTTTTGAGATTTATTAGAAGTTCTAAGGCTTTTTAGTAATCATACTAAATAAATATAGGAGAATTTTAGAAAACTTAAAAATAGATAAAAATAAATATTATAAAATAAATTTAAATGAAGCAATTTTTTTTTATACATTAAAAATTAATTTAATTACCTCAATACCCGTTAGGAGAATAACGGGTGTCACATTTTTTGGTTGTTTTCTTCGGACTATACACATTATAAAATGCATCAGTTAAGACGTTCATAATATAGTTCTTGCACAAGAAGTCAAAATGCTTCCACGATTCAACAACAAGCAAAGTCTGAGCATCAGCTTCATCCTCTCTAATAGTAGGAGGATCCTCTTTCCAAAATCTCGCAAGAATCAATGTTGTCACATAGAACAACATCTTTTGTTGCTAAGTCTTGAAATTCATACCACTGAATTTCTTAGGTTTCTCATTATGGTTCACAAGAACCGAAACCGATAAAGGTTGCGTCGAGGTTGAGGCATGAACCTGAGGAGACGGAATCGGTGTCTCGAAAGTGCTCCTAGTTGGAACATTCTCAGTTGAAACAACGTTCATGTTATTAACCATTTTTGAAAATGGAACCAAAAATTAGTTTACTTTAAAAATTAAATTAAAAGAAACAAATTGAGAACAAACGTATTTTTTATTATAAAAGACCAAACTGAAAATATTAAATAGTTTAATATAACATATTACTGAAAACGTAAAACAAAATGTTAACAATAAAAAAAAACTATTATATTATAACATAACAGAACAAAACGTAAATAAAAACGTAATAGATATAACAAAACGTTTATATACAAATTATGTTTATAACGTTATATATATTAAACAAACCTTTATGTATTAACAAATGAAGCCAAAAAAACGTAACTTATAAATAAAAACAGTAAACTTAGAAACTTCAATAACTTAAAATTCAGTAATATATATATATATATATATATACCAAACCGTTAACAATTTATATATATGACTGTATATTAAACGTTAACAGTTAAAATATAAAACCTATTATATAACTTATAATATAAGCTTATATATGTGACTAAAACAAACAAAAAAAAAACATTAAAACAGTAAGACCGAAAGACATCAAAGCAGAAGTCAAAAATATAGGAGATAAACAACAAGCAGGTGCAATATAGATCGAACACCGCCTCTGGCAAATTTGAAACAACGTTTTCCTCTATCACCAAAAACGACTTGGAAAAGAAAGACTCGAGAAGACGAAAACAAGAACACTCGAAAGAGAAAAAGAAAGCTATGTGTTATTTTCTGCGTGTAATTTGTGTGTGTCTAGATGTGAAGAATGTCCTGAGTACTTATACAGGTCAGGGGATGTCAAGCGTTTGTGCCTAACCAATGTGGGACTTACCTAGTACTTATACATGTCAGGGGATGTCAAGCTTTAATGCCAAACCAATATGAGGCTCCATATTTAGGCTTTTTTCAACAAAATCTAAATGTAAATAGGTACATTTTAAACATCAATTTCTCATTCATCTGATTATTATTTTAAGTATATAAATATATGATTTTGATCTTCTCCCGATGGAGAGCATAAACATGTTAAAACTTATCACTTTTATAAAGTAAAATATACTCAAAATTATGCTTTAAAATGGCTCCTAAAATAATTGTTGATTATTTTTTCCAACAATATCATGCCAGAGACGATAATTAATTTCTACTGTGCAAGCATGTCTCTTGCAGATTAAGAAGGTCAATATTGTCGGTGGAAACATGATAAGAATATTCCTGGCCCCATTCTAGCTTTTCATGCCATATTGTGCCAAAACAAAAAAAAAAAAGGAAAGCAATTACTAATTATTAGACTATTGAAAATTATTGAACGAAGGATCCAAATCCTTTTGCCTTTTGGTTTCCCCTTTTTAGGGCGGTAAGGGGTCGGGTGATGGAGCTTGATGATTAGATGAAGCAGATTCATTAATTGTCTCTCACTCTTGAAATTAACCACGCAGTTTTGTTCTATTTCTAGCGTGAACTTAATTATGCATCAAATATCAACGGCAGGCAAAGACAAAAATGTGAATGTTGTTGAGATTATTGAGATTTTGATTTACAAATAATATCATGAATATTATTGATGTCGATAGATATATAAAAAAAAATTAATATCATGCCAAAAAACTTTACACAATAATAAAATAATCAATATTATTTAATTAGAACCGGTTAACAACATAATTGATATAATATCAATCTAATATGAGAGTTATATTGCATACTATAAAAGAATAATTTCATTATATATATTGATTATATTTCTAATGTTATTTTATATACACATTACAAACAAGATACAATAATATAATAGAGTATATAAAAACTACCACTAAAGATTATAAAATACACACAAACTTTAGGTGTCTTTAATACCAAAAGAAGTTTTTGGCCAGTTGAAAAGCAGTATGAAGGTTACTATCTTGATCTAAACAATACATCTATCAGGATATTACACTTGAATAATTTTGGATGTATCACATGTATATTTCTTGAACTCTTTCCATTGTTAATCCATAAATTAAATTTGATGATTTATCTAACTTGATAAGTAGTGGTCATGATGTTGTAATGATATTCAATGCTAATTTATGGCGAAAGATACACAGATATATCAAAGAAATTATTTTGGTTTTGTACTTCTAAACTTATATTCGTTTGAAAACAATAAAAAATATTATAACTATAAGAATTTTTGTTAATTTAAAGCTCAAGGAGTCATCAAAACTCAAGAAAACAGAATCCGTATCAGTTTGACTCATTTGAGTTGTACCACGTCTTCTTATATGTTACTTTATAATTGCCCTAGTGCCCTCACTTGCTGCCCTACAACCATAATCTTCATCTTGTGTAGCATGTATAAATTTTTCTTCTCCAGTGAATAGATTCAAGGATATTTGATTAGACATTGTGCTTTTTCTTCTTTTATAGTTTCTGTCATCATTATCATTGGTAACGCCCAAAAATGTTTATTCTTTATAAACGGCGGACGTTTGTAGTATAGAAAAGTTATCGTATCCACAGGGAGGTGAAAATTTGTAACTCGAGATATTGTTAAAAATAAACGGTCAAAGAGGCAAGCAATTTTTGAAAGAAAGAAATATTTTTGTGATTTTTCTTTTTACTCAAAATTTAAAGCATAAAATTAAAATGGTGAAGCTTTGAGAATCCCTTATATGTTTCGCAATTGATATGGAATTTTAACTCTAAATAATAATTATCTAAAGCATTTGATTTATTATATCTTTTCTCATTAATTGCAAGCACTTTTTACTAATTATATAGGTCGACCGAGAGCGACAATATAGCAAGCCATAATACAGTAAGGGTTTTTTTATAAAAACTAGCAAAATAATCATCTCTCACTAATGATTTGGTGCACTAATTATGAAAAATTATAACCACTGTCAATCAATTATAATTAACATAATTTTAAGATAAAAAAGATAATAACAAATCAAAATTAATATATTTTTATGGAATAAATTATTGTGTTAATTTCGGCAGCACCTCGACTTATTAATTGGCTTAAGAATATACTATGCCATCTTCTGTCTACAATAAATCAAGAATAACCAAGCATTTACTGTGCCAGCCTATGTCTATAATGCAGCAGAAACTCAACTTAATAAACGAGCTGACTTTAGTATTATTAATATTAATTATGCAACACAATTGAATTACATAAAGAAAGTATGACTGAATTTATGTAATAATTGACAGCATAACAACAGTAACAATAATTATTAAAAACATAAAGATATAATTTATTCCACAAAAATATAAGCATTACCACACAAATATAGAGTTAAAACCCATACCAGAGTACTACGTATACAAGATTATCTCTTTGCCTCACCAGATCCTCTACACTAATTTAAGCATTATTTTATTATATATATATATATATATATATTTTTACCTAAGAGATAAAAAGGGGAAAAAGGGAAAAATATGAGAAGGGAAAAGGGAGGCCCGAAGGCCTTGAGGTGTCATGTGTCAATGAGGGGGGAACCCTATTTATAGTGAAAATATTTCACTATTTTTTATTTTTTTATTATTTTTTATTATACTTTTTTTTTTTCTTCGGCATGGGTAGCCCCCCCCCCCCCACTGCGATTCACGAGATTCGCGTGAATTAAAATTTTCTTCCTTCTTCCACGCTGGGATTTGTTCGTTGATATGCGAATTTGAGTTTGTAATCCATGTGACGCAGACCAGACCAGCACAGAACAGGTACGATCTGGACCGTTCAAAATGAGATTCAATGGCTGTCAAACGCGGGTAAGATGGGCCCAGGTGGGACCAGTGGGACCGAGCTTGATGACCGTCAGATTGATCTTCGTCATCTCATCGAACGGTTGAGAGAACGGTTGCTTGTGAACTGGCCCGCACAGGATTCAAAGCTGTCTGCGATTCCCCTCTGACGCGTCTGCAGCTTGTCGGCGCGTGAATCACACGCGCCAATCGTTCTTCGACACGTGGACCGCACTGCGAGATTCCGCTGACGCACCGGATGACGCATGACAAGTGTCTCTTTCTCGGACGGCTGAGATTGATTTGGCAGTGAATTCGACGGTCCTCATGACACCATGTGTCCTCTTCCTTTTGAATTTTGAATTTTTCAAAGATTTTTTATGCAATTGATGTCCGATGTTGTCCGTTTTGGTGTCATTTTGCTCCATTTTTTCTCCAGATTTCAAATCTAAAAATCACAAACACACTAATATTAATTATTTTACAAACATAATATTTACAAAAATATTAAAAATATATATTTTACATTAAAACACACAAAAATAAATAAAAACTCTTAAAATTTTCAGTCTCTTACGGTTTGACACAGATATAATTTTTATGACTTAGAAATATTTTTAGAAATTACTAAAAATATAATAGAACATATTTACAAACTTAAAACACATTATCAAATACACTAAAACTCAAAATAAAATAACCGCGTTACTTTTATGGTTTTAACTATTTACAGACTAGACACTTATTTAACACACAAAAATGACTCTAAAAATTACTAACAATTCTATTAAACATAAAAACACACTAAAAACACATTTTTAAACGCATTTACACACTAAGACACAAAAATACTTATTAACACAAAATGCTATTAATTAGAGGATTTAATGAGAAATAAAAGCATAAATAAATGATTTAAGCCTTAGAAAATGTACACTTTTACAGTCTCATCACATCCCCCAGCCAGCTTATTGCTAGTCTCTAGCAATTAAAGTGATAAAATTTTAAAATGATTTATTAAATATCTATATAATGAAAAATTATTTAACTATAATTTGACTTATCTAACTAGATAGACTAACAAAACCAAAATTTTATTTGAACAATTTATATGCTATTCAACAAAATGTATATAAACCAGACTTAGTGCAGAAAGGGATAATGAATAATTATGAAGTTTCAAAACTAAGATTAAAATTATTTTGATATCTTGCTTCAATTCACTCCTGTAGGCAGCAACACTTCAAATTTATTTACGAGAACAATTAAAAAGCAAAAACATAAAATATAAATATTTACAAACTTTACAACTGTGGATAGTGCAATGTTTGGCTTCCTTAAGCTTTCCCCATAACCCATTTAATGAGCTTTGGGTTAGTAACTCCCAGACCAGTTGGTCTAAGGTACTAGTGTTGAAGCACCCCTTATAACTTACTTACTCGAGCTAAAGAGGCTACGAAACCAAACTTATCCAACTTTATTCATTACACACTTTATTTATTTACAATTTCTTTTTTTTCTTTTTTTTCTTTTTTTTGTCTTTTATTTATTTATTTTTTTTTCTATATATTTTTTTCTTTTAAATTTTGAAAATATTGCTGCCTTTAATTGTTCATCTTCACAAAATAACAAAACTCAAATATTCATAGCTTTGACTTACCACCACAATTAAACATTACAATGAGTGTGTGAAAAGAATGGCTTACAAACACTTTGAAAAATAAACACATAAAAATGTTAAATAAAACCAAAGTTTTGAAAGTGTATAAAATTAGATAATTCAAAGAATAAAAAAATGATATTACATTAATATGAAATTCAAAAATCAAAACAAAATAATAGCACATTAATTACTAAGAAACTAATATTTACAAAACTTTTTTATTTTATTTATTTAATTTTATGACCTACACACAAAAAATAACATACAAAAATGAAAAATGTACAAGAATCTGGAGCAAAATAAAAAATTTGGGCAAAATTGAAATTTTTTTTGGCACAACACAACATTTAGGCACAATTTTTAAGCACAACCTTTAAGTACAACTTTTAAGCACAACCCACTCCCCCCAACCTAGAATGTACATTATCCTAAATGTATAAAAGAATAGTGAGAGCAGCAAAAATATTACCTGAATTAGCACAGCTGCAGAGATGATCTGTAGCAAACTTAACAAACAAAAACTACATAACAATATATTACAAATTGGGTCTTTTAAAGTCAGATTCCCTAGACTTTATTTTTTTGTTTGAAAATTGAATCACTTTTCAAATTCTTCAAAATGCGTTTCAAGAAGCCGTAAGTACAGAATACTTACTAATCACATCGATTATATCCTCCTTAATCTCAGCCATTTTAAATGAATTATTAAGCAATTTAATTTCAAATATTTTTTTAAAGAAAAATAAATAACACATTTTTTATTAAAATTTATTTGAAAATCCAAACAAATAGCATTTTACAGAATTAAACCAATTAGAATGCGTCCCGAGAGAAAATAGTTTAACTCCTTAACTCAGCCATTCTAAACAAATTTAATTAATAGCCTTCATTTTAAATTTTCAAAATAAATCTCAATGTTTATTATTATTATTATTATTATTTTAAAGAAAATCAAAATAGCACACAACAATATATAGATATATATATATATATATATTATAAACTATATTACAAAGAAGGAAAGGTAAAGACATTACTTTGAAAGTGTTTTCCCATCGCTTGATGCTCTGAAATCAGCAAATCTTTCTTTCAGCTCCTGCTCCTAGTGGACAATCGTCAAAGAGCGGCTTTCTCCCATAGTAAGTGTCAAAAGACTGACACCACGTATGGGTCTTGTGTAAACATGCCCTCAAGATTGACAAAATATGAAACATTTAGACTCATGCAACTTAGACACATTTTATATTCTTGGTAGGTCCTTAAAAACAACGCTAGAGGCGGTGGAGGAGGTGGTGGCCACATAGGATCTTGGTAAAAATAGTCTTGGGTGAATTCTTGTGGCAACTGAGGTTGAGAATCCAAGACTAAGGGTGATTATTGTTCCTGTTCTATAGCTAAGTCTTCATTCTCTTCCTTACATTCCTCTCCTAAAAGTTGTTCCTCAAAATAGGTGGGTTCTAAAGTTTCTTCTTCAATGACTGGGACAACTATTTCTTCCTCACTTATAGAATCAATACGATATTCAAGCCTATCTAATTCTATTCTTCTTATGGTTTTCATATATTTTTCTATAGTTTCTTCCAATGTTTCTAAGGTTTCTTCCAGATTCACCCTATTTAGGTCACTATATGTTTTTTGCAATTCAAAATTTGACTCCAAAATTTTGGGTTGAGTTTCAGGCCAAGGTTCTAAAAAATTTGAATTGTTCTCCCAGATTAGATTGTTCCTGGGACTATTCAGTCTCCAATAATCATATTCGGCCATATCTTCTAACATATAATAGGCTTTGTCAACAGATAATTGGTAAAAAACGGTGGTACCATCTCCTCTCTCCACCCAACCTCTTGTTTCAGGACTTAACCCATATATGAAAATTCTAAAAGATAATCCTTAGAAAAACCATGGTGAGGATATTGATCTAGCAGGTCCTTAAATCTCCACCAAGCATTATAAAATGGTTCTAAGTGTTGTTGGGAAAAACTTAAAATGAAATGTTGATGATTTTCCCAAATCATTTTTTCAATTAATTAATTTATTATTTTTTATTTTTTAAAGAAAAAAAATTTCAAGCTGAATAGTGCTCAATTAATTGGATTCCCAGATCATTGGGGGGTCACAGTAGACACGCTTAGAATTCCTAACTTTCTTAGGCAAGGGTGTTAGCCTTATGGTTGTGAGATTGAATCGCAACGGTGGCCTTTTTGACAAAATTCAACAAATTTTATAACTACCCAAACTTGCAAAACAAAAGACGGGATGCAAAGCTTTTCTTTATCCGAAACGAATAAAGTAGTGAGTGAAAAGCATCTGTCCCCTTTTTTTTATTTTTTATTTTTTGTTTTTCAATTTTTTTTTTTTTTTTTAATTTTAATTTTTTAAAATTTTTTTCTTAATAATAAACACACAAATTAAAAATGCAAATAACTAAAATAATATTTACAAAGGATAGAGATAGATTACTTACCTGTTTTTTTGTTTAATTTAGTAATCTGACAGAGCAACGGCACCTCCCCGGCAACGGCGCCAGATTTTTGGTCACGTCCAAAAAAATGTTTATTCTTTATAAACGGCGGACGTTTGTAGTATAGAAAAGTTGTCGTATCCACAGGGAGGTGAAAATTTGTAACTCGAGATATTGTTAAAAATAAACGGTCAAAGAGGCAAGCAATTTTTGAAAGCAAAGAAATATTTTTGTGATTTTTCTTTTTACTCAAAATTTAAAGCATAAAATTAAAATGGTGAAGCTTTGAGAATCCCTTATATGTTTCGCAACTGATATGAAATTTTAACTCTAAATAATAATTATCTAAAGCATTTGATTTATTATATCTTTTCTCATTAATTGCAAGCACTTTTTACTAATTATATAGGTCGACCGAGAGCGACAATATAGCAAGCCATAATGCAGTAAGGGTTTTCCTATAAAAACTAGCAAAATAATCATCTCTCACTAATGATTTGGTGCACTAATTATGAAAAATTATAACCGCTGTCACTCAATTATAATTAACATAATTTTAAGATAGAAAAGATAATAACAAATCAAAATTAATATATTTTTATGGAATAAATTATTGCGTTAATTTCGGCAGCACCTCGACTTATTAATTGGTTTAAGAATACACTATGTCATCCTCTGTCTACAATAAATCAAGAATAACCAAGCATTTACTGTGCCAGTCTATGTCTATAATGCAGCAGAAACTCAACTTAATAAACGAGCATGACTTTAGTATTATTAATATTAATTATGCAACACAATTAAATTACATAAAGAAAGTATGACTGAATTTATGTAAAAATTGGCAGCATAACAACAGTAACAATAATTATTAAAAACATAAAGGTATAATTTATTCCACAAAAATATAAGCATTACCACACAAATATAGAGTTAAAACCCATACTAGAGTACTACGTATACAAGATTATCTCTCTGCCTCACCAGATTCTCTACACTAATTTAAGCATTATTTTATTATATATATATATATATATATTTTTTTTTACCTAAGAGATAAAAAAGGGGAAAAAGGGAAAAATGGGAGAAGGGGAAAGGGAGGCCCGAAGGCCTCGAGGTGTCGTGTGTCAATGAGGGGGGAACCCCTATTTATAGTGAAAATATTTCACTATTTTTTATTTTTTTATTTTTTTTTATTTTTTTATTTTTTTCTTCTGCAGGGGCTAGCCCCCGCCCCGCCCCCCCCCCCCCCCCCCCCCCCCCTCCCCCCACTGCGATTCACGAGATTCGCGTGAATTAAAATTTTCTTCCTTCTTCCAGCTGAGATTTGCTCGTTGATATGCGAATTTGAGTTTGTAATCCAGTGTGACGCAGACCAGAACAGCTCAGAACAGGCACGATCTAGACCGTTCAAAATGAGAACCAATAGCTGTCAAACGCGGGCAAGATGGTCCCAGGTGGGACCAGTGGGACCAAGCTTGATGACCGTCAGATTGGTCTTTGCCATCTCATCAAATGGTTGAGAGAACGGTTGCTTGTGAACTAGCCCGCACAGGATTCAAAGCTGTCTGCGATTCCCCTCTGACGCGTCTGTAGCTTGTCGGCGCGTGAATCACACGCGCCAATCGTTCTTCGACACGTGGACCGCACTGCGAGATTCCGCTGACGCACCGGATGACGCATGACACGCGTCTCTTCCTCGGACGGCTGAGATTGATTTGGATGTGAATCCGATGGTCCTCATGACACCACGTGTCCTCTTCCTTTTGAATTTTGAATTTTTCAAAGATTTTTTATGCAATTGATGTCCGATGTTGTCCGTTTTGGTGTCGTTTTGCTCTATTTTTTCTCCAGATTTCAAATCTAAAAATCACAAACACACTAATATTAATTATTTTACAAACATAATATTTACAAAAATATTAAAAATATTTATTTTACATTAAAACACGCAAAAATAAATAACAACTCTTAAAATTTCAGTCTCTTACGGTTTGACACAGATATAATTTTTATGACTTAGAAATATTTTTAGAAATTACTAAAAATATAATAGAACATATTTACAAACTTAAAACACACTATCAAATACACTAAAACTCAAAATAAAATAACCGCGTTACTTTTATGGTTTTAACTATTTACAGACTAGACACTTATTTAACACACCAAAATGATTCTAAAAATTACTAACAATTCTATTAAACATAAAAGCACACTAAAAACACATTTTTAAATGCATTTACACACTAAGACAAAAAAATACTTATTAACACAAAATGCTATTAATTAGAGGATTTAATGAGAAATAAAAGCATAAATAAATGATTTAAACATTAGAAAATATACACTTTTATAGTCTCATCAATCATCACCACCCCACCATTGCCATTATCATTAGTGTCGTCGAAATTATAACAAAATTTATGTGCTCCATAAAGAACAATAATTAGAACTAGTAGACAAGAATAGTAAAAATATAATGCATACATCTAAATGTAACAAGACATAGAGTCATGACTATTCATTTTAAAAGCAAAAATTATTTAAAGACTAAATAACTCATAATAAATACTTTGTTATTGTCTATAGTATCAAAACATTAGTCATATTTATTTGAAAAATAATTTTAAAAAGTCCTATAAGATTAATTTTGTGTAAAAAGAAAATTTTCCTAGCCTTTTTGGATATTTTATAGAAATTTTTAGAAATATCTTGAATTTTTACGAATATTAATTGATATTACGAATATTTGTGGATATTGTAGATATTCGAGGAACATCCTGGAAGAATTATTTTCCCTCATATCTATGTCGAGACTTTAAAGTATAGATATTGTCGTAAAAATATTGACAATATCATGGAAATTTTCGTCCTAGATGGCAGGCCTCCGAATTATTGCATTGCATTTTGTGTATAACCAAAATCTTAAGATTATGTGCTCCTTCAATTTTATGCAGAGTTCAAGGTATCTTTTTAGGATTTATATTGATTAATTATCGGTGAGAATTTGTTTTCAATATGTAGTACTTGTACCTGTTGCCCGTTGCATCTAGGTTATGCATATGCAACCTGACAAAATGAAGTTGCTATTTCTTCATTATTGAATTCTTTTTTGTTAATGGATAATTAAATTTTTTTATTACAAAATCAATTTGCATTCACAATGAATTAGGAAATATGTTAACTCATTCACCAATCATAAATTATAACAAAGTTAGAAATTATAAAATTGCTCGGCATCGAACTTAAAAGTCAAATGTCCCTCAATCACAGGAGAATGGGTCTCATTCAGTAATTACTCATTAGCATGTGATATCACTTACCTTTATCTAAGTTAGAATTACAATTTTTTTCAAAGGTTAAATTTACAATTTCCCTTGAATTGTGCATCTTAATTCAACATGTTCTTAGAGTTTTTAAATTGGTTCATTCTGTTAGCAATATATTGGCCGGATAAAATGAACATGTTACAATTGTAAAATTGGAAATTGAAATTAAAGAAAACAGATACAACAAAACCTTTAACTTCAATGGAAGCAACGCAATGTGGAAATTAGACGAAAATGGTCGAGGCACGTGTAGGTCACGCTTTCCTTAAAACAGATTCGTCCCCTCCGGTTATGCACGAGGATTCTACGGACGTCTGTCTCCCAGGATACAACGACTACCAACGGAATCTTAAGCACTATTCGATACCGTTTCCAGCGAACTTGAAACTGTTTTTCTCTATCACCAAAAATGACTACAACAAAAAACTAGATGAAACTTGAAAAACAAAGGAAAAACTCTATGACTTGGTGAGTGCAAATTCTATGCAATTGAGTGTTTCAAACATGTGGAGGAGAGTTCATTATATAGGCTTAAGAGAATAGAAGTTACAATCCATATTATAATGAGGCATTATTCAGAATTTATGTGCATAATAACATTGGTTGCAACCTTCCATTTCCCATGATAATGGTGCTCATAATCTCCCATTAAACCATTGGTTGTAACCTTCCATTTTCATGATTATGAAGCTCATAATTATGATAAATGGTGCTCATAATCTCCCATTAAACCATTGGGTGTAACCCTCTATTTTTCATGATTATGAAGCTCATAATCACCTATTAATCCATGCCTTTGGGTGTTACAATATGAGGTTTATGACCTCCATTAATCTCCACCAATGAGCATCAATTTCTCATTCATCCAATTGCCATTTTTCTAACAATCCCCCACATGAATGAAATTGACAAACTACAGAGGAAAAACAAAGACACTACACGATGATAGAGTTCTACGGTTAATATGTGCATAGGATAGGTAGGCGTTAACCCTTGAACCTTCCCTTATGAAAGTATGTTTACTTTACTGGCTGACTAGTAGACGCGATGTCCTTGAACTATTCTGCCATTTGTGTAAACGATAACATACCTCACACAGATATTTTCCTGACACAGTTTCAATTCTCATGGTTATGTTCATTTTGGCCATGAACATCTCCCTGGTTCTGCAAGAGTTTCTAAAGAATTGAGCCCTAGCAATTCTCCTTTGAAGCGGCCCCACTTCTCTCTCACATAGGTGATTTCTTACTTAAGAGTAACCCATATTACTCCGCTCGAATTCTCAACGTATTCGACGCATAAGAATCATTAAAAGCAAACTGCTTAACCTTTCCCTACGGGCATCACTGTTTTTATTATAGGAATGGATTGGGGTAACCCCCACAATGATCTTACTCAGTCTATTCAATTTAGTTATCCCATTGAACCTAGATCTTGGGATCTCCAGTCAACAAGGTTGGGTTTCCACTGTTTCGACCTATTCTTTTATGGGCTTAAGTCCCATTCCTCTTGAAGTTTTCTCAACTTGATCTCTATTCAGTCCTTTGGTTAACGGATCCGCAATATTTTCTTTAGACCTTACATAGTCTATTGTCATGACTCCAGTTGAGATTAGTTGTCTAACGGTATTATGTCGACGACGTATATGCCTCGACTTACCATTGTACATCACATTCTGTGCCCTGCCAATAGCAGATTGATTATCACAATGTATGCATATTGCAGGCATAGGTTTAGGTCATTCAGGGATATCCTCCAAGAAATTCCTTCGCCATTCAGCTTCTTCACCGCTTTTATCCAAAGCTACAAATTCAGATTCCATAGTAGATCTGGTTATTACCGTCTGCTTTGAAGACTTCCATGAAACTGCTGCACCTCCCAAAGTGAATACATATCCACTTGTAGCTTTAGAATCCTGTATATCAGATATCCAACTCGCGTCAGAATACCCTTCAAGAACAACAGGATCTCTTGTATAATGTAGCCCATAATTACGAGTATACCGTAAGTATCTGAGTACTCTAACAATCGCTTTCCAGTGATCATCTCCTGGATTACTCGTGAATCTACTTAGACTAATTAGAGCATAGGCAATATCTAGTCTTGTACAATTCATTAAGTACATTAAACTGCCTATCACTCTAGCATATTCCACCTGGGATATACTTTCTCCTCTATTTTTGGACAGATGTTGACTAGTATCAATTGATGTTCTGGCCACACCAGTGTCATTTTTACTAAATTTTTCAAGTATCTTATCCACATAGTGTGACTGGCTCAAGATGAGTCCATCAGGCGACCTTTTGATTTTGATTCCTAAAATCACATCGGCAGGTCCCATGTCTTTCATGTCAAGCCTAGAGTTCAATATATCTTTAGTAGATTTGATCATCCGATCATTGCTACCGACGATTAGCATGTCATCTACATACAGACAAAGAATAACATATCCATCGTCTGTTCTTTTGACATAAACACACTTGTCACACTCATTAATTTTGAAGCCATTTGACATCATAACATTGTCAAATTTCTCATGCCATTGCTTTGGTGCTTGTTTAAGCCCATACAAAGACTTCACCAATTTGCAGACTTTCTTTTCTTGTCCTGGAGCAATACAACCTTCTGGTTGTTCCATATAAATTTCCTCTTCAAGGTCTCCATTAAGAAAAGCAGTCTTTACATCCATTTGATGTACTTCAAGATTTTGCAAAGCGGCAATCGCTATAATCATTCTTATGGAGGTTATTCTCGTTACAGGAGAATAAGTATCAAAGTAATCAAGGCCTTCTTTTTGTCTATAACCTTTTATAACAAGTCTAGCCTTATACTTGTCAATTGTTCCATCAGCTTTCATTTTGTGTTTGAAAATCCACTTAGAACCTAGCGGTTTACTTCCTGGAGGAAGGTCCACTAATTCCCAAGTATGATTCTGCATGATGGAATCAATTTCACTCTTTATGGCTTCTTTCCATAAAGGACCCTCAGATGAGCTTACAGCTTCTTTGAAAGTTTGAGGTTCAGCCTCTAGCATGTAGGTCAGAAAGTCAGGTCCAAATGATTTTTCTATCCTTGCTCTTTTGCTTCGTCTAGGCTCTTCCTCTTCATATTCGGTTTCAACTTCTTGATGATCCTGACTATTCTCTTCAATAGTCTTAAACGTTCGTTTAGATGAACTTGGACCATCCTCTTTGGATTTGCAAGGAAATACATGTTCAAAAAATGATGCATTCCTAGATTCCATTATCGTGTTCTTGTGAATCTCAGGGTTTTTAGATTCATACATGAGGAACCGATAAGCACTACTGTTGTGGGCATAACCAATGAAGATGCAATCAACTATTTTTGGACCTATTCTCATCTTCTTTGGTATATGTACCATTACCTTTGCAAGACACCCCCATACTCTCAAGTATTTGTAAGAAGGCTTTCTAGCTTTCCACAATTCATAAGGGGTCTTGTCTTCTTTCTTCTGGGGTACCTTATTTAAAAGGTAATTAGCCGATAAAATGGCTTCTCCCCACATGTTCTGTGGCAATCCAGAACTTATCAGCATCGCATTCATCATATCCTTTAAGGTACGATTTTTGCGTTCAGCCACACCATTTGACTGAGGTGAATAGGGTGGCGTAACCTCGTGGATAATACCATGTTGTGCGCAAAATTCACTAAATGGTTCTACATATTCACCACCACGGTCACTTCTTACCATCTTAATTTTCTTATTAAGTTGGTTTTCAACTTCTTGCTTATAGAGAGCAAACTTCTTTATAACTTCATCTTTGCTTTTAAGCAAATATACATAGCAATATTTTGTGCTATCATCTATGAATGTAACAAAATATTTATTCCCACCTCTAGTTTGAATAAATTTTAAGTCACAAACATCGCTATGTATCAAATCAAGTGGCTCAGTATTTCTATCAATTATTTGGTATGAAGATCTCGTTAGTTTTGCCTCTACACATATTTCACATTTGTGTTTGGGATCAATATTGAACGTGGGTATGTGATTCAAGTTAATTAATCTACGCAAAGTATTATAATTAACATGACCTAGTCTACCATGCCATAAATTAGAAGACTCAAGCATATAAGTGGAAGACTTGTTAATTTTATTGATGGAATTAGGCTTAATAGCCATTACATTCATTTTCCACATTCCATTTTTCACATATCCCTTTCCCACATACATTCCATGTTTAGACAAAACTATTTTATCAGCTTCAAAAACCATCTTGAAGCCATGTGAACTCAGTAGAGTTCCAGAAATGAGATTCTTTCGGATATCAGGCACATACAACACATTTTGAAGCTTAACTTCCTTGCCTAATGTCATTTTCAGAACCACCATTCCTTGGTCCTTAATCTCAGATGTGGCAGAGTTGCCCATATACAGCTTCTCTCCAAAATCTGACAATACAAGTTCAACAAAAGCAGCTCTATCACAGCAGACATGGCGTGTGGCCCCAGTGTCTAGCCACCACTCCTTTGGGTTGGAGTCCACCATGTTGACTTCAGAGACCACGCAAGAGAGACTGATGCCTGACACTTCTTTTGTGATGGTATCCACCACTTTGGCCTCTTTTTTCTTGTTCCTCTTCGACAACTTACAATCTGCCAATTTGTGATTGACCTTGTCACATTTGAAACATTTTTCTTGGAATTTTTGCTTCTTTGAAACCCCGCCCTTAGGTCCCAGCTTGGACCCCAACTTGTTCTTTCTATTCTTTGAGCTTTTATCATGCTCCACCACATTTGCTTTGGCAACAGACTTGTTAAAAAGCTTTTTCTCAGATCTTCTATTGTCTTCCTCAATGCGAAGTCGAACAATAAGATCTTCAACGCTCATCTCTTTGCGCTTGTGCTTTAGATAGTTCTTGAAGTCATTCCACGCAGGGGGTAGCATCTCTATGATTGCAGCTACCTGAAAAGACTCACTAATTACCATTCCTTCAGCATGAATTTCATGAATGAGTAATTGTAGTTCTTGTACTTGACTAATTACAGTCTTAGAATCCACCATTTTGTAGTTCATAAACCGTCCAACTATGAACTTTTTAGCACCAGCATCTTTTATTTGTATTTATGGTCCAAAGACTCCCATACTTCTTTGGCCATTTTTTTCGGACTGTACACATTATAAAGTGCATCAGTCAAGCCATTCAGAATATAATTCTTGCACAAGAAGTCAGAATGCTTCCATGCTTCAACAGCAAGCAAGGTCTGAGCATCTGTTTCATCCTCTCTAACAGTAGGAGGATCCTCTTTCAAGAATCTCGCAAGATTCAGTGTTGTCAAATAGAACAACATCTTTTGTTGCCACGTTTTAAAATTTAGTCCATTAAATTTTTCAGGTTTTTCATTGTGGTTCACAGGAACTGTAACCGACAAAGGTTGCGTCGAGGTCACGGCATGAACCCGAGGAGACGGCACTGGTGTCTCAGAAGTGCTCCCAGTTGGAACATTCTCAGTTGGAACAACATTCATATTATCACCCATTTCTGAAAATTAGAACCACGAATTAGTTTCCTTTAAAATAATTAAAAAAAATACTAAAAGGAAACAAAATTGAGAACAAATGTTAATTGAGCAATTATATAATCTAAGAACCAATAATAAAAGTTATATATTAATTTAATACAACATATTGCTGAAAGCAAAACGTAACAGTAAAAGGAAAACTATTATATTATAACATAAACGTACAAACCAAAACGTTTATGAAATAAATGTTTTGATTAAAACATAACAAACTCTATACTGTAACGGTTTTTAATAAACAGTGAACAAACTGTTTATAACAAATGTTTTCTACAAAACTGAAACCGAGAACAAGCTGTAAATGTTTAGATAAGAAAAACAACAACATTCATGTATATACATAAACACGCAGAAAGCATTAAAACCAAGACATCTATGAAAAGGATACCAAAAAAACTGTTCAATGCACTATATATGTAACAGAAGCTCAAAATAAACTCTTAGAATCAAACAATTAAAACTAATTAAACCACTGAAAATGGAACAATGAACAAAAAACCAAAAAACTATTTTAAACTTTTATATATAAATGTAATATATATATATATGACAGTAAACCATTGACAGTAATAAACCGATATATATATACACATACAGAGCATGTAAACCGTATATAACATTAACCAATTAATATAACTGCAACAACCATTTATAATGAAAACAATGACAAAACCTCTAACGCTAGTGTATATAACATAAATTATAGATGGAATGTATACAAACGATTTCCCTATAGTTAACAATAAACAAAGTCAGCAAGACAATTGTTCAACTTTATAAGTAATGTTTTCCAAACTAAATAGCAGAAATCGAGAATTCAAAAGTAAACATATATGAATCAAAAACTATTCCTTCAATTCAAACAGCCTGTCCATCGTTGTAAACAACCTAAGTCAAGATATGTAATGGTTTGGAGCCAATATATATATATATATATATATATATATATATGTAATAATGCAGTCAATCAGAAGCAATATTCTATCTTCAAATCCAACATCCTGTTTTTCTTGAGAGCGATTCTGTTTTAAGATTGTTAGCAATATATTGGCCGGATAAAATGAACATGTTACAATTGTAAAATTGGAAATTGAAATTAAAGAAAACAGATACAACAAAACCTTTAACTTCAATGGAAGCAACGCAATGTGGAAATTAGACGAAAATGGTCGAGGCACGTGTAGGTCACGCTTTCCTTAAAACAGATTCGTCCCCTCCGGTTATGCACGAGGATTCTATGGACGTCTGTCTCCCAGGATACAACGACTACCAACGGAATCTTAAGCACTATTCGATACCATTTCCAGCGAACTTGAAACTGTTTTTCTCTATCACCAAAAATGACTACAACAAAAAACTAGATGGAACTTGAAAAACAAAGGAAAAACTCTATGACTTGGTGAGTGCAAATTCTATGCAATTGAGTGTTTCAAACATGTGGAGGAGAGTTCATTATATAGGCTTAAGAGAATAGAAGTTACAATCCATATTATAATGAGGCATTATTCAGAATTTATGTGCATAATAACATTGGTTGCAACCTTCCATTTCCCATGATAATGGTGCTCATAATCTCCCATTAAACCATTGGTTGTAACCCTCCATTTTCATGATTATGAAGCTCATAATTATGATAATGGTGTTCATAATCTCCCATTAAACCATTGGGTGTAACCCTCTATTTTTCATGATTATGAAGCTCATAATCACCTATTAATCCATGCCTTTGGGTGTTACAATATGAGGTTTATGACCTCCATTAATCTCCACCAATGAGCATCAATTTCTCATTCATCCAATTGCCATTTTTCTAACACATTCCACCCTCTAAACCATATAAATTAATTCAAAGACCCCCATTAGTTTTATAAATTCCTTCTAAACTATTGATTTTATGTCAACTTACTCCCAATATGTTAAAAAATTCAGAAAGAGGGGACAAGTTGATAGAAAATCAATAGTTTGGAAGATAGGTTGACTTAAAATCAATAGGATAAGAAGCCTATATAATATCATAATTAGTGGTTGTTAGTCTTATAGATAGATTTATAATAGACGGTATCCGTTTTAAAGAAATGGTTAAAACTGTCGATTAGAACCAATATTGATTAAAACAAAAATATGAGTTAGAACAATAATTTGTAGTTGAAACCATTGTTTGGAGTTTGAACTATAATTTGTAGTTTGAACCATTGTTTGGTATGTTTGAACAAAAAATGTTGGTTTGAACGTTAATGGATATGTTAGTTTCAACTAGAGTCTGATATTGTTTGAACCAAAATGTATGTTTGAACTAAAAAATATTGGTCGGAATTGAAACTATCAGTTGAAACTGATGAGCTAACATACATTAAAACTTATGGGAGATCCAAACATATATTTGGCTGTTGTTCCAAACAGGCTACGACGAACGATTTTACATAGTTCAAAGGTAAAATGGATACTTTTTTTGAAACTCAGAAGGCATGTTAGAGTAGAGTATATAATTCATTAGGGATTTATGAAATACAAATCTTATTCTTAAATGTACTATCTTTTTTTTTTTTTTTTAATAAAACTGCAATTTGATGAATCAGAAATTAGAGAGCAAACAGTGAACTTCAAAACAAAATCAACATAAGGCAAATCAATTAAAAAATTTAAGGAAAAACAGACCATTAAGTTAAGATTTTTCTATTTTCGTCATCTCTACTGTTATTCTCACTTCGCATTTGCGTCGGTGATTGTGTTCATGGACCAAAAGCCTCTTTCGTACTTTTCTTTCAATGAGCCACATATACTACTTTCAAGGTGCATTTTTCAAACCGCAATGGAATGTAACCTGAAAGGCAATGAGATTTGAAAAAAAAAAAAAGTAATTAAAATAGGAATTGTTAATTTTTTTCTTAGTGTTTATTTATCTTTTTTAAATATGGTGTAATAAGAAACAATCCATCTTTGTAGTATTGATTATTAATTTTAGAACTACTGATTTTATCAAAATATTTGCAAAAATTCTTTTCATAACTAAATAATCATTGAATTATAACAACTAAATTTTAAAATTATCTAAATAAATTTAACATTTATTCCTTTCTATTGTAAATCAATACCAAGAGAAAATAAGGATTAATATTTTATTTCTTTATTTTCTATATTATGTGGATCTAACTAAACTCTTATTATTAACTATATAAGTAAACACATGACTAAACAAAAAATTAAATCACTCCTTGTTCTGTCTTTCCCTTTCATATGAAATAAACGCGCCCATAAACCATGGTTCTTTCGTCGCTGCTCAAAAATTAGCTAGGATCGGAATTGTACCGTCGGTTATTTGCGCCACATCATGGGAACAAATTGAACTAATGGTTTGAATTTCATTTCATTAATGAGAAAGATCTTATCAAGAAAGTTAACATTTTGTATACAATCATTTTTGTTAGTTGGTTTGACTTTTTTTTTTTAATTTATTTTCATACTAAAATCTCTTGATTTTAGTCTCGGATTTTTCAATAATAATTTGTATTTATATAAAGTCCATTTATAATGTTCCTTATCGATAAATGCTCTATTTTTTTTACTTAATCTATAGACGTAAGCATACAGCTGCGGCATACTATACTATAGGATATTTAAAAAAGTAGTTCAAATTAATTATTTGAATTATGAATAATGTAAAACTCTTATATCCTACATATAAAGCTCTTATATGATATAGTCCTCAAACCCAAACACCTATAAATCTCTGTGTTTTCTGTTTCTTTTATTTTCTAACCAACTTTTGGTATTAGCTGGTTCTAACCAACTTTTCAGTTATGAATAATATAAAGCTCTCATACGTTATAGTAAAAGCAAAAAAATTACTACAGTATATGACTCTCACATATTACAGTATTCATAATTTTAACCAACAATTCTAAACACCATACTAAACACCCTAAATGCTCTATTTTTTTCTCAACATGAATAATGACTAACAAGCAATCAAACCAGTTTTGCCGAATCTTTCAATGAATCCAACCCAAGTTAAGTTAACCATCATGATCATAATTGCTTTTTATCTTTTTAGCTTTTTTAAAGTAAATCCATAATAAATACGATTGCAAGCATTTGATTCCAAATAGTACTAGCCATATCTATCCAAAGAGGAACAAGTCTAAGCATATAACCTTTCTTCCAATTGTGATTAGTTAAGACATCTCTATCAATATACCTAATTAATAAGACACAGTCAACATAATATGTATATTTGTTGTCGGCAATATTTTGGAACGCATTCAAAGTTCGGGCCTTTTTTTTTTATTTTTTAGGGTTAAAAAGTAAGAGGCTTTTCATACAAAAACAAAAAGGAAAAATCAGATAAAATGATGCTTTATGTAGTTATTTCTTTGTTTACGTTTTTCCTCTCTAGCCCCATCAGATCAGATTACTTTATTACAGTTGACACATTAATATGAAGCGTTATTTTTCCTTTCCGTCTCGTTGTCTAAATCTTATCCATAAAGCGGTAAGAACTCGTCAAAACCTAAAAGAGCCAAAGAAGATTTGGTCGATTTGGTTTTGCTCCTCCTTAGGCTATCTATCAAGATCTCAATTTTTTAGTCTTTTATTTTAATTTTAATTTTTTTGCTTTTTCCTAATGTTTGCTTTTTTAGGTCGCTTGTTTTTTGTTTTTTTTTTTTCATAATGCTCCCTTACGGCTTAATCCTTTTAAGATGTGAAATATTTTTTCCTTACTTTTTGCTTCTATTAAAACAATTTCTTTTATATGTGTTGATACTTAATTTTTTTATTTCTTTCTATCTTTTTGCCGAAAGCTCACGTACAATTTAATTCTTTATGGATGTGCTTGTCTAAAATATCTTTTCCTTGCTTGTTCCTAGTAAAATATTTTTGGGAGAAGGAAGTAGATAAGCCAAGTTGGAAAAAGAATAAAAACTCACAGTACAATTTGTTACAACTAGAAATTAATAGGCCAAACATGTTAAAAATATACATAAAATCCAAAAATACCCTACAAGCAGTCTCCCCGATCTAGTTAGTCTTCATCATCGCCGTCACTACCGCCTTGCAAGGACGAGTCACCGAAGTCGTCCGAGGAGCAGCCGCCAGAGTCCCCCGAGGTGCAGGAGACTTCGTCGGAGTCATGTGGGGAGGAACTCAAGAGTCGCCAAGGTACTAAAGACTTCGCCGGTGTCGTGCAATCTAGCTTCTTTGTCAGTGGTGCTTCTAAATTTCTTCACAATGTGGGAGGCAAAAGTTGGAGCTCGAGCTTCAAAGGCAAGGGAGTCGTGATCTGACTTTGCGAGGGTAGGAATCACGATCTCGCTTCACACCATCAATGATCGCCATTGGCTTTGCCAACGTTGGCACGAGGCTGGTTGCCCTCTTCGTTGGCATCGTGACCCTTTTGCTCCTTCACGCAACTCCAGCAGAACCACTCCTCTAGTGCCTTCACTCTGTCGCCATGCCGTCGCCGTCAAGGAAAGAGAGGGGAAGGAGGAGACAGAAAAATCTGTGAAGGTTGAGGGTGAGGTGGCAATAATCGTGTTCATGCCGTGTTCGTGTTGGCACGTTTACAGTACGACACGTTTAGCCCGAACACGAACACGAATAATATACGATTAATAAACGTGCTAGAAATGCAAACACAAACACAACATGCCTATGACACTCGTAACACGTCACGACACGATTAACACAATTATTAAATGTGCCGTGATGGGTTGACATGATAACAATACGCATATGACACGTTTATGACCCAATTAACTAAAAATTAAAAAAAATAAAAGAAAGCCAATAAAGAAAATTAACAAAAACACAATATCTAATTAATACTAACCTACTATAAATATTTTAAATATTTTTATTTTTAAGTTTAAATGTGTTATAATGAGCGGGTCGTATCGTGCCGTGTCAACACGTTTACGGCCCGTTTAATTAAACGTGTTAAAGCGTGTTTAGTCTGTTAGTACGAATCCAGTCCGTTTATTTTTGTGTTATTCGTGTCAACCCATTTATGGCATAATTAATAAACGTGCGCTCTAAACCCGTTTATCTCGAGTCGTTTTCGTATCGTGTCGTCGTGTCCGAAATTGCTAGCCCTAGTTGAGGGAGAAGAGAAAGAAAGATAAAGTAATTTAGAAAAAGAAAAATAATTGGGTAAAATGGGAAAATCAATGTTGACGTTCTGATTCAAAAAAAAAATGTTATATGGTTAAATATTTTAAAAGTATGTTATTTACTCACATTAAAATTAAAATTGTGTTATGTGGCACAATTTTACAGTATTTTTCCAACTATGTCCATACTTTTTTTTTAGTGTAGCACTTATTATATGAAAACTGATCTTTAAAAATATTTTTTTCCAAATTGGCGCACTAAAACAATTTTTTTTCTTAAATGACTTTATTAAATAGTTTTCTACGCAACATTTTTGCTTCTTCTTTCTTTTTTTTTTTTTTTTCTTTCCAAATTTGAAAGATTAAGAAATAGTCGGCCCATGAATTTTTCATCTCTCTCTCAATTTCCACTCTATTAACAGCATAATTTTTTTTTCTTGTATTTTAAATTCCTTCAATTTTTTTCCTCCATCATATCATTTTGGGAAAGACAATATTAGCATTAGTTGTTCATTAACAAACCAATTAAGATCTCAAATAAACTAGAAAAATAATAATAAGGGAATAAAAAATTTAGCATGTAGATAGAACCTACAAAATTGCTTCTACATGCATCGTACGTGGCATTTAGAATATTCAAAACGAGACAAAAAGCAACGTCAATTTCTAGTCGTCATCAGAAGTAGTGTTTGTTTAAATACTTACTTGGAATTTCAGGATGGTTGATTTAGCGCTCAATCTGGCTGCTATGGATCCCAAGACTTTTTTTTTCCTAAACAAAAAAATAAATTTCGTTATAGCCACGGGGTTGTTTGGTATTATTTTTAAAATAGGTAAAAATATTTTTATTTTAAAAAATATTTTTTTTTTAAATTATGTGAAAAGTATTTTTAAAATTTTTATATCGAAAAATGTGTGAAAATATTTTTAAAAATTTTAGGAACCCACGTGTCTAAAAAGTAATGATAAAATAAAATGATTGTTACACCACCAAATGTTATTTTGCCTCGTGTGTGTGTGCGCGTGTGTGTGTACGTCTTGAATTTTGCACTCATGTTTAATTTCCTCTCAAGCTAATAAATCTTGAAATTTTAATGAAGGAAGAATCATTCTTCTATTTTTTTTAAAGAAAAGAAAAATTAAAGTCACGAGTCCAGCCCAGCTAATTAAAACAAGACTGGCAAACTTGCGTTCCAAAAAAAAAAAAAAGAGGCTCTAAATTTGCCATACCGTTGTTTTAAAACATGTATTTCATACTTTTTTCCTTACAAGTATATAACCAATAATTGATCTAAGCCTCAATTGTCTTGTACTATAATTTATTGGCAAGAAAGGTCAATGACATACATTGTTTTAGAAGTTATCTACTATACTATCCGCTTCATAAGGCAGGGTTGTTCTAACTAATGTATTAACTTCATGGAAAACGTGGGACATTGCTTTGAAAAACAAAAAACAAAAATAGTCTCTAGCTACACTATGTAGTTGAATAAATGTCTATCTACTTGATAGTGCTGTTGAAATCATCAATTATGATTTATGCATGCATAGTCGTATTAGGTTTGATATTTTCCATGAATTTATTTGTTGACAAATTGAGGGAGTCCATCATTTCAACCATGACTGGTTGCAATGCAATTATAGTAATTGATTATATTATTCTGAACTAACACTCGTTGTGATAAACCAGAGGTAAACAATAAATAAATAAAAATATTCTATAAAAACTAGCTTTTTTTTTTTCTTGTTTAAAGGAATTAGGAGAGTCCCACCACCTTATTTATAAAATGTCATTTTTTAAGGAAGATGGCCAGTCAGATTCAAATTAGTGATTGACCCATGAAGCTACCACGACTTAAATAACTTGTTATATAGATTAATCAGGAACTTGACTACCAGATCAACAATCAATCGCCATAGCTTATTGATCATTTTAAAAATTTAATACAATTTGAGATGCCTATAAATAAAAATTACACCAGTGGAAAAAAAAAAAAAAAAAAAAACCACATGCAAAACATTTTGATTACTCACGTGTATTTTTGTGTAAACGACACGTCTAGGATTCGAAGTTAATCATGAATCAGCTTGTGAAGCCGGCTACGAAGATCCCAAATATGTCTTAATTAACTTTGTTCTTTCCAATTAAAAGAAAGCAATATTCAACGAACATGAATCAAGTATAGTAGGACTAATTAACCCAATAAAATTGACCAAATAAGACCGCCAGCATTAAGTAAGTGCATGAACATGAAATTATTCACGCAGCCCAGCCACCGGGAATCCAGTTTAGGTGGGTCAACGAGTCTTTGTTCCTGTTCTATTCTTTTTTAAGACTATCTTTTATGCAAATGTCAGTATCAATGTTATATGTACTTAAAAGTGTATAAATAACATATTTGATGTGTTATTTTATTTTATACTCCAAAACATAATGCCATTTAAAATGTCCAGGTCATTTGTTTCATATATTCGGCTAAGTTTTTGGATTCAAATTTTTAGATTCCTTTAAATACATATTTGTTTCCCACAAAATTCAAATAAAATAAACCCTTTGAATCTAAGTTTTTAGAGTTCCACCCCCTTGAACTCTTTGGACTCGGATATGATTGTTACAGTGAAAACTGAAATTTTCTCTCTTACATCTCAAATTCAAATCTTTAGACTTATTTGAAAACATGTTTGTTTCTCCCAAAATTCAAATCAATCCTTTGAATCAATCCTTTAGAGAAATATTACGATAAGGCTCACCCAAAAATTCTTATTAATAAGACCTATTTATTTTACCTATTGGATTGAAAAATCAAAAGTCCGAAATCATACATTTATAAAAACAATAATAAACATTAACATTATTAATTATAACAATTTTTTATTAGAAATTGATAAAAATAACAAAAAATAAAAAAATTCAGAAATTTTTCAAAAAAAAAAAAAAAGAAAAAAGTCTGCCTGAAGGGAAGCGTCGACGCTGGCAGTAGGGGAGGGAAGAGGGAGAAGGCCGGTGGAGGAACGGCGGCGTCAGTATTGGCAGTGGGAGAGGGAGAGAGGGAGAAGGCATCGGCGTTGTACAAGTTTAGCTGGATTTTGCAATTGGGTTGTGACGGAGGGGCGATGGAATCGTGCTAGAGGGGGCAGCGAACTCATAGAGGACGAGGAGGAGCACCCAATGGCAGAATGATGGACCTTATCTCCTCGCGGTAGTGCCTCAGTCACGGTCACAACCTTTGCTCGTGACCTTGCCAACGGACTTCATGACGTTGTCGTCAGATTAGAAACACAGCGATGAAGGACGAAATTGTGATGGAGAGAGGAGCATCACATTGATTTGCGAAGGTCGAGGAGCTCGATACAATCACAACAGAGAGATGATAGAGGAGTAGCAAATCGTCCTTGACCCATTCGCCATCAACTTGGTCGCCGTTGACACCTCGCTGTCACTGAAGAAGAAAGAGGCAAATTTGCCTCTAGATTTTTTTCAAGAATTTTGTTTTAAAATTTTTTATTATTTTTTTACTGCTATATTTAAATCTAATGGCACAAAAAAGTTCTTATCAATAAGAAAAAATAGAGGGTCTTATTATAGAATTTCACATAAATTTATAGTTTAAAGGCAGCAGATCGACGTGCAAAGGTCAAGGAGCTCAATGGAATCACGATGGAGAGACGATGGAGGAGCAGCAGATCGTCCCTAACCCACTCACCGGCAACCTAGTCGCCATCGACACCTCACCTTACTAAAGAAGAAAGGGACAGATTTGCCTTTGTTTTTTTTTTTAAGAATTTTGTTTTTATTATTATTTTTTTAATAAATCTAAAGTGAATGGACTTGTCTAACTGAAAAATGAGCTTGCTTATTTTTTACCATTAGATTTATGTCTGAAGATACAAAAAGATTCCTATCAATAAGAGAAAACAGAAGGACTTATTATAAGATTTCTCATAAATTTATAGTTTAAAGGGCGGTTTATATTTTTTTTTATCCAATATGACGATTGATAAGATTGTGTATTTCCATTATAATGGAAATTCTTATTTCTTAGTACATAATGTCCTAGAATTCTTAATTTATTAGTAATTAAGAAAAAAAATACCTTCCATTACTTGTATTTATAAATTAACCTTAACGATCACTGATGGACTAACATCTATTTATTATGATATGTATTATGCCTTTTGACATGTTAGTGAGTGATATCAGTTTGTAATAAAAAAAAAGTCTTGTTGGAATATAATTTTATGGCTACCTAAAGACATTTATAAATATGAAATTACAACTTTATAAGGAAGAAAAAAAATATTTTCATGAGTATTAATTATTATTTGGATAAATAAGATATCAAATATATTTGATATGGAGTATTAAATAAGCCAAATTATGGGAGAATGTCACCACTTTTGAGTGGAGCTAAGCATGACTCGATCTCCCAATTTATGATTGAAGTAAAAAGACTTACAACCAACTATATTACATTCACTTGTCCCAAATTACGTTTATAATAGGACAATAAATAAATAATCCATTAAACAATAATTATACCCAAAGATAAATTAGTAAGTAAAAGGTTTAACAAAAATTACCTTAGCTTTAACTATTACGTTCAAGTTATAGAAATTGGTTTGTGCTTGTGGACAAGCTTAAAACTATACTTTAAATCTAAACCAAAGCTTCTTTTTAAAAAATAAATTTAATTTCTTTTATGTTAATAATTGATTTAATACTAACTCAAATAAATTTGTTAATATAACCCCAATAAATTTGGGTTCAATTAATTATAAATGACTACTCATCCCATTAATTACCGACTCATGTGCATATTACGTTTCAAATTTGCTTCAAGAAAGTTGTTTAACAAAAGTTAGTGGGGCACATTACCAATAAACAAAAAGCTCAGGAGGCACATTGCAAATAAGCTAAAAAAAAAGCACCCGAAAAAAATGGGAAAATGGCATTGTTGCGTGCGGTACGGTCGTACGCAAAATCCAATCCTTGAGGGATGTATTCGCCGACACCTGTTCCGGTGGCGCGTGCGCGCGGGACAACTTCCTCCGACGCAGAGCCTGGAGGTCTGGAATCCTCTCTTCTCCAATTAGTCTACGATCACCACCACTCCCCTCTTAGGCTCTGCGAACTCACCGGTGAGTTCCAAAAACACCAATTCTGGTCCAAAATCATTCTCTTTCATTGAAATTCAATCAAGATTTTTCGACTCTGACGAAATTCGACAGAGAAGAAGAAGAAGGAGGCGATAAGGAACGCTGCGCGTGTTTCGGATCTGCTGGTGGACGCGGTGAACGCCGGAGTTGAAGAGTGCTTCGTCAACGAGAAGCGAATCGAACTCGAAATTCGCGCCTTGGCGGCCACGATCACGCGCTTCATGAAGCAGACCGACCAATGGCTCGCCGCCACGCACGCTATTAACACCGCCGTCAAGGTTTTTTTTTTTTTTTTTTTTTCTGAGACAATTTCGATATTGGTGATCTATAATGGTTTTAGATTTTCACATTTTGATAATTTTGCTCTTCTATGATAGCTCTTACTTATGATGGATGATAAAGATTGTGTCTTTTTCTTTTTTGCTTTTTGTACTTGGGATCAGGTTTCTGCTACATTTTATTGCGTCATAGAAAATTTGGTTTTGGGGAATTTTCTTCTAAGTTATATCGAGTGATTTTCTGTTTCGAAAGTATAGATCCAAGCGTAGAAAATAAGTGGGTGGTTTTTTTTTTTTTTATGTGGATTTTGCATTGGGTATAGGTTTTGTTACTTGTGTTAGATTGTGGCAAATTTGGTTTGGGCACAGTCCTTAAAACCGATGGTAGGATTTCGATGGAAATGAGCTTATATCTACTGGGAGATAATGTTCCTACGGCTTGTGGTTGCAAGTGATTGTCGTAGCTCTAAGAATCAAGGATTGTCAATAGCATTGTCCCTTTTGTAGTAGGATTACTCTGTCTTCAGTTACACTCTGCTTTACTTAGGATTGAACTTGTGCTGTTAAAACTTTTGAGAGAAGTAGGAAAATAAGAGGAGAAGAAGGCTGTTGATAGTGTCTTTGATAACTTATTTTTTTGACACTTTTATGATGACTGGAGATTACAGTGTCAGTAAATGGGCTTATTTCTACGCCGGTTGGGTTTTATGGTCATTCTGCATGCTATTTTTGCACTGAGTGGCCAGCAAGATTGTGTGCATAAGGATGGAGTTATTAAGTATCAAGCAGAAACCAGCTAACTCAATGTATAGGGCAGACACCCAATTCTATATATTTGGAAAGGAAGAAGCTAAGGTGAAAATATTGCTGCTATAATATTGCTGTTATAAGTGCTGTGGAATCTAAAAATTGTTCGGTTATTGCTAAAGATAGTGTTTTTCCAGTGCCCTGCTTCGATAACCATTCTTCATAGATAAGTTATAATGCATTTGCTGGGAAAGGGAAGTCGTCACGTGATCTTGTCATCTCTTTCTCCTTGATATTTCTGCCTTGGAAAGTAGGACGTGCTTATGTATTTACTTTTGTTGTGGATTATGTATTGCAGGAAATTGGAGACTTTGAGAATTGGATGAAGACCATGGAATTTGATTGTAAAAGCGTCGTTGCAGCTATCCATAATATTCACCAAGAATGATTTTAGGAGAGGTTTTTTTTTTTTTTTTTTTTGGCTTCAAATGATTCTCGTGTCTGAATTAGGACAATATTTCATAGTGTACATAATTGTTGGCCAAACTTTGAATGAATTGAATTATTTGCATCAGGAACACTATTCGGATGGGGCAGGGTGTACATTGATATCTGATTGACTACTATGTTGGTTCAACCTTACAATTTTTCCTACAAAAAAATGGAGTAATGCTTGTTGCATTAGTTTTTGTTGTTGAGATTTTCTTGCTACACAAATTTTCACTTGTGAAGGTCTCTTTCTGTTTTATGCAAAACAGAAGAGAAAATGATAATATGGACCATGTGGGAGAAATCTCTACTCTGCTTTATTCTATGTTACAAGCTTGATATGACAGTGAGATTTGTTCCATCTCAACAAAAACTTTGTGAATTTTACTGCGATTAGCATGGTTATAAAAGGAATTGACTTAAAGAATTGGGGTAGAATTATAAGGCTTGAGATTAGTTACCTACTGGATTCTTGATATGGTTCCCCAAAGAAAAATACAGAGAAGGGTAAGGCCATTGTGTACTGCTAGTACTAGAGCTACCAAATATTTTGGCCCAAAAATGCGCTTCGGCTAAAGATTCAAGTTTCTATTGCAGACATCATAATCGGCCATTTGTTAGGTTCCAAATCCTTCAGTAACGCTGTGTTGAGAATGACGGCACATAAGAAGCCACAGGAGAATTGACTTCAATATTGAGCTCTATTTTATTATTTTTATTATTTTTATTTCTTTTATAGAAGTTAACTAATGACCATCAGTCTAGCTTTCAGGTTCATTATAATTTGTTTACCTTTGTCGCTGGCCCGTGATATTATTGTTTAGTGAATTATGGGAGGATTTTTTTTTTTTTTTTTTACCATACTGGTATTGTATAATTTTGGAGTGATAGGTGTTCATCAAAGCTACGTTTATTATATTTTAATTAATTGTAATAGGAGTTGATATTTATAAACACAACGTGCCTATACAACTAGAACATAATCTCCGCAATTGTAGTTCCTTTTAAAAGGTGAATGTAAACTATATATATTCGAGTATTCTATACAAATGTGTTTGGTCAGTGGTGCTAAAACCGGACAATTAGTATTCTTGATCAACTTCTATCCAAAAAAAAAAAGTCTTCTTGAATTTTATCAACTGGTCGTGGATAGATACATAAGCATTTATCTGCAATATAGATCACATCAGTTTACTAATGGACAAAATTTGTTCTCCTACATGTACGTCTATATAAACTCATCATCATTATATATATGTTGCGTAGAGTTTTGGAGGATCAATTACAAATTGAAGAACCTGTTATTATAACTATAATAAAGGGCCTTCTCCATTCTGATCTTTTGGAATTCCACAATCAAGATGGGTAATATCAAGGTTCTTACAGGATACGATGGGGAAACAAGTATGAATTGTAGGAAGATTAATTAGCCAAAGTCCTATCGTGCTGCACAAGCCCTTCATGCGTGTGTCATTCGGAAGAATTCTAGAACAAAACGAGACGTAGCTTAACCAAATTCTTAGAGTACTTCTAATTACATATGTTGTTTTTTGCTCCGAAAAAAGGGGTCAAGTGCAGTGACGGAGCCATAAATTTTTGTTAGAGTGGGCTAACATTGAGAGAACATTCAATATACTGTATGGAGCTTTTTTGCAATTTTTAGTATATTATATATGCATGCTTATACAAATATATAAAGAACAAAAAAATTGAGGGGGGCTCAAGCCCCTCCTGCCAATACCTTCCCTCCATCACTGGTTAGGTAGTGCATCTTATGCTTCTATCCCCTTCGACACATTGGTAGTCTTGGGAACCATAAATCCATCCAACTAGATTTTTTCATCAGTTACTGAGCCCATACATATGATGCGGTGCACACCGATATAAAGGCCTCAAAGTATGGCTATGAGGATTTGAACTCAGAAGGGATGGAAAGAGAAGTCCTAGCAAAGGCGTCCTGATTACCACACAACATCCTTCGATGGTTTATACGTTGTTTAGTGAAGAACAAAGTTAACTTGTTTAATTTCGCATGAGAGTTCAAAAATCATATTGAGCTTATAGTTGGTTTGAGGTGCTTAAACTAAATGGCATGAATTGTGATGTTCATCTACACTAATAGTGGTAATTTATATAACAAGGAGCAATGTTCATGTATAGAACAAAAGGGTTTCCCTTTTCCTTTTAATTATTCGAGAAGAAAAACAACACGACAACAGTAATAATAAACTAATGGTGTTATGTTAAGGTTGAATATAAAATAACATGCCCTCTTCAATTCAAATAACAAAATTCATATAGTGTTATGTTAAGGTTGAATATTGTTAAGAACAGGTTATTCTGAAGCAAAAGACCAAAAAAAGAATATTATGTAGTCAAACACCATCAAATGAAGATGACCTTGGTGACACTTACTGGCAACCATGTTTCTCTTAGCTAGCTATTTCTTTCATTGTAATCAAAATTATTTTATTTATTTATATTTTGCTTTATGGATAGTAGTCTAGAAGCTAAGTGGGAGGCATATCATCGATCACTTTATTGAATTCACGCAGAAGAATAAGCAGTTTTTCGACGTTAGGCAGGTAAAATCTCCAAGAATCAACCCATGCTTATTCTTGTAATTATTATCATAACCATAGTGCAATCATATTAATTGTCAACACTCTTGGTGCGATGCTAGTTCACTATGAGTGTAGTAAAAACGAAAAAAAAAAAAACAAAAAACAAAAATTAGTCCTCAATCAAAGAAGACTAACACACTTGCTAAAATTATCAAAACAAAGATTTTTACGATAGAGCTTAAAAAAATAAATATTAATAGGAAATTTGTTTTTCACCGTCAGATCTATATCATAAACCATTTGTTTTGTATGTATATACTTTTTAATTTTAATGAATTTTAATAAAATTCATTAGCAAACAAATGTGCTCTATTCGTATAAATCCTATTGTATAAGGACTATTAATACTCAAATGTTTGATTGCAAATATTCAATATAAAATGCCACATTACTTTTTAAAAGATTGGAATACAATTAAAAAGAAGCTAAACAACAGATAATGCTAATTTCCACACCAAGAACAGAACCGACCATGATTAATTAGAAAATCACAAAGCAACACACAAACTCTCAATAACACAATTGAAGAAACCACCAGTACATAGACTTGTAACAGCTTTATTAATATATTATTTTTAAGGTTAATACTTGTAAAAGTCGATGATCAATTTACTTTCCGGCAATCGGTACGAATCTGACCATCGGTCCCGGTGAGGAGGCTAAGGTTGCTCATTTTCAGCATGGCATTGGCGAAATCCTGGTAGAACGTGTCGGCGTTTTTGCTGTACGAGGTGACAAGGGAGTCCGTCGAACCGCCGCTGAAAAGTTGCTGGTCCGAATGCAAGAGGCCCTTGTTGTTCAACAAGTTCTTGTAATAAGCGTTGTCAAACCAAACAGCACTTGTTGTGTCTAGTGGAGAGAGGTTCTCGTCGTCTGCCGCGCTTGTTGTGCAGTTTGATTTTAGCGTCGCCGCAAATGTCGAATCGATGTTGGTCTCGTTATGGACCCGGCTTCGGAAAAAAACGCACCTTGCTTGGCCTGTTGTGTGAGCTCCTGTTGATCATAATTAAAGAATGGTATTTATGTTGAGTGTGTGGATTCTAGTCATTGCCATGATGTAGATACAGATTGGAAAGGGATGCCCCTCTCCCTGGACTCAAATTTCTTAATTTTCTTTATATTGAAGAGGGCATGTTGTTTTTAAGATAAAAATAAAAGTTTAGACAAAAACAGAGATCTCAACTTGAGCAGTACGTGATTTTTCTTGTAATTTTCTTTTTTATGATAGTAAAGTTATTTTATTTCTTATATTGAGAATAAATTACTATAAATATTATGTTTGCATATTTGTTTTTTTTTTTTTTGGGTAATTTTTTGCTTTCATACCGAAGAATTAGTGTTTTTTTTTTCTTTTTGGCTGTGTATGAGCTCTTGTTACCTGCAAGAGCTACCAATTCATTGGCAGTGAAACCTTTAAGTGAAAAGGAAGTTATGAGGTCACTGAGATTAAATATGGGGGATGGGAGCTGGGTGTTTGCAGCACTAAAACTTGCGGTTGTTGAGTCTCTTCTCCCTAACTGAACAGTCCAAGAAGGCCCTCCCAACTTAAATAAAAAAAAAAAAAAAAACAAAACATAATGAGCTAGTTTCTTTGAAACAACCAATTAGACATATATATGTGTGCGTGTGTAGTAATTTAGTACTTACTGAAACGACGGAATCGCGAGCTGCAACAGCTAGAATATCTGCGCAAGAAACGACCCCGGGGCAAATACTCTCTAACTGAGACTTGATGGTGTCAATTACTTCAAAACCCCTCAAGGATTTTACATTTGGAGCTGCTGTTTTCTCCCCTGTGAAATTTGAAGTGTCGTCTAACAATACAGACGCATCACATCCCTGTAAATCATGTCATCAAGGATCGACACACAATTAAAACTACTCATCAAGTTTGGTGTGAAAACTTTTATATTGCATGAAAACAAATATTTAACAAACTATGATATGTACCACCATCTGTTTCATGATTGAAGACAAAACAAAACCATATCTAAAATGAATTAATTTATGTTGACTAATATTCAAAAACATGCACTATGGATAAGTGTTATTTTTACTATAAAATCTTCTATTTCAAAATGCCTGGAAATATCTTGCCTTCATATATGCATGGATGATGAATGTAACATATTTTGAAAGCAAAGCTTACCGTGTGTATGGCTAAGGGTAGTTTACACCACTAACTCGGTTATAAATAATGTAAAACTCTCACATGTTATAATAAAAAGAAAAAATTGCTATCGTGTAAAGCTCTTACATGCTACAATAAAAACAGTTCTAACCAATGATTCTCTCCACCATGCCAAACACCCTTTTAAATTTTTCGAAAGGTACTTTTGGAGAGAACATGTTAAAGCTATTTTCATGCTAAGCTTCGCCACTAGCTAGTTCTTTATAAGAACAAAATTAGTGACAATTAACTAATTATAAGCTCGTGTTAAGAGAGAGAGAGAACTTGCATTAACAAAGCAGTCATGGAAATGGAGGCGGAGCAAGGACGCTCCCATGCGGTGTTCCTTCACCACCGCCTTTGACACTTCGTTTCTTATCGTAGAGAGCACTTTCGGGCACGTCGTGCCATAAAAATCTGAGGACAAAGAAGCAGAAGCTATTTTGTAGAACAGGAACAACAACACAAGAAAGTAGAACGCATTGGAGTGGGAGTTCAATGCCATAATGCAAAGAGTAGTTGGTAACACAGAAATTTAGATTACACTTTTATCTGTTATATTGCTGAGGATTTATTGATGAAGAGAAGCTGCAATATGCATGTATATATAGACGATCGATGTTTGACAATTTTACGAGGTAGTGCTGTTTTCCACAATACCACACTACATTAGAGAGTCAAAAGCTTACGAGTTTGTTTCTTCTTTGTTTTTCTTTGTTAAAATAATATTTTAAGTTTCTCATCAAACCAAACCAGAAAAAGTATAAGACCAAGGGCTGGCACTCATTGACGTGACTCGAATATAGGTAGTTGTTAGACTGTGTGAACATATTTGGCATGTGGAATCTAATTAGTCAAATAAATAAATAAATAAATAAATAAAAACTTTTTAACTTTTGAATCTTCTATTGTGGTTACGTTTGCATTAAGCTTTATTAAGGAATCGTATGCAAGTGCCCCAAACTTTAGAATCTTCCAACATCTAGAGTAAAATACGATTTTATGGAACTTTATATTATAAATCATGCGGAGAAGAGATTCGGAAAATCCAAAAATGACATATAGATCAATTCTTGCAGAAAAGTTTTCTTACACAAAAAAAAAAATGTTTACTTTTTGAGATTTTGGAGTTAAATGGCCTTTTTAAAGCTTCTTTGAAGTAAATAACAGAAGGGAAAATAATTGTTTCCATACAATAATGATATATGTACTGATGTACTACTAATACTAATCGGTACATCAATGATATATTAATGTATACAAATGATGTACTGATATATAGTTTATCAATGATTAACTTAGCAATATATTCACTCAATTATTTATCGGTTTGTCAATGATAACTCATTAATAGATCAATGATAAATCAATTTATCAGTGATAAAATTTAGTTAATCAATGATATATTAATGTCAATTATTGAAGTATTGATATTTATCAATGATATATTGTTATAAAAAATCATTTTTCTAATTTTCAAAAAGTTTGGTTATTGCTCTAATTTGCGAAAAATTTGACCGTTTATTTAAAAAGGTAGGCAAAAATAAATCATTTGTCTAATTTTCTCTATTTTGTTATTTAATAATTAAAGGATGATTTTCAAAAATTTTATCTCAATTATAAGCCGTTATAACAAGGTACCTCCTGTTCCAAAAACAACCAACTAAAATTTGTTCTTCTGGATGGATCTATAAAGCGTTAACTAAAAAACTCTTATTACTTTTAACAAAATCAGCCCTGTTTGCAAACTATTACTCTTTTGACTCTTGCTAGACAGAAAGAAAAGGAGTTAAGAGATTATTATTTTTTTAATCTATTTTTAGTATTAGATTTTGCTTAACAACTATGTTTAAACTAAACCAACTTATAAATTCAAAACATATTTAAACATAATACGGTTATCAAAGTGCCTATAACTGAAGTATACAGCCATGTATTAAAAAAAAATCCAAATTATGTGTACTGTAAGTGTCAACTTTTGCTAAAACTTCTACCAGAAGTTCTCCGTAAACATTTCATAGGTCAGAAGAACAAATGTTACATTTTGAAGGTCAGAAAACTCATTGTTTTAATGACTATAATTGAAGAAGAAATTTATGTAATTAATCCATAGTTGAAACGAGTGTAAAATCAGACTTGTTCATATTAACCATTTTATAAGATAATTGCGAGAGGCTCATATTCAAAGTTTTCGGCTTTCTTTGAAGTATTGCTGTTTGACAATGGTCATTTTGCAACAAATAAAACTAGGACTAGGGTAGAAGAGAAAGCAATTACAGACACCGGTTACTGCGACGCCGCATAATGTCAAACGTTTTGGCTAAGACGCATATGCTAATGGTTGTTCTTCACCTTTGAAATTTGTATGACTTTGATCAACCGTCAATCCTTTGTATTTAACCAAACCCCCCGAGATGGCACCCACTTTCTTCAGCATAGCAAATTATTTCCCTTTTTTCTTCATTTTTTTTATTTCAAAATAAGGTCTTTCTCTAGTGTGAACTCCCCCATGTCAAATGGTTGAAACTGGTCAAAATCAATGTTTTTTACAAATCTAACGACTGGAAGATAAATACTTACCGTTATGTTAATTTTTTAAATATTAAATTGCGCTAGAGCTGTCATCTGTAACAGAACTAACTTTTGCTACGACTAAGACCTATAATTCCATCGATTACGTGGTGGTGAACATGGCATTCCTATTTGTCTCGTCTGTGTGCTTATTTTGGTTAGTTCACTTACTTCCTTGATGTGCAATCCTCGGCGTTTTAGTCTCTGATTTGTACATGATGCAAAAACAGAAAAGAACCTTGTGAGAAAATTTCCTTGCACGGCAAAAGAACACATTTCAGCAAATCTTACCAATCTAGAGTTTCAAGATCTAGGGTTCGCATTGACAACTATAACTCTTCTCTCTAACAAATAAATTATCAATCTCCCATTTTCAACTATTCTCGCATTTCTTTTTTCTCAAACAAAAATGAGCCGACCAAGCCTGGCTTGCTATCCCATATGTGTACCTTTCACTGCATCTCTGAAACAATCAAAATACAAACTTTTCTTCTTCTGCGCCAATAGAAAGTGCTCTATCCCCCATCTACCGGAGAGCGGCTGCCGTTGAATCGCTTATGCCCAACAGATATTGTAAGCGGGATAGCTTTTCTGGTGCTGGCTCGCTTTTCAGGTAGATGGTGTAAAGATCAGCTAGCTCCTCTGGCACGTCCCATGAAAGGGGATTAGAAGGAACAGCTTTGTTGCAAGCCAGCAAGTCGTTGAGAGACGAAACCTGCAATATAACAGAAAGTAGGCTTCAAAACATGCACTTTACAAATAGGTTCAAAGTACTACAATATTAAAAGAAAAGAAAAAGCATACTAAGAGAAAAGAAAATGCATATTAGAAGAAAAGAAAATGCATGCAAAGCTTAACAAATCGTACCACTCCTTCACGATTTCTCTGCCTCAGTAGTGCGACAGCCTGAATTAACGAGTTTGATAGCCTGCTTTGGGCCTGCTCACGAACAACACTTTTTGCCTTCTCGGCATTGATATTGAGATCCGCTGGGATTTTCTTATAGACTTCTTCCTCAAACTCTCCGGTTCCTGATGAAAAAATCTCGTCCACAGTCTTCTTGAAAAGGTTCTCCCTCAAGCTCTCAGATATCATGTTGTCTAAATCAATGTTCGCCTCTTTGAGTTCTCTAATCTGTTTAATATTCAGTCTCCCCTGGCCAATGGCTGTCTCAATAGCAGCTGCCATTTTCGTCGTTGTTATGTTCTTTATAATCTTCTGTGCATACTGTGAAGGCAACCCAACTTGCTTTTCCAACTAATTAAGTTATTCCACTCTGGCCTTTGTCAATTGCCCATCAGCTAAAATCACCTCCGCTTGTTGCCCGAAAGCTTGCTCGGCTAAGCTTCTATGTACTTCTACTATTTCCTTGGTGTCCAAACCCAAAATTCCACCTAGCTGATTCAGTAGCACATACTCTGAATCATCTTTCTTTGTAGTGATCTGAGCGCCAAATGGAGTTCGGGTTACTTCAACCGTTAGGCAGAAAAACAAGTATGTCTTATCAGTCCTATCTCTTTCTCGCAGGTCATCTTTCAAAGTTATCTCAGTCTGTCCAGGCTTTCCCAACTTTGCAGCAAGTGCCTCACTAGGCTTTATTTTCCGGAGCGTCTGAAGAGATTCCCATTCCTCATCCTCTTCAATTTGTTTTTCCTCCTTTGCAGGCTCTTCCGATGGAGTATTAGATGGTTCGCCTTTTATGTCTTTCACCAATTCTGTTACAACCAAGGTGTTGAATGCAATCATCTTTTTAAGTTCTTTTGCTGACTCAGTACGGTTTCCAGCTGCCCGAGCACGTTTTATGTAATTAATAAAAATTTTTCGAACCTATATAGATCAAAAGGCAATTAGAAGAAATCAAGAGTAACCTACATTGGGATGCAATATACCTATTACAATGAGAAAATGAAGCAGATACTCACTGCCTTACTGGCAATTGACATTGCAATCTCCCTAGTCAATCTCAAGCCATGTGCTGCCTTTCTGACAGATTGCTTTATTTCTGCATCATAACCATCCACTCCAGCTGCAATTGCCTCCTTCACAACCTGGAAAAGAGAGAACAAGAAAAAATATATCAAGGGTTTGGCACCTACATATCAAGCAGGGATATGAGGTTGGATTACAGTATGATGCATATATATTTCAAACTATTTTTCTCTCTTTTTTTTTTTTCCTCAACATGCTGACCATCAATAAAGTTAACCATATATATATATATATAAAAGAATTTCTCAAAAGCAAGCCAGGTTAGACAAGCCTAGCTAAAAAATAAAGGAAAAGAAAAGAAAGAAGTATGACAACAAAAAGAAAATCGACACATGTCCAGTGTCACAAGTCATATACAGAGAGTTTCAATGAAAATCCCCATTTTCTATGAAAAACTTGCTCATCTTGCATAAGAAACAAATAGAAAAGAAGAATATATGGTCACCTTATCAAACAAAGTGCCACAGATATCTGAGTGAGCTGCTTCAACAGTCTGCTGAGGCACACAAAGCATGACGCGTAGCTTCAGCAAAGCAGCAACATCCTGCTCATCGAGTTGGCCATCAGCCACACATTGCTGAAGCTTTTGGCGGTAAATTTCTTAAAACAAAACAAAAAACAGTTAGATTCTGACCATGAAAATCCAAAAAATTCCAATTTTTGTATTAAACAACGTAAACAGAAAATTGATCTTAATAAGAAAATTGATGCAGCCAACACATAAGCATACAGATTACAGGTAAGTACCTTCATGAATCTCACTGGCCTTTTGTGGGTCAAAGTGCAGGTCTTCACAGAGCTTTTGAAGGAAGGCTGCTTTGCCATCTGCCATTTCTAAATCACCCCCAGTAACAGCCTGTGCAAGTCGTTTACGATAGACCTTTGAGGTGACATCAAGCACAATCGCTTCTGCTTCTCGTTTTCCTAAGCCAAATATATTCCTTAACTGATTCAATGCAGAAAGCTACATAAACCAAGAACAATAGAAAATGTCAGAGCTAACAGCAATGGCAACATATAATACAGATAATACACAACCAGCAGAAGAAAAGAGCCGACGGATCAAATATAGTAGTAGGCAAACATAAAAGACCCTTATGAAAGTCACACGGGTATAGAATTCCCCTGTCATGCAGATTGCCACAATCCTGAACAACCGAATTATCAAGCAGCAATTACAGAGGGATTTCCAAAGAAAAAAGAACGCTGTCCATGCCATATAAACACAACTATGCCCCACCTTGGATAAGATAGTTCTAAAATACCCATTAATGAAAGATAAAAGCATTTGAAAGATGAATGAACCTAAAAAAAAGCCAGTTTAGCTACCTTATTTTCTTCCATGCGACCACCGGATAAAGCATCTGTAACATAAGCTCTAAAAAGAAGCTTTAAGTCGTCAATCTTTTTGTCACTGTCACACTCACCACCTAAGCCAGTCAATAAATTAACAAAACCTTAGGAATCTTCATGGGTATGAACTAAAGATAGATCCTTTTTTTCGTTTTCAAAGTGAGAACTTAGTTGGGATACTTACCTAGTAAAGAAACAGGACCAGCCCCTGGAGCAAAGCGATCTACCTCTGGGTGGTTCTTTAATGAGATGAGTAAATCATTGATGGCCAGTATTTTATCAACCTCTTCCACGACTTGCTTAACCCCCTGACTGAAAATCCTAATTTAATAAGAGTGTGCAGATTATTTGGTGGAAAAAAAAACAAAAGACACTGGAAATCAGAAGAGCCTCTAACAACGCGGAAAGGGGGAGAAACAAAGAAGCATATACAGTTACAGCAACATCTCAGCATACATGACATGCAAGAACACAAGCGAAGTTTGTAGATATATTTTTCTACATATAGATAAAAGAGAAGACTGTAGATCATATTTCTGAGATACAAACATAGTTACAAACAACTATAAGGTAAAGTGGTAGAGATCATACGCTGCTCTTGCTCTGGACTTCAATATGCCAAGTGCAGATGAAATATTTTCCTCAACCAGTTTTCTTGTATGCTTCTTCAACAAGTCCTCAGCATGCTGTACAAAGCACAAACATCCAAGTAAACAACTATATGGGCCAGCTGGAAAAGAGACTGCCAATAAAAAAATTTATAGTAAAGGAAGGCACCTCATCAGTAAGTCGATACAAATGTTGTGCTTCTCTAAGGCTAACAAGCTGCTAGACGCTGATGTCTGAGAAAAATTAATCAAGTGTTGCAATTATTAAAGTTTAAATGATAACTTCTTCACTCCAATTAAAATATTAGACCAGACTGATAAATTTTTACACATAAATTTTTACACCATTAAAAGCACAAAAATTAACTACTACAAGAATTAAAGACACTCACACAAAATCTAAACAAAGAAATTAGTAGTTGCATCCACACAAACCCATAAATAAACAACGCTCAAACTGCTCAGATGTAAAATGTCCTTGCCGATAAATGATTCATCTACGGACTACTAAAGGCTTTAAATGATAATGCTTACCTCGGCCAACTGATTTCAGCCTAGAAGCATATAGCCGCTTAGCATTATCACGGATAGCAATCTCAACCTGAGAGAAGAAGTAAAAATAAATCACATGGGCCAATGAAAGTAAAAAAGAGAAAGAAAAAGATAAGAAAAGAACAGAACATGTCAGGTCGACACTTGGCGGACACAAAGGAAACATGGAACAGTTGTTATTACACACAAGAGAAAATTAAGCGTAAAACTACCTGAGAATCAGTGACATTGAAAACACGTTTCCAAGGCAGCAGAAAAGACGATGCATCTCCAAATACTAGTGTTGAAACATAAATCAGCTTCTGAAATGCCTGCACTGGAGAAACCACTACTAATGCTCAAGCTCCATAGCTTCTTCCAGTACCATAAAATAACCTCAAAGTATAATAACCACTTAAACTAAGCATAAAGAGCTACCCAACGTTGCTCTATATCAGCATCGTGGTCTCCCGTCTCAAGCCTTTGCCTAAAAATCCTTCGACTGATCTGGAAACCAACAAGGACTAACCTAGTTTGAGGGGTGTTGAACATTTAAACCAATACAATCATGGACATACTTATGGCCCATTTGGCTCGTAGGTTCAAACATAAATTCAATTTTTTGTGAGAGAAAACACTATAGCAAAAAAGTTTAAATTACGGTTGAACATATGAAACAAATGGGCATTAAATTCTAAGAAATTTACTACACCCCCACTAATTATCATGAGTGGTTGAATTATACCTCCATATGCATGGCAGCTGCCTCCGGATCATCAATTCCCAAAGCATTCTTGAAATTGACGATTGTATCAACTTCATTCCCGCTAAGATCTTCACCACCCGGAGGAAGTACAGAAGAAAGAAACCTACATTGAATAAGGAAATAACCCAGATGGTAAAAAGTAATGGGAAGCAAATACACATTGCTCAAAGTTCAAATCTAAACTATACATGTATATGTCACATTATCCTTACTAGCAGGGAGAAACTTGATGGGAAATTGAAAGTTAACTCACCGGCAATATAGATCACTAAGCTCCGCACTAAACGCCTCGTCTTGCTTGCTCACGCCATATCTAAACAAAAGAAAACCACTCGGATGAAGCTCAATTCAAAGGAAGTAAAAATGACGATCATGGTAAGGAGGTTAAAAGATTGGACCACCGAATCGTGCTCGAAAAAGAAAACTACATAAATTCGAAGTAATATAGTATGGGAACAAGAACAAACTTTTTGGCGATCCCTTCAACGTCCTCCTTCCTAAGGGCCCTGGGGTTGTCGCTCCCGGCGACGTAATTGTGCAACTCGACGGCGGCGACCGCAGGGACGCACGCGTTCAGCGCGTAGGCGGCGGCTCCACCGGCTGCTCCTAGAACCACGGCGCCGCCCAGCGCGGCGTTCTGAGACTTCCCGACGCGGAACCCCAGCCCGTAGCCAGCGGCGATGGCGCCGGCGAACAGAATTGAGGAGCTGGCCAGCCTAAGCGGCGGCGAGAGCTTCTTGGCCAGAGGCTGAATCCCCGTAAGCTCCCTCTTCCCTCCAAAGACATCGGGAGGAGTTGGAGTTGTTGTTTGCTGCTGCGGTGGCGGTGACGTGGCGGGGGTAAACGAGTTTCGGGGGATGGAGACCCTGAAACGACGCAGTTGGGGGCGGAGGGAGCTTGTGGCGGAGGAGGTCCGGAGAGGGATTGGGTTGAGGAAGGGAGAGCGGAGGAGGGGGTGGTGGTGAGGGGCGGAGGGAGGAGAGAGAAGGGCGGAGGAATTCATGGCTCCTCCGGTGGAGTAGAGAGAAGTGGAGACGACGTCGCTTGGGGGCTTGGAAGGTAATTATGCTGTTTGCTAGGGTTTAACGATGAAGCAGACGAAGTCGAGGAGGAGGAGAAGAACTGAAGACAAAAAGGGTGAAATGGAAGTGAAGATAGTGAGCGAAATGAAGGGGAGAAGGAGACGAGAACAACCCGAGAAATGGGACTCTGAAAATGGTGAGTTATGAGATGGGATGAGAGATGTGGATTTAGGAAGGAAGAAAGACGATGAAACAATTTTGAACGATGAATCAACAACAAAACGAAGAACGGAAAACGATAAAAATAAAAAATAAACGACATGAACAAAGTTTTGGCTACGTCGACAGATAAAAAGAAACCGTAGCAAAAGAATAAACGAGAGATACCCTTTTAAGAAACACTAGGAGAAATATAATCTTAATGATATGATTGAAATATTGATTTGCGTGACAAATTTCTGATCACATGCTATGTATGATAGTACAAAAAAATATTTTTTTATTCTTAGGTCGATAAAATTATATTATTCATAAAATTATAGACCTTAATTTAACATTTAATGTATCTGTTGGAGTAAGATTTATTATTTTGTTAACAACGATGGTAACCTATAAGCTTAAATAAAATTGATTTAGTCTTAAAATATGATAAAATTTAAAGTCACAAGCATTGTTCTTCAAAACGATGACACCTCTATTTTAATAACGGTACCATACATATAAATTAATTAACTTATGATACCCTCTCAAGCCATAAACGACTTCAACAATTTCCAAGAGATTCTCAAAATCTTAGGCGCCGCTCGGTTCATAATTCATTTTTCACGTTTTTTAACTAGCCCTAAAATCAACCAGTAATGGAAAACGTACGACGTCATTAACGGGTCGATACATGTCATTTTTCCATAGAATGTGGATCCAAGAATCAAAAGGTCAAAAGCATAGGGACCCCAAATCCCAGAAAAAAACCAAAAAGTTTTTTGAGAGGAAAAGGGCGGCGCAGTCTCGGGCGTCACTGTCACTGAAAAACCCAAGAGACGGGAGAGAGAGACGAAGGTTGAAGAAGATGGCTTGGAGGGCAAATACTCTTCAACAATACTGCAGTCTCCGCGTCCCGCTCCACGCCTGGTTTCTCTACATTCTTCTCCAAATCAGTCGCCTATGAAGGTATTCCAAATTTCGTTCATGGTTTAACATCGATTCAGTAGATTCTCTTACTTTCCGTTTGTTTCCCTAGAAAAAAATAAAAGAAAAAACCCGAAAAAGTTGTTTTTTTTTTTTAAAAAAAAGGGGAAGTTAGGTGAGTCAGAGCTGTGTTATTTGTTTGGTTGCTTTAGAAATCGAGGCAAGCAAAACAATGGTAAAAATGGGTCTTGCATTTCTAGAAGTTAAAACTAGGTTCATATTTTCTTTTTATAGTCACTAAGATACCAAGGAACATGAAAGAATACTGGATTTCTTTTAAGCCTATAACTATTCTATACCAACGAGCAAGGCTTGTCTTCTAAAAGGTGAAATTTTTAGGAGTTTTGTTTATTTGGTTTTTTGGAAATTAGATAGGTATTATGAACATTTTGGTGTTGCTTAGTCAAGAGAAACTGAAGTGGTTGGTTGTTTTTGTTTCAGTGAAATTTGGAATACCAGAATTTCTGAAAGGAATTGGAAAGGAGTTGAAACCCATGTGCCCAAGCTTGAATCTGAGATTGGTGACTTCCAGAAGCTTCTTCTCACTCGCACTCTTTAGCTCAAGAAGCTTGGCATCCCTTGCAAACATGTAAATTTTTCGTATATTTTATTTATTTATTTATTTTTTACACACACATAAATATGCAGAAACGTCTGGAAAACCTCTCTTTTTCTGATTTATAATCTATCTTTCATTGCATGGATTAGAAAAGTGCCTTGTTATGTGATTGGTTTTATTTGTGAAAAATATATATATGTATATATAGACACCAAGTATTGTACATGCTTCTCGTAAGCGATCCCAAAGCATAGATTTAACGAGGGATACTCCGGGAATAGTTCATCTGTCTCTAAATTTGTACCATAAACCCGAAACCAGCTCCTTCTATTGTATAGTCAGGTTGCCGAGGTTTGATGCGTAAATTCACAATATATTCTGGAAAATAAGCCTCTTACTTTCTTGAAGAAACACGAGACTTGATGAAAGTAATAGCCAAATACGAATTCAAGGGATTGAGTTTCTCTACGTGACATATGTTTAATTGTTTTTGTTTGTGCTTAGCCTGGGTGCTCCTTCTTCTGTTATTTTGTGGGCTTGAGGTATTTATACTCTTTCCATTCTGTTCAAAAACCGTGCTCATCATCTTTTTCAAAGTTTAGTATAGCTATACTAACCATATTTGGTTGTAAACTATTAATAATAAACTTTAATAGGCGGTGATAAGCCCTGCATCTGCTACTTATTGAACTTTTTTCATGAAAGAATGAATGAAATGAACTTTTGGAAAGTTTTTCTGCTCAATTTTGCAGTCAACGTTTTTTCCCCCGTATTCTATTCATAGTTTAAAAAGGCGTTCGAGGCGTACGTCTCGAGGCTTGCCTCAGTTTGAGGCGTTTGATCAGCACTTCAAGGCTTAAGCTTTGAATGGCTTGAACGAGGCTTACGCCTTTTTTCATTGAAGCGTGCGCCTTGAGGCGTTTTTGCCTCAACGCTTATGAAGCGTGAGCCTCAAATTGAAGGCTATTTTGAGCCGGTTTTCAATCTTATCTTTTCTTTTTTCTTTTCAAAGAAAGTCAACCCAATATCAAAATCGAGCTTTAATCAGATAAAAATATGCAAATAGATTTTTTAACCCTAAGTCTACCATCTTCTTCGACACTTCTTCATCATCTGCTCCCTTCTTCATCATCGACCCTTTCTTGATCATCAACCCCTGCAACTTTCAAGCCCATTGCCCTATGAGTAGTGACTAGAACGACGGCCCACCGACAATAGTCACCTCCAGATTCTGACCTCCTCAGCCCTCACTCCTTAGGTTTTTTCCCCCTTTTTCTTTTATTTTCTACCGTAGGTTGGGTTTTTTTTTTCTTTTTTCCCCTCTTATAGCTACTGTAGTAATGTATATTTTATAGAAGTAGGTGTTATGCAAAAGTTATAATGTTATATAAAATGAAAGTTATATAAAGAGTGTAATAAGTGATTTTTATTCATTTAGATCTATGGTTATTTCATTTTCTCAAAAAAATAAAAGGTTATCTTTTATGCTATAAAAGCATATAATTATAACCATATTAAAAGAACAGTAGCATACATGTTATATTATATGTGTTTTATGCACTTTCTTATTGTGTCTTATAGTTTTGTGATGAGCTACGTGTGTGTTTTATGGCATGTTTATGAATTTTATTCAACTTTTTGAATTTTTTTATTTTGGATTCGAGACTTACGCCTCAATCTGCCTCGAGGCTTACGCCTCGGTTTTCGTTTTTGTCTTTTAAAACCTCGATTCTATTTACTTACTAAGAATTCTGTTTGATCTATGTATTCCTGAGGAAGTTGATACTGAAATATAGCCACAAGTATAGGGTGAGACTGTGGAGACCTCGAACGGAGCCTGTGAAATCGTAATTGGTTTTGGGACTAGCTTGCCCTTTTAAGGTTTTGGAAGGTACAACTGTTGAGCATTCGCATGCGGATCTTAGTCAAGAGCCTCAACGGTTGAACATTTTACATGTGGAGCTATATTAGTTAAGAGTCTTAATTTCATAGTATTTAGTATTCATCTTCATTCAAATTTTTGGTGACAAGATTTTCTAGCCGCTTCACAAGTGTAGCGAACCATGTTTGATAGTGTTATAGTTACAATTGGATTAGAAATTTTGCATCTTCTTTGTTGTTAAATATATCACTAAGGGAAGGTCAGGATTCACCCTCCTTGCAGATCCTTCTTAAAGGCCAAAAAAGTTGTAGAAAAGTTTGGATTTTAGCGGATTTGGTACAATGGAGCAGAGATTAACATAATGAAGCTTGTAGAAAAGTTGGTTTGCATTTAATATAACGCATTGAAACAGTAATAAAGAGGTAATACAGAATTGTTTTGCCCTCCAAAACCCAACTACAATTGAGGATGACGTAAAATAACAACATGGAATATACAAATGTTCGTGCTAACTAGGTGCTACTACTAATGAGTAATGACATTTTCTGGGGGATTTCTCCCATGCGAAAGGCTACTAAATCAGTGAAACCTTTGGTTTGTTTTAAGTAAAGTCACATTATCTTTGGCCTTGGGATCTGGGAAGTTGTGTTTGCTTGCTATTTTGCAACTTGTGGAGGAAATTTCTTGATACGTTTTGTATTTTGCAAGAACGGATTGTATTCTATGTCAGTCTTCTTATTTTCCTCGTGTTTGTTCGTGTGCAAACCATCATAATTTTGTACATGTAAACACATTTATGGACCCCTTTATACAGGTTCCAAACAAGCATTAAGGATATTGAAGTTTGTAACTGGTATTCTAACGTTACAACATTTGAGAGCTTGTAGTAAATTTTTGCTTTTTATTATAGTATGTGAGAATTTTACACTGGAGCAAACTTTTGATTTTCACTTTAAATGTCATCATTTTTAGGTGAGGTTAATCGTGACTCGAATCCTCAATTTATGGTTAGAGTGGAAGAATTTACAACCAAAACCTTTTTATATATGCAGTAAAAAAATAAAAGATAAGATGTAGTCCAAGTAAATTTCCAAATCAAAAATGCTTTCTACAAGGTTTTTTAAATATAAAAGGACTTTGATATCGTACTAATGTGTTTGATATCGTACTAATGTGTTTGACAATCATATTGTTTGAAAATGTTATATTATAAAGTTTTTATATGTTAGGTTGTAGACAATAGGGCAAAATTAAACTATCATGTAAAACTGTTTACATGCTGTAGTCTAACCGTCCTAACTTTTAGTTAGAGGTCTGTTGTCAAATGTACTTTAAATTGCTGTTTTATTAATAGGGACATTATGGTCATTTCAAATTTAACATCCTCAACCAAATTACTCCCTCTGTTTTTGAGAGTTCCTCCCTCGGCTTTCTGCGCCAGACATAGCTATCTCCTCCTCCCTCCGACTCCCCCTCTCTCCCTGGCTCCCAAAGTCCCCATTCCCAGCTCGTCCTTTCAGAACTTCTTCAATCCCGATAATACCCCTGCGACTGAACCCAATTTACTCCTGTAACTGCCTGTCTTCATCTCCTCCGACCTCCACCCAACTTACTCCCGTAACTGCCTGTCTTCATCTCCTCCGACTTCCACAACCCAATACTCCACCGTCACCCACTTGAAGTAGGCGAGCCAATGGGAATCCTTTCGGAGAAAGAAAGTCGTCTTGCGTGTCGGCTACGTCGGAACCCATTACAGAGGTTTGTTTCCATATCAAATCTTTCATTTTCTTTTTCCATTTCGTGTGTACTTTAAGCTGTTTTATAGCTTTCCCAAATTCAACATAATTATTGTTATTTTTTTTCCCAAATAGTTTAAGGCCTACAAATGTAACGAGACGAGCATTAACTTTCCAGTAAGCTTTCTTCCTTCACCAGTCATTTTGTGCTTGATTAACGATTACGCCAAGAACATATTTTGATTGCTGAATAGTGGGCATTTGTGTTTTCGGGTTATGGTTGTTTTTGTGTTATTCTGGGGAAATTATATATACTGTTAATATTGACTTGAGTGACATAATTTCAATCAGCTAAGCAGGCGTGGATGGGGTCTCGCTAAATAAAAAGCATTGCCATTTTGAAATGTAGCTATCGAAAAGGAATTGGAAACTGCAATTTTTAAGGCCGGTGGTATCCGAGATAGTAATTTTGGGGATCTCCAGAAAATTGCGTAGGCAAGAAGTAGCCGAACGGATAAAGGGCTAACTGTCCATCTCATTGTCCCATTTATCTCAATCCGTTGTATATACTATACTTACTGTTTGTGTTGCTTGGCCTTGTACTGTATTTTTTTCATGGTATAGCAAGGTTTTTGTTTTAAATATTTGTTATGTAGGTTCACTCGCTGGCAACTACAATATCGTTGAAAATGGAAATCCCCGACGATGCGTGGAAGAATGATCCTTGTGGGATTGCTCTTGCAAATCACATTAACGCTCATCTTCCTGATGACATCAGAGTTTTTAGCATTTTACCTTAACAGAAGTGAGAGCTTAATCCTACCTACCTCTTTGGTTATTGGAATGTATAAATGGCATAGCAGGTACTTGCAATTTGAAGTAATTTTGATACTTGGGAATATTGTTGAATCTCGTTTAGTTTACGATACAATTTCTAAAGGGATAAAAGAGAATTTATTCATTTTTGGTTGAACCTCACTTTCATTATGCTTTTGGTATGGCTAATCGAGCCATAAAAGCTTATTTGCATGATTCTCTGCCATGATTCATATGTTTATCTATCTATTATACTACTTTTCACGAGTTTTGATCCTAGAAGGGAGTGTAACCGCGGAAGTATTCCTACCTCCGCCCTACCAATGTTATCGGGGTTAAAAGTAATTTTACCACAGATGAAATTGATTTTCATATCTCGGATTTCAATGAGATATTGAGCACTTTTGAGGTGTGTCATTTCTTTGTTTGTCTTCTTTTTTTATTTTGTATCATTTTATTTTCTTTTTCTGAAACTTTCCTTTCCCGTGAGGGAATTTTTTTAATTATTAAGTTTATCTCTGTAAATGTCTTCTGTAGGGAGATCAGACTTTTCATAATTATACAATACGATCGAAGTATAGAAGTCAGTTTCTTGCAAAGAAATCATACAAGAATCGTAGCATGTCAAGAAGACAGAGGTCATCTGAAGAGGAGTCAGAATCTGAGTCTGAGGCAAGTGATGGCGAAGAAAATTTTGAGTTGAATAGACTGAGAGCCTCAAATTCTAAGGGACCAAACCAAAATTCTTCAGCGTCCAATGTTTCTCGTAAAACGTAGTTGATGCTCATGAGAAAAGTGGAGATGTCCAAAATTCCAGTTTACCTGTTCTTGCAAGATGGCTATATGAACCTGATGAGACAGACAGAAAGGGTGCATCGCATTTCAGAAAGATTTTTTGCTGTTCTTGTGGAAAGCTCGAGAGATCTCTTGGATTAAACAACGCTGAGATCTCCATATGGGGGAAGTTTTTCATGTTACATCAGGTGAGCTTTTTTCCTTAGCCAATTAGCTATAATTTTTCCCATATTATTAGTCTTATTGATCTATCATAATTTTAAGGGGAATGTATACATAATTAAAACTACAGATAAATGATAGAAAAATGTTACTTAAGTAAGTGTAGGCGCGATTGTCTTTGAGAAGAAATTCAGGGATAAGACATCTTTACAGTGTCCTTTTTGTTCTACTGTTGGATTTACATAATTTTACAACAGTAATCTGTTATACACTTTTCAGATTCGCAACATGGTTGGAACTGCTGTGGCAGTAAAGTGGAATTTACTCCCTTGAGATATTTTAGCATTGTCAATGTCCAAGTTCTCACGAATTGTCCTGCCACTTGCTCCATCAGAAGTTCTGATCTTGAGGGGAAACAAATTTTCAATAAGAACAAGACTTGGAAACCTAACTAGGCCCCTGATGTTGACGATCGTCAAACCTGAAGATATTCTCAAGGCGGTTGATGACTTCTATACATCCGTAGTGGTTCCTCAAGTTACCAGATTCCTGGACCCATCAGCATATCCGTGGAAGGAATGGGTTGAGAATTTGGATCGTAACCCAAGAATTCAGGATGCTCAGTTAGACGAAGCGAGGATTGCTTGGAGCACACGGAAGGAAGAGTAAAAGAACAGAACCAATGTTGCATCAGTGATAAACGAATGGGACAAGGTAAATTATTGACAGTGATCTTATTTTGGCGCTGATCTCCCTAAAATCCGGTTGCCTAATTCCGTCCAAGCCTTCCATATAAATATCTTTGAGGACGTTCTGTCCTTTTTTTTTTTTGTTGGAAGAGTGTTCTTTCACTTACAGTATTATATTGCCCGGATGTTCATATGTTCAACTTTGATTCAAACATTTTTGTGACATTTTTTTTCTCTCACAAGAATTTGAATTAGTTCAAATTGTATGTTCAAACCTATTAACTGTTAGGCCCATAGTTGCTCCATTTTACTTGGAACTTTTTTTAAGAATCTTCCATCATGAAAATTTGCTCTCTCTCTCTGCTAAACCATGAAAAACTGCTTATTAGCTTCTGACATTTGTAGCCTACTCTGCACTTTATATAAGCGAGTTCTTGATGGTTAGTTGATACCATTATTTTCACATTGATGTCAATAGGAATTTGCTGCAATTGATTAGAGTCTATTTCCAATTGTTCGTGCAATCTGCGAAATAATCCAATTGCTTCAGCACTGGCGTCCTGCTCATCGAAAGTTATGACTAAGAGAATTGACAGCGCTTGCATGTTGAACGATTGAGGAAAAAGGTAAGAAACCGAGGCATATATTGTTAGTGTATAAACCAAAACCAAGATGGAAAAAAACATCAGTAGGTATCACTTGTCAGCATCTGGATTGGCTAGCTAGTAGCAGGATGACATTTATCTTGTACGCTTTTCCTCATTATTGTCACAACTCACATGCATAAAAAGTAAAACTGTCATTTTCTTTGGTTCCTGACAGATAATTGGCAGAAAATGTCTGCTCAGAGAAATTTGCAATAATTCCCCACCCTCCTTCCCATCATTGAGAATGAAAATATCACTGCAAACATTTATTGCCATACTGGCCACTTGAAAGGAAGTCAGGCCTTCAACAGCCAAATCTAAACGCATAGAGAAGGGAGAAACACAAAAGAACAGAGAAGGGAAAAAAATATAAAAAAAACTTGAAAAAGAGAGAGTAACCTTAGTTTTGTATGGTATAATTCTCTGGTAGGGTTAGTATAAAAATCCCACTCTGAACTATTCGGTTTTATACTTTTAATCCAATATAATCTGACGATTCAGAATAATTTCTTACTAGCAGAATTTTGTCTTCATACCCTACCAGCATTGCTTTTTCAATAATCAACTTGGCTTCTTCTATTTATTTCTGGGCATTGGCTGAAGTTGTTGATCGATGTGTCTACTCAAAATGGTCCTACTGAGACTTATTTTTTCAGGCAACAATTAATGTCATGTATCAGAAATATTCCAACCTGATCGGACTTGTAACGTTGGGATTCCAATGGCCTTTGTTGAATAGGGAATTTCCGTTTGTCAATCGAGGTTTGTCGATCAAGGTAATCGTTAGTCGTTGGGCGCTTTAAACCTCGTTGCATTTATGGCCAAAATTTTTGCTTCTTCTGAGACTAGATCAGTGGGCAAGCTAGATATTTACCATTTACCGTTAGAACTAAGATTTGGTAAATTTCTCTTGTGAGTTGTCTTTGTGAGTAGACAAAAGCAGCAAGAGAATAACAAAGTTGGTTGATCCTGATGTAACCCTTTAGAAGCAACTCCCCTTTCTTTCTACTTTATATTTTCTACACAGTATTGCAATATAAAAGCTTCCTTCAACAATGTAAATAACCATTCTGTATTAGTGCTAACTTCCCGCAGTAATCTATATCCCGAGACTATGACAAAATATTGCTGTAAAACTTGAACAACAATTAACCTGATAAATTTGACATATGGAAAAGTGAAGTGCTAATAAACGTTCTCTTCACAAAACCCCTCTACACAAGTATTTTTGGCTTTTTAATTTTTTCCTTTTTTTTTTTTTTGGCTGGAACAAACGTATTTAGGCTTAAAACTATTTCAAGATTCCTTTCAAACTAGGAAACTGCATACTAATGCGAAGTGATTCAGCTTTGTTAAGGAAGAAATATAAGAAAGAAGGAAAATGTAAAAAGATGCATAAATTAAATATAATAATTAATCTTCTTCACGAGAGGTGTTACTCTTACTATATTGTGATAGTTATTTACAAGAGGGAAAAATTACGGACTACAGCCCGTTTAAAAGCCCTGCTAGAACTAATTGGTTAAACAAAAGAATTAGAATCGTAATTTACGTTTGGAATTTATGTTTAGTAGGTTTGTCAAAATATTGATTTGAACCAAAAAGTAATTCTAACGACTGTTTTAATTGAAACTAAAAGTAGTTTTAATTATTGTGATTTGGTTTTAATCATTACTAAGCCAAACAAGAGTTTCATTTGGAATTGAAATTATCAGTTAGAACCGGCCTTTTGAACATGCCATATATAACATGGTTTCTCATTGCACACAAGCTACAGTGGCTTATATGCATATTTGGCGCATGTACAGTGCTACGACACTGCTGTAAGTATGTGTGCTATTGGCCCCGTTTGATATTGTTTTGGAAGTTTTTGTATATTTTTTGAGGTAAAAATTTCAAAAATATTTTTAGCATAATCTCTAAAAATTCTTATTTTTTAAAACAAAGTCATTTTTACCTATTTTAAAAACACTACCAAACGGGGCAATGTTCTTGTCGTTTGATTATTATTATTGTTGTTGTTATTATTATTATGTGGCTGCTAAACGAGTATGTGTACTGTTTGGTATCTCTCAAATATTATTAAAAATCATCATTCGTACTAGTACAAGAAACTTATTCATAAACTTTTTTTTCAATTTTGGTTAGACAAGTTGTCACGCCCCGGAGTACGGGAGGTGACGTGGCGGAATATTTAGATTAATTAAAAGAGAATTTAATTGAAATTAAGGGTTTAAAAATCCAATTAAGCAAGAAATAAAGAGATTTTTCCACCACATTTGATAAATAATTTAAAATCATTAAACAAATAACAATAATTGAATAAAAACCACGAATATGGGTTCCACAACCCACAACTTGTGCACACACATGGTTCTGACAATATCACAAATACAATTACAGTCCAAGTACAATTAAAGTTAAGTCTTACATGCCTTAATTAAATAGAGAAAAAGGTAAAATAAATCCTCCTATTGCTCCTGAGTACGGTCCGAAGAATCCTCTCCAAACCTAAATGGGAAACCACCTAGAAGGGGGAAATTTAAAACAGATAAAACGTGAGCGAAAGGCTCAGTAGGACTAAGTTTTATAAAATAATTTAATGTAAAGAAACATAACATTATCAGGAGTTATACAAAAAGGGAACTTGAATAAATAAATAAATAAATTGAGTAGAACCGCTCTGACACAGAACAGTCTACTCGTCAAATCAAAACACCAGTTTACTTTTACCTAGGCAAACCATGATATCACCACCGTAGTGGCCCAGCTGGGTTTCGGGACCTGCCCCCAAGGTCGATCACGACCCGATCTCTGATATGGCATCATGCCCATGTGGTTATTATCATTATCATTCAAAACCCAATTACCGAGTGTTGTCAATTACATTCATTATGAAATTCATTTCATGTCACGGTATATAAAAATATAACCGATAAAACCATTTTCAAACAACCGTTGAAAACATTTTGATAGAAATCCTTTTCAAGGCCAAATCATTTCAAAACCAGGCTACCAAAGAAATAGGATAGAAGTCCTACCTCAGTACTCGTGCCGGTACCCCACACCGTAATCCCGATCCGCTATACGTTAGCTCCACGGAACCACGAACAATCCTAGATACAAACTAAGTCGATCAATATCTAGTTCGAAACATTCTATGTTACTAAATCACTTCATGATGTCATAGTGTGCCATTTGTATCATTAAAACCATCCTATAAGGTTGGGATTTAAATCAGGGTTCAAAACAGTGAAATCGGGTAAAAATCACAAAATTTTCCATGCCTCGGTCGGCCTGCCGAACGCCCTGCTTCGGCCTGCCGAACTGCACAGTTCGGCCTGCCGGAAATGAGGTTCGGCCTGCCGAACATTTCCCCAGATTCGGCCTGCCGGTCGGAAGAACACCGGCCTGCCGATCATCACTCTGGCCTGCCGAACATGAACTTCGGCCTGCCGAACTGGGAAGATCCAGAAATCCCAGCCACGGGTTTCTCGATCCCCAAAATCCAAATCTTGTTTCTAACCTGTTTTTCTCAAATCCCAGGCATGAAAAACAACTATAGTTGATAGAAAAACATTCTAAAACATGTTTGGAATCATTTAAACAACATTTAAACTCAAAATCCTCAAAAATCCGAAAATGAGAAAAAGATGAGAAAAATGAAAATCTTGAATCCAATCCGTTTTTCTTCAATCTAGGTTTAGATTCTAGTTGTTCTAAGCTCATTTAACACAAATCCACGGTTTTCTAAGCTAAAACAAACTTAGATTTCAAAAACACACAAAATTGGAAATTTTGTAAAAAGTTTAGAAATTTCGAATCTAACCTCGAATCGAAGCTTCAATCCGCGTTCTCGGTCGCCGAATCACGTCCCCGAGCTTCCTCCTTGCTGTTCCGAAGCTTGGATTCGAATGGAAATCAAAAATTTTGAAAGAGATTGAGAGAGAGAGGGAGCTGCCGAGAGAGAGAAGAGAGAGAGAGAGTGAAACGTGAATGAGGAGAGAGAGAGAGAAGAGAGAAATAAATAGAGAAAATCGGTGGGCGGTTTTACTGTGCGAAAACCATGTACCGCCCACGGTTTTGTAAAACGGAGTATTTTTAACATTTTACAAATTGTTGTGTTTTAAAACTCAAAACATCATTTTAAATCAATAAGAAATCTTTTGAACACATCAATTTAACAAAACAACCAAAAACTAAAAATCCAACCAAATAATCTAATTAAAGTTAAAACTTTAATTATGGCACACTAATTCATCATTTACATTACATTAATATTAAATAAATTTCGGGACGTTACAGCTCTCCACCCCTAAAAGAAATTTCGTCCTCGAAATTTACAACTCATCTCAAAAACAAAACAAATGCGGACATAATTCCCGCATACTTGACTCTAATTCCCAAGTGGCTTCATCAACCCCGTGATGCTGCCACACGACCTTTACCAACGGTATCTCACGACGACACAAGCTAATCACTTTCCGGTTGATGATCTGAATCGGCACTTCTTCGTACGTCGTATCCTCCTGAACCTACACATCGCGAAATGATACTATCTTACCCTGCTCAGGTGGACACTTCCTAAGCATAGACACATGAAACACATCGTGCACATGAGAAAGTTCGGGTGGAAGATCAAGCCGATAAGCGACCACACCAACACGCTGAGTGATCTCGAACGGCCCAATGTACCTCGGCGCAAGTTTCCCCCTCACCCCGAACCGCATAGTTCCCTTACGAGGTGACACCCTCAAGAGAACAAAATCTCCAACCGCGAATTCTAAAGGTCTACGTCTCCTATCCGCGTAGCTCTTCTGCCGACTCTGAGCTGCTCTCAACCGATCCCGAATCACCGCGACTTTCTCGTTGCTGTCACGAATCTCATCTGGCCCAAGAATAACTCTATCTTCCGGCTCGGCCCAACACACAGGTGATCGACACGGTCGCCCATACAATGCCTCAAATGGTGCCATACCGATACTCGCCTGATAACTGTTGTTGTACGCGAACTCCGCCAAATGCAAACATTGCTTCCAATTCCCGCCGAAGTCCAACGCACAAGCATGCAACATATCCTCGAGAACCTGAATAACCCGCTCAGACTGTCCATCAGTCTGAGGATGAAACGCCGTACTGAAGTTCAAATCCGTACCCAAAGCCTCCTGAAAACTCCTCCAGTACTTAGCATTAAACCTGGTATCTCGATCAGAGGTGATGGACAAAGGAACTCCATGCAACCTCACAATGTTCTGCATATACAACTCCCCGAGAATCTTCCTAGAACACGTCGACCTAAACGGAATGAAATGCGTCGATTTCGTCAACCTGTCGACTACAACCCAAACTGCATCATGCCGCTGCTCCGTCCTCGGCAAACCTGTGAGGAAATCCATCGTCACATGCTCCCATTTCCACCCTGGAATAGGAAGCGGCTGAAGCTGACCTGCAGGCTTCTGATGCTCAGCTTTCACCTGAAGACACGTCGAACACTTGGCCACGTACTCGCGAACATCTTTCTTCATGCCTCTCCACCAATAGTGCCTCTTCAAATCACGATACATCTTGGTGCTCCCCGGATGAATAGCAAACTGAGACCTATGAGCTTCATCTAGAACGGCTTTCGTCACCTCGGCGATAACTGGAACTGCAAGACGCTCCCGGAAGTGCAACGATCCATCTGCATGCACGCTCCATTCCTTGAACTGCTCCCCGTTCTGAATCCGCGACCAAATCCCCTGCAAATGTCGATCCTGCCACTGACCTTGCTTCACCATCCGAACAAGAGCTGGAGTCGCTTCCACATGATACAACAAAACTCGATCACCGTCGTCATGATACTGTAGCCGATTGTAACGCCCCTATGTGGGGGTTAACAGTTTTTAATGAGATAAAATAAAAATAAATAATAAAAGTAAAACCTTAAAAATAAAATTTGCCCGGGACTTAAATGAAAACTCTCAACTCAAAAATAAAAATATAAACGATAAATAAACCACAGTTTTAAATGTAGCACCTTAAATTTAATAATATAAACTGTTGTCATCATCATTTTAACCCTCAACACATTATAATACAGTCACAGAAAGTAACAATTGATGCTTACATTATCATGAAGAACATTCTCAACAATTGAAGCAGTCCCAATGTAATATAGCTACATCACTTCCTCAACTATATTTCTCGTAGCCACCTCACACTTAGTGAGTCCTGAAAAGATATAAACATAAGGGAATGAGCGACACTATGCTCAGTAGAGAAAGCCATTACTCACCTTTAGGTTTTTATCATTACCACATTAAAACCTGCATGGTTAGTAAGTTACATCATATTCCAGATTATGAGGTTTATTATGATCACATCTTATGGATACCGTAGTTAATCATTACCAAGTGTCATAATTACACATTTATACAAATATTACCAATCATCATTGTTCCTAGGTATCCATGTTAAATTGAGTATCACTCAACTCATCGAAACCCAAATGGGCGCACTTGATCACCCTATAAACATTCCAAGGGTGTTCCGGTGAGGGGACATCAAGCCCCGAGTCCTCACCAAATCGATTCCTGTACAGTGTGTTCTGGGACTTTCAACCCAAGGAAGCGTCATCGCCTTCCCCCTACTTTACCTTTTAGGGTATTCATGCCCAAGGACGTAACCGTCGCCCTTTTCATGTCTCACAATTTCTCTATATTGAATCATTATCAATAGAGTTAGTTTTCCTAACCATGCTTCTCAATTTATAACATGTGTCAATTCATTATGTTCCTCGCCGTACAATACAAGACGAGTCCATGTCATAGTTTCATATGTGATAATCATATAATATCAGTTCAACATAGATATATATATATTGCGGCAAAACAATCAATTTTAATTCTATAAAAACCTCACAAAAGATGAGTAATAGAATCCCTACCTTTTAAGCTTATCAACAGTCTCTTAATCCTGGAATCAATTAACGTTAGCTCCATACTCCCTTGATCCTAAGGCGTGCATAAGGACAATTAAAACTAAAGCACAACATACAACTACATTCATAAAATTTATTTTAATTTAATCTTAGAATTTCAAGAAATAACCACTGCCCATAGAGGTATTATAAAGTTTAACAATATAAATTTTCTGTCTAGGGCATATACACTTAGACTTCATACATATGCTCCAAAATAGCAACAAACATATACTTAGGTTTAAGAACGCAAATTTGAATAATCCTTTAGTATAAAAGAAAATTTATAAATGAAAGACTAAATTTGTTCATAAGATTCTAACCTCGGATTATGGTTAGTTGGAAGCTTGAAATGGCTTCAAAACAGGTTCCTTTACTTCGGTATGACTGAAATTCTTGCTCAAATGGAGGTGATGGTGGCTGATTTTTATGGCTGCCTTGAAGAAGTTCTCTAAGTATTTTGCTTCAGCAAAGAAATGAGAAGAAGAGTGTGGGAACCGTGGAAGAGAAAGGAAGAAAAGATGAAGTCTTTGAAGAGAAGTGATGGAAACAATTATAGAGGAGACATGTTGAAGCATGTCACGGAGGAAATAAAGAAAATGAGGGTCAAGAGTAGTTGGAAAAGATATCCTTATGTCTCATCTAAAGACTTTAACACACATAATGCCAATATGACATTTTTGAGATTTATTAGAAGTTCTAAGGCTTTTTAGTAATCATACTAAATAAATATAGGAGAATTTTAGAAAACTTAAAAATAGATAAAAATAAATATTATAAAATAAATTTAAATGAAGCAATTTTTTTTTATACATTAAAAATTAATTTAATTACCTCAATACCCGTTAGGAGAATAACGGGTGTCACAGCTCTACCCCCCTTAAAGAAATTTCGTCCTCGAAATTTCAATTCTAGCAATACTAGTAAAAATTATGATTCCACTATGATTCCAATTCTGAGTCTAAACCGTTAATGTTGTTTGTCCTCCAAATTTAAGTTATCGTATCTCCACTTATTTACTTGCATAATAAATCTTACTCCTAAATCCCTCAATGAGAGTATTTCTGACAAGTTTCAACTTATAACACCGTATAATAGTCTAAGAATCTGATCAGGCATACATATTGACCATATCATGATTCCAGTCCTTCATTGTCCATGGACCGTGATTTACAATCACATTTAAGGAGATTGCCAGAGAAATTTTATATACTTTATCTTTAGGTTCCTTTTCCTTTTTGAGTAAGGAAAAGTCAAATATATTTGATTTCATACCTCAACTAATAAACTAAAACATAATCATAAAACATATATCACAAACACTTTTATTCAAAACTATACATTAAACTTACTCATAGAGATATTAAACGGAATCTCAGAGTTGCAAACATACCCGACATATTTTTCATTAAACAGCTATCCTCATGACACAAACATTCAATCCAAATAATATACTCATATTTCATATGGAATATCCCCATAACTGACTCTGGTACTTCCACATAATATTAACAGAATATTACACATTACAAACATAATACGGATACGTTTCGAGAGTACAAGGCACTCCGTATACCAGCTATCCATATCATGCATGCTTAGAGGATACAAAAACATCGATAAACAAAAGATCGGACCTTAAGAAGGATGCGTTTCGAGAGCATCAAGAACTCCGTATCCAGCCATCCCGGCATTAGGCTCAATGAATCTAAAAGATTGAACAACAACGTACCACAAGAAAAACAGAATACAAGGCAAAAGGTTATTCGTAACACACGAAATACGGACACACATGCCTACATGTCAAAGATAAAACAAAAAGATTACAGATGGAGATTCAAATCAATTGGCCGCTCCCGGCTTTCCCTTTCCCATTCAAGCTTGGATGTTGCAGTGTCGGATTCTGGATGTATGATTTGCATTTTATCTATCAATTCCTCAGCTGTTGAAGCAGTGACAAAGATTTGTCTCTCCGATTCTGTAGTGATGTTTTCTTCCACAGCGTAATCTAGAAATTTCAAAAGACTGTCATAAAAACCCTTTACGTTCAGCAGACCCAAAGGTTTGGAATAAAAGCCCAACAATTGCCCACAAGCAACTATAAATATTTCCTCAAGAGTACCTAGACCACCAGGTAATGCTATAAAAGCATCAGAATTATAGATTATGTCTTTAAAATTTTTAGGGATACTCCTGACTCCTTCTCCCTTACCTATGGCTTCCTTACAAAGGTTTCCTTCAACTGGAATATGAGGCCAAATTCTTACATCAGTAGCGTCGCTAGACCTAGCTGCTAGTGCCATATTTACCATCATTTTTATACTACCACCCCCATAGATTATGTTAATCTTCTTGCGTGCTAGGACTTGCCCTAAGTGATTTGCAACTTCTAAATAAGCTTTATCTTTTCCAAGGCTGGAACCACAAAAGACACAGACATTCTTTATTTTCTTCGTGGACTGGGAGGTAGACATATTTGGTTTATAGAAGTGGTTGCTTAATGTCTGCTCCACTTAGACTTCGGGTTTACATGAGATTTTAAAGATGAGAAATATACAAAAAGGGCTAAAGAGATAGACGAGTAGGTAATGAAAAGGTAATCCAAAGATTTAAACAAAATTTGTGCGGATAAGAAAGTAAGATAAGGTGATTGATAGTTTACAGAAAATCTGATTCACTTTTTGAAAAAGATTAGACTCTAATTGTATAACTTTTGACAATTGAGAACAATTCGACAGAAGACTCTCATGACACAACTGTAGACTTTTTGACAAATATACACCAAGTCTAGAAATTTAATATAAACGACAAATACTGTAGAACTTTTGAAATTTGAGACACAAATCTTGAAATATCTGGATAAGCTTTTCAAAATTCAAACATATTACTGTACCGTATGTAACGTGTCTGATAAGATAATATATTTTATTATATATATATTTAAGAAAATCATAAATTAAATAAGATATTAACACTTACTGTATCAATCTAATAATCACAATTATTTCAAACACAAAAGCAAATATTCTGAGTAAAAGAAAAACACAAACTGTTGAACATCAGCTAAAACTGCTTCAAATAAGTAAAGACTAAATAACCTTTATAGAGCGATGACTTATTCCCCATCCAGTTTTCTTATGGCTTGGCAAACAGGATCTAAAATACCATATTCCTGAGGCGTTGTCTTTCTGTATAAAATTTAGGCCAGAGTTTAAAAATAGCTCCTTGAACATATCCACTAGGGTGACCGTGGAGAAGAGGATGGATGCTATCCAAGTTCTCCTTTGAAAGTCCATCCCTACAAAACCTTATTTTATCCTCTCTATTCGTAGACATATAACCAGGTGAAGTACATTTACCGTTACAATTTTGTCTTCCACATTTGTTACAAGCGACCACGATGGCACGAGCTCTTCTTTTCATTGCACTACGACTGGTACCTGTTCCTGGTAAACCGACATCTTGACTAAAGTCACTCGGACGGATTTTCCCCTCTATTAACATTCTCACATCACAAGGGATGCCAAAACGCATAAGAATCCACAACCGAGTAATTCTAGCCTTGTATTTCTTTCTGAGAATCTTTTGGGAGAGTGATGGGAAATACTTTCTCAGGTGTTGGTACTTTGGGTCCATGATGAGATGAAAGAAGAGTAAATAGAAAGGAAAAATTAAGATAGTAAACTGCAGAATCCTAGAATTCCTTCTTCTTTTAGAGAAAAGAAGAATTTTTAATGAAAAAGAAGAGGATTTGCGATTTAGAGAGAAAATAACAAATTAAGAGAGAAAAAGTGAACTCGGAGAAATAAGCTCCTATGCACAGTAAACGTATATGTAAACAATGATTAAACCACTGTATATGACACGTATAGAAACCACGTGGGAGAGACAGTGTGAATCAAACTGATTTAAGATTTGAACTAGGCCCAAATGTTCTTAGTTGAAAATGGTCAGGTTGTTTCGGGCCTTAACACATTTAGAACGAGTTAAATAACAAACATAAAATTGAAAACCAATTTGTATAAATCTTAAACCCAATTCAAAGTCCACTATAGATAAGTTAAGTATGAACAACAAATCTAATTTAACGACAACAAGGATCTTCCTGAATGATATTTAAAATCATTTCATAACAACACAATCTTCCAGCAACTCAAATAATTTTGTTTTAATCAAAACCTTATTGAACAATGCATACACCCATATGTTATTCCTAATACTCAACATCTATCAATGGATTCATCATCATTACTACCAAGGGTTTAGAATGCGACTAACCTTGAAATCAATACGATTTACGTCTTTCAACGTAGACCATATCAATGAACAAAGACACTTGATGTTACTACTTAAGAACATCTATAATCCCCATAATTCTACTCATACAATATATAATTTCCTCATATAACAAAACCTTAGGTAACCAAAAGATTCACTGATACACTTAAATACAATGTACGTAACGAAATATTCCAATTTTGAGATTCATGCATTCTAGACTTTACACAGTCTCAACAGACCAAAAGTCTAACATTTATCTCTCTCAAGATTCAATACCATGATTCCCAACTTATATCATATTCCTCAAATATATAGAACTTTTAAGAAAAGACATTGACACTTATGTGCTCCATCGAATCCACACATAATCATTACTTAGGTTTGAATCAATTACGAAAAATTTGGCATATCTATGTCAAACTTTAAAATCAATAAATCAAGCCTTATATTTCTTATTGTTTTTCACGAGACAAAAGGCTTTTAAATCCTCGTATCTATACGAATTTCTCATCGTTTATACGAATTAGATATGCTTATAGATCCAAATATTATACGAATCTCTCATAAGCATTCTACTTATAAACTCATTCCATATAATTATCATTCCCTTATAACTATTAATACTTTCCTTCTATATAATTATTGTACTCATATAACTATTGATATTTTCATTCTATGGCCTTTCCATGTTACATCCTTCTAGACTGTATAAATCAATGTGAAGGTTCATTTTGATGATGACAATAAAAATTCAGCTTCAAAACCATCTCAAAAATATATTTTTTTAAAGTGGTGCTACACTCCCTAGGTTAACCGAACCTAGGCTCTGATACCAAAAATTCTGTAACGCCCCTATATGGGGGTTAACAGTTTTTAATGAGATAAAATAAAAATAAATAATAAAAGTAAAACCTTAAAAATAAAATTTGCCCGGGACTTAAATGAAAACTCTCAACTCAAAAATAAAAATATAAACGATAAATAAACCACAGTTTTAATGTAGCACCTTAAATTTAATAATATAAACTGTTGTCATCATCATTTTAACCCTCAACACATTATAATACAGTCACAGAAAGTAACAATTGATGCTTACATTATCATGAAGAACATTCTCAACAATTGAAGCAGTCCCAATGTAATATAGCTACATCACTTCCTCAACTATATTTCTCGTAGCCACCTCACACTTAGTGAGTCCTGAAAAGATATAAACATAAGGGAATGAGCGACACTATGCTCAGTAGAGAAAGCCATTACTCACCTTTAGGTTTTTATCATTACCACATTAAAACCTGCATGGTTAGTAAGTTACATCATATTCCAGATTATGAGGTTTATTATGATCACATCTTATGGATACCGTAGTTAATCATTACCAAGTGTCATAATTACACATTTATACAAATATTACCAATCATCATTGTTCCTAGGTATCCATGTTAAATTGAGTATCACTCAACTCATCGAAACCCAAATGGGCGCACTTGATCACCCTATAAACATTCCAAGGGTGTTCCGGTGAGGGGACATCAAGCCCCGAGTCCTCACCAAATCGATTCCTGTACAGTGTGTTCTGGGACTTTCAACCCAAGGAAGCGTCATCGCCTTCCCCCTACTTTACCTTTTAGGGTATTCATGCCCAAGGACGTAACCGTCGCCCTTTTCATGTCTCACAATTTCTCTATATTGAATCATTATCAATAGAGTTAGTTTTCCTAACCATGCTTCTCAATTTATAACATGTGTCAATTCATTATGTTCCTCGCCGTACAATACAAGACGAGTCCATGTCATAGTTTCATATGTGATAATCATATAATATCAGTTCAACATAGATATATATATATTGCGGCAAAACAATCAATTTTAATTCTATAAAAACCTCACAAAAGATGAGTAATAGAATCCCTACCTTTTAAGCTTATCAACAGTCTCTTAATCCTGGAATCAATTAACGTTAGCTCCATACTCCCTTGATCCTAAGGCGTGCATAAGGACAATTAAAACTAAAGCACAACATACAACTACATTCATAAAATTTATTTTAATTTAATCTTAGAATTTCAAGAAATAACCACTGCCCATAGAGGTATTATAAAGTTTAACAATATAAATTTTCTGTCTAGGGCATATACACTTAGACTTCATACATATGCTCCAAAATAGCAACAAACATATACTTAGGTTTAAGAACGCAAATTTGAATAATCCTTTAGTATAAAAGAAAATTTATAAATGAAAGACTAAATTTGTTCATAAGATTCTAACCTCGGATTATGGTTAGTTGGAAGCTTGAAATGGCTTCAAAACAGGTTCCTTTACTTCGGTATGACTGAAATTCTTGCTCAAATGGAGGTGATGGTGGCTGATTTTTATGGCTGCCTTGAAGAAGTTCTCTAAGTATTTTGCTTCAGCAAAGAAATGAGAAGAAGAGTGTGGGAACCGTGGAAGAGAAAGGAAGAAAAGATGAAGTCTTTGAAGAGAAGTGATGGAAACAATTATAGAGGAGACATGTTGAAGCATGTCACGGAGGAAATAAAGAAAATGAGGGCCAAGAGTAGTTGGAAAAGATATCCTTATGTCTCATCTAAAGACTTTAACACACATAATGCCAATATGACATTTTTGAGATTTATTAGAAGTTCTAAGGCTTTTTAGTAATCATACTAAATAAATATAGGAGAATTTTAGAAAACTTAAAAATAGATAAAAATAAATATTATAAAATAAATTTAAATGAAGCAATTTTTTTTTATACATTAAAAATTAATTTAATTACCTCAATACCCGTTAGGAGAATAACGGGTGTCACACATCCCTGCTCCAGTCCTCAAAAATCAAACAAGCGAGAATCCCTGAAGACCTCCTGCTAAGCGCGTCCGCGACCACATTAGCTTTCCCGGGATGATACTGCAACGCGAAATCATAATCCTCCATGTACTCCACCCATCTGCGCTGCCTCAAGTTGAGATCCCTCTGAGTGAACAAATGCCTCAAACTCTTATGATCGGAGAAGACCTGAAACGATGCTCCATACAAGTAACATCTCCAAATCTTCAGCGCGTAGATCACCGCTGCAAGCTCTAAATCGTGAGTAGGATAATTCCGCTCGTGAGGTCGTAGCTGTCTCGATCCGTACGCAACCACACGTCCATGCTGCATCAACATGCATCCAAGTCCACGCCCTGAAGCATCAGCATAAACCTCATACGGCTCGTCACTACTAGGAATAACTAATACTGGAGCTGAAGTCAACCGGTTCAATCTTCATCCCACTCAAACCTGACGTTTTTCCTGATCAACCTCGTCAACGGAGCTGCAATTTTCGAAAAGTCCTTTACAAATTTCCTGTAATATCCAGCAAGACCTAAGAAGCTGCGAATCTCCGCTACATTCCTTGGTCGTTCCCACTCCAATATAGCTTCAATATTGGACGGATCCACTGAAATACCATGCTCCGAGATGACATGACCCAGAAACTTGACCTCAGTCAACCAGAACTCACACTTTTCCCTCTTAGCATACAACTGGTGCTCCCGCAGAGTCTGAAGCACGACCCGAAGATGCTGCTCATGCTCCTCCCAAGTCTTAGAATACACAAGAATATCATCGATGAACACGATCACAAACTGATCCAGATACGGCCTAAATATCCTGTTCATCAAATCCATAAAAGCTGCTGGAGCATTCGTCAACCCGAAAGACATAACAGAAACTCGAAGTGCCCATACCGAGTCCTAAAAGCTGTCTTGGGAATGTCCTCTTCCTTGATTCTAAGCTGATGATAACCTGACCGCAAATCAATCTTTGAGAAGTATCGCGAACCTCCCAACTGATCAAATAGCTCATCAATCCTAGGCAAAGGATACTTGTTCTTCACCGTAACACGATTCAACTGCCGATAATCCACACATAACCTGAGAGTCCCATCGTGCTTCTTAGCAAACAAAACTGGTGCTCCCCACGGAGATGTGCTATTCCGAATATACCCTTTATCAGCAAGCTCCTGAAGTTGCCTCCTCAATTCCTTCATTTCTGTCGGCGCCATCCGATAAGGTGCCATAGAAATCGGTGATGTCCCTGGAAACAACTCGATACCAAACTCAATCTCCCGATGCGGTGGTAACCCTGATAACTCGTCGGGGAAAACATCCTCGAACTCATCAACCACCGGAATCGCTACACTACTACTCGAAACATAGGGCTCGCAATCTAGATTGGCAAGAAAAGCAAAACAATCTAGATTCCTTCGCCCTCCTAGACATGACTTCATGAGACGCTCACTCATTAGCCAATCACCACCACCCTGGTAAGTGATTACCGTCCCCCTATCAGACACTAGGGTCACTTTTCTAAGTTGGCAGTCCACAACTGCACTATACCTGGACAACCAGTCCATCCCTAAAATCACATCATAGGAACTCATGGGGAGTATAATCAAATCACTTTTCAAAATCTCATCCCCAATCTTTATTTTACATGATTTACACATACAATTCACACACACCCGCCCCAAGGGAGAAGTTATAACTAGGGGTTCCTTAAACTCTTCTACTTCTAATCCCAAGGCATGTACAAAGGAACTCGAAATGAGAGAATGAGAGGCACCGGTATCAAATAAAACGCGAGCTAGAGATCTAGAAACCAAAACCATACCATCGACAACAGCGTTACCAATCTGAGAATCTGACCCTCCAGATGCCATTGCATGAACCTGCACTGGCGCCTTCCCTTTTCCTCTACCGACATTGCTGGGTCCTGCATTACTCGGCCGATGCTGCTGAGATGGAGACGACTGCACACTACCTGTACTCGGCGCTCTATACTGAGGAACACTACGCTGAAAATACTGCGGCTGCTGCCCTCGTGCCGGATATGAGAATTGCTGAGGAGAAAACTACGGATACTGCAACTGCGGGTACTGCGGAGGCGGAGGTAGGGTCTGAGGCTGAGGCTGAGACTGACGACTGGCATCCTCCCCGGTCTGCGATCCAAGACGAGCACTCCTGATCGGGCAATTCCTCTTGATGTGTCCGGGCTGCTGACAGAAATGACAATGAAAGCTGTAGGGGTTGCTGCGCCCGCTGCCAGACGAACTGCTACTGCCACTGGTCGCACCGCCTTGCTTGCCTTTCCCCGGAGCTGGACGACTACTGGTGCTCTTCCTGCCACTCCTCTGCGGTCCTCCTGAAGCCTTGGCTCGATCCTCACAATACTGCACGTAATCATTCTCCACGGAGATCGCCGACGACACAAGCTCTCCGAAACCCCTAAGCCGTAGAGCAACCAACTGCAGCCGAATAGGAGCCTTGAGTCCTTCTTGAAACTTGATGCATTTCTCACGCTCCGATGCCACAGCTGATGGAGCAAACCTAGCCAACTCGCTAAACTTCGCCTTATACTCCCGAACTAATAGATCACCCTGCTGCAATCTATAAAACTCAGCTGCTTTCTGATCTCTATATCCGTGCGGAAAATACCGATCATAGAACAGATCCTCAAACTTGTCCCAACTGATATCACCACCGCGTTCCAGACGCTTAGTTTGTTTCCACCAGGTGTTAGCGCCACCCTCGAGCTTATATGCCGCAAATTCCACACGATACTCCTCAGGCACACCAAGAGTATCAAGATGCTTCAAGATCGAATCCAACCAATACTCTGCTAACTGCGGATCCCCATTGCCATAAAAAGTCAGAATAGACGCCCGCCGAAATTCCTTAAAGAAAGCATGCCGACTACCAACACTGGAGTCCTCCGGTCTAGTCCTGGCTGCCATCTGCCGGAAAGCCGCAATCATAGACCTCATCAGGCCCTCATCATTTCCGAACTCGGCGTCAGCTGTCGAACGACGTCTAGGTGCCATTCTCTCACTTCTGAAAATAAAATTTGGACTGTCAGAGGTATTTCATTGTCAAACCTATGTGTGCACAATTCCCAAGGTTCATAACCTTGAGCTCTGATACCATTCTGTCACGCCCCGGAGTACGGGAGGTGACGTGGCGGAATATTTAGATTAATTAAAAGAGAATTTAATTGAAATTAAGGGTTTAAAAATCCAATTAAGCAAGAAATAAAGAGATTTTTCCACCACATTTGATAAATAATTTAAAATCATTAAACAAATAACAATAATTGAATAAAAACCGCGAATATGGGTTCCACAACCCACAACTTGTGCACACACATGGTTCTGACAATATCACAAATACAATTACAGTCCAAGTACAAATAAAGTTAAGTCTTACATGCCTTAATTAAATAGAGAAAAAGGTAAAATAAATCCTCCTATTGCTCCTGAGTACGGTCCGAAGAATCCTCTCCAAACCTAAATGGGAAACCACCTAGAAGGGGGAAATTTAAAACAGATAAAACGTGAGCGAAAGGCTCAGTAGGACTAAGTTTTATAAAATAATTTAATGTAAAGAAACATAACATTATCAGGAGTTATACAAAAAGGGAACTTGAATAAATAAATAAATAAATTGAGTAGAACCGCTCTGACACAGAACAGTCTACTCGTCAAATCAAAACACCAGTTTACTTTTACCTAGGCAAACCATGATATCACCACCGTAGTGGCCCAGCTGGGTTTCGGGACCTGCCCCCAAGGTCGATCACGACCCGATCTCTGATATGGCATCATGCCCATGTGGTTATTATCATTATCATTCAAAACCCAATTACCGAGTGTTGTCAATTACATTCATTATGAAATTCATTTCATGTCACGGTATATAAAAATATAACCGATAAAACCATTTTCAAACAACCGTTGAAAACATTTTGATAGAAATCCTTTTCAAGGCCAAATCATTTCAAAACCAGGCTACCAAAGAAATAGGATAGAAGTCCTACCTCAGTACTCGTGCCGGTACCCCACACCGTAATCCCGATCCGCTATACGTTAGCTCCACGGAACCACGAACAATCCTAGATACAAACTAAGTCGATCAATATCTAGTTCGAAACATTCTATGTTACTAAATCACTTCATGATGTCATAGTGTGCCATTTGTATCATTAAAACCATCCTATAAGGTTGGGATTTAAATCAGGGTTCAAAACAGTGAAATCGGGTAACAATCACAAAATTTTTCATGCCTCGGTCGGCCTGCCGGACGCCCTGCTTCGGCCTGTCGAACTGCACAGTTCGGCCTGCCGGAAACGAGGTTCGGCCTGCCGAACATTTCCCCAGATTCGGCCTGCCGGTCGGAAGAACACCGGCCTGCCGATCATCACTCCGGCCTGCCGAACATGAACTTCGGCCTGCCGAACTGGGAAGATCCAGAAATCCCAGCCACGGGTTTCTCGATCCCCAAAATCCAAATCTTGTTTCTAACCTGTTTTTCTCAAATCCCAGGCATGAAAAACAACTATAGTTGATAGAAAAACATTCTAAAACATGTTTGGAATCATTTAAACAACATTTAAACTCAAAATCCTCAAAAATCCGAAAATGAGAAAAAGAGGAGAAAAATGAAAATCTTGAATCCAATCCGTTTTTCTTCAATCTAGGTTTAGATTCTAGTTGTTCTAAGCTCATTTAACACAAATCCACGGTTTTCTAAGCTAAAACAAACTTAGATTTCAAAAACACACAAAATTGAAAATTTTGTAAAAAGTTTAGAAATTTCGAATCTAACCTCGAATCGAAGCTTCAATCCGCGTTCTCGGTCGCCGAATCACGTCCCCGAGCTTCCTCCTTGCTGTTCCGAAGCTTGGATTCGAATGGAAATCAAAAATTTTGAAAGAGATTGAGAGAGAGAGGGAACTGCCGAGAGAGAGAAGAGCGAGAGAGAGTGAAACGTGAATGAGGAGAGAGAGAGAGAAGAGAGAAATAAATAGAGAAAATCGGTGGGCGGTTTTACTGTGCGAAAACCATGTGCCGCCCACGGTTTTGTAAAACGGAGTATTTTTAACATTTTACAAATTGTTGTGTTTTAAAACTCAAAACATCATTTTAAATCAATAAGAAATCTTTTGAACACATCAATTTAACAAAACAACCAAAAACTAAAATCCAACCAAATAATCTAATTAAAGTTAAAACTTTAATTATGGCACACTAATTCATCATTTACATTACATTAATATTAAATAAATTTCGGGACGTTACACAAGTACATCCATAAACTGCATATGATACAGATTTCAACTTCATCAACCGAACCAACTAAAAATATTTATTTTATCATTACAACAAAGTAAAGAAAAGAAAAAAAGAAAAAACATCATATGTAAAACAGAGAACAACGAACATGATATAGATATACATTCATGAAAAACGGTTAAAAATAAAAATAAATAAAATAAAGAAGGAGAAAATGATGATCAAGATGAGGGAAAAAAGAAAATTAAGGAATAAAGAAGAAGAAGAAGAAGAAGAAGAAGAAACGTGATTAAGCAATCAAGGTTTGGTTGCGAGCGCCAGTTGTTATTCTGGTTGATTAACTTCCCTCCAGCTTTGAATGGCTTGGAACATTGCCTGTTCTACTGTCCGAGTATCTTTGTCTCTAAGCTTGTTATCATCCTGCAATATTAATTAATTTAACAAACTTCCCATTCAATGTCACACACATATAATATATACACGCGCGCATTTACGAGCGTGTGTGCGCTTGTATATTTTATTATATTTGTATGTGTTTATGAAGTTGGGGAAAAGACACACCACACATACATTACGCAGAATGATCATGCAAGTTCAGTTATTATCTTACGGTTACAAGGATTGCTTCCAAATGAAAATTATGGGAACAAGAAACCCTAGCGTGGAGGACATCAAGGCAAAGCTCTTCAAAGGCTTCCAAGACGAAAACAAGCAAACCGGGGCAGCTTTTCTCAATGAACACCTTTATAACAAAACCCCTTTCTTGGGCTTCAACTTTAACCTGTTGCATTCATTTAATCAATGTTCTCCATAAATGACCAGAAATTTCAAAAATAATGAATTTCTAAACTAATTGCATAGGCATATATAACGAAATAGGGTGTATTCTGTGGCGGATCCATGTATAAATGAGTGGAGCACGTATCCTCACATAATTTTTGAAAATTAGATCTTGCCTACAAAAGTTGCTAAAGATTATAGTAGTCCTTCACTTTGCCAAAAATATATTACATATGTATATATAACCATGTTCCTGTGAAAATCTAATTGAGGTATGTTGTCGTATCTTTATTTTACCCAAAAAAAAAATATGACTCTTTCCTCACTTAATACTTAATATATATATATATATATATATATATTGGATCTCTAAATATTATATCTAATTTTTTGTAATGTGCACCCATTGAAAGAAAAAATTATTAGTTAATTAATCACAAATTAACCAAGTTAATTACCACGGGGAATTTTGAGTTTGGACAATTAGTACTCCCCCCGGAGTTGTGGGATGCCACGTTGTCTTGATCTGTTTTCTCCACTTTTACTTCCATTAACCTTTGCACGTTGTTTGATGGAATGTTGTCCAATGTAATGGGACTTCTATTCCGCTGCATGCAAACATTAGACAAACTGTAAAGCCAAGAGATTGTCACTTGTCACCCGATTCATCACTTTATTATATAGACATACCTCTTTTTTTAATTCTCGTCTTTTAAATTTGTTTTGTTGTGTTATTATGATTTCTTCATGACGAGGTAATTAAGTACACGCGTCTTCTTTGAATTCTTAATTATCAAATAAACTTCAAATAAGCAGTCTAATTCTCATGATTTAAGTGAATTAGATTAAGGTTTTAAAAGGAAATTGGTGTTTAGGAATCAAGTTAGAACTTGAAGTTGGAACTTAATTACTGTAACATGTGGCCACTTTACACTGTAGTATATTTTTGTTTTATACCGTAACATGTGAAAGCTTTACAACATAGTAATTGAAAATTTTGTGTTGAAACTTGATTCACAAACACTCTCTAAAAGACCGGCGCCTGAGAGTTGATTAGGAAGAAAGTGTGTCCTTATCGAGATTAGGCTCGAAGAATATTGACGAGGGCAAGGAATTCATGACCAATCTAATTAACACACAAGTGTAAATCTGTAGAAATCGCAACAGTAATTAATTCACAAAATGAAAAAAAAATTAAATCAAGAAAAAAAAGTCTGTTTTTATATTTTATATTTATTTTGCTAAGAAAACTAAGAAAGTGGAATTGAATAGTGTTTCCGCTAGCTAATAAATCCTATATCCGCAGGAGAATTTATGTCAAGGATTCCATGCCATAAATACACCAGAACATGAGACCAAATGAAGAACATATGTTGAAGAAGAGAAAGTAGAAGAATTATTAGGGAATCTCACCGCGTGAGAGTTGGTGATGGAACGGAGGAGTTGCAGTTTCTTGTACAAGGGCACTTTCTTGTGCTTCCCAGAAACCATGCTCTCTCTCTCTCTCTCTCTCTCTCTCTCTCTCTATCTATTCTAGAGAGCTCTTTCAGTCTGTTTATAAAGCGAGTTACTATAAAATATAGTATTGGTGGAAATAATTACGATGTAATTATATAGACCTTAGACGTCCTAATTAATTAATCATTAATAAAGCGAAACCATTTTGTCATTTAATTACAAGAACACTAATATATATATATATACACACACACACACACACGTTCATTGTAACAGTTGGAGTGATCGATATTCCAACAAGAAGATCTCTTATTGTCTTTAGCTAATTGAGTATATATACATGACATCATTAAAAGTTTAAGTTGGATTTGATTATTATTATTATATAGTATTGATAATGTATACTTTTTTTTTTTCATTTCTGAACATTATGAAAGGAAATTGTTCAATGTGAAAATGTTCTTCATACTTTGTGAAACGTATTTTACTTTCTGATCGTGTTCAGCACGTACGTAAATATTGGAATTCATCTAAACTATTACTAAGCTATGTATATCCCTCCTTCGTAACGAAATTACACACAACTACTTAACAGCAGCAAGTAATTAAATAAGGTCTCAAAGAAAAAAAAAGACTAATTTAATATGAAGCGAAACAGTTTAAAATGATGTGAAATGTATTGTATTTCCATTTTTAAACTAAAAAAATCCTTTTTATCTCCATGAGATTATAACCCCGCTACTCACAAAATTATAGGTCTCAGTCTAGTATATAGTCTATTTTTTAAAATAGATCCATTGTTTTGTTAGTGGGGGGTTATAACCCTACAAGGTTAAATAGGATTACTCTTCTAAGTATACATGTTCAGTGTTATTTTGATAGAGGATACACTTTTTAACGGATACCAACTAAATTAATTAGGATGTATCTTAATAATTCTCCATCAATTCATTAAAAAAAAAACAGTGGTATTAGGAATATTGTCTCAACCATGTATACATAATATATGCAGTTCCTTACAAAAAGTCACACTTCCTTATAGAATACAATATATATATATATATATGTATATATATAGTAAATATATTCTGATCGTTCGTAAACATTACAACTGCAAAATGCACTGCATTTGCATGTGAAGAACATATATATATTTTTATATAGGCCACAGAAATAAGTGTCCAAAGAAAGATCAATACAAATTAGGGCCGTGTATATGTGTGAAGTGGTACGTAAAGACACTTTTGAAACAGTAGCATTGGAGATAATATAAATGACACAGGTCGATCGAGACACTTATGGGAGTGGGGAGATAAGGTTGTGGGGGTTACGTGGTGAGAGGAAGGAATCTGCTCGTGAGTGAGGAGGACACCAATATCGAAACTAGGAAGCGTCAAACCATGGTCAGTTTATGTTCTTTTCGCATGCCTCCAAATCTTCCTCACGGGAACACCATTTCTCTCTCTTCTCCCTCATCCCGCCACTTGTTTCGTGTCTGGCCCGGATATAAGTAATTATATAATTATATTTTTTTTATTTTTCCTCAATTAGCCTTTTTTTCTTAAAAACTATAAATATATTTTTTAAATTTTAAAAACTTATTTCAATTTTACCTCTATAAATAGGAAAAATTTGATAAAATAATATGAATATCCCTAAATAGTTTTGCACAATTTTTTTAAATATTAAAAGCATTAAAAATCTTAAAACAAAACATTAAAATCTCAACAAAAAAAAAGATCTTAAGTTTTATGAGTTTTTAAATTTTAAAATAATTTTTGACAAAAATTTTCAAGGTTTAATTAAAAATATTTTTATCTTATTCTTATGTTTTCAATCGAAAAAGTTTGTAAAGGATAAAATTGAAACAAGTTTTTGAAATTTAAACGATATCTTTGTAGTTTCTAAAAACAGAAAGACAAATTGAGAAATAATGAAAACTGGAGGGTATAGTTGTGCATTTCACTCAAACATTATACAACCATATATATATATATAAATATATGTATATGTATTTTATATATTCGGCTTGGTTAAAAAGGGTCTTTAAAAATGTCACTTTGGCAATGAGAAGAGCTTCTACTATTTCTTAAAATGGAAACACCCGCGCTAAGTTTGAGAATAATATTATTTGTGTTGCCTTCCTTTTGTTTCGTTTTTCTTGAAATTAAATTTTTATATTAAAAAAACCCTTCAATAAAATGACAAAAAAAGACAAGTACAAAAAACCTAATTACAAAATTAAGTTCTTTTTTAATAAATAGAAACTAATGATATATCTTTTTTTTTTCCATACACATCTATATATAATGACCAAACCCTACTTTTCATCATTCAATGACTATTCTAAAAAAGTATATGACTTCTATTTTGTCAAATTATATACAAATAAATATTTTTATATTTTGTCCATAGTTCAGTTTTTGATTGAATAAAGTAGCATTCATGATAAATGCTTGTTTAGTAGTTTAGTAGATATAATAAATATATAAATAATATATATTTTTAGAAAATATAATTAATAGATATAATATTTATTTTAATAAATTGTAGTGAATATATATAATTTTTAATTAAAAATTTTCTTTATGTTTGAAAATATTTCATGCCTAAAGCTTCAACGAAAAAATAAAACAAAAAAAATAAAGAGAGATAGAAAAACACAAATATTAAAATAATAAAAAATGATGGGTGTGGAAAAAAAATAAAATGAAAGGAAATAATAATTTTAAGGGTAATTCTGGAACTATAGGGGTGCAACAAGTGAATTTAATTATTTCAAAATTATAAAGGAGTGTATTTAAAAGGGGTATGAGGAGACAAAAAAGGGTGTAATTAGACCCCTTTTTCTTAATTAATCAAAGAGACTAAGAGAGGTTTATGAATGTCTTTAGATTATATTTATGCGTGTGTGCACGGCACGTGTCGAATATCATAATATTTTTTAACGTATAGCCTAGTTGTCATGCTAAAGCATCACTTCCGTTAATTTACGCAAGACAGGGAGAAGTTACATCCATCAATTACTCCAATAATTATCCTAGAATTAACTGAATATTGAATAAGGGAGATTATCTCTTAATTTATGGCTTTACATATCATAGTGGAACGGTTTTAACGTACATGTATGTATATAATAGTATATTACTATATTACTAGGGAAACCGGTAGAGCTCAAATTTGCAAAATCAGCTTGTAATGGGAGGGAATTCGAGAGTTTATAGTATTTAGAAATAAAGTTAAAACTCAAGTTATAAACTAAACATTGTAGCATTTGAGTGCTTTACATTATAACAAATTTTTACTTTTCATCGTAGCATACAAGAGTTTTACACTCTAAAACTAATAAGTTTCAACTAATTTATCAAACTAAAACACTATAAAATATATGAGCTTTATACTATAACAATTAAACCTTTAGTACTAGAATTTGATTTCCAAACACTCTAAAACACGCTATCATCTAATCATTCTGAATTTGATTTGCAAACATTCCATGCGAGAATCTAACACTCTGTCACGCTTCATAACCGTTGTCCATGGTGGCCCATCTTCCCAATCTGACTTCGTGTGTCCCGCCTTCTAGCGAGTAGCAACCTTCACAGGTCACCCCATCTGTAAGTGATATAATCATAGAATCTAGTTCATGCTATGTTTGATCCTATAGTCAACATGGACCTCAACCAGTAGAGGTCACATAAGCGTAGCCCATACGACATGACGTCATGGATCCCATCTTTTGACGAGTAGCAACCTTCTGCATGTCGTCTCATTCATAGCAACAATCACATAAACATAACTTATACGAGATACTACAGCAACTAATAGATTAGACCAGATTTTAACCAAAACTAACGTCTAATATCTTAAAAAAAAAAAAACACGGCAGGAAGATTTTTATGTTTGAAAAACTACACAGGTATATTAGATGACAGTTTTTTTATATTATTGTCTAAAATACTATATTAGATGACGTTTTCTATAAATCATCTAATATTCAAACAATAAAAAAAAAGGCATCCTTTTTCTCACTTATTTTGTTTTTTTTTTTAAAAAGGTCTAAATTTTCTCGTCCCTTCTATAGCTTTGACTCTCTTTATCTTAGTCATTTACAAATTCTATATTTTTTTTTTCTCAACTTCCTTATTCTCTTTCTAAAATCCTTCTATTTTTCTCATCTCCCAACTCTCTCTATCTCAGCCATTCACAAATTCTATATTTTTTCTCACATTCTGTATTCTCTTTCTAAAATCCCTCAATTTTTCTCATCTTCCAACTCTCTTACTCACATAAAACTCAAAGTTTTTCTCCTAAATTCCTTTATCTCTTCCACAATCATTATTCTTTCACCCCTACCACTACTGCTGAGACTACCACAACCATGCCCATGGTGTCGCCCCTTGCCACCATATTCGCCCCTCCATTAATCATGACCTCACCACAATGGTTGCCACGATTTTTTTCTCCTAATTTTCTCATTTTTTACTTTTAGAATCGTTTATGATCTTTTATTGTTGCTTGCTACCATGTCCAAAGTATTTTTTGTTTGGTAGAGTTTACAGAGAAAACTTTTTTTATAGTATTTGTATTACATATTAATTATAAATAAGAAGAAAGATTTGTAATAAATTTCTTAAAAAATCATTAGTTGTGTTATTTGATAAGACATGAACCATGTTTGTCTAGTTTATGAATAATATTCAAAAAAAAATATTGTTTTAGCAAGAAAATAAATTTTTGGTTAAAAGGAATTTTTTTTATGAATTTTTTTACAAACTTTTAACAACCGTTTTTAACCATCATCAAATGTAGTATTTTTAACGATGGTTTGTCTAATATACTCTTCTTGGACTCTCAAAGGTTTCCAGGCATATTAGATACTGGTGTTTGGTTGCATTGACATATTATAACGGTAGATAAGGCGATAAATATCTTTAGACGACAGTGTAACACCATCTTTTAATATTTTGTCTGTACTAGAGTGACTCTATGGATCCTATCTTTTAACGGGTAACAATATTATTTGATACTAATTATTACAAATGTATTAGGTAGAACTCATTTTTACAAAACCGGCTTACAATAAGATAGAATTTAAGAGCTTAAATCTTATTAATCATCATATAATTAATCGATATAAAATTCTTTATATCTAATAGAATATTCTGCTCCGTACATTTTTTTTTTTTTTTTTTTTGACAATGGGTATCATCAATGTTAACTGTGATGCGTGTGCAGTATCTTTCATATTCGGATATTGGCTATTGGTTGGATTTGTCAGTAGTGATGATCATGTGTTAGCAGGACTGATGGGGTAGGCCTTCTTTACTGGGAGGTTTGTCATCAATTGTCGGTATTCAACAATATGGAACCATCCATTCACATGACTACTTAATATTACATCCAAACAAATAAAACCAATGTCCATTTCACGAATCCTTGATCTTGTCCCTTTTTGTGATCCTCACAAATTACGCTAATTGTTAAATCTTTATCTTAGAGGTTAATAGAATATATATATATATATATTTGTATAATGCTAACTATTTTAATGTCTAAGACTATGTTTGATACAACATATTATATGGTCATATACTAATATAATGTTTGGTATGATCATTATATCGTATAAGTTAATATGGATTGTAATTAAATTAATACGATCTATGTTGTATTATAAGATACACCTCATTTTTTATGTGTTGTATTGTATTATTTTATACCAAGTTTATGGTTCTTGTCTGATTTAAATCTAACACGTTAGGCAAACAAAGAATTGGGCCAAAACCTATTGTAACGACTCACTTTTTCGAGTAGTCACTTAACTTTCTTTTTACATCATTATTTAAATATTAATCTTACTTAGTAAGAAATTTACTGAATAAATTTTTTTTCTTATCATCATCATTTAAAACATTCTTTAGAACTGTTGCAACTTTTGTTGCAATTTAAGTTGAGACATTACTCAACATTTATCTTTAAAACCATTCAAATTGTTTATTAAACTTATTAAGAAACATTTACTGAAACATAACTTAAAACTTAACTTTATAATTATAAAAAAAACATTTCGTAAAATATATATATTTCAAAACTTTGAACACATTTCTTAAAACTTTGACTTTTTTAAAACTTTGAAATCACTATATCAAATAGTGGAAAAACATTTTCTTTGAGCAGCGGAAACGTACTTTAGTGGTATCCATACCTAAATCTTTGCATCTATCATCCGCAGCACCAAGCTCTTTAAACAAGTCTTACTAGTCACCCATAGGACTATCTATAACATGAAGGAATTTTTAATGAACTTTCACTCAATAAGTTCAAACATAATCTCACAAATTATTAAAACATGCTTTATAAACTTTTCTCATAAAAACCTTTCTCTTAAAACGTTTTTCATAAATGTTTTTCTTAAAACATTTCTCAAACGTTTTTTCTTAAAACATCATTCATAAACATTTTCTTGTAAACATGAAAATATTTTTCATAAACATTTAACGTAAAACATTGCTCAAAATGTTTTTCATAACACATAAACACCTCATAACAAGGAATGCATGCAAAATCAAAATACATGATTTTTTTTATGCTCAATTATGAACTTTCAATTATGAGCATCTTATGAATGTTTTAACGTAAACATTTTTTAAAATGTTTTTCATAACACATAAACATCTCATAATAAGGAATGCAGGCAAAATCAAAACGCATGATTCTTTTTATGCTCAATTATGAAATTTCAATTATGAGCATCTTATGAACATTCATTTCTTACTTTAACTTCTTATCTTTGTTCCTTAATTTTCCTTTTCTTATAAACTTTAGTACTCATACTATCATCATTAATCATGAGATCATAAACATGATGCTTCCCTTGTAGAAGACTTGAGACCATCAAACATCGATGTCATAACTTTAACTTTACTTGTGTAGCTCACATCAAGGAAGCTGGTACGATACTTTCTTTTTATCTTTACTTTACCTTCTTATTAACTTTAGTGAGCATAACAAATACTTATACATTTTAATGCTATAACTTAGCATTTAAACATTTAGCATGGCATTTGTAAACATGTTGCATAACATGACTTAAACTTTAAATCATATTGTATAACACTTGCAATGCTACTTTAAATACATTGCAAATCATAACTTAAAATTTTAAAATGTTATGCATATCAAATGCAAATATACTTTAAACATAACAATTGCAAATTTATTGCAAATCTTGTTTTGAACTTTAAACTTTATGCATATCATATGCAAACATACAACATATTCAAAACATTTTAAATTCATTTGCTTCATGCTGTAGGTGGGGCTTAAAACTTACCTATCTATAGCTCTAACGTTCCCGTTTCCTTCCTTTTTCTTTCATTAGTCAGCTTCTGTGTCGTGATCATATGATACCCGACTTATTAGCTAACAAAATTATGTTTGAACTTACAAAACAAAAGCTCATTAAAAATTCCTTCATGCTGTAGGTAGTGCTATGGGTGACTAGTAGGACTTGTTTAAAGAGCTTGGTGTTACGGAGGACAGATGTGAAGATTTTAGTATGGATACCACTACAGTATATTTTCGCTGCTCAAAGAAAATGTTTTCCGCTATTTTGATATAGTGGTTTCAAAGTTTTAAGGAAGTCAAAGTTTTAAATTATATTTTATGAAATGTTTTTTTTATTATTATTATAAAGTTAAGTTTTAAGTTATGATTCAATAAATGTTTCTTAATAAGTTTAAGAAATAATTTAAAATGGTTTTAAAGACAAATATTGAGTAATGTCTCAACTTAAATTGCGACAGAATAGTTCTAAAGAATGTTTTAAAGGATGATGATAAGAAAAAGAAAAATTTATTCAGTAATTTTCTTATTAAGTAAGTTAGATTAATGTTTAAGTAATGATGTAAAAAGAAAGTTAAGTGACTATTAAAAAAAGTGGGTCATCATACCTATAATTTTTTAAAATTTGAGAACAAATTTATTTTTCTAAAACTATATTTTAGCCACTCAACTATTTAAAAATTATATTTTTGACCCATATTTTCTTAAAATTTATTTTTTGACCCTTTAATTTTCATAAAATTATATTTTGATCTTAAAATTTTTGAAAAATTACATTTTGACCCTTAACTTTAAAAAATTATATTTTGAGCCCTTATACAATATGTTACACACCAAATACTGTATTGTATTATGATAATACAATATAATACATTTTATACGATATGATATGGACTACCAAATATAGCCTAAATGTAGCTAGTTATTTGTGTTACTGGATGACTTTTATTACAATAGAGCAACTAGAAACAATTTGGCACAGTCAGTTCATATATAATGTGAATATGGATTGATCATTTGTGATACATATCCGGCCCTTTTCCCCATTAAAAAGATGAAAAATAAACACAATGACTTCTCAATTACTCACGAAATTTCTTCTCATGATGGCACTTTCTCAAACAGTAAATATTCTAATATTTAATTAATTGATTTTAAAATGTACCAATAAGTAACACTCGTCCATGAGTAATATACAATGTTTTTTGTATTATGTTGATTTTGGGGGGAAAAAAAAAGAATTTGCGTCAAAAACAAGAGAGAGGATTTTTTTTTTTTTGGCCTTTTCTTTCGCTAAGAAAAGAGAAAGGAATTAGCTTATAAAGGGAAAAAGAAAACATCTATAACTTAAATTATCACAATCCCATACATATACATATATATATACATGTTTGAAATATATACTTTCATTGGAATATATCATGAGAATTAAGAAAGTGGGAATAATTATCTTAGTCCAAAGATAGTATAAGGGTGTGTTTGTTTAGGTTTTTAAATTACGGTTTGAATCATTTTGCTACAGTAATTTTTCTCATAAAAATTTAAATCTTCATTCAAATACTTTACTTAAATACACGTATTAAACGTACCCTTAAAATGGTTGTGATCTAAAAAGGAGCGGGGGGAAAATATAGGCATTGTCAGCGGGGAAACTTATTTTGTCTGTACTATAAATTAATTACTAGCTAATCTGATATACTGAAAATTAATTCTCCAACGCAACTACTAATTTTACTAGATGACGATAAATAAGTAATCATAGATCCTTTTAAAAATTAAATTATAAAAAGCACTAGATCATTTGCAGACAAAAAAAAAAAAAAAAAAAAGGTGTGTACGTACATAAGCTATAATATCACTTCTGTCCTGCAGAGCTGTAACTGTCTTTTTTTTTTTTTTTAATAAAGCTAATCTTTTATTTGACCAGAAGTGGTTTATATTATTTTTTTTAACACAAACGGTATAAAATTATAATAATAATAAAAAATATTACAGCATAAAATTTTTATATATTACATAAGCATAAAAATAGTTATAATAAACAGCTGTGATAAACGCCTTACAAGAGGCACCACCGGTGTCTATCCCCACCAATGTAGGAGCTGATGTGGACAGCTTACTTGTCTTGTGTATGGCCTCAGAGAAAAAGAAGGTTGTACATTTTTTTTTTCTTTTTTCTATCTTGATTATGCTATTGATACAACCTGACTTTTGGGCTTCCTTGACTTCTGTAGCGAGAAAAGAAGGAAGGAAACTAAAAACTTTCAGAGTATCTCCTCATTTTCTTACTTCTTTACATTTGAATGCAGATAAACTTTCAGAGCATTTCCTTAAAAAAAAAAATAGAATATCCATTAACAACAGATAAAATCCAACTCTTTTGCTCTCTTAGCTTCTCTCTCTCTTTCCTGGTGCTTCAAACTCTTCTAGACCCATTATCGATTTGGACTTTCTCATGGATAGTTCTGAGGACAATCATCGTTTAATCTTCTTCTGTTTTTTTTTTTTTTTGGGAACTTGCAACCTCCTAAACTTAGGTGGGGGTCTTGCATGTGTTTGAAGAAAATTGTTGACTTTTACACGCTTTACCACCAGCTTAGGGGTGCAAGGCGTTGTCGGGGTCGGGGAAGATGGGTCTGTCGTCGCGGACCTGAGAGGCGGGAGGAGAGCTGGATCGCAGATCTAAGCCGGCTCCAGATGCATGGGGTTGCGGGGGTTGTTTAGGCTGGTGGGCTGAGTTCGGCTAGCATTCGCCGCAGGTGGATTAGCTTGGGTCGTCAGATTTTGTTGCGAAAAATTTGTAAGTGTACGAAATGGTAAACAAGTATTCAAGTGATAACTATAAATCATCATTCTTACAAGAATTGCATTAACATAGCTACGTATTAAAATTGGTTAACTTAAAATTATTTGAAGAATCAAAAATAAAATTTTAAAATAATAAAACAAGATATAAATAAACAAAAAAAAAGCACAAATAAATGAAACCTAAGGCGTCCAATTCATAAAAACTAATATAATGTTGACTCATTATTCTTACTAATATCGTCTATTGTAATACTTGAAGAACAAGTAATCATAACCTATTCAACGCTCTCTGTCGAGTTATGTCAAAAATACCTTAATATAATAACCCACTATGTGAATTTATATATATTAGAATTCATTGAGATCTATAGTTCTCTAAAAACCTATACAAGTTAGATTGCTATATGTCTATGCCCCATGAAACCTATGATGCCTATTACAAGAAGCTATTACTATAATTCTTATGTCGATCTCATTATAGGTCTCTTAATTAATTAATTGGTGATAATGTGATTAAAAGTATTAAAAACAATAATAAAGACTCAACATAAAGCAATAAATCTTAAAGAATGAATTTCGAAAGTAAAAATAAATAAGAATTAAATTAAACTAAAATTGGTAATCTCATAGCCCTAAAAAGACACAAATCAAGAGTTCAACATCTCAAAAATAAATAAAAATTAAATTAAACTAAAATTGGTGATCTCATAGCCCCAAAAAGATACAAAACAAGAGTTTAACATCTCAAATAATAAAAATACAGATAAAAAAATTGAAAAAAAAAAACTTATATAAAGGTGTTATAAGTTTCCAAACTTGACTTTTTAATCTTTAATCTTTCTTTTTTGGTCTTCAAAATATGTTCTCCCTTGAACAAAATTCCTAAACCTAACCCTAAAATAGAAATGAAAACCTAAAGCTGCCTTTAATTTAATTCTGTTAGAATTCCAAAAGTAATTCTGGGAGTGCAGACGCCAACATGGGAAGGAAAAATGAATAAGAGCATTTGGAAGTGCACCACACGTCCAAAAATGCCTGGAGGAAAGCTTAGTGCACTCCACTTGGCAGCAGGCAAGTGGGTAAACAAGAGGGAGAACGGAAGTGACAACAAACCTCATCACATGGGAAAACGGAGAAGCACTTGCCCGCTGGGGGCTTCTGAAGCTGAATGGGACGGCTGTCAAGGGAACTAACTACCCTGTAGCAACTTTTACATTTGGGTATTGATTTGGTGTGATTTGAATACAAATTTCATTCCTTTTTCCTCTTCAAAGTAACTATTCTTTTTCTTTTCGTCTTTTAACATTCCCTTTACTCTTTTATTTTCCCTTCTCTTTTCTTTTTGTCTGCGCTTTCAGCAATACAGGTGCATTATTGGCTTTGTTTGTCTTCATCATTGCAATCGTGGCAGACTTCTAACCTTATCCTCCCCCTTTTTCCCTTTCTTTCTCAAAATCTGGGCTGCCAGATCATATGCTTTTGAACATAGTTCTTCAAAAGTACTGATTGTTTGAGAAGCCAAGATGTGAGACAACTCATATTTGTAGCAATTGATACACATCTTGACTTGTTGCGCTTCAAAAACCTCTAGCGCACAGGAGAGTTCTAGATTTGTCCATATGGCAATAAAGTCATCAACAGACTCGTCTTGACGTTTGCTTGGCTTCCGTCAATTTTGTCACGCCTACACTCCTGTGTATACATTTCAAGATTGTCAAATTGTCATTCTTACCTGTTTACCTACACCAATTAGGAAAATAGCGTTTTAAACAATAAGAAACTAAAATAAAAATAAATTTTGATTTAATTAAACTAAAATAAAAACCAATTAAAAGGCTCAAAAACTAACAAAATATTAACTTAAAAATATTTAATTTACTAGTATAAACTAGTTTATCAGATTTGGCGTGGAAAAGGACGATGTAGATTTTTTTGGTAGAAATTTTATCCCGGAGTTTGTGAAGTCATCGACGGTGTGGTGAAAGAGAATGTGTCGTTGTGTTCAAGAGAGAGCAATGGTGAGGAAGGTTGCGGAGAAACACTCATGCAAATTTTTAAGTTGATTTTTTTGTGGGTCCCGCAATTTAAAACTTGATACACATTGATCGTCCAAGTGTGCAGCCACATAAAACCACGTGAGCAGTCCACATCCGCTGCCACATTGGTGGGGAGAGGCACCGGTGGGGCCCTTAACTTTATTTCGTTTTCTTTCCCTAATTATTAAAAAGCTGCCGTTTGTGCCGTGCACTGATTAGTTGAAATAGTCTCGGATCTTAATCTTTTTAACTAGATATTACATGTCTAAGTTAGAGATAATTTGGTGGAAGCTGTTGTATAACTATTACATTAACATGCATATAAATTTAATCATTAGCTTTAAAAGCCCCCTAAACACTCAATTGCTTACATGTAATATGTTTGAAATTAGTTTGAACTAACTCTCACATCTTATAATTTTTAAATTAATTTTTTTAGTTTGAACTGCCTTATCAATTGTTCTAGCCAGTGTACCAATAACATCAACCCATTACTCGCAAGAATTATCATGTTGCACGCATTTTTATTTAAAGCATACTTTTGACTTTTTAACTCAGCATATATATTATAATCTCTCAATAACAGCAAACTTAATCATTTTTCCTGTTATTTGGCTGGGTTATAACCATAATGAGTATCCACTTTCTATTCCTAACTGATACTAATATAAAGTTGCTGGAAACATTCCATAATGTATACATTAATTTTATGATAAATTGTCACATTAGTCTTTAATTTTTTATGAAAGTGTGATTTTAGTCTCAACTTTTTTATTTTTGATTTATTAGTCTTCAACCTTTCATTTTAATTGTTGAACAATTAATTTAATGGTTAAACCGTTAATTTTGAGACTAGTTTATCATCTTTTTGATAACTTTAGGATCAATTTGTCACCTTTTTAACAACTTTAGGGGCTAATTTGTCCTATTTTTTAATCCAAAATTAACTGTTTAACCGTTAAATTGATCCCTCAACAATTAAAATTAAAGGTTGGGGACAAATAAATCAAAAATGAAATATTAGAGACCAAATGTTCACTTTCTTGAAAAATTAAGGACTACTGGAGCAATTTACCCGTGATTTTATTATACAAGTTGTCTCTTTGGATTCCACACTACAAATAAAAACACACATATATATACTAATATACAAGTTATTTCCCGATAAATTTATCTGCTAAAGTCATCCTGCAACATTCTTGCAATACACACACATATAGTGTATGAGTTTGTGTAATTAAGTGCTCGCCTTGCAACAGATTCTACCAAACCCATAATTGATATGTTATGCAAAAAATATATAAATGTTCTTAGTTATGATATGATATGCATATTTGCCGTTTGCGACTAGATTAATAGTCAACATCTCACTAGATTATAGTGCCGTTTGCGCTATAAAATGGTATAACTCATACACATGATCTTTCTTTATTAATTGTTTTGCGGAATCTATGCATGTACAAAAGCTCACGTGAGTTTTATCTATTTTGCGAAGTACATTCACGGGCAAAAATGTTAATGACAACAAACATGAAACAACATATATTAAAAGTTGAGAGAGCAAGTGTGTGTGTTCCAAAATTCCTAGTAAATCAAATAAACATCAATAAAGCAGTTTGTTTGGGTACAAACCTAGAGAATAAGGACTGTATAGAATATATGTGGGCTATAGTACTATATATAGAGTGAGATCAATTTGGCGAATTCGGCGCATTATTTATCGGCCCTCAAATACAGCTACACAAGAGTAGCATGTGCAAGAGTGAAAAAATTCTAGTGTTATAATTCAAGTACATATGAAAAGATTTGGTGAATTGCAACTTTAGAGACTATCATTTTCACTATTTTTCTAGGTCCTACTTTACACACATACACAGAATAAAATGAAAGAAGAAAAAGAGTTCTCACAAAAAAAGGAGATTTGTCAATTTCTTCTGGAACCTAAAGCAACAATTAACTTATGCCTCTTTCCAAGCAAGTATACAATTATTGATTTCTAGTGCATTATCTGTTTAAAGGTATTAAAAAAGAATCATCATATATTAAATCTATTCAAGATTGTCTATTCATTTCCTGTAAATCATATATAGGGTGTTTGAAAAGTGTAATTAGAACTAATAGTTAGAACCGATTTTAGTTAAAAACGCTGTAGTGTGTAAGAGCTTTATATTGTAGTAACTTTTTGCTTTTTATTATAGTTACTGAGAGCTTGACATTATTTATTCGGTTCTAACCGGAAGCCAAACACCCTCTTAGTCGAGAAATTGTATTTACTTTTAAAGGAACAATAAAAGTAACCACCAATTTGATAGCCATAAATATACTTTGTGCATGTACCAAAGAGCTAATTAGCAAGCCACTCTATAATCGCACTTATAGTATGATCGCAATTTCAGTTTCAATCAAAACTTTTTAATTGCTATAATGTAAAGCTTTTACATGTTACAGTAAATAAAAAGTTGATATAGTATAAAAGTTTTTACATACTATAATATTTTTAACCAAAATTAGTTTAAACCATTGATTTATACCACACTTACGAAACACCTATTAATTTCTCAATTTACCTCTTTACTCGGACGAGTAAAACTAAAATAAGATAAATTCTTTAAGTAAAAATTGATGCAAATTTATTGCAATCTTAAATCTGAAAGTTGAATAGAAGGCAACATCAGTTCCACACAAAACAACAACAGATGGGATAAATATAAGGCAAATTTATATAAATGTACATGTATATATTTTGAGTTTATTCAGAAAATTATAAACATCAGCAAATATATCAAGATATTTAAAAATGTATATAAAAAATTCCCATCTTCTAATAGCTAATGTTGCTTGTTATCTTTGTATGGTTCGGCAGATAGTCATTGCCACATCAGATATCCCACGTCCGCAGTCTTAGCTCTTTTTGTATAGATAAGATTATTTAGTTATAAATGGCCTTTGTAATCTGAGTAATCTAAGCTGTCTCTATTGTGATATAAATATATGTCGTGTAATTCAGAGAATATAGAGTAGAGAGAGAAAGGGTGTAACTGGGATCAGGGGAGTGAGTTAGAGAGAGAAAGTCTTCTTCTTGTTTGGTGAGACCTTGCTGAGTGCAGAAATTGGCTTTCAGAAAACCAAAGAAGAGAGCTTGAGTGGTTGTAATCTGATATTTCTAACTAGTGGATTCGGTAGACTCAAAGTCCCAGTAGATATAGGATTATCTTGATCCGAACCACGCTAAAATCTCTGTGTTCTCGTTTAAGTTTTGGTTCTATAATCTGTTCTTGTGTGCTTGTGTGGCTGTGTAAGTTGGTTCTTGATTGGTTGCTTGAACTGGGTTTTGGATTTGATCTCTGGTCAGTGTCTCAACACTGCTAAATGCTATAATTTTGACTAATTGAGTGACAAAAATGACCTAAAAGAAAAGAAAATTATGTTTAAATCTATTCTTTAAAACTGAAAAAGGAAAACAAATTCCTTACAGAAAAGAATAAACCGACAATGTTGTAACTTGATTTTTTAATATCTTTTGCTTTTTTTTTAATAGTCTATATGTATATAACACGTATGGATTCAACAATAAGTACATAATGTATTGGTTATTTTTAAGCTATTTAGTGGATAACTACCAAAAGTAGTTTTTGGAGATCGTAATAGAAAAAGTTTCTCACGGGAAAAATTTGACAAAAAGAAAAATGTGAATATGAAATTTGACTTAGCAGTCGATAGCGGCCCCTTGGAATGCAGGCTGCAGCTACTGCTTTCAAAGCCCGCTGCTGAATATTTATGGGCTTACAACCTGCCATCTGTGCTCTTTGCATGCATGCCACAAAATAAGGCGAGTTCTCTGCACATATACCATAAAAATAAAACTTGAATTGATTTATATCATTAAAAAATAAGTATACAAAATACCACACCACATCATTAGACTATAATTTATAATGCTAAATATATCCTCAAAGCTCAAAATAGATCCTAAAAAAAGAGATATTTTTTTTATTGCTACTAAGAGTATATTAATCTTTCTAATTTAATTATCTTTATTTGTAGCATTTAAATAGATAGTTTTCTTGGATGTGATACAAATCAACTCATACCAAAACAGAATGACATATAGCATAAATATCTCAATTAGAACTTGAATTTGATTTATGCCATAAAAAAAATTAAAAAATGCCATGTTAACTCTTCATGCTATATTTGAAAGCATCAAATATACCCATGAGTACCGGCCAATACCCACCACCACCCGTCACGATTATTGATCGGCATCCGGTATTGCTGCTATTACCAATCGTATCCGACATCCATCAAAAAACAATCATATTATCAGCCGTAAACATAATACATCTAGGGTTGGCAATTCGCAAACGACACAATGACACAATATAAAAACGATACGAAATAAACAGGTTTGGACCGCACGTTTATTAATTGGGCCATAAATGGGTTGGCACAAATAACAAGAAAATAAACGGGCTAGATTTGTACTAACACACCTTAACACGTTTAATTAAATGGGCCATAAACATGTCGACACGGCACAACATGACCCGCTCATTTATAACTCATTTAAACTTAAAAATAAAAATATTTGAAATATTTTAGTATTAATTAGATGTTGTGTTTTTGTTAATTTTCTTTATTGGCTTTTTTTAATTTTTTAAATTTTTAGTTAACTGGGTCATAAACATGCCGTATACGTATTGTTACCGTGTCAACCTGTCACGGCACGCTTAGTAATCATGTTAATCGTATCATGTCGTGTTACGCGTGTCATAAGCAGGTCGTGTTTGTGTTTACATTTCTAGTACGTTTATTAATCATGTTGTGTTCGGCCTAAACGTGTCACGCTGTAAATGTGCCAACATGAATACGTTTACTGTCAGTCCTAAGTATATCGATCTTCTCAATAAAATATTTAAAAAAGGTACAAAAAAGCACTAAAATTAAAAAAGAAAAAAAATCCACAGCAATATCCAAAAAAGATTTCACCAAAATTAAATCTTCCGAAGTTGGAAGTAACAACACAATCACTTATTCTTGTGATTCGGGAAAAAATAAAACTAAAAACAGCGCGATGTGTAGATCTTGCTACTGTGCTGCGTGCCGACGAGCAGGGTTGTTGGGCATGGTCGTGACTCCAGAGATCTTGGTTCTAATGATCAACAAAAATCTCAGGAAATCTCAACTCTCTACGTGCATGAAGGAGAGTAAAATAGATTTGGAATAATTGTTCTGTCTTTTCTATTCCTTAGCCACTTTCTGGTTATTAGTTTATAATAAATAGTTGCTGTATTAGCAGCTTACAGTTTCCAACTACTGACTAACTCTTGACTTGAACCAATCATCAAACGTCACGTGTACAATCAGTTACACTGACTAATATTTTCAATAGCCTCCCTCTAACTTAGTGTTGAAAGTGGTTCTACTCTAAGTTTGGATCGTAACTGAGGAAATTTTATGATTGAAATTGCCTTAATGAATACATCAGCAATTTGATCTATAGAATATGCATGTACTGTCTCTCTTACAAAGATGGATCAAGTTCTATGTGCTTTGTTCGAGCATGTACAACTGGGTTTGCTGCCAACGTAATAGTGTTGAAATTATGACACTATATAACTGGTGTTGTTGCAGTTTTGACCCGCAACTTTCTAAAAAGTCATTGTATCCATACCATTTCAAAAAAAAAAAAAACTTGCAAGACTTTTGAACTCAAATTCTGTTGACAATCTTGAGATATCATGTTGCTTCTTTGACTGTCACGAGATTAAATTGTTTCGTAGAAATACACAATACCCTGAAGTAGATCTTTGATCATCCACATTTGTAGCCCAGTCAGCAACCCTCCATCTCTAAAGCTAAATCAGGATGTTTGAGATGTAAACCATAGTCTAAAGTACCTTTTAGGTACCTTAGAATATGCTTAACAGCTTTCCAATAAACCTCTAAAGGATTATGCATAGATTGAGAGACTTTATTGACACTAAAGGCCAATTCAGGCTCATGGTGACATAGTGGAGTGCTGCTGCAATGCTTCTATAGAGCTGAACATTCTACACTAAATCACTTCCATAACTAGTTAATTGAAGTCCACTAATCATAGGTGCTGAAATTGGCTTAGCACCTTTCATTTGTGCCTTGCATAGTAAATCTGATATGTGCTTGGTTTGTAACAAACTCTCATTTGTTTTCTTCACTTCAATTCCTAAAAAGAAAAGCATTTCACCAAGATCTTTCAAAGCAAATTTCTTGTTCAAACTAGCAATCAGATGTTAAATAGTTTGTGAGCAACTACTATTAATATGTCATCAACATAATCCAGGATAAAGGTTGTATGTTGAGCAGTAATTTTGACCAAAGGAGACTTATCTAATTTTGCTGATGTGAAGCCAAAATCAAGCAGTGCAGTATAGAGTTTCTCAAACTAAGCCCTGGTGCTTGTTTGAGACCGTACGAGGATTTGTGCAATCTGCAAACTTTCTGAGGACACTGAGGATCAACAAAACCCACATGTTGTTCCATGTATACTTCACTCATGTACCCATTTAAGAAAGTAATATTGATGTCTAATTGCCTTATGCACCAATCTCTGCTCAAAGCAATAGTCAGCACAACTTTAATAGTTGTGGGTTTTACTACCGCACTAAAAATCTCAGTGAAGTCAAACCCAACAGCTTGGTGAAAGCCTTTTACCACAAGCTTGGCCTTGTACTTCTGAAGTGTGCCATCTAGGTTCTTTTGAACCCCCCAAACCCACTTGCATTCAATGGCTTTCCTTCCTTCAGGCAGTGAGACCAATGACCAGGTTTGATTCCTCATGAGTGCTACATACTCATCCTCCATTGCAGCCCTCTAATGATCTTGCTGCATAGCTTTTTCTACAGTTGTAGGAACAGTACTAGCTATATACACTTTGGGCTTTTTAATGCCATTTTATCCCGTGGTCTGCATTGCATGAATATTACCTGCCTGAAGTCTGAGTTGCTTAGCTGTAAAAGATCAATGATTACATGGCTCACAAGGAGGGTTAGAAGTACTAGCAAGTGTAGGTTCAACAAATTGACGATCTGTTACAAGAGCTAGAGGTAGAGGGAAGAGATTCAACAAAGGAAGAAACAAGTGGAATGAGAGTAGATGGATGAGAATTGGAAGGAACAGTAGAAGAGGGCTGAGATTGGGCAGCAAAGACAGTTTGAGCAAAAGGAAAGGAATGTTCATCTTATATGACATCCCTAGAAATGAAAATGCGACCCTTATTATCCAAGCATTTGTAGCCTTTATGGTTGAGATACAGCCAAGAAAGTTACAAAGGGTAGATCTAAAACTGAGTTTGTAAGAGTTATAAGGTCTAGCGTTTGGGCAACGAGCACAACCAAAAACTCTAAGTTGATTGTGCCGGAATTCATACAATATATGGGTTAATATATTAAATAAATATGTATTAAAGGCTGTCTAATTAAAAGTGATCAATTTAAATTTCGGTCTTTTAATGCATTATTAAGTGTATAACATTTATGTGTAGAGACTAAAATATAATAACTGATTTTATGATGAGCTAAATTGATAATTAAGAATAACTATTACGGTTTAACAGTTATATAAAAGGGTTATGGTCCCCAAGTTAATACGGAGATATTACAGAGACAAACTTTAAAGGAGGACTTATATACGATACCTAGAAGATTTTCAACCTACAAACTCGGGAATCATAATTCTATCTATAGATTCAGGTTAGCTTTCGCATCTTATTAATTATCTTGTTGATTTGACATGAATAATCTTAAGTGATGATGATTTTTATCACAATATTTTATTCTAATAAATGGTATATAGAGCCTCTTCATGGTAAATCATTAAGAATCAATAATTTTTTAGATGTGATTTTCATAAAAAAATTCATTGTTCTTTAAAATTCTTACATTTGAGAACAATTGTTTGAAAAATTTTGGTCCAATATTTTATGGAATAAATCTTTCGTTGAATTTGATTATATATATATATATATATATATATATATATATATTATATGGCTTAACTTTGAATTTGGTTTAATGTATATAATCGGTTTTTGTGTGTGTGTGTATGGCTTAACTTTGAATTTGGTTTTATGTACATAATCGGTTTGTGTGTGTGTGTGTGTGTATATTTCAGAGAGTTTCGGTTTACGAATCATATATATATATTGAGAAAATCTTTTTTTTCTTTTCTCGGCAACTGTGCTGCAATAATCAAAAGAAACATTTTCTTTTTAATGCTTTTCCTTATGCCGCACTACGGCATATATATTCAGTATACGGCCATATGTACTCAACGTTGTATGTTTGTTAAGAATCTGGATTTTTTTTTCTTTTGATCGTGAAACACGATAGCCTTGTTGCCAAAAAGAAAAAGCAATATGTTATGGGTCGGCCGGAGAAGCTTGGCGGCGGCACATGCTTCGGGCGGCGTGCATATGCCTAGCAAGCAGCGGGCCCTAGGGATTTTTAGAGTTCTAGGCATTGGCCCATAACTAAAATAAGGAAAAAAAAGGACTTTTGATATACGGGCCCAATTGGCCCGTGACCAGAAGGCACCCAAGGGGTTAAACCCCTGGGTGACCCTTTATTAAAAAAAAAAAGAAAAAAAGGGAAAGAAAGGGGGTTTGGGTCCACCGACCTGGTCCAGCCTCGACCCAATCAAGGTGACCTTGACCAGTTGACTTTTGACTAAATTTTTTTATAGTTTATTTTTATTTTTTATTTTAATTTTGGTCTTTTTTGTATAATTTTAAATGTAAATATTGGTATTTTATATATATTTTGAGATGAATTAATTGAAGCAACATGTTATCAAAGTGGGCTCTATTGTGGAAATTAATTTGTTTTGAAATATAAATGGTTATGTCTATGCAACTTATGTGAATATTAACTGGCCCAAAGGAATGCAATATTTGACAGAATTGCATTATACCTGTGGTAATAAACACATGATAATTATCCAGTTTTACATATGAACAATAAATTGGCCCAAAGGAAGATTTATTGTTTGACATGTTCTTATTGTCAGTTTTTGATTACTACACCAAGATATCACTTACAAGTTAATACTTTTGTCCAAAGACTATATATTAATGTAGTGCTCAATATCTTGAGATGAGGTTACCTTTATTTGAATTTATTATTGTTATTTTGGATTATTATGTGAGCTTTTTTTGGGTTTGTTTGTTTTGTTCTCTGTTTTAGCTACTAGTTCTGCCTCAAACATTATTGCCAACATCAATTCAATTCCTATGTTGAATGTTAGCAACTTCAAATCATGGCAAGAAAATCTCCTTATAGTTCTCAGAGTCATGGGTCTCGACCTTGTGTTAAGGGTTCCTTATCCTACATCTCTTACAAATAAGAGTTCTTTTGATGAAAAGAGGGACATATAAAAGTGAAAAAATTCAAATCGCATGTGTATGATGATCATGAAGATGGCCATTTAGGAAGCATTCAGGGGCACTATATCAAAAACGATAAAGAAAGCTAAAGGGGGCATTTGGTTTGCAGTAATCAGTAGGAATCATATTCCCGGGAAAATGATTGTAGGGAATATGATTCCCAAGAACTAAGATTATTACGTTTGGTTGCACATAAGAATCTTCTATTAGATTTCTAGGAATAATATATTACTGTGTTTGGTTATACATAGGAATCTTGTATAATTGACAAAATAATTTATTGTATTACCATTAAATGTATCAATATAATATATTAGAACTAATATTAAATAATAATAATAATATAAATGTAAATAATAAAATAATATTATATATAATTTAACATTATTATTACTATGAATATTAATGTTATTATTATTATTATTATTATTAAATAATTATTATTTTATATTAATATAATACTTTCTTTATCTTATATAAAAATATTAATTTATAATAATCATAGAATTATTATTTAATAATATATTAATATTAAAATATTGTATATAGTATAAAATATATTGATATGAATATAAATAATAATAAAAATACAATTCTTAATAATATATTAATATTAAAATTAAATAAACATATTGTTATAGAAAATATTAAACATATTTAGCTATATTTTATATTTATAATTATTATAATAGTATTTATATAGTTTAATATTGATATTGATATGCATATTAATATTAATATTATACTATTTATATTGATGTTATATTATTATGTTTTTATTATTATTGTTATTATTATTCTTATTATTAAATTATAATTTTATATTGATATAATATTTATATGTATATCATATATTAATATTAATTTATAATAATAGTACAACATTATTTTATTTTATTATTATAGTATTTATATATATTATATTTAGATATTGTATATGTAATATATTATATATGTTTATTATTATTGTTAATGTTATTATTATCATTATTATCAAATTATTATTTTATATGAATATAATTTTTATATTTATATTGCATAGAAATATTAATTTATAATGATAATATTATTATAATAATTTAATAATAATATAATTATTATCATCATCATCATGGAAACAAAGATGAGATTTCTATAGTTTTGAGATTCCTAGGAATATGAATATCACCTTGTGGGTGGGCTTCATATTACCCCAAAATGAGGTAATCTGAATCCCACGGGAATTAGTTTCCCAGGAATCCAAAACTTAGATTACTATATACCAAACATGAGAATCTTACAGATTCTCATTCCCATCTTAGGATTACTGCATACCAAACACCCCCAAAGAGTTCTTTAAAGACATTGAGAAGAGATTTACTAAAAATGAAAAAGGCTGAAACAAGTACACTTTTGGCAAGCCTCATCTCAATAAGATACAGAGGTAAAGGGAACATGAGGGAGTACATCACGGAGATGTCTCATCTTGCTTCAAAACTGAGAGCACTTAAGCTTGACCTTTTTGAGGACTTTCTTGTGCATTTTGTTCTTATATCAGTTCCTACACAATTCTACTAGTTTAAGGTGAGCTATAACTGCCAAAAGGAGACTTGGTCTCTTAATGAGATCAATTCACATTGTGTGCAAGAAGAGGAAAGGTTGAAGCAGGAAAAGACAGAAAGTGCTCACTTGGCTAATACTTCCAAGGACAAAGTGAAGAAAAGAAAGAAGGATAAGGAAGCTATAGTTATGGCACCTTAAAGGAAGCAACAAAAGAGACCGAATGATCTGGAAGGTACGGGTTGTTTCTTCCGTGGAGCTGCAGAATATAAGAAGAAGCATTACACTAATTATCATGCTTGACATGCTAGGAAAGATATGCTTCTTAATTTGGTTTGTTCAGAGGTTAATTTAACCTCGGTATCTAAACATACTTGGTGGACAGATTTTGGTGCAACCACTCAAATCAATGTATTTATGCAAGGTTACCCAAGATACCGAAAGTTAAATGATGGTGAAAAAAACATCTATGTGGGTGATGGCAAGAAGGTTGAAGTTGAAGCAATAGGGAAATCAAGATTATTGTTAAAGATTGGATTTTATTTGGATCTTGATGAGACATTTATTGTACCGTCTTCTAGATAGAATTTGATTTCCATTTTTATTTTAGACAAATTTGGTTATTCTTGTTCATTTGGAAATAGAAAATTTAGTTTGTTTCATGATTCAAAATTGATTGGTTTCTGTTCTTTGTCAAGTTACGATAATCTTTATTTAATTAATATAATTGCTTCATTTAATGAATCTCTACAATTAAGTATATGAGGTATAAAGAGAAAATTAACCAATGAGAATTTAGCTGCGTCATAGCATAAGAGATAAGGTCATATCTCCAGAAGGAGAATAAAGAGATTTGTGTCAGACGAAATTCTCAACCCCTTAGACTTTACATATTTTGATATTTCTGTTAACTGTATTGAGGGAAAACAAACCAACAAAAGGAGATTTAAAGCTAACAGGACTTTGGACATCTTAGGACTTATGCATACAGATATTTATGAGTTAATCCCTACAATTTCTTGGAATGGTCAACAATAATTTATAACACTCATAGATGATTTTTTTAGATATGGCTACATATATCTCATTCATGAGAAGTCACGGTTGCTAGATGTGTTCAAAAATTATAAGGCTGAAGTTGAAAACCAACTGAACAAAAGGATTAAAAGCGTCAGGTCTAACCGTGGTGGTGAGTACTATGGTATATATAACAGTTCAAGTGAACAAAGTCTAAGACCATTTGCTAAGTTCCTAGAGGAAAGCGATATTGTCCCATAGTACATTGTGCTGGGTTCGCCCACTATGAGTGGTGTTGCTGAAAAATGAAACAAGACGCTTAAAGATATGGTAAGGAGTATGATTTCTCATCCACCTCTACCAAAATCACTTTGGAGAGAAGCACTTAAGACTGTAGCGTATATCCTTAATAGGTTATAATTAAAGCAACTATCAAAACCCCTTTTGAACTTTAGACAAGCAAGAAGCCTAGTTTAAAGCATTTGCATGTTTGGGGATGTCTAGTTGAGACAAGGCCTTATATGCCTAATGAAATGAAACTAGACTCAAGGATGGTAAGTTGTTATTTTATTGGATACTGTGAAAGATCCAAAGGGTACAAGTTTTATGATCCCACGACAAAGTCGATTTTGAGACAGGAAACGCCCGATTCTTTGAGGATGTCTAGTTTGCAGGGGGAGATAAGGTTAGGGACTTTGTCTTTGAAGAGAAATATGTTGATATTCCCACAGCTGTTATTAACATTGATCAAGCTTCTATTCTTCAAATTGTTCAAGAAGCAGACTTATATCAAGACAATGTCAAAGAACCTCCTATTTCAGAAATTGTTCTAGAAGAATAAACTCTACCACCTCAAGAACCTATGTCATTAAGGAGATCCACTAGAGAAAGGAGAAGAACGAAACCAAATGATTACATTGTATTTCTCCAGGAACATGAGTTTGACATTGGTATGGTGGAAGATGATCCAATCAACTTCCGTCAAGCCATGGAAGTTCTAGATCTCAAGAGTTGATTGATGCCATGAATAAACAGATAAAGTCTATAAAGGACAATGACATTTGGGATGTTGTCCCATTGCCTAAAGGAGTGAAACCCATTGGTTGCAAATGGATATTTAAGACCAAGAGGGATTTAAAAGGTGATGTGGAGAGGTACAAGGCTTATCTTGTCGCTAAAGGCTTTACACGGAAAGAAGGCATCGACTATAAAGAGACTTTCTCTTTGGTTTATTCGAAAGACTCTTTCAGGATTGTAATGACATTAGTGGTGCATTTTGATCTTAAACTTCATCAGATGGATGTTAAGACTACGTTTCTTAATGGCGACATTGATGAAACAATCTACATGGTCTAACTGGAAAACTTTGTGTCGAGAGATGCAAAGAAGATGGTTTGCAAATTAAAGAAATCCATCTACGGGCTTAAGCAAGCTTTTTGTCAGTGGTATTACAAATTTCATCAGCTTATCATCTCGTTCGGTTTTGAGATAAATGTGGTTGATGATTGTATATAGCACAAGTTTAGTGAGAGTAAGTATATTTTCCTAGTTTTTTATGTCGATGACATTTTGCTTGCCAGTAATGATATAGACTTATTGCATAAAATCAAGGGATTTCTATCAAAGAAATTTGAGATGAAGGATCTTGGTGACGCCTCTTTTGTGTTGGGTATACAGATACACCGAGATTGCTCTTAGGGTATTCTTGGATTATCGTAAAAAGGCTATATCGAAAAGGTTCTTAAGAGATATGGCATGCAGGATTATAAACCGAGTGATACTCTTATAGCTAAGGGAGACAAGTTTAGTCTCAATTAGTGCCTTAAGAATGAATTTGAGATTCAGAAAATGTAGACGATTCTTTATGCGTCAGCAGTAGGAAGTCTGTTGTATGCTTAGGTTTGTACGCGTCTGGATATTGTATACATTACAAGGATGTTAGGTAAATACTTGAGCAATCTTGGAAAGGATCATTGGATAGCAGCCAAATGAGTCTTAAGGTATTTATAGAGAACAAAAGACCATATGCTCACGTATTGGAGGTCAGAATAGCTTAAGATCATTAGGTATACTGACTCCGATCATGTTGGATGCCAAGATAGTATAAAATCTACGTCGGGCTATATCTACCTTCTAGTTGGAGGTGCTATCTTTTGAAAGAGTGCTAAACAGTGTCTTATAGCATCCTCTACTATGGCGACAGAGTTTATAGCGTGTTATGAGGCGTCCAATCATGGAATATGGCTGCGAAATTTTGTCACAGGGCTACACATAGTGGACAATATTCAAAGACCACTTAAGTTCTTTTGTGACAATAACTCAGCAGTTTTATATTCTAACGATAACAGGAGCTCGACGAAGTCAAAGCATATAGACATCAAGTTCCTGGTTGTGAAAAAAAGAGTTTAGAGTAGACAGTTGTCTATAGAGCACATCGGTATAAACTCTATGATTGTGAATCTGCTTACTAAAGGATTGCCACCCAAAATGTTTCATGTGCACACTACTTGTATGGGTGTCATATCATTTCAGGATATTCAGTTTTAATAGGAGTTTGTAATTTTAGATGCTTTTCTGATATAGACATTTTCAGTTATTTTAGTTTATAGATATTTTAAGGTTATTTTTTGTAGAAACAAAGTTTTAGTTTATTCACACTTTGATTTTGGTATGGTTTAATCTCATTAAGACTTTGAGGTGGACCAATTGAAAATAGGCATGTTAAGATCACATTGCATTAAATTTTCATGCTACACATCCTTGCTTGATCTTTGTCATTAGTTGTATTAGTATATATGATCATTGATAGGTCTAGTTACAATATATATAATGAATGTCGCTTTGGTCCTATATTGATATGATTAATAAATAAGATTGTTGAGATGCATAAGGTTTTGATAGCAAAATTCATGAGCTCATAAGGTATAATTCACATTTATAAAGTTTCATATATAACCTAAGTGAGAGATTGTTGGAGTAAATCCAATATATAGGCTAATATATTAAATAAATATGTATTAAAGGCTATCAGATAAGGTTGCCTAATTAAAAGTGATCAATTTGGGTTTTAGGTTTTTAATGTATCATTAAGTGTAAGCCTTCTATGTGCAAAGACCAAAATATAATTACTAATTTTATAATGGGCTAAATTGGTAATTAAGAATAACTATTAGGGTTTAGCAGTTATATAAAAGGGTTATGATCCTCAAGTCAGTACGTACGTTACTTTTCTGTTCCCCTTCTACAGAGAAATTATAGAGGCAAACTTTGAAGGAAGATTTATATACCAAACTTGGAAGACCCTCAACTTACAAACTCGAGAATCACAATTCTATCTATGAATTTAGGTTAACTTTCACATCTTATTAATTATCTTGATGATTTAACATGAATGATCTTGGGTAATAATAGTTTTTATCATAATATTTTATTCCAACAGATTGTAGTTAAATTTAGCATGAAAAGGAACTTCAAGAGGATTTTGTGGTGCAAAGCTAGTGTACAAAGTCTATTAAAAGATAAACATTAGTTCCATAAGCCTCATCCCAGAATTTTAAGGGCATAGATGCTTGTGCAAGAAGAGTTAAACCAGTTTTAATAACATGACGATGTTTTCTCTTAGCTATGCCATTTTGTTCGTAAGTGTGTGAATAGGGGTGTATGTGAGTGATACTAACTCTAGAAGAAGATCAATAAAGGCTTGATATTCACCTTCCTAATCAGTTTGGAGAGATTTCATCTTATATTCAAATTGAAGTTCAACATGATTTTTGAAATTAGTCAAACCCGTTTGGTAGTGTTTTCAAAATAGGTGAAAATGATTTTGTTTTAAAAAATAAAAATTTTTGGAGAATTATGCTGAGAATGTTTTTGAAATTTTTGCCTTAAAAAGTATGCAAAAACATTTTCAAAAACTCTTGAAACAATACCAAATAGTTGTTATTCATCTGATTTATTTTAGATCAAATAGATTCAATAAATCTAGAATAGGAATTAGTAAATTGATATAGTATTTATGACCACTTGAGAAAGGAATAGAAGAAGGACCCATAAATCAGAATGCACAAGTTGTAGGAATTTAGTATATTTTGTGTTAAAAACTATAACTAAAAATTTGTGTATTTCGCCTAAATAGTCAGCGATCTATCGTTGTCAGTTAACACCCGTCAGACTATGTTGCGCACAATCTAGAGCTTGCACACTAAGGCATCGTTATGCAGGTGGATAAGCCTGTCCGCCTCCTCCTCGGTAAAGGTAATGGTAGTATTTTTTAGTCGACATATCTTGTTGATATGCTTGGACATATTCATCAGATCTCCTTTTGCGGCTAAGCGAGCTTCCCGGACATAGGCCTGCCAGTCACTAGCAGTATCCTCGGTAACTGACTCTTGAAGATCATATGTATAATGTTCGGCGGATCTAAGGCACTTATACCATCAGCATTTAGTATTGTCGGGCTAGCCTTCCCTGGCCGGCTGGTCATTTTTCCAAACGTTGTTTATGGGAGTGAGAACTCATTCAACGAACGCCCGAAGGTGTCCGTCTCAAACGAGTTTCTGAATTTGATACTTCAGTTGAATTCAATCCTGTGTATTGTGTCCAATGTCCCTGTGGAAGTTGCAATACTTGTTTTGGTCTCTTTTTACTCAATTTCCTTCTAAAGGTGGTGGGTCCACCAACAGATTATGGTTACTCAGTTGATTCGATGCCTTATCTATAGTGGCAACTATAGGCGTATAGCTTTGAAACTTCTTGGTGGGAACCCTGGGCTTGTCAATCTTTGGCTTCTTGCTCTGCTCGGTTCCATCCTAGTCAGGCAGGTCCTACTTGTTCTTCTTTCCTTTCTTGCTACTCCTTTCTCTTTCTCGATGGCTTTTCATATAGTCCACAACATCCATATGTTTCTTTGTGTAGCGAGCATCTAGGAGAAGTTGCTCGGCTGATCCAAAACGAGCAACCAGAACAAGCCTTTATCTCATAACCCTTTACAGAAGGCATGAATAAGGGTCTCATTCTTGACGTGCCTCACCTCCAAAGCTACTCAGGTGAAGCAGTTGATACAATCCCTTACTTCCCTGTCCTTTTGCTTCACAACATAGACATGAGTAACCTTTTTCCTTCTTGACCTTGATGAAGTGAAAGCTATTAAAATGCTTCAGAAAGTTGTTGAAAGGAGAGTTCATTGTGCCTTGCTCAATGAGCCCAAACCACTGTCGAGTAGAGCCGGTCAAAGTCAATGAGAATGCCTCACACATTGTTGCATCGCTAGCATTCTGCAACATCATGTGACCCCTGTAGAGTTCTAGGTGCTCATCAACGTCCATCGTTCTGTCATATTTTTTTATTAGTGGCACCTTAAACTTGTTCAGTACGGGAGCCCTCATGATCGCATCGATGAAGGGCTGGTCAGGCATGCCACCCTCGTCGACTACTTGTTGTTCTTGATCTGGTCGATCCATTGCTATAGGTCATGTAGCTACCGGTTATTAGTGTTTTTGGGTAGTTCGACTTGATACGGGCCTCCACCTTCTGCCCTATCACTGCCTTGAGCTTCTGGTAGGTTTCTAACAAGGTGAATGTCTCGATTCTTGAGCCTGTCAAATATTGAAGCCTAGGAGCCTTGAGGGGAGCGATGCGGCCATCTCGGGCCTCGAGCTGACCATCACGGATTAAGCAATTGCTTTGGGAGGCATTCTTCGAAGCTACAGAGTTTCCTTCGCTATAGGACCCATCGCTCGGCCCTACTCGACCACCTGCACAGTTTTCCAAAGCCAACGAAAGAAGGATTGGGGGCGGTTGTTGTCGCGCTTGTTGTTGTGCCATCTACTCTGTAAGGAGATGTACTGCCATGGTTAGTTCTCGAATTGGGTCCTCGATGGTTGGAGCTGTCCTATCCGTGCTGCCCTGCCCATCTAATCAAGACCAAGCCATGCAGGGCCTACTACAAGGTCTACATGGCTTCAGTTTTGGCTGTTCCCTGACCCTCCTTATTAGGGGGCTTCGTCCTGAGTGTGTCCTCTTATGGCCATGTCAAATGGAAATGCTGTTAGGGCATATGGCCCTCCTTCTGCATCGAAATATTGATGCCTTGTTGTTACTCAACACTACGTGTGGCTGCGGTGGTCAGACTTCCTGTCCTACTTGTCTTGGCTTCCTAGGGGGGACCTGCAACAAGAAGAGGGAATGCTTCAGAGGTCAATGGGACATCAGTGTAGTGCCTGCCAAGGGCTCTCTGATACTCAAGTCAGGTATCTGTTCTATCGAGAGTGAGAGTAAAGTAAGGTATGGGAGTATGATCAGGTGTAAGGAGGGTTTGACTCTTGATCCAGGTGCTCTATATGGTGGTGTCAGGGGTTAGTTGACTTGTGTCACAATCCCAAAAGATGGAAAACCGTTCATCTAAGGGCTGCAATGAGGCCATTTGGTGGCCTTGGAAATGAGTTATCACCTAGCTTCAGGCTATGTTCATCCGATCCGAGCACATGTTCTTCCCGAAGAGGCGACATCTTGTGTGGCAGTCAAAAGAGTTGTTGGGGATCACCTCGGGAAGAAGTGTCAATCAACGGGGAGTTGTATGAGCTCCAAAAATATCCCTTGTCTGAGTAAGGTGGCCAGACAGCCGAGGTGAACTCTTTGGGAAAATGTGCCTAACATACCCCTAACAAGGTATAAATTAAAAAAAAAATAAAAATAAATTTCTAGTGAGAATATCCTTATTGTTAGTACATGTTTTTTGACACTATGTATGACTAAAATCACATCAAAATAAAAAAAAAATATTTGCAAAACAAAAAAAAAAATATATATATATATATATATATATATATCTATGGGGTTTTTGGGAGCATCAATTTAAACCATTGGGTTAAAACCATTTTAGTGTGTGAGAGCTTTACATTATACCTCTTTTTTTTTGTACTATAACATATAAGAGTTTTATATTGTAGCGGTTAAAAGTTTTAGTTAGAATTGAGAATGTCAAACACTATAATAAAAATCAAACATTTCATAAAAAACTATTGTTTGGGTATTCTTCACAACATAGCTCTCAATATGTACCTAGTAGTTCTTGAAAAAATATAGTGATGCAGTTTTTATGTCATTTATTCTAAAAAATAGTCTATGCCACCGTAACCCACTGAAGTGAAAGGCTGGCTCTGTTACTGTACGAGTCATAGTGTGGCATAACATGCATTTTTTTTTATAAATTAAATGACACATTAATTGGGTTGGATGAAGGCATGAGAATACCACTAATTCCTTTTTGCTTAGCAAAAAAAATAAAAAAAATTGTTTGTTTGATTAATTCTTCTTCTTTTGTCTAAGTGGAAAATAAACTGAAAAATGGACAAAATGGAGACAAGTGATGTCCCCCCTCAGGACTACTCAAAAACGAAATTACAAATACGTTAGAATGTCAAAAGATTTTCTGTTACCATAACTACGTAATCTTATTCTTACCGAGCAATTAATTAATACATGCTGCACCAATTTGGCAAAAGATAGCGGGGCAGCGGAAATTGTAACTTCATCAATTAATTAAGGAGAATAATTATTTTTCTTCTCTTTTTTTTTTTTCGTTATTCGAGTCTCGTTTCGTGTGTGTATGTTTTGCAAATCATGATAAAGGCATCTGATTGATGAGAAAATGTGGCACGAAAACGGACTTTTAGTAGGCTTTAAATACTAAAGATAAAAGGATCAAGTTATTTGTCATTTTACTAGGAAAAACAAAGTTGTTTGCCATTTAGAGATGAGGGAATTCCAAATAAATTTATGGTGTCAAATCTCAACTATTAAGGGACATATTATCCACTTAATTGGAAGGCTTGAAACTGACACCATATGAAAACGAGAAAATTAGCAACGACAATTGTCATCTATCAAAGGCCCTTGTCATAACATGTACGAAAAACGTAACATTCAGCCTGTCATTTTTTGAAAGAGAAATAAAAATTGTAATGCTTGGAGAGAGTTTGAGATTGAGGATGTGTTTTTCTTTAATTGCTTGATGAAAGTTGTTGCGCGTCGTCGATCACATTGACTGAACGTCGTTTTATGTAATCTTCTAAGATTGTTCTTGTTCATCTGTTATTTAAGAGTGAGATTGAATCTTGATCAAGATCTAAAACAAATGACAGTGAAATCAGTTTTATTGTTTTGAAAAACCTTGCACACCAAATAACTAGACTATAAAAGCATTAGCGAAAATGACAAGGTTTGATGAAAATAATTTATCAATTCCATCATCTTTACGTTTAATTTTACAGTCTTTGCAACGTACCCGTCAATTAAATTCCTACATTTAGAGAGAAGAATAAAAAAGGCTCAACATTTCTTTCTGTGCAGCTTAAAATATTAATTGGACATTGAATATTGCTCCTCCAAATTGATCATGTCAACCTCTCTAACGGACATTACTGGGCAGCTTTTCTTTTTCCGTGGTTATGAATTGCAGGTGGTTAGAAGTTATAATCAACCAGTATTCATTAATATGCTTTCAGCAAAACCACATCGACTTAACTTTATTAGAATGCATATTTTAGAGAAAAAAAAAAAAAAACTGCCGAAAGAATTATTTCAAAAAAAAGGAAAAAGAAAAAGCACTGAAAGAACGAAAAAAGGGTGGTTCTAATACCGCTGTGTATTTTTGGAACAGATCCCACTAGCATAACATGTGTAAGAGAAAAACGTAATATGTGGCCAACAAGGGTAGAGTAAAAAAAAATTAGTAGTGTAGAGGAATAGGATTGAGGGCTTGACTAATAAGGCAGGGCAAATAAAAAATCTAAAATTTTAGAGGAAGAAAATATACATATATATATATATATATATATATGAATGTTAGGCAAAATATAATTTTAAAAAAGAGGCAAAACACAAGTTGTATAAAATTTATATACAAAATAATAAAAAAAAGTTCAAGAAAATAGCCACCCACCTCGGCCGTAGGTGGTTCCGCCCATGATGGCAATTAAACGTAACATTAGTGTTTAATTCACGTAACACCAGTAAATTTATCATAAAGGACCATATATATTTTAATTATTATAGTGTAAAGCTCTCATATGTTACAGTGATGAGAAAAAATAAGCTACAGTGTAAAGTTCTCACCTCTTATAGTTTTTAAGTCAAAAGTTTTAATTCTAACCATACTAACCATACTTTTATTAGTCATCTAAAAATTATACTATACAATTTTAGTGTCAATGTTACAATCAATGACTACCCAGTTATGTTTGTTTATTGTTTGAAGGACGTTCTATTCAAGCGATCCATTAAAAAGCCCTATATATAGTATTAACAAAAGAAATTAAACGATTTTATGACGCACTCATTACACAAAGTGTGACGAGAGAGCTTTGCAGCACCGTAGCCCTATACATATTTAAATGAAGCTGAAATGACATTCCTTAAATGTACCAAATTTGCTGTTTGCAAACACTGGACCCCCTGCGGACAAATTATATGGCCGTGAGCAAAGGTTCAGCATTTCGACATTAATTGCCAATAAAAATGCATTAAATAAGTCATCTGAACTCGCAGTAAATTGTGAAGTCATTTGGTGCTCTGCTTTTCGAATTCAAACGGTTGAAAAAACACAGACAGGAATTATGAAAAATTGACGTGAGTGACACGTGTGTTGACTCTTCTGTCGAGTTCCGTTTCACAAAGTCCTCTTCTCGTGGTAAGAAAAAAAAAAGGGCTTGTCCTATGTTTTTGGATATGGCTAGAGTTCTAAGATTTGTCGTAATGAAATCAAGTTTTCTAATTTCCCCGAAAATACTGCACAATATTTCATGTGACATAATTTACCTTCCCAAAAAATATATACATATATATATAAGCAATTTTTTTTGTCTAAAAAAAATAATTTTGTTCCATTAATAAAACATGACATTTTAGGCATTAAATTAATTTTTTAATACTCTAATTTATAATTAAAAATAATTCTATATTACATGTTATAAAATTTTAACATAAACAAACATAAATTAAGCCATTAACATTATAATCTAACAATTAAAATATTATATTTTAATAATAAAATAGAATTATTTTCTTTTCCATAAAATTTTCTATATATGTGTATACGCGGGTACAAACATGTACAGGGAGTTTTTCACAAAAGAGAGATTGAAAATGACCTCGACCTAGCTCATACGGGACTAATGGCTTAAATTAGATTAGACTAAGAACCCGTAGCAAGTACAAGGCTGAATAACGTTGCTGAGCCCTCCACCAAGTGTTTTTTTTTTTTCCTTTTTTTTTTTTTTTGTTTTGGAGTGACCTCAACGGATTTTGCTTCTCATGAATTCTCACTTTCTCAGGCCCCCACACACAATACACATGTCATCCCTTGTCAGCAAAACGTGAGCTAGCATTGACAAAGAATCAAAAGGGGGACCAAATAAAAAAAATCTAGACACAAAATTCATAAAGCTGAAAACTACACTTTTTATATGAAATGACGTGGACATATGCGTGTGGCAGTATTTCTAATCAAATAAATGATTACTTACTTGAACAACTTTGAATGGAACTTATCGGAGTATTTTGTCTGGTTCATATGTATTGACCAATTACTGCAAGTAAAGATAATTCAGAAATTCCGTTAATTTTCTTTTCTCTTTTTTTTTTTTTTGATCTATAAAATTTGAGTTAGCATCTCCCTCTTGTCCTTCTTTCTTTTTATTTTGGCCAATTATTATTTATAAGCACCGGCTGATTCACGTGATCTTTACGTCACATGGAGAATATAAATTCACATGAAATTTAGACGTAATCAAGGATTAAATTCCTTGTGTGTTTGGTACACCTTTGGCCCGTTATATAATGGAACAAACAAATAATATGATTATTTATACAAGGTTTCCATAAGATAATTGGTGGCTTAACAGATTATAAATAAAATTAATGGATCACAAGAGCTAACTGCAAATAAAAACAAATTAACAAAGAAAGAAACACAACACAAACACATAATGTATAATTATCTTAATATCTAAAAATAGTTACATCGGAATTACATAAATATATACAGGTATAATGACTTTAATTACTTTATTACCTTGGAAAAGAGTTACCCTTAGAACTGCATGAAATAATTTGACCATAAACAACACACAATAATAATAATTTTTCCTTCATCCTTTCTTTTTTCCTTTTGATATTTTTGTTGAAAGGCACCAAATCGTTGCTTGAGCATTAAAACTTACCCTTCATTCTAAGTAGCTAATTACTGAATAACTAAACAAATCTACCTTTAAAAAATGGTAGCGGCACGTTAATCACGTTAAATCATGAAAAGTTAATCAACAAAGTAATTATAATGCCTCATATATTGCTCATATATACCAATACACTGTAAATATCTTCTATAACAATAAGGTCATCCCACCTAGTATTACAATGAATTTATTAGCTTGGTAGCTACACCAAAATTGGTCGATGGTCATAGAGATACTATATAATAAGAGTAAGACAAATCTTATAGGTATCACACCTCTCACCGTGAATAGAACTTCTTTGTTCGAACGTAAAAAACTAGAGCCAAAACAGTCCCAAGGGAACAAATAGAGCCCCACATAATGAAAGTTTGTCTATAGCATTCCGTTCCCATGCACTTCCCATCCCCATTTCCTTCCTTGCGGTAAAGAAGAGCCGCCAAGTAGCCAAAAAGAAAAGACCCTATTGGGATATTTGCAACTAACACATTATGGTTTACGGAAAAATTTTTTGTACCAAATAACTCTTGTGTTGTTGACACAGAAACCGAGGTGATTGCGCCCGTACACACCCCTATTATGGCTGTACTAATGTAGAGAGAGAGGTTTGTTGGGTTGAGGAGCAAGAAGAATGATCCTGCCATTGGAGCCGCCAACAACGCTATTAAACCAGGTCTTGAAACCACATACTTACTGCTTAAAATTCCCAAAAAAAAAAAAAGAATTAGTAAATTACAATAGAAAAAAAATAAGAACATAAGGCTCGTTTGGTTTGTGTTAGACAAAAGTATAAATATTGCACATAATAATAAAAAGATTTAAACTGTAGTAACACAAATTGCAAACCAAACATTACAATAATTAGTAGTAATGGTTTTCTTACCTTGAGAAGTGATAATCAAGGAGAGAAGGCATGAGACGGCCAAAGAACATAAACGAAGAAGACAGAGAAACAAAAGAAGAGGTTCTAGAGGACCCACGAGACTCGGTTATTTGTCCCAAGTTGTTCAAGAACACCAAACCAAGCGTTGCACTAGAAAAGTACACTGAAAAATATAACCAGAAATCAAGCCTTAATAGCATCTTCTTCACTCCAATCTCCTCTCTAACACCAACAATAATACTATCATCATGATCTTCTTCATCTTTCACCATGACCCCATCTTCTTCTATTCTAACTTCTCCTAACTCATGATCATTAAAATCACACACTCTTCTCCCCCTACTCAAATTCGACCTCTTCGACGCTACTAATTCTCGGATCTTCTCCATCGCCGGAACGGCCAGTGGCACCAAAAGCAAAACTCCAGTTCCAATGACATTATTCAAGGCTGAACTAGACACCAACAACCCTAAACTGCTTATCACGGAATAAACACCGGTGACTATAGTAATCACAAAGAGCACAACAAAACCGGAGTCCATATTGTTGTTTCTGAGCCTTTGATCAACCTCGTTAACGCCTCTAACAAACGGTGAAGTTATAACACACACCGCTAGAGGCAAAATGGAGTTGAGAAGAAGATATGCTTTGGCTCTTTTTGTTGAAGAAAACAAGAACACAACAAAATCTGTGTATATCTTTGCGCTTAGCCCTTGATAGCTAGTCGTCAGCCCGATGGCGGCTTGGCGGTTACGCGGGAAGTTGCGAATGGCGACGACGTAGGAGACGGTGTTGATCCAGCAAATGCTGTTGCCGGCAAGGACGGTGAGGCAGAAAACCTGCCAGTATGATGGAGTAATTGGGATTTGGTTTGTTATGAAGAGGTATTGCAAGCCATAGCCGACCAACCCTAGGATCGAGCCGATGATGAGGACGAGCCAGAGGGGTACGTAGGCGGCAGCAAGGCCCGCGAGCCAACCGAAGAGCTTCCCGGCGTCGGAGGCAAAGGCGAGGTTGTTGAGCTGCAGTTGGGACATGGAGAGGGCGTGCTTGAGTTGGGAGGAGTAGGCAGGGAAGTTTGTGTTGGTGCCACTTATGGATTGGAGCCAAATTACGCCCACAAGGCTTAGCCATTGGAGAGACGCCGTTGAGGCAGGCATAACAAGATCAAAGAGATGTTTGTTTATTTTTTTTTTTCGGGAGGTATAAATATATTTGATATATGATAATTGGTACAACGAAGTCAGGTTTAACTAATATATATATATAAAAGTGAATGTGTGGGCGTGTATCGACGGCAAGAATATAAACACATTATTGTGTGATCACAACAAGCAATAGTGGGTAGTACACATATTGCCCCTTTTTGTGTTGTCCAAATGTCGCCATAATCAATGGCGCAACTTAAAGAAACGAAATATATCTTGGGTCTGGAAGGGCTAACGGGAGACTCGAAGTTCAAAAGGCAGCTGAAACTGTGGTAGTCGTCGAAGGCCCCCGCATAAAAAATAGGCCTGATAATTTTTCTGTTTCTCATAAGCTCCCGTAAGTCAAGGCAATTAAATGCTTATAAGACCTCTTAGAGAATATGTTAAATTACCCGAAGGTTTTTTTTATTTATTGTTTATCATGTTTTTCCCTCCCCTTGAAATTCCTTTTTACAGACTCACTGCTTTGCACTTTTATTTGTTCAATATTTAAATGCTTGATGCACTTTAGAGATAATATCATTTCAATTAGTAATTTAAACAGAAAAGTTTTGTATTTACCTCAAGTCAAATATAATTAATTCTCATTTCTGTATTTTTACTTAATTGTTATTTATTATGTTTTTTTAATGGTAAAATATGCCCAAAAAAAAAAACCCTGTTTTAAGCCATCAAATATGTATCAATTTTTGTCAGTTTTGAATACTTTTTTCTAATTTTAATATAATTTTAGTCCAATGTCACATTCAAAAAACATGCACTAAAATCCAATTGTAGAAAGTTTTTATCTATTTCTTAATCTTTACAGATACTTAACTTTGTAGTAAAATTTCTCCTTTTTGGGGACATATTATTACAAATTAGAAATTCTAATTCTACCTAAAGCAAACAAAAACAACTGAAAAAAAAATAAGTAGAAAAACGAACACAGAAAATTTATAGTATTTAACCCTCAATATGAGAACTATGTCTAGTTTAGCAAGTTGTAGAAAATTTATTATGACAAAAAAAGTTTGCAAGAGAAAGTCATACGCCACTCAACTCTGTGTGTTTTTTCTAATATTTCTAATTTTCGCTAATTCGACGCCCCTTTTATATATAGAAGACCTAAGACAGTTGAATTTTACAAGGGTGATACATATAAACATGAAATTTTGGTCCGGGCCATTAATTACTTGCAACCCTCAATATAGAGCACTAATTTGTCACAACATTAAAATTAGATTCCATAGCATAACACATGTTAGGTGAGCCAAGCATATGTTTTGAATCAAAGAGTATTGTTTGTTAGTATTTTGTGTCTATGCTTTATTCTTTGTATGATAAGATTTCTCTCATACACTAAATGTTATGTTTTGTTTATATCATAAAAAAAGAAGAAGATAAAATTAGCAAAACCTCTCTCACACACACACGCACACACACACACACATATATGTGATGATTGAAAACAGAGCCACATAAGATATTTTTCAAACATAGCTTTCGTAGAATCATTCGTACATTACGGAAAAAAGGCTGATTTATATACACTCTTTGTTATATGAATTCCCTTAAGAGGTAAATGAACAAAGAACTTTCAAATGGCTATATATATATAGAGACGTTGAGGGCTTTTATAAGAAACTTAATTTATAATAACAAGTTCTCTGTTTTTCTCCATCTAAATAAATTGTATTTGATCTTCAACTACGATAATTCGTTCGAGGACATTTTTTCTAAGTGCTCTAATTAATTAACAAAAAATTGTCAAATTTAACGTATAATTAAGCTTCTGAAGGTAAAAGAAATAAAAAATAATAATTCAATGTATTTTCTACAATATAGTTATACGATCCTATTGCAGTTCATGTTTCTAAACAATATGTGTATAAACCTCACAAGTTACAAAGCTAAAGGAGTCCTTTATGTGATTATCTTTATTTTTTTATATTTTGTTTTTATTTTTCACTTTAGTCTTGACATAAATGGCATCTTGATATATTTCAAGAGTCGTGTTTATATACATGTTGTGGTGAAAACTAGAGGCACCACGAAGCTACTGGAGAGTATCAATCAAGGAAGGTGCCAATACTCAATTGTCATATCAAACTAGCTACTATATATAATCCTAAACCACCTAAATATATCTCCACCTAAATATATCTATACAGCAGATGTGGTTGGTTTTCTAAAAGGAATTTAGAGAAAATATAGAAAAATATGGTAAATATATAGAACGTATATAACAAAAAGTTTTATAAAATTTTTATAAAACAACGTTATTAAGTATATTCATTTAACGTTTAATAAAAATATATACAATTTATGCTTATAGCCTTATATGATTGAAACAATTAGGTCAGAAATCTTTTAATGGAAAATGCATTCTCTTAATAAAACCACTAGTTCCTCGCCTAGTTCTTGGTATCAATTGGACGAACGTGCAGGCATAAAAGAAAATTAGGATATCTAGGAGATCAATCACTCACTTTTGTCTCCCACATTAATCTCAACGTAAGAGCAAAGCAAGATTGGGAATGAAGAAATATTATTCTTTCTCTTTCTCTCTCTATGTGCCTACGTTAGGCTCTTTGACAGAGTTTTTGTTAGGATAGATGCTCATAAAACATATAATATATTTGAAATGGACATATTTATAAATAAATAAAGTGAATTTACTCATCATATTTACGTGTATGTAGTTTGAATACTTTGAAAATATCATTAAAATTACATAATTATCTAGTGATTTTAAATATCATATATAAGTATTATATATATGAGGATAATATTTAAAGATGATAATTAAAGAGGATAATATTTAAAGATGATAATTAAAATGGTCAGTAACATATAATTAATTGTTATAATTAATTATTCAATTAAAGTATGGAATCTTTTATTGAGCTTTACTAGTGCATGTCATTTCTATTAAGAATGGAACGGTCTTATTCGAACCGTTAATATAGTGAGTCATTAAATGAGGGCACTGTGCAGAACAAGATTATCTAGGACCGAGATATGATGAGATATGAACAACTAATAATTTCCATTAGATATAGTAAATTCTAATCACATTGACAGATTTTCATGTATAAGATGATCTAAACCTGAGTTATTAACAGACTTTTATTTATGGATTTATGTCATTTGACTTACTCGGTACAGATATAAGAATTAAATCTTATTCCTTATATCTTGGAGGCATGATCAAATAAGTAGCTGGGAATGTTGATATTATAATATATAATCCATTCCTTCTCTAACAAGAAGCAGATAAATTATTCTCTTAAGTACTAATTTTGGGCTTAAAAAATAAGAGCGGTCAATTCATGATTTAGATGAGGAATTTATTATTTGTTAGAGAATCAATAGCACTCAAGGATAAAGAAATAATTGAAAAGGTTAACAGATTTTTACCTAGCTCTAATTATAAATTATTTATGAAAGATCGACTTATATGTAAGGACTATATCAAACGGACAACTCTAAGAAATGAGTAATTAAATATCTATATTTTCAAGAGTGTAATTCCAAGTATTTAGTGGAGTTACATTGGTATTAATACAAAAGTAATATATTAATTAAAAATTTTAATTAATATATTGGTTTTATTGAAGCTTAAAATTATGGGTCTATTAGTCCCCCCGCTATCCTTGTAAACACTGTTTGGACAAATAAAATTATTCTTTTAAATATTTAATTTAGAATTATAAAATTATAAATTAAATATCACTCAAAATAAATTAATTATGCATTAGATTGTTTAATAAATAAAATAAAATAATTAATTTTGGAAGTCACACAATGGGAGGGTCCCACTGTGTGTGGTGCCTAAGCACAAAAAGGAAAGTCCTCTTGTACATATCAAAACTTGTTTACAAAGTTTCCATATTTGGTATTTCTAATTTTTGAATAAATAGGATTTAATTCAAATATCAAAAGTTTAATGTGGAGACAAAATTAGATTAGGTAACAAGCAAAGTTTTTCTTCCTCCTTATCTAAATTGGTGCTGCACACAGATATGGTATCTGTATATGTAGCGCCTATCACATATAAGAAGGGGAAGTTTCTGTCTTTTATTTTAATTAAATATTTGATTTTAAAATTAAAATAAAGTGACTTTCTAAAATTGATTAGCTCTCTTGTTCTCTATAAATAGAGGCCTCCTCTATTCACTTCATATATACTTATGAGTCTCGGAGAGGTTGAGAGTATTTTGTATAAAATCCACTCACATAAGCGTGTAGAGAAAGAGAAAGAAAATGAAGAAGAGTTCTTCTATTTTGGTGACTTAATTTAATTGAGTGATCACTAAAAACTATATTCCTTCTACGCCTACACGTACGTCCATCCGGTGCCAAGGACTAGGTGAGAAAGACATTAGTTTCATAAATAGAGAACGTCCTTTGTAATCCATATTTCACTTTATATTTATCTATCTACCGATAAGCAAATTATTTACATGTTTATTTATTCGTGAAATTAATATAATATATAACGTTTTATAAAGGTTTCAAGAATTTTTTTTTTATACATGATCCATATTATCATCATATTTTCTCTATGTTTGGTGAAAAATGTTTTCCAAAACCAACAATTGCTAACAGAGTCGGCTATATAATATATTAATTTTATGCAATGATTATGAGAAAATCGTTAAAAATAAATATATATATGTTCTCTATTATTGTATGTATGTGATGGGTAAGCATTTTGTATTAATATGTATGTTTATTTATTTTTTTATGTGTTGAATGATAAATGTATGGACAGTGGATTTGGTCGTTAGTTATATGGTTCCAAGGATCTCTTTGATTATCGTTATTTTAATTTCATTAGAATTAATGCTCACCCGAAATTACAAGGTTAGGATTTTTTTGTAATTTTTTTTCCTGCAATTTATATTCTTGTAATATTGAAGATGGAAAAATTCTTGAAGACACAAAGTCCCATAAAGTGCCGAAGAATCGGAACCAACGACTATGAGATAGTTAGAGGTTGACGATTTGAGAAATCATTAAGAAAAATAAAAAATGGAGCAAAAAAACTCCAGCACCGATTATACTGTAGGGGCAGGTGGCCGCGCGCAAAGACAATTAAAATATCTGATTGAGCCCGGGCACTAAAGCTAAAACCCTAGTAGGGTTTCAGGCTTGTTTTTTACTATTTTCTCATTTTTATTTCGATTTTGCCTTTTAGACGTAAGATGACAATTCAAGGAGAATTTATTGAAGATTAAACTAGATTAGGAATTTATTTTAATTTTATTATTTCAATTGGTTTGTAATTTAAATATTCAAAGAACCCGGTCAAATCCATCTTTAACAAATTGAATGCTTTATTTTATGTTTGTAATTTATTGTATGATTCATGCATTATAACATGTCATATTAGTTCTAGTGTGTCTACGATATGTTTTATGACATGCCATGCACACACATGCATTTATTTATTACACTAAAAAAATTTTAATTATATATATTGAATATGCGCTGTAAATTAATTCAATGAGATTAAATTAATTAACAATTGCAAATTTGATTTGCAAAATAGTATTATATATTCAACATTACATTTAAGAGTTAAATTTTACAAATTAATATATTTAGAAATATTAAATGCTTATATCTCTAAAATTGTAAACCATGAGATCATTTACAAATAAAATATATAATTACAAAATATTGAGTAGGAAAGGGTTGCATGACAATATAACCCACTAGCCTTCGTCGTTAGAACTACACTGTAAGGTTCAAATGGTACCTCCAGACAGCATTGGTTTCATCCTCCCCATGGAAGGTGTCTATCTGAATCGATACTAGATTGTTCTTCCTTGTGATAGAAATTTGGGATGTATCTTTCATTTGACCTCCAATACAGAGGCACTTTAGAGTTAAGTATTATGAATCCGAAATAGTGGGTTACACTCAAAACGATATAATTAAATAATTGCATTCTCGACCAATAACGATAGTTAATAAATGTGAAAATATGAGATATTATAAATTATATTTATTAATTGAGAGTGTTTCGGTTTGATTTGTAAATAATTTGGCCTATTGGCACTTTATTTGTAATAAATTGAATTATCGTTGGCTAAATAATTAGTAAACATATTTTATGTGCCTCCATGCATCAAATTTACTATATCTAAAACCTGTATATTTGTTATGATATTTATGCAGGTGAATTAAATGTTTATTTATTTATTATCTTAGTAATATGTCTAATCCAATTGTCAACCTACTTGTACTTGAACAACTTACTGGTGAGAACTATAACAAATGAAAAAGTAACATGAACCTAATGCTCATAAATGATAACTATGAGTTTGTCATTCAGGAAGAGTGTCCTCTAGTCCCCGCACCTAATGCCAGAAGAGCTGCCTAAGAGGCATGTTCTCATTGGCAAAATGCCAACCAAAAAGCCAAAAGCTACTTGTTAGCTGGCATGTCTGAGGTGCTTCGTAAGAAGCACAAGAATATGAACACTACTTATGAGATAATACAGTCACTCGATGGGATGTTTGGGCAACCAAACAAAAAGGCACATTTTGGTACCATAAAGTTGTTCATGAACAACAAGATGATGCATGACACACTGTTCGCGACCATTGCTCACTATGATTAATCATCTTCATAAGGCTGAGCTTAATGGAGCGACCATTGATGAGGTTACATAGGTGGAAAGGATCTTAAAAATTCTAAGTCCTACGTCATGAACAATATGCACATGGGGCTCACTCAATTGTTAAACGAGCTTTAGAAGTTTGCGACTGTCAACTGTGTGGATAGAAAAGAAGCATATGTTGCTAATAATGCTAGTTCTTTCAATCCAAACAAGAGGAAGAACAAAGATGCTGAAAAGCCTATAACTAAGAAAAAGAAGAACTAAGGTAAATATGGTTTACTAGTTTTAGAAACATATGTTGTAGAAAATAAATTCTCAACCTAGGTAGTTGACTTGGAAGCCACTAACCATGTTTGTTCTTCTTCATAGAGAGTCTTAGTTCTTCTCAAGAGCTTGCTGATAGGGAGTACACAACGGTCGTAGAGAATGGAGTTAGGGTTTCGGGTGAAACAGTGGGAGAAGTTAGACATCAGTTTAGGAATAAAAATTTAGTTTTAAAAAATGTTTATTTTATTTAGAAGAAATATGATTTATGTTTCTAGATTAAATGAACAATTATTTAAAGTTTCTTTCAATAATGAAATGGTCTCTATTTTAAAGAATAGTTTAAACATATTTCTTGGAAAACAAAATGATGGTTTATATTTTCTAAACTTAGTCTTAAACCACTGCTTAATACTAAAACGTTCAAAGTAGCCGAACCTAAGAATAAAAATCAAAATATTTCTCATTAAAATAACACATATCTATGGCATCTTAGACTTGGACATATTAACCTAAACAATATTGAAAGACTGGTAAAGGATGGTTCTTGAAGGGAACTAAAAGTTAGTGAATTCCCAATCTATGAATCCTGTTTGGAAGGTAAGATGACCAAGAGATCTTTCTCAACTAAAGGTACAAGTGCCAAGAGCCCTCTCGACTTGATACATACCGGTGTATGCAGACCTTTAAACATCTAAGTAAGAAACGGTTACGAATATTTCATCATGTTTATTAATGATTATTCTAAATATAGTTATGCTTACCTAATGCACATAAAAGCTAAAACTTTTGGAAAGTTCAAGGAATTCCAAGCGGAAGTTGAAAAAAATTAGGGAAACAAATTAAGGTGCTTCGATCGGATTGAGGTGGTGAGTATCTGGACATAAAGTTCATAGACCATTTGATGGAAAACAGAATAGTTTTGCAACTCACTACGCCAGGAATGCCACAACAAAATGGTGTTACTGAAAGGAGAAATCGAACGCTACTTGATATGATGAGATTAATGTTGAGTTAGATTTTTCCACCCACATCCTTCTAAGGATATGCCTTAAGAACTGCTGTTTATATTTTAAACTTGATTCCATTTAAGTCTATACCTAAGACGCCGCTGAAGTTGTGGAATGGCTGAAAGCCTAGTTTGAGGCACATCCACATATGGGGTGTCCAGCATATCTGCTAAAGACTAAGTCTGGTAAGTTAGAACCTCGTTCGGGAGTCTATATCTTTGTAGGATATCTTCAAGGTATAAGAAGAGGTATGTTCTATAGTCCTAAAGATAACAAGGTATTTGTATCGACAAATACTACTTTTCTTAAACATGACTACGTAAAAAGTTTCAAACCAAAGACCAAAATAGTTCTAGAAGAGTTACTTGTCGATCGGATTGGCCCATAGTTGACAAGATTTGTTGACAAACTAGCAAGCGTTGTCGAAGTGTAAGCTTAATAGGCCACAACTTCTAGTTAGACACCTCCAGTGCCTCGTCGTAGTGCTTCGTCTTAATGTGCGGGCGTGTATCTACGGCTAGACTATAAACACATTATTGTGTGATCACAAGAAGTAATAGTGGGTAGTACACATATTGCCCCTTTTTGTGTTGTCCAAATTTCGCCATAATCAATGGCGCAACTTAAAGAAACGAAATATATCTTGGGTCTGGAAGAGCTAACGGGAGACTTGAAGTTCAAAAGGTGGCTAAAACTGTGGTAGTCGTCGAAGGCCCCCGCATAAAAAATAGGCCTGATAATTTTTCTGTTTCTCATAAGTTCCCGTAAGTCAAGGCAATTAAATGCTTATAAGGCCTCTTAGAGAATATGTTAAATTACCCGAAGGTTTTTTTTATTTATTGTTTATCATGTTTTTCCCTCCCCTTGAAATTCCTTTTTACAGACTCACTGCTTTGCACTTTTATTTGTTCAATATTTAAATGCTTGACGCACTTTAGAGATAATATTATTTCAATTAGTAATTTAAACAGAAACGTTTTGTTTTTTCCTCAGGTCAAATATAATTAATTCTCATTTTTGTATTTTTACTTAATTGTTATTTATTATGTTTTTTTAATGGTAAAATATGCAAAAAAAAAAAAAAAAAAAAACCCCTGTTTTAATCCATCAAATATGTATCAATTTTTGTCAGTTTTGAATACTTTTTTTTTTAATTTTAATATAATTTCAGTCCAATGTAACATTCAAAAAACATGCACTAAAATCCTACTGTGGAAAGTTTTTACCTATTTCTTAATCTTTGCAGATACTTAACTTTGTAGTAAAATTTCTCCTTTTTGGGGACATATTATTACAAATTAGAAATTCTAATTGTACCCAAAGCAAACAAAAACAAGTGAAGAAAAAATAAGCAGAAAAACGAACACAGAAAATTTATAGTATTTAACCCTCAATATGAGAACTATGTCTAGTTTAGCCAGTTGTAGAAAATTTATTATGACAAAAAAAGTTTGCAAGAGAAAGTCATACGCCACTCAACTCTGTGTGTTTTTTCTAATATTTCTAATTTTCGCTAATTCGACGCCCCTTTTATATATAGAAGACCTAAGACAGTCGAATTTTACAAGGGTGATACATATAAACATGAAATTTTGGTCCGGGCCATTAATTACTTGCAACCCTCAATATAGAGCAATAATTTGTCACAACATTAAAATTAGAATCCATAGCATAACACATGTTAGGTGAGCCAAGCATATGTTTTGAATCAAAGAGTATTGTTTGTTAGTCTTTTATGTCTATGCTTTATTCTTTGTATGATAAGATTTCTCTCATACACTAAATGTTATGTTTTGTTTATATCATAAAAAAAGAAGAAGATAAAATTAGCAAAACCTCTCTCACACACACACGCACACACACACACACATATATGTGATGATTGAAAACAGAGCCACATAAGATATTTTTCAAACATAGCTTTCGTAGAATCATTCGTACATTACGGAAAAAAGGCTGATTTATATACACTCTTTGTTATATGAATTCCCTTAAGAGGTAAATGAACAAAGAACTTTCAAATGGCTATATATATATAGAGACGTTGAGTTCTTTTATAAGAAACTTAATTTATAATAACAAGTTCTCTGTTTTTCTCCATCTAAATAAATTGTATTTGATCTTCAACTACGATAATTCGTTCGAGGACATTTTTTCTAAGTGCTCTAATTAATTAACAAAAAATTGTCAAATTTAACGTATAATTAAGCTTCTGAAGGTAAAAGAAATAAATAATAATAATTCAATGTATTTTCTACAATACAGTTATACGATCCTATTGCAGTTCATGTTTCTAAACAATATGTGTATAAACCTCACAAGTTACAAAGCTAAAGGAGTCCTTTATGTGATTATCTTTATTTTTTTATATTTTGTTTTTATTTTTCACTTTAGTCCTTGACATCAATGGCATCTTGATATATTTCAAGAGTCGTGTTTATATACATGTTGTGGTGAAAACTAGAGGCACCACGAAGCTACTGGAGAGTATCAATCAAGGAAGGTGCCAATACTCAATTGTCATATCAAACTAGCTACTATATATAATCCTAAACGACCTAAATATATTTATACAGCAGATGTGGTTGGTTTTCTAAAAGGAATTTAGAGAAAATATAGAAAAATATGGTAAATATATAGAACGTATATAACAAAAAGTTTTATAAAATTTTTATAAAACAACGTTATTAAGTATATTCATTTAACGTATAATAAATATATATACAATTTATGCTTATAGCCTTATATGATTGAAACAATTAGATCAGAAATCTTTTAATGGAAAATGCATTCTCTTAATAAAACCACTAGTTCCTCGCCTAGTTCTTGGTATCAATTGGACGAACGTGTAGGCATAAAAGAAAATTAGGATATCTAGGAGATCAATCACTCACTTTTGTCTCCCACATTAATCTCAACGTAAGAGCAAAGCAAGATTGGGAATGAAGAAATATTCTTCTTTCTCTTTCTCTCTCAATGTGCCTACGTTAGGCTCTTTGACAGAGTTTTTGTTAGGATAGATGCTCATAAAACATATAATATTTTTGAAATGGACATATTTATAAATAAATAAAGTAAATTTATTCATCATATTTACGTGTATGTAGTGTGAATACTTTGAAAATATCATTAAAATTACATAATTATCTAGTGACTTTAAATATCATATATAAGTATTATATATATGAGGATAATATTTGAAGATGATAATTAAAGAGGATAATATTTAAAGATGATGATAATTAAAATGGTCAGTAATATTTAATATCATATATAAGTATTATATATATGAGGATAATATTTGAAGATGATAATTAAAGAGGATAATATTTAAAGATGATAATTAAAATGGTCAGTAACATATAATTAATTGTTATAATTAATTATTCAATTAAAGTATGGAATCTTTTATTGAGCTTTACTAGTGCATGTCATTTCTATTAAGAATGGAACGGTCTTATTCGAACCGTTAATATAGTGAGTCATTAAATGAGGGCACTGTGCAGAACAAGATTATCTAGGACCGAGATATGATGAGATATGAACAACTAATAATTTCCATTAGATATAGTAAATTCTAATCACATTGACAGATTTTCATGTATAAGATGATCTAAACCTGAGTTATTAACAGACTTTTATTTATGGATTTATGTCATTTGACTTACTCGGTACAGATATAAGAATTAAATCTTATTCCTTATATCTTGGAGGCATGATCAAATAAGTAGCTGGGAATGTTGATATTATAATATATAATCCATTCCTTCTCTAACAAGAAGCAGATAAATTATTCTCTTAAGTACTAATTTTGGGCTTAAAAAATAAGAGCGGTCAATTCATGATTTAGATGAGGAATTTATTATTTGTTAGAGAATCAATAGCACTCAAGGATAAAGAAATAATTGAAAAGGTTAACAGATTTTTACCTAGCTCTAATTATAAATTATTTATGAAAGATCGACTTATATGTAAGGACTATATCAAACGGACAACTCTAAGAAATGAGTAATTAAATATCTATATTTTCAAGAGTGTAATTCCAAGTATTTAGTGGAGCTACATTGGTATTAATACAAAAGTAATATATTAATTAAAAATTTTAATTAATATATTGGTTTTATTGAAGCTTAAAATTATGGGTCTATTAGTCCCCCCGCTATCCTTGTAAACACTGTCTGGACAAATAAATTTATTCGTTTAAATATTTAATTTAGAATTATAAAATTATAAATTAAATATCACTCAAAATAAATTAATTATGAATTAGATTGTTTAATAAATAAAATAAAATAATTAATTTTGGAAGTCACACAATGGGAGGGTCCCATTGTGTGTGGTGCCTAAGCACAAAAAGGAAAGTCCTCTTGTACATATCAAAACTTGTTTACAAAGTTTCCATATTTGGTATTTCTAATTTTTGAATAAATAGGATTTAATTCAAATATCAAAAGTTTAATGTGGAGACAAAATTAGATTAGGTAACAAGCAAAGTTTTTCTTCCTCCTTATCTAAATTGGTACTGCACACAGATATGGTATATGTATATGTAGCGCCTATCACATATAAAAAGGGGAGGTTTCTGTCTTTTATTTTAATTAAATATTTGATTTTAAAATTAAAATAAAGTGACTTTCTAAAATTGATTAGCTCTCTTGTTCTCTATAAATAGAGGCCTCCTCTATTCACTTCATATATACTTATGAGTCTCGGAGAGGTTGAGAGTATTTTGTATAAAATCCACTCACATAAGCGTGTAGAGAAAGAGAAAGAAAATGAAGAAGAGTTCTTCTATTTTGGTGACTTAATTTAATTGAGTGATCACTAAAACTATATTCCTTCTACGCCTACACGTACGTCCATCCGGTGCCGAGGACTAGGTGAGAAAGACATTAGTTTCATAAATAGAGAACGTCCTTTGTAATCCATATTCCACTTTATCTTTATCTCTCTACCGATAAGCAAAGTATTTACATGTTTATTTATTCGTGAAATTAATATAATATATAACGTTTTATAAAAGTTTCAAGAATTTTTTTTTTATACATGATCCATATTATCATCATATTTTCTCTATGTTTTGTGAAAAATGTTTTCCAAAACCAACAATTGCTAATAGAGTCGGCTATATAATATATTAATTTTATGCAATGATTATGAGAAAATCATTATAAATAAATATATATATATGTTCTCTATTATTGTATGAATGTGATGGGTAAGCATTTTGTATTAATATGTATGTTTATTTATTTATTTATGTGTTGAATGATAAATGTATGGACAGTGGATTTGGTCGTTAGTTATATGGTTCTAAGGATCTCTTTGATTATCGTTATTTTAATTTCATTAGAATTAATGCTCACCCGAAATTACAAGGTTAGGATTTTTTTGTAATTTTTTTTCCTGCAATTTATATTCTTGTAATATTGAAGATGGAAAAATTCTTGAAGACACAAAGTCCCATAAAGTGCCGAAGAATCGGAACCAACGACTATGAGATAGTTAGAGGTTGACGATTTGAGAAATCATTAAGAAAAATAAAAAATGGAGCAAAAAAACTCCAGCACCGATTATACTGTAGGGGCAGGTGGCCGCGCGCAAAGACAATTAAAATATTCGATTGCGCCCGGGCACTAAAGCTAAAACCCTAGTAGGGTTTCAGGCTTGTTTTTTACTGTTTTCTCATTTTTATTTCGATTTTGCCTTTTAGATGTAAGATGACAATTCAAGGAGAATTTATTGAAGATTAAACTAGATTAGGAATTTATTTTAATTTTATTATTTCAATTGGTTTGTAATTTAAATATTCAAAGAACCCAGTCAAATCCATCTTTAACAAATTGAATGCTTTATTTTATGTTTGTAATTTATTGTATGATTCATGCATTATAACATATCATATTAGTACTAGTGTGTCTACGATATGTTTTATGACATGCCATGCACACACATGCATTTATTTATTACACTAAATTTTTTTTAATTATATATATTGAATATTGATAAGTTTGTTTTAGGTTACTTAATTAGATAATTTTCACTTAATATTTTTGTTAGTTTTGAGCAATTTATAAGAATTTGATAATGTTTTATGTTCTTTTATAGGTTTTGAAGGGGAACGATGCATAATGACAAAACACAGGGTAAAGCGGACTGAAAATTGAGCAAAAATAGACTCGAGATGAAATGTAGCCTAGACGTCAGCTTATGGACGACTAGGCGCTCAAGACAAACGAAGTTACATACCAAAACCCGAGAGAAAAGCGCCTAGGTGCCATAACTGGAGCGCCTAGGCGCCATTTCATGAGGAAGGCATCCCGAGAGCAAAGCGCCTAGGCGCCACAACTGGAGCGCCTAGGCGCCATTCTATGAAGACAGGAGGCCGAGAGAAAAGCGCCTAGGCGCCATAACTTGAGCGCCTAGGCGCTATTCCATCGAGAGGCGAATAAACAATGCGGCGCCTAGGCGCCACAATCCTGGCACCTAGGCGCCACAATCCTGGCGCCTAGGCGCGATTTCGAAAAAAAGGGCAAGTCGTCTGTGGAGCGCCTAGGCGTTACAATCCTGGCGCCTAGGCGGCGTTGCGATTCCAAGTTTAATTACAGTGTAATTTTGTTCCAAAATTGCCCTTTTGAACCCTAGCATATAAATAGAATATTATAGAAGGTTGGAGGACGAAATTTTGACAGAAAGAAACTGCAGAAAAGAGGAGAGAAGACACACACTACTTTGGAGAAGAAGATCGGTGCAACCTGGAGACGGAATCATCTTCCCATCCAAACATACAGTTCTTTCCTTCTACTCCTCATGTTTAAGAGATTGTTTAGGATGATTTTTAATTTCATTATGAACTAATTTTCTTTGTTCTAGGGCTACGATGTAGTCGGATTATGAATGTTAACTTTTGTTTAATTTAATTCAATTCGATGTTTATTCATTATCTATGCTGAGTATTTAATCTAATCTTAATGCTTGTAAAAGTTTGCGCACCTTTTGCATGATATGTGATTTAATTTGAGGCTGAGAAGCGATAATTAAATTAGACCATGATTGAATTCCATGAGACCATCATAGGATAGAGATATCTATGAGACTTGTGTAACACTATGAATTTCTTGATCGTAATGAATCTTGGTAAGTTTAGAGTTTCCACAGAGATGTAGGAAATTTGCTAACTGGGATAAATTATTAATGCTTGAGAAAGATTAATGACTACTCAAGAGAAATTCGTTATCGGCATAGGAATAAATGTCAATTGATTAAATTAGATAAAGGTAGATATGATTAATCCGGTGAGTCAGAAACCCTAGAAGTCTTGATATATTGAATTCTCATATGTCAAAGTTGCAATTTCTCAATTTTCATACATTTAGTTTGTCTTATGTTTACCAGTTCATCATTCAATTGTTTCCCATATTTCAGTTGTTCAAATAGAATTAGAGTTAAAGTAATTTGGTACTTAGTGACATTAGTCCTCGAGGGAACGATCTTTACTCTCACTTTATTACTTGTTAACGATACGTGCACTTGCGTTAGAAAATCCACAACAAGTTTTTGGCGCCGTTGCCGGGGACTATTTTGTTTTCATTAATATCGAATAAAATAACTCTAGTTTTGCTTTGGATTTGTCTTTTAATTTTATTAATTATAGTTATTTACAGTTCTTTGTCGCAGGAATTCTATCTAGGCGTATGCGAAGGTCTAGGAGCAGTGACTTATTTCCTCTCGATTTTGAGATAGAACGCACCTGTCGGAGGAATAGGAAGGAGAGAAGAGAAGCTCTCAATCAGTTGCAAGACACCATGGCTGATCTAAATGAAATTCGAAATGAGGCCCATCCACCAATGGCCTTAAGGGACTATGCATTACCAACTGCGACGGGTATCCAACCGGTCATAAGAAGGCCAGCTATTGGAGCTAATAACTTTGAGCTAAAGCCGGTGACTTTGCAGATGATTCAAGGAATACAATTCACTGGATTAGCCACTGAAGATCCCAATGCTCACATTGCCAATTTTCTGGAGATTTGTGATACTGTCAAGTATAATGGTGTTTCTGATGATGCCATTCGCCTTCGGTTGTTCCCTTTCTCTTTGAGGGATAAAGCAAAAAATTGGTTGAACTCTTTACCTGCAGATTCTATCACCACCTGGGAAGATTTGGTTCGCAAGTTCCTGGCCAAGTTCTTTCCTCCTGCAAAAACAGCAAAGATGAGGATTGAGATCAACAATTTCACTCAATACGAAGGCGAGACTTTATATGATGCTTGGGAGAGATATAAAGAGCTATTAAGGAAGTGTCCCCATCATGGGTTGCCTAAGTGGATGCAAGTCCACAATTTTTATAATGGGTTGACAGGTAACACTAGAACTCTTATTGATGCATCTGCAGGGGGAGCGTTTATGAAGAAAAATGAGGATGAAGCATATGAGTTGCTGGAGGATATGGCCACCAATAACTTTCAGTGGCCAAGTGATAGGTCAATGACAAGGAGAGTAGCTGGGGTTTATGAAGCTGAAGCTCTATCAACGTTGACTGCTCAAGTTGCAGCTCTTACTAAACAATTTCAGAACAGCCAATTGGCAGTCAATGCCATTCAGACTCCTCAGTTTTTATGTGATTTCTATCAAGGCAACCATCCTAGTGAAGAATGTCAAGTGGGAAATCCGTTTCAACAACCTCAGGCAGAGCAGGCACAGTTTGTTGGGAACTATAATAGACAACAGAACAACCCATACTCAAACACATACAATCCAGGATGGCGCAATCACCCAAACTTTTCATGGAGAAATAATCAAAATATGGGGCAGTCTCAACAGGGATTTCAACCACAGGAGAAGAAGACTGATTTAGAAGCCGCTTTGCTCCAGTTGACTAACAACACCGACAAGTTCATGACTGAGACTAGGACCAACTTTCAGAATCAAGCTGCTCAAATCCGAAATCTGGAAGCTCAAATTGGTCAATTAGCTAACATGTATGGTGGTCGACAACAAGGTAATTTACCTAGCAACAAGGAAGTGAATCCTAAAGAACAATGCAAGGCAATCACTTTGAGAAGCGGAAAAGAATTGGAGACGCCTTCAAGAGGTGAAAAGTCCAAAAAGAATGATCAAGAACAAGATGAACTCATGCCTAAAGCTCAACCATTACCTCCTCAGCAGCCAGAAGTGAGTATTCCTTTTCCTCAGCGCCTCAAGAAGAGAAAATTAGATAAATAATTTGCTAAATTCCTTGATGTTTTCAAGAAGCTCCACATTAACATTCCTTTCGCCGATGCACTTGAACAAATGCCAAGCTATGTGAAGTTCATGAAATACATCCTATCGAACAAGAGGAAGTTAGAGGAGTATGAAACTGTTGCACTTACTGAAGAGTGCAGTGCTATCATCCAGAGAAAGTTGCCTCAAAAGCTCAAAGATCCGGGAAGCTTCACTATTCCATGTGCCATTGGGAATTCTATATTTGAGAAGGCATTGTGCGATCTTGGTGCAAGCATTAATTTAATGCCTTTGTCTATTTTCAGAAAGCTTGGATTAGGTGAGGCTAGACCTACCACTATTACTTTGTAGTTGGCTGACAGGTCTATTAAGCATCCAAGGGGAGTTATTGAAGATGTTCTCGTCAAAGTAGACAAGTTTATATTCCCTTCAGATTTTGTGGTACTGGATATGGAAGAAGACAAGGAGATCCCTCTCATATTAGGGAGACCGTTCTTGGCAACCGGACGGGCACTTATAGATGTTCAGAAGGGAGAATTAAGGCTTCGGGTACAGGAAGAAGAAGTGACTTTCAATGTCTTAAAGGCTATAAAATATCCGGGAGCTAGTGATAGTTGCTTTTGCATCGATGCATTGGATACATTAGTCTCTCAGCACTTTACCAAGCCAGAAGACTCGTTGGAAGCAAGCTTGACTCATCCCACTCCATCTACTCTTGAAGATGAAGACGTCATGGAGATTATTCATTGGATGGATTCTTTTGGTCCCAACAATCGGAGGTATTTTGAACCTTTGGGACAAGGCCCTTCTCGATCAATTCCTTCAGTTGAGAAACCACCTGCTCTTGAGCTCAAACCGTTACCGGATCATCTACGATATGCATTTCTTGGTGAGTCATCATCTTTACCGGTAATTATTTCTTCTAGCCTTTCTCATGAAGAAGAAGACAAGTTGTTACGGGTGCTTAGAAGATATAAATCAGCTATTGGGTGGTCTTTAGTAGACATAAAGGGGATAAGTCCAACAATGTGCATGCACCGGATCTTAATGGAAGAAAATAGCAAACCATCAGTGGAAGCACAACGGAGACTAAATCCTACCATGAAGGAAGTGGTTCGCAAGGAGGTGTTGAAGTGGTTAGATGCGGGAGTGATTTACCCGATCTCTGATAGCTCATGGGTTAGCCCGGTGCAAGTAGTGCCAAAGAAGGGTGGTATGACGGTAGTGAAAAATGAAAATAATGAGCTAATTCCAACAAGGACCGTCACAGGATGGAGGATTTGCATAGACTACCGGAAACTAAACAAAGCTACCCGAAAAGATCACTTCCCATTACCTTTTGTTGATCAAATGTTGGATCGTCTGGCAGGTCATGAGTATTACTGTTTTCTAGATGGCTACTCGGGGTACAACCAAATAGCTACTGCACCAGAAGACCAAGAGAAGACCACATTCACATGTCCCTATGGTACATTTGCATTCCGTCAGATGCCGTTTGGCCTTTGCAATGCACCAGCAACCTTCCAAAGATGTATGATGGCGATCTTTTCAGACATGGTGGAGCGGATTATAGAAGTATTCATGGATGATTTCTCTGTTTTTGGTGACTCCTTTGATCATTGCTTGACTAATCTAGAATTGGTTTTGGAGAGATGTGAACAAACCAATCTTGTGCTTAATTGGGAGAAGTGCCACTTCATGGTAAAAGAAGGAATTGTCTTGGGCCACCGCGTTTCATCAAAGGGGATAGAGGTTGACCGAGCGAAGATAGAGACAATTGAGAAACTACCACCACCAACTTCAGTAAAGGGGATCCGGAGTTTTCTTGGCCATGCAGGTTTCTATAGAAGATTTATCAAAGATTTTTCCAAGATCTCCAAGCCTCTTTCGAATCTACTTGTGGAAGGTAATCCTTTTGACTTCAATGAAGAGTGTGAGAAGGCATTTATCACCCTAAAAGAGAAGCTTGTGTCTGCACCCAATGTTGTAGCTCCGGAATGGGAGCTTCCATTTGAATTGATGTGTGACGCAAGTGATTATGCAGTAGGAGCGGTTCTAGGACAGCGGAGAAATAAGGTATTTCATGCTATTTACTATGCTAGCAGGACCCTCATTGATGCCCAACTCAACTATGCCACAACAGAGAAGGAATTACTTGTCGTCGTCTTCGCTTTTGACAAGTTCAGATCATACCTAATTGGCAATAAGGTAATAGTCTTTACAGATCATTCTGCAATTAAATACCTTATGGCCAAGAAGGATGCCAAGCCAAGACTTATCCGGTGGGTTCTCTTACTCCAAGAATTTGATTTGGAGATTAGAGACAAGAAGGGTACAGAAAATCTAGTGGCAGACCATCTCTCAAGACTTGAACAACCAGAAGAACAAGAGTTGCAACAGCCTCCCATTGGTGATCAGTTTCTAGACGAGCAGCTCTTTGTCATCACATCTACAAGCTCTCTCCCATGGTATGCAGACTTTGTGAATTTTCTTGCAGGAAACATCATGCCACTAGAACTCTCACATCAACAAAAGAAGAAATTCTTGTCTGATGTAAAGCACTACTATTGGGAAGAACCAGTTCTTTACAGGCACTGTGCTGATCAAGTAATAAGAAGATGTGTGCCAGAAGATGAGGTAGAGGAGATCCTGAGACATTGCCATACCCTTGAGTGTGGTGGACATTTTGGAGGAAACAGAACGGCGGCTAAGGTGTTGCAATCTGGGTTTTATTGGCCTACATTGTTCAAAGATGCTCATGTTTTTGTTACAGCTTGTGATAGATGCCAACGATCGGGAAACATTTCAAGAAGGAATGAGATGCCCTTGAAGAATATTCTAGAAGTGGAGCTTTTTGATGTGTGGGGTATCGATTTCATGGGACCGTTTCCCTCATCCTACAACAACAAGTATATCCTCCTTGCAGTGGATTATGTGTCGAAGTGGGTTGAAGCGGCTGCAACCCAAACCAACGATGGCAAGGTAGTGCTTAATTTTCTTAAGAAACACATCTTTACAAGGTTCGAAACTCCACGGGCTATCATAAGTGATGAGGGAACACACTTTTGTAATAAGCAATTTGAGGCTCTCTTGTCAAAATATGGAGTCAAACACCGAACTGCTCTTGCTTACCATCCTCAGACTAATGGGCAAGCAGAGGTATCTAACAGAGAGGTGAAGCAGATTCTGGAGAAAACGGTTTGTAACTCTCGCAAGGATTGGTCGAAAAAGTTAGATGATGCTTTATGGGCCTATCGGACTGCATTTAAGACACCTATAGGAATGTCTCCTTATAGGTTGGTCTATGGGAAAGCTTGCCATCTTCCGGTTGAATTAGAGCATCGAGCATATTGGGCAATGAAACAGTTGAATATGGACATGCAAGCAGCGGGTGAGAGGCGCCTTTTGCAACTCAATGAGATGGATGAGTTCCGCAATGAAGCATATGAGAATGCAAAGATCTACAAGGAGCGGACCAAAGCTTGGCATGATAAGCACATCCAGCGGAAGGAGTTTGTACCTGGACAGAAGGTGCTACTATATAATTCCAGGCTTCGACTGTTTCCTGGAAAGCTCAAATCCAAATGGTCGGGCCCGTTTGTAGTCACCAAGGTGTTTCCCTATGGTGCAGTTGAACTAAATCATGAAGAGAAAGGAACCTTTAAGGTTAATGGACAACGTTTGAAGCCATATTTTGATGGTAGGATTGATCGCAACAAGTCCATCATCACTCTCAACTCACCATAAAGAAGAAAAAGTCAGGCTGATGACGATAAAACAAGCGCTTCTTGGGAGGCAACCCAAGCTCTTTACCTTTATCTATTTTAGTTTTTATCATGTTAATTTAGTGTTTTATTTAGTTATAGGTTTTTGGTATTTGATAAACTAAATATGATGCAGTTTATTTTTGTGTTGATTGCAGGTGTTCTGGGGATATTGCAGTGAAGACCCGAGAGTAAGGTGCCTAGGCGTCACTTCCTGGACGCCTAGGCGCTAGAAAAGGCCATAAGGACCCGAGGCAAGGCGCCTAGGCGCCACTTCCTGGGCGCCTAGGCGCTCATCCTGAAAAAAAAAAAAAAAAAAAAGAAGCTGATTTCCAACTAGCGCCTAGGCGTTACAAACACAGCGCCTAGGCGCTGTGCAGTTTAAAGGCTTACTCACCCTTGTTTCGAACACAATCAGCGAAAAAAAAAAAAACAGAGAAGAAAAAAAAAAAAAACGAAACACTCCTCTCGCCCCCTGGTTCTCTCACTCCGATAAACCCCCCACCACCCCATGATTGAATTCTTTCATCTTTTCATCACTCTACCTTCTCGCCTCTCATCCTAATTTTCTCACCCTCCGTGTCAAAACACCCGCCTCCAAGCTCCATCACACGTGAACGTTGGCGGCGAAACAGCAACAAAAATTCTGAAACTTGGGCTGCACAAATTGGGTTTTCTTTACTCACAACAGGTAACCCCACTCTTCTTTCTGCTTTGTCTGAGAATTGTTGCAATTTGGGGAGACTTAATTGATACAGACGAGTTTATCTGGAGTCGGATTATTGAGTGCATACCAAGTGTTCGACAAAAAGTCTGAGAGAGACAAAAGTATTGTTTGTTGCCAATTGACAGCCAAGGTGTTAGTAGACATTACATTTGGGGCATTTGAGATCGTTTGGTGACATTGGCGGTTGAATTAGAAAGTCTAAAAGAGAGTTGGGTTGCAACCATGTCACCGAAGAAACGTGTGAAGGGCTCGACATCCGTGCAGTATGATACAACTAAATTTGTCTCGCAGGCCGCGTTTAATCGCTATCAGTCCTCATTGGAAAAAAAGACACCAATCGCTAAACAGGGACTCAATACCTGTGAACGGGTGATTCGGGATCAAATTTTAGCTCGTAGATGGGCCAACTTTGTGAAACAACCGGACTCGAGCCTAACTGCTGTGGTTCGAGAATTTTATGCCAATGCCCCCGAGCGCGATAATGGAAAGGTTTTTGTGAGGGGAATATGGGTGAAGCTTGATCATGCTGCTATCAACCAATATTTTGGGCTATCTAATATTGACAATGATGAATATCAAGCTTATTTGGACAACGTTGACCACAACGAAATCCTCAACAGGTTGTGCACAACAGGTACTAGTTGGAAAATGGGACGCAACGGTGAGTACATCTCATTCCCGCCTAGTGCTTTGCGAAACAGGGCCTACAAGGCATGGCATAATTTTATTTGTGCTCGCTTCATGCCAGTGTCTCACGTTAGTGATGTATTGAAAGAGCGAGCAGTGCTTCTATATGCTATTGTAACAGGAAAGAGCATTGATGTGGGCCGGGTGATTTCTCGGCAGATTGGTTTGAGTGTGCTACATGCGCACCTGGGCTTATACTTTCCCTCACTTATTACTGAGGTGTGCAGTAAAGCAGGAGTCCATTGGGATGCAACTGAAGAATGGGTGGGACCCCGACATGTCATCAATGATTCGGTCCTAGCATCATACAGGGAGCTAGAAGCATAGGAGCCAACAGCAGGGCCCAGCTCCTCCGGGACTCTTCGACCCCCACGACCACCCCGCTCTCCTGGTCAAGCCTCCGTGCACGAACGCCTGGATCGCATGGATAGACGTTTCGACCACATTGATGATAACATTTGCAACCTGGCGTAACCTGGCGCAAATGATCAATCAATTGGCCCGGCACATGAATATGAATATGGAAAATTTTTCGACAGTCACGGCTTTCAATGAAGAGGAAGAAGCGCCTGAGGACGAGGAGGACTAGACTTCAACAATTTTCATTTTAGGGAGTGTTCTTTTCTTTTTCTTTTTATTTTTATTTTTCTTTTATTTTATTTTCGTTTAATTTTTTTTATTTTTTATTTTTTATTTTCCATTTTTAGTTTATGTTTATTTATTATTATTTTTTTTTCTTTTACATTGAGGACAATGTACTGCTCAAGTTTGGGGGTGGTGTACTGCTTTATGTTTGGTTTATGTCAATCAGTTATCTTATCTTTGTTTACTTAAGTTTTAAGCTAGGTTTCATTTTTTTGTTTAGTAATTATGATAGGAAAGTTGTGTCGTTTGAGCACTATTTAGCTTGCATCATAGGAGGCCAATGATAAGACAATGGTTGAAATTGAATATGACTTTTAGGGGATAATAATTGTTGTGATCTATCCTTGTTTTCTTGTGATTTTTTTTTTTTTTGCCATGCTGTGATTCTTTGAGCACTTTGAGCACTCACGCCTTGATCACCTAAATATTCTACACTTAGAGGACTTTTATGTTGATTAAGTGATATTTTTGATCTCAAATGAACGCTAGAACCTATTTGATAACCACTCGAGGCGAAATCCTAGGCTATATAACATTAAGGACATGATTTAGGCCATTTTTGGACCGTTTGAGCCTTTCAAGCCTACCATTGACATCATTTAATCACTAGTTACCCCGTTGAGCCTTATTATCCATTTTCTTTGTTACCCACATAATTAGCCTAGCCTTTGATTAATTTTATCATACTTGGTCCCTCACTCATAAGCATGACTAGTATGTCCAGGAAATTATTTGAAGGTAGTTGGTATGACGGGAGGATGGGTGGAGTTTTGAATATTATCATCAAGAGATTATATAGTCATGTTTACAGCTTTGGGTATTACTATCAGGGGATTGTGTATTTATGCTTATTCATTGTGCTAAAAAAAAAACAAAAACAAAAAAAAAACAAAAAAAAAAAAAGAAAGAAAGAAAGAAAGAAAAAAAGCTGATATATACATCAAGTAAATGTGAATGACAAAGGGAGTGCAACATAAGTTTGGGGGTTTACTTAGAAAGAAAGAAAGGAAGAAAAAAAAAATGAATGATGTTCTCATAAGGTCCTGAGACAAATTGTGTGTTTATGGGTGAATTTTGAGCTACATTATATCCTTTATCTCACCTTTTACCTCAGCCACACATTACAAGCCGAATAAAGTCCTAATGATCTTTGATGTTGCGATAGTCTACATTAGTGGAGAGTGGGTTTGAAAAATAGGCATATGGAGTTCATAAATTTCACTAATCTAGAGATCTTTCAAAATAAGCTTGTTGACATAAACTAATCCGAGTGTAGGTACATAAGTGCTAGAGGCATCACACACACACACTCGAGGAATTATGAGTATGGTAAACTTGAGATTTAAATTAATTTTTTTTACATGATCACAGTGGTTAGAGTTTCCTTTGAGTCATAAACTTTATGCAATCTTTGAGGCCAAGTATAATGAAAAATTAAATTGATGCTCGAACTACGTCGTGTGTTAGTGTCAGTCGTGTTCTTTTTGTTTTGTTCTTTGTTCTTCTTTTGTGTCTTTTGCTCGAGGACTAGCAAAATCTTAAGTTTGGGGGTATTTGATAAGTTAGTTTTAGGTTACTTAATTAGATAATTTTCACTTAATATTTTTGTTAGTTTTGAGCAATTTATAAAAATTTGATAATGTTTTATGTTCTTTTATAGGTTTTGAAGGGGAACGATGCATAATGGCAAAACACAGGGTAAAGCGGACTAAAAATTGAGCAAAAATAGACTCGAGATGAAATGGAGCCTAGACGTCAACTTATGGGCGACTAGGCGCTCAAGACAAACGAAGTTACATACCAAAACCCGAGAGAAAAGCGCCTAGGCGCCATTTCATGAGGAAGGCATCCCGAGAGCAAAGCGCCTAGGCGCCACAACTGGAGCGCCTAGGCGCCATTCTATGAAGACAGGAGGCCGAGAGAAAAGCGCCTAGGCGCCATAACTTGAGCGCCTAGGCGCTATTCCATCGAGAGGCGAATAAACACTGCGGCGCCTAGGCGCCACAATCCTGGCGCCTAGGCGCGATTTCGAAAAAAAGGGCAAGTCGTCTGTGGAGCGCCTAGGCGCTACAATCCTGGCGCCTAGGTGGCGTTGCGATTCCAAGTTTAATTACAGTGTAATTTTGTTCCAAAATTGCCCTTTTGAACCCTAGCATATAAATAGAATATTATAGAAGGTTGGAGGACGAAATTTTGACAGAAAGAAACTGCAGAAAAGAGGAGAGAAGACACACACTACTTTGGAGAAGAAGATCGGTGCAACCTGGAGACGGAATCATCTTCCCATCCAAACATACAGTTCTTTCCTTCTACTCCTCATGTTTAAGAGATTGTTTAGGATGATTTTTAATTTCATTATGAACTAATTTTCTTTGTTCTAGGGCTACGATGTAGCCGGATTATGAATGTTTACTTTTGTTTAATTTAATTCAATTCGATGTTTATTCATTATCTATGCTGAGTATTTAATCTAATCTTAATGCTTGTAAAAGTTTGCGCACCTTTTGCATGATATGTGATTTAATTTGAGGCTGAGAAGCGATAATTAAATTAGACCATGATTGAATTCCATGAGACCATCATAGGATAGAGATATCTATGAGACTTGTGTAACACTATGAATTTCTTGATCGTAATGAATCTTGGTAAGTTTAGAGTTTCCACAGAGATGTAGGAAATTTGCTAACTGGGATAAATTATTAATGCTTGAGAAAGATTAATGACTACTCAAGAGAAATTCGTTATCGGCATAGGAATAAATGTCAATTGATTAAATTAGATAAAGGTAGATATGATTAATCCGGTGAGTCAGAAACCCTAGAAGTCTTGATATATTGAATTCTCATATGTCAAAGTTGCAATTTCTCAATTTTCATACATTTAGTTTGTCTTATGTTTACCAGTTCATCATTCAATTGTTTCCCATATTTCAGTTGTTCAAATAGAATTAGAGTTAAAGTAATTTGGTACTTAGTGACATTAGTCCTCGAGGGAACGATCTCAGTTTATTACTTGTTAACGATACGTGCACTTGCGTTAGAAAATCCACAACAAATATGCGCTGTAAATTAATTCAATGAGATTAAATTAATTAACAATTGCAAATTTGATTTGCAAAATAGTATTATATATTCAAAATTACATTTAAGAGTTAAATTTTACAAATTAATATATTTAGAAATATTAAATGCTTATATCTCTAAAATTGTAAATCATGAGATCATTTACAAATAAAATATATAATTACAAAATATTGAGTAGGAAAGGGTTGCATGACAATATAACCCACTGGCCTTCGTCGTTAGAACTACACTGTAAGGTTCAAATGGTACCTCCAGACAGCATTGATTTCATCCTCCCCATGGAAGGTGTCTATCTAAATCGATACTAGATTGTTCTCCCTTGTGATAGAAATTTGGGATGTATCTTTCATTTGACCTACCATACAGAGGCACTTTAGAGTTAAGTATTATGAATCCGAAATAGTGGGTTATACTCAAAACGATATAATTAAATAATTGCATTCTCGACCAATAACGATAGTTAATAAATGTGAAAATATGAGATATTTTAAATGATATTTATTAATTGAGAGTGTTTCGGTTTGATTTGCAAATAATTTGGCCTATTGGCACTTTATTTGTAATAAATTGAATTATCATTGGCTAAATAATTAGTAAACATATTTTATGTGCCTCCATGCATCAAATTTACTATATCTAATACCTGTATATTTGTTATGATATTTATGCAGGTGAATTAAATGTTTATTTATTTATTATCTTAGTACTATGTCTAATCCAATTGTCAACCTACTTGCACTTGAACAACTTACTGGTGAGAACTATAACAAATGAAAAAGTAACATGAACCTAATGCTCATAAATGATAACTATGAGTTTGTCATTCAGGAAGAGTGTCCTCTAGTCCCCGCACCTAATGCCAGAAGAGCTGCCTAAGAGGCATGTTCTCATTGGCAAAATGCTAACCAAAAAGCCAAAAGCTACTTGTTAGCTGGCATGTCGAGGTGCTTCCTAAGAAGCACGAGAATATGAACACTACTTAAGAGATAATGCAGTCACTCGATGGGATGTTTGGGCAACCAAACAAAAAGGGACATTTTGGTACCATAAAGTTGTTCATGAACAACAAGATGATGCATGACACACTGTTTGCGACCATTGCTCACTATGATTAATCATCTTCATAAGGCTGAGCTTAATGGAGTGACCATTGATGAGGTTACACAGGTGGAAAGGATCTTAAAAAATCTAAGTCCTACGTCATGAACAATATGCACATGGGGCTCACTCAATTGTTAAACGAGCTTTAGAAGTTTGCGACTGTCAACTATGTGGATAGAAAAGAAGCATATGTTGCTAATAATGCTAGTTCTTTCAATCCAAACAAGAGGAAGAACAAAGATGCTGAAAAGCCTATAACTAAGAAAAAGAAGAACTAAGGTAAATATGATTTACTAGTTTTAGAAACATATGTTGTAGAAAATAAATTCTCAACCTAGGTAGTTGACTTGGAAGCCACTAACCATGTTTGTTCTTCTTTATAGAGAGTCTTAGTTCTTCTCAAGAGCTTGCTGATAGGGAGTACACAATGGTCGTAGAGAATGGAGTTAGGGTTTCGGGTGAAACATTGGGAGAAGTTAGACATCAATTTAGGAATAAATATTTAGTTTTAAAAAATGTTTATTTTATTTAGAAGAAATTTGATTTATGTTTCTAGATTAAATGAACAATTATTTAAAGTTTCTTTCAATAATGAAATGGTCTCTATTTTAAAGAATAGTTTAAACATATTTCTTGGAAAACAAAATGATGGTTTATATTTTCTAAACTTAGTCTTAAACCACTGCTTAATACTAAAAAGTTCAAAGTAGCCGAACCTAAGAATAAAAATCAAAATATTTCTCATTAAAATAACACATATCTATGGCATCTTAGACTTGGACATATTAACCTAAACAATATTGAAAGACTGGTAAAGGATGGTTCTTGAAGGGAACTAAAAGTTAGTGAATTCCCAATCTATGAATCCTGTTTGGAAGGTAAGATGACCAAGAGATCTTTCTCAACTAAAGGTACAAGTGCCAAGAGCTCTCTCGACTTGATACATACCGGTGTATGCAGACCTTTAAACATCTAAGTAAGAAACGGTTACGAATATTTCATCATGTTTATTAATGATTATTCTAAATATAGTTATGCTTACCTAATGCACAGAAAACCTAAAGCTTTTGGAAAGTTCAAGGAATTCCAAGCGGAAGTTGAAAAAAATTAGGGAAGCAAATTAAGGTGCTTCGATCGGATTGAGGTGGTGAGTATCTGGACATAAAGTTCATAGACCATTTGATGGAAAACAGAATAGTTTTGCAACTCACTACACCAGGAATGCCACAACAAAATGGTGTTACTGAAAGGAGAAATCGAACACTACTTGATATGATGAGATTAATGTTGAGTTAGATTTTTCCACCCACATCCTTCTAAGGATATGCCTTAAGAACTGCTGTTTATATTTTAAACTTGATTCCATTTAAGTCTATACCTAAGACGCCGCTGAAGTTGTGGAATGACTGAAAACCTAGTTCGAGGCACATCCACAAATGGGGTGTCCAGCATATGTGCTAAAGACTAAGTCTGGGAAGTTAGAACCTCGTTCGGGAGTCTATATCTTTGTAGGATATCTTCAAGGTATAAGAAGAGGTATGTTCTATAGTCCTAAAGATAACAAGGTATTTGTATCGACAAATACTACTTTTCTTGAACATGACTACATGAAAAGTTTCAAACCAAAGACCAAAATAGTTCTAGAAGAGTTACTTGTCGATCGGATTGGCCCATAGTTGACAAGATTTGTTGACAAACTAGCAAGCGTTGTCGAAGTGTAAGCTTAATAGGCCACAACTTCTAGTTAGACACCTCCAGTGCCTCGTCGTAGTGCTTCGTCTTAATGTGCGGGCGTGTATCTACGGCTAGACTATAAACACATTATTGTGTGATCACAAGAAGTAATAGTGGGTAGTACACATATTGCCCCTTTTTGTGTTGTCCAAATTTCGCCATAATCAATGGCGCAACTTAAAGAAACGAAATATATCTTGGGTCTGGAAGAGCTAACGGGAGACTTGAAGTTCAGAAGGTGGCTAAAACTGTGGTAGTCGTCGAAGGCCCCCGCATAAAAAATAGGCCTGATAATTTTTCTGTTTCTCATAAGCTCCCGTAAGTCAAGGCAATTAAATGCTTATAAGACCTCTTAGAGAATATGTTAAATTACCCGAAGGTTTTTTTTATTTATTGTTTATCATGTTTTTCCCTCCCCTTGAAATTCCTTTTTACAGACTCACTGCTTTGCACTTTTATTTGTTCAATATTTAAATGCTTGATGCACTTTAGAGATAATATCATTTCAATTAGTAATTTAAACAGAAAAGTTTTGTATTTACCTCAAGTCAAATATAATTAATTCTCATTTCTGTATTTTTACTTAATTGTTATTTATTATGTTTTTTTAATGGTAAAATATGCCCAAAAAAAAAAACCCTGTTTTAAGCCATCAAATATGTATCAATTTTTGTCAGTTTTGAATACTTTTTTTTAATTTTAATATAATTTTAGTCCAATGTCACATTCAAAAAACATGCACTAAAATCCAATTGTAGAAAGTTTTTATCTATTTCTTAATCTTTACAGATACTTAACTTTGTAGTAAAATTTCTCCTTTTTGGGGACATATTATTACAAATTAGAAATTCTAATTCTACCTAAAGCAAACAAAAACAACTGAAAAAAAAATAAGTAGAAAAACGAACACAGAAAATTTATAGTATTTAACCCTCAATATGAGAACTATGTCTAGTTTAGCAAGTTGTAGAAAATTTATTATGACAAAAAAAGTTTGCAAGAGAAAGTCATACGCCACTCAACTCTGTGTGTTTTTTCTAATATTTCTAATTTTCGCTAATTCGACGCCCCTTTTATATATAGAAGACCTAAGACAGTCGAATTTTACAAGGGTGATACATATAAACATGAAATTTTGGTCCGGGCCATTAATTACTTGCAACCCTCAATATAGAGCACTAATTTGTCACAACATTAAAATTAGATTCCATAGCATAACACATGTTAGGTGAGCCAAGCATATGTTTTGAATCAAAGAGTATTGTTTGTTAGTATTTTGTGTCTATGCTTTATTCTTTGTATGATAAGATTTCTCTCATACACTAAATGTTATGTTTTGTTTATATCATAAAAAAAAATAGATAAAATTAGCAAAACCTCTCTCACACACACACACGCACACACACACACATATATGTGATGATTGAAAACAGAGCCACATAAGATTTTTTCAAACATAGCTTTCGTAGAATCATTCGTACATACGGAACAAAAGGCTGATTTATATACACTCTTTGTTATGTGAATTCCCTTAGAGGTAAATGAACAAAGAACATTGAAATGGCTATATATATATAGACGTTGAAGGCTTTTATAAGAAACTTAATATATGATAACAAGTTCTCTGTTTTTCTCCATCTAAATAAATTTTATTTGATCGTCAAATACAATAATTCATTCGAGGACATTTTTTCTAAGTGCTCTAATTAATTAACAAAAAATTTTCAAATTTAACGTATAATTAAGGTTCTGAAGGTAAAAGAAATAAAAAATAATAATTCAATGTATTTTCTACAATATAGTTATACGATCCTATTGCAGTTCAGTTTCTAAACAACATGTGTGTAAACCTCACAAGTCACAAAGCTAAAGGAGTCCTTTATATGATTATCTTTATTTTTTTATATTTTGTTTTTATTTTTCACTTTAGTCCTTGACATAAATGGCATCTTGATATATTTCAGGAGTCGTGTTTATATACATGTTGTGGTGAAAACTAGAGGCACCACGAAGCTACTGGAGTGTATCAATCAAGGAAGGTGCCAATACTCAATTTTCATATCAAACTAGCTACTATATATAATCCTAAACGACCTAAATATTTTTATACAGCAGATGTGGTTGGTTTTCTAAAACGAATTTAAAGAAATATAGAAAAATATGGTAAATATATAGAACGTATATAACAAAAAGTTTTATAAAATTTTTATAAAACAACGTTATAAGGTATATTCATTTAATGTTTTATAAATATGTATACGATTTATGCTTATACGATTGAAGCAATTAGGTCAGAAATCTTTCAATGGGAAATGCATTCTCTTAATAAAACCACTACTTCCTCACCTAGTTCTTGGTACCAATTGGACGAACGTGTAGGTATAGAAGAAAATTAGGATATCTAGGTGATCACTCACTCACTCCCACATTAATCTCAACGTATGAGTAAAGTAAGACTGGGAATGAAGAACTATTCTTTTTTCTCTTACTCTTTCTCTCTCTACGTGCCTACGTTAGGTTCTTTGACAGAGTTTTTGTTAGAATAGATGCCTATAAAACATATAATATTTTTGAAATGGATATATTTATAAATAAATAAAGTGAATTTATTCATCATATTTACGTGTATGTAGTTTGAATACTTTGATAATATCATTAAAATTCCATAATTATCTAATGACTTTAAATATCATATATAAGCGTTAGATATAATAGGATAATATTTAAAGATGAAAATTAAAATTGTCAGTAATATATAATTAATTGTTATAATTAATTATTCAATTAAAGTATAGAATCTTTAATTGAGCTTTATTAGTGCATGTCATTTTCATTAAGAATGAAACGGTCTTATTCAAACCGTTAATATAATGAGTCATTAAATGAGTGCATGGACCGAGATATGATGAAATATAAATAGCTAATAATTTCAATTAAATATAGCAAATTCTAATCACATTGATAGATTGCCATGTATAAGATGATCTAAACCAAAGTTATTAACATACTCTTATTTATGGATTTATGTCTTTTGACTTAATCAGTACAAATATAAGAATTAAATCTTATTTCTTCTATCTTGGAGGCATGATCAAGTAAGTAGTCAGGAATGTTAATATTACAATATATAATACATTCCTTCTCTATTAAGAAGTAGATAAATTATTCACTTGAGTACTAATTTTAGGCTTGAAAAATAAGAACGGTCAATTCATGATTTAGGCGATGAATTTATTATTTATTAGAGAATTAATGGCGCTCAAGGATAAAGAAATAATTAAATAGGTTAACATATTTTTACTGGCTCTAATTATGAATTATTTATGGAGGATCAACTTATATATAATGGCTATATCAAATGAACGACTCTAAAAAATGAGTAATTAAATATCTATATTTCAAGAGTGTAATTCCAAGTATTTAGTGGAGTTACATTGGAATTAATAAAAAAGTAATATATTAATTAAAGAGTTTAATTAATATATTAGTTTTATTGGAGGTTGAAATTATGGGTCCATTAGTCCCTCCGCTATCCTTGTAAACACTATTTGGATAATTAGAATTACTGGTTTAAATATTTAATTTAGAATTATGAAATTCTAAATTAAATATCACTTAGAATAAATTAATCATGAATTAGATTGTTTAATAAATAAAATAAAATAATTAATTTTGGAAGTCACACAATGGGAGGGTCCCACTGTGTGTGGTGCCTAAGATCAAAACTTGTTTACAAAGTTTTCATATTTGGTATTTCTAATTTTTGAATAAATAAATAAATAGACTTTAATTCAAATATCAAAAGTTTAATGTGGAGACAAAATTAGATTAGGTAACAAGCAAATTTTTTCTTCCTCCTTATCTAAATTGGTGCTGCACACAGATATGGTATCTGTATATGTAGCGCCTATCACATATAAGAATGGGAAGCTTCTGTCTTTTATTTTAATTAAATATTTGATTTTAAAATTAAAATAAAGTGATTTTTTAAAATTGATTAGCTCTCTTGTTCTCTATAAATGGAGACCTCCTCTATTCCTTTCATATATACTTGTGAGTCTCAGAGAGGCTAAAAGTACTTTGCATAAAAATCACTCACATAAGCTTGTAGAGAAAGAGAAAGAAAATGAAGAAGAGTTCTTCTATTTTTGTGACTTAATTTAATTGAGTGATCATTAAAAACCATATTCCTTCTATGCCTACACGTACGTCCATCTGGTGCCGAGGACTAGGTGAGAAAGACATCGGTTTCATAAATAGAGAACATCCTTTGCAATCCATATTCCACTTTATCTTTATCTCTTTATCGGTAAGCAAAGTATTTATATGTTTATTTATTCATGAAATAATATAATATATGTGTTTTATAAAAGTTTCAAGAAAATTTTTTTTCTATACATGATCCATATTATCATCATATTTTCTCTATATTTTGTGAAAAATGTTTTCCAAAACCAACAATTGCTAATAGAGTCGGCTATAGAATATATTAATTTTATGCAATGATTATGAGAAAATCGTTGTACATAAATATATATATATATATATATGTTCTCTATTATTGTATGTATGTGATGGGTAGGCATTTTGTATTAATATGTATGTTTTATTTATTTATTCATGTGTTGAATGATAAATGTACGGACGGTGCATTTGGTCGTTAGTTATATGGTTCCAAGGATCTCTTTGATTATCATTATTTTAATTTTCATTAGAATTAATGTTCAACCAAAATTAAAAGGTTAGGATTTTTTTGTAATTTTTTTCCTACAATTTATATTCTTGTAATATTGAAGACGAAAAAATTCTTGAAGACCCAAAGTCCCATAAAGTCCCGAAGAATCGGAACCAACGACTATGAGATAGTCAGAGGTTGACAACTTAAGAAATCATTAAGAAAAATAAAAAATGGAGCAAAAAAACTCCAGCACTGATTATATTGTAGGGGCGGGCGGCCGCGCACGAAGACAATTAGGATGCCTGACTACGCCTGGGCACTAAAGCTAAAACCCTAGTAGGGTTTCAAGCTTGTTTTTGACTGTTTTCTTGTTTTTATTTCGATTTTTCCTTTTAGACGTAAGATGACAATTCAAGGAGAATTACAAGAAGACCCATGAAATATTGAAGATTAAACTAGATTAGGAATTTATTTTAATTTTATTATTTCAATTGGTGTGTAATTTAAATATCCAAAGACCTGGTCAAATCCATCTTTAACAAATTGAATGCTTTATTTTATGTTTGTAATTTGTTGTATGATTCATGCATTATAACATGTCATATTAGTACTAGTGTGTCTACTGATATGTTTTATGACATGCCATGCACACACATGTATTTATTTATTACACCAAAATTTTTTTAATTATATATATTGAATATGCGCTGTAAATTAATTCAATGAGATTAAATTAATTAACGATTGCAAATTTGATTTGCAAAATAGTATTATATATGTGAAATTAAATTTAAGAGTTAAATTCTAGAATTTCGTATATTTAGAAATATAAAATATTTATATCTCTAAAATTGTAAACCATGAGATGATTTGCAAATAATATTTATATTTACAAAATATTGAGTTGGAAAGGGTTGTATGACAATATAACCCCTGGCCTTCATCGTTAGAACTACACTGTAAGGTTCAAATGGTACCTCGAGATAGCATTGATTTCATCCTCCCCATGGAAGGTGTCTATCTGAATCGATACTAGATTGTTCTTCCTTGTGACAGAAATCTAGGATGTATCTTTCATTTGACCTACCATATAGAGGCACTTTAGAGTTAAGTATTATGAATCTGAAATAGTGGGTTACACTCAAAAGGATATAATTAAATAATTGCATTCTCGACCAATAATGATAGTTAATAAATGTAAACATATGAGATATTTTAAATGATATTTATTAATTGAGAGTGTTTCGGTTTGCTTTGCAAATAATTTGGCCTATTGGCACTTTATTTGTAATAAATTGAATTATCATTGGCTAAATAATTAGTAAACATGTTTTACGTGCATCCATGCATCAAATTTGCTATATCTAAAACATGTATATTTGTTATGATATTTATGCATGTGAATTGAATGTTTATTTATTTATCATCCTAGCAATATGTCTAATCCAATTGTCAACCTACTTGCACTTGAACAACTTACTGGTGAGAACTATACCAAATGGAAAAGTAACATGAACCTAATGGTCATAAATGATAACTATGAGTTTGTCATCTGGGAAGAGTGTCCTCCGGTCCTCGCAACTAACGTAAGAAGAGCCTCCCGAGAGGCATATTCTCATTGGAAAAATGCCAACTGGAAAGCCAAAAGCTACTTGTTAGGTGGCATGTCTGAAGTGCTTTGTAAGAAGCGTGAGAATATGAACACTACTTATGAGATAATGCAATCACTTGATGAGATGTTTGGACAACCAAATGGATAGGCACGTCTCAATGCCATGAAGTTGTTCATGAACAACAAGATGATGCGTGGCACACTGTTTGCGACCATTGCTCACTATGATTAATCATCTTCATGAGGTTGAGCTTAATGGAGCGACCATTGAATCCTGTTTAGAAGGTAAGATGACCAAGAGATCTTTCTCAACTAAAGGTACAAGTGCCAAGAAGCCTCTCGACTCGATACATACCGGTGTATGCAGACCTTTAAACATCTAAGTAAGAGACGGTCATGAATATTTCATCATGTTTATTAATGATTATTCTAAATATAGTTGTGCTTACCTAATGCACAAGAAATCTGAAACTTTTGGAAAGTTCAAGGAATTCAGAGTGGAAGCTGAAAAAAATTAGGGAAGCAAATTAAGGTGCTTCGATCGGATTAAGGTGGTGACTATCTGGACATAAAGTTCATAGACCATTTGATGGAAAACAGAATAGTTTTGCCACTCACTACACCAGAAATACCACAAAAGTTGATTCCATTTAAGTCTATACCCACATCCTTCTAGGGATATGCCTTAAGAACCGCTGTTTATATTTTAAACTTGATTCCATTTAAATCTATACCTAAGATGCCACTAAAATGTGGAATGGCCGAAAACCTAGTTTGAGGCACATCCACATATGGGGTGTCCAACACATGTGCTAAAGACTAAGTCTAGGAAGTTAGAACCTTGTTCGAAAGTCTATATCTTTGTAGGATTTCTCATGGTATAAGAAGAGGTCTGTTCTATAGTCCTAAAGATAACAAAGTATTTGTATCGACAAATACCACTTTTCTTGAACATGAAAAATTTCAAACCAAAGACCAAAATAGTTCTAGAAGAGTTACTTGTCGATCAGATCGGCCCATAGTTGACAAGAGTTGTCGACAAACTAGCAAGAGTTGTCGAAGTGTAAGCTTAATAGGCCACAACTTCTAGTTAGACACCTCCAGTGCTTCGTCGTAGTGGGAGAGAAATTAGATTACTCGCTCGTTACCAAGAAGAAGCACAGCTAGTCGCTGTGAGTGACAGTGAAGAAGATCCATCGACTTACAAGTTGGTAATAGAAGATTCTGACAAAGAGAAGTGACTGGAAGCCATGAAACTTGAGATAGAATCCATGTCTTCCAACTCGATCTAGGAACTTGTTGATCCTTCCAAAGGGATAAAACCTATTGGGTGCAAATGGATCTACAAGAGAAAGAAAGGAGTGGACGGCAAAGTAGAGACTTTCAATGCAAGGCTAGTAGCTAAGGGTTACACCCAGAGGGAGGGAATTAACTATGAAGAGACTTTGTCCTTAGTTGCTAAGCTTAAGTCCATTCGGATCCTATAATCTATTGCTACATATTACGACTACAAAATATGGCAAATAGATGACAAGACGGCTTTTTTGAACGGCTATCTTAAAGAAGACATCACATGATGCAACCAGAGGGTTTCATAGCTAAAGGCCAAAAGCAGAAAATCTACAAGCTGCCAAGGTCTATTTAGGGACTTAAGCAGGCTTCTAGATCATGGAACAAGTTTGATGAGGCTATTAAGTCTTATGGTTTTGAATAAAACCGAGATAAACCATGTCTACAAATACATAAGAGAAAAGAAAGCGGTCTTCTTAGCACTTTATGTTAATGAAGTCTTACTCATTAAGAATGACAAGGAATCAATGTCACAAGTAAAGGAATGGTTAGCCAACTATTTTCAATTAAAAGATTTAGGAAAGACAAGCTATGTTCTTGGGATCCAGCTTATCCGGGATCACAAGAAGAAACTTTTGGCATTATCTCAATGTACATAGGTGATAAGATACTTGTCGAATATGGGATGTACAACTCTAAGAGAGGGAATTTTCCTTCTAGGCATCTATTCATCTCTATAAGGAGCAATGTCGTAGTCGTTTCCCTTATGCATCGGCAGTTGGAAGCCTAATGTATGTTATGCAGTGTACTAGACTTGACATCTGCTATGCAATAGGGATAGTTAGTAAGTTTCAGTCAAATCCAAGATTTGATCACTGGATGGCTGTGAAGAGCATTCTCAAATATCTTCAGTGATCAAGAAACTATACGCTTGTCTATTCTAGTGGAGATTTATCCCTCGACGATTACACTGATTCTGATTTTCAATTAGATAAGGATGATTGAAAGTCAATCTCGTGATGTATGTTCACTTTGGTGGTGGAGCCGTTGTCTCAAATAATGTGGAACAAAAGTGTGTATCTAACTCGACAATGGAGACTAAATAAGTGGATGCTTGTGAAGCATCAATGGAAGCAGTCTAGCTCCAAAAATTTTTGGACAGATCTGGAAGTTGTTTCAGTTATGGATAAGTCGATTAGACTATACTATGATAATAGTATAGCAATCGTAAACATTAAAGAGTCAAGAAACAACAAGGCACGAGGCATACAGAGAGAAGGTATTATCTAGTTCAAGATATATACTACAAAGATAACTTGATAGTTTTGAAGATTGCATCAGAAGACAACCTAGCAGATCCATTCACGAAGACTTTACCTGTCAAAGTTTTCGAGAAGCATCTAGAGGGATATGGATTAAGAGACATGTCTCATTTGCTTTAAGGCAACTAGGAGATTGTTAGGATAGATGCCCATAAAGCATATGATGTTTTTGAAATGGACATATTTATAAATAAATAAAATTAATTTGGTCATTATATTTGCTTGTATGTATTATGAATACTTTAAGAATATTATTAAAATTCTATAAGTATCTATGTGACTTTAAATATCATATATAAGAAGTTAATGTTTAAAAATGATAATTAAAATAGGTAGCAATGCATAATTAATTGTTATAATTAATTATTCAATTGAAGTATGGAATATTTAATTGAGTGTTACTAATGCAAGTTATTTCTATTGAAAATAGAACAGTCTTATTCGAATCGTTAATGTAGTGGGTCATTAAATGAGTGCACTATGTAAAATGAGATTATGTAGAATCGGGACGTGATGAGATATGAACAATTAATAATTTTTGTTAAATATAGCAAGTTCTAATCACATCAACAGGTGGTCATGTATAAGATGATCTTAATCCTGAGTTATTAGCAGAATCTTATTTATGGATTTATGTCTTTTGACTTACTTGGTACAGATTTGAGAATCAAATCTTATTCCTTGTATCTTGGTGGTATGATAAAGTAAGTAGCCATGAATATTAATATTACAAGGTGGAATCCATTCCTTCTCAAATAAAAAGCAGATAATTAATTCTCTTGAGTATTGATTCGGGGCTTGAATAATAAGAGCGCTTAACTCATGATTAAGATCATGAATTTATTATTTATTAAAGAATCAATGGCACTCAAGCATAAAAAAGTAATCAGAGAAGTTAACGGATTTTTACTTAGCTCTAATTATAAATTATTTATAGATGATTGACTTATATATAATGAGTATATTAAATGAACGACTCTAAGAAACAAGTAATTAAATACCTATATTTTCAAGAGTGCAATTCCAAGTATTTAGTTAAGGTATATTGGAATTAATAAAAGAGTAATATTTTAATTGAATAGTTTAACTAATATATTAGTTTTATTGGGGCTTAAAATTATAGATCTATTAGTCCCCCCTGGCAGAGGCATCCTTGTAAATACTGTTTGGATAAGTGGATTGGTTTAAATAATTAATTTAGAATTATGGAATTTTAAATTAAATATCACTTAAAATAAATTAATAATGAATTAATTTATATTTATTAAATAATTAGATTGCTTAATAAATAAAATAAAATAATTAATTTTGGAAGTCACACAGTGGTTGGGTCCCATTTTGTATGGCGCACATAGTGGAAAGGTCCCACTGTATATGGCGTCCAAGCACAAGAAGAAAGTTCTTGTGTACATCAAAGCTTGTTTACAAAGTTTCTATATTTAGTATCGTGTGTATGTAGAGCCTATCACATATGAGAATGGGAAACTTGTGTCTTTTATTCTAATTAAATATTTGGTATTAAAATTAAAACAAAGAGACTTTCTAAAATTGATTAGCTATCTCATTCTCTATGAATAGAGGCCTCCTCTATTCACTTCATATATACTTATGAGTCATGGAGAGGCTGAGAGTACTCTGCATAAAAATCACTCACATAGCCATGTATGGAGAGAGAGAGAAAGAACATGAAGAAGAGTTCTTCTATTTTCGTGATTTAATTTACTTGAGTGATCATTAGAAACCATATTCCTTCTACGCCCATATGTACATCCATTTGGTGTTGAGGAATAGATGAGGAAGGCATTGGTTTCGTAAATAGAGAACTCCCTTTGCAATCTATATTCTACTTCATCTTTATTTTTATCGGTAAGCAAAGTATTTACATATTTATTTATTCGCGAAATTAATATAATCTATAGCGTTTTACAAAACTTTTGAAAAAATTTTTGTTATACATAATTCATACTATTACCACATTTCTGCTACATTTTTGTAAAAAAATGTTTTCTAAAACCAACACTTTTTGCAATCTCACCAAGACTCTCAATTGTGTGTTCTATAGAATGAATAAAGAAAGTCTCTAGTAAGAAACCCAATTAATTCCAAAAACTTTCTTTATTTTAATTTTAGATATCACATATTTAATTTAAATAAAAGATATTTTTCCTTTCCTTATATGTATGTGGCGCCATACATACAGATACTCTATTTGTGTGTGGCATCAATGAGGGGAAAAGAAAGAGAAAAATTCTACTTGTTACCCAATCTAATTTGTTTCCACAATAGAATTTTCTAATTTTAAATTAAATTACATTTCTCAAAATTAGAAACTTCAAGAAAAGAAAATTTTGTGAAGTCCTACACTGCACAGAGAACCTTCTCTATAGCAGTATACGCCACACAATGGGGACCCCACTGTGTGTCTTTTAAAGTTAATTATTATTTATAAAATAATCTCATTATTTAACCTTCTTTCTATTCACTTCTTTATCCTTTAGTGCTATTGATTCTTTCATGAATAATAATTCATAAACTTAATCAAGAATTGAGCGCCATATTATTCAAAACTCGAATCAATACTCGAGACAGTTATTTATTAGCTTCTAATTAAAGAAATAATGGATTCTATCTTGTAATATTAACATATTAACATTACCAGCTACTTACTTCATTATGCCTCCAAAATACAAAGGGTAAGATTAGATATTCAAATCCTTGCCAAGTAAATCAAAAGACATAATGTCATAAAATAACTTAGAATTAAGATAATCTAATATATAACGAATGATCGATGTGATTAGAGGTTGACAAGTTGCTATATTGTAACTAAGATTATTTAGCCATTCTTATGACATGATGTCCCGATCCCATATTGTGACACCCCTTTTATTTTCTTAATGGGTATTATGGTAATTAAATTAATTATTAGTGTGTCAATTCAAATTTGTTTTATCTAAAATCTATTTCATATTATTTATTTCCACTTATTTTTAAATTTTCTAAAATTTTCTTTACTTATTTAGTACATTTACTGAAATGCCCTTTAAACTTCTAATTAATTACGAAAATGCCATTTGGCATTATATGTCTAAAAGCCTTCGGAGGACACTCATCCTCCTGCCATTTTCTTTTCTTTTTTCCTATTTCTTCTTCTCTTACACCGACACTTTTTCTCTCTTTCTTTCTCTCTCATTTTCTCTCTACTTCTTCTTCTCTTCGATTTCTCTAAGATCAAAGATCATCAATCCAGCTTCAAGGTAATCAAAAAAGAAATCTAAAGTAATTTTTTAAGATCTTCTCAAATCACAAAACAAGATCAAGGATTTTTACAACCAAAAATCACAATTTTCTTCAAACTTGTAAGGTTAAGCTAAAAACTTTCATTTAAATATGTGTTTTGGCATAAGAAATTTATGAAAACGTGTTTATGGTGTTTGTGACTAATTATACAATGTTTTTGAAGTATGATTTACAAAGATCTTTATTAAAAATGAGGTTTTGAGCTAGTTTTGAAAAGTTGTAATTTTTGGTTTAAATTCATTTGTGAAGCATGAAAATTTTGAGAAGAACGATCTACATGTGTTTAAGTGTGAAAATCCATAGTTTTTATGCATTTTCTATACCCTGAAAATTGATAAAAAAGATCGGATTGAGTTTTAAAGTTTGAAACCCTTGAAAATGGGAAGCTGGATTTCCAAAAATTGCTTTGTCGATAAGCTGGACTTTCCAATCAGTAGGCCGGGCTTGTCTGTAGGTTCAGCAAGCCAAACCCTACAGATTAGCAAGCCGAACATGCTAGGTTTGGTAGGCTGAACCCTATAGTTCGGTAGGCAAAAGTTTGAACAAGACTGGTAGGCCAAACCTTGGGGATCGACAGGCCAACAAAGGGTCCAAAAATAGCAATTTTGCTTAGAAGGCCAAAAATAGTTTATCAGTAAACTGATCGGGCAATCTACGCACACCTGTTTTTTATCGTTCTGTGTTATAAAATGTTCTAAGGATTTCATATTAATGATTATGGTACACTAATAAGAATTAATGGCTATTTTATCAGTACTTTGTTGTTGCACATTAGCTCCAAGTACTTTGTTGTTGCTCATTCTCCTATATTTTCATCTTTTCAGGATTCACTAAGTGTGAGGTGGCTATGAGAAAATAGTTGAGGAAGCTAGGTAGTTGTATAACGTTAGATTTGCTTCATTTGTTAAGAATGTGCATCATAATAATGTTAGCATCGTGTGTTACTTTTTAAGACTGTATTAAGTTGTGTTGAGGGTTAGAATAATGATGATGGTAATTTTATATTATTAAATTTAAGGTGCTATATTAAAGTGTGGTTTAATTGTTGTTTGTATTTTTATTTTGATTTGAGAGTTTTCATTTAAGTCCCAAGCAAATTTCTTTTGATGTTCTATTTTTAATTTTTGATCTTTATTTAATTTATTAAAAACTATTAACCCCCACTTAGAGGCATTACACATATAATCTCATCATATACATCATACTTATTTAATGATTCGTTACATTAACGGTTCAGATAAAATCATTTCATTCTCAATAGAAACGATCTGTGTTAGTAATTCTTAATTAAAGATTCCATATTTTAATTAAATTAATTATATATTACTGACCATTCAAATTATCATTTTTAAATATTATCCTCTCATATATAACACTTATATATAATATTTAAGGTTATATAAAAAAAAATTATAAAAGTGTAATGATATTTGTAAAGTATTCAAAATTCATGCATACAATATAATATAACAAATTCATCTTTTATTTATAAATATAATCTTTACAAAATATCATATGCTTTAAAGGCATCTATCTTAATAGTTGTCTTTTCTGCAATTCAATGCTAACACTTGTTTTGTTTGTTAGTTTGAATTGTGTTGATTTGAACAGAAAAATCCAAACTATGTACTTTAAATAGTAATCCAAACCGGTGTTTGAATGCACAGTTAAAGTATTAATATTAATAAAAAATTCAAGCCGAATTTGTATTTGGATGAATTTTCCTCTGTTTAGTTCGCAGGTTCGAATTGTGTTGATTTGAACTTCTCTGGTTTGAGCCAAAAAAATCCAAAATGTATAGTTTAAACAGGTAATCCAAACTGATATTTTGGATCTGTAGTTAAAGTATTAATTTGAACAGGATGTCCAATCTAAATTTGTGTCTGAATGAGTATTGATAACTTTAATTTAAAGCATGAAAAAATTATGTAATTAAAGAATACAAATGAAATACATAAAAAGAAGTTATTTAATTAAAAAAATATGAAACAATAGCGTTAAATTATAAATACAAATATATAGGAGTGAAATCACTGTTCAATATTAGTTTAAAATATTGAAAGAGATGGGAGGTTTAAATTCTAAGTTGGACAGTTTAACCCAGTTTAAACTGTCAGTGTAATTCAAATTAAATAATTTACCAAACACCAAGTTTAACTATGATAACCGTATGAACTAAGTTGAACTGGACTGAACTAGTGAAACAAACATGGTCATTGATATCTCTAGTTTGAAGTATGAAAATTTTATTTAATTAAAAAATAAATATGGAATAGATAAAAGAAGTTATTTAATTTAAAAATAATAAGAAATAATAATGTTAAAAAATAAATGCAAATTTATGTTATTTCATACTTTCTAGTAGCAATTATAGTATTGCATAGATTTGGCACTTGCATTAAAGATATCTAGGGGTACTATATATGCAAAATATTTCTCATTTACATGTTCATTGCTATTTAATCTCTTTTGGTTAAATGCAAATTGAGAGTCATATTCCTCACACCGTATATTTTTTTTTTTAAAAAAAACCTTCTATTTAAAAGTGTTTGAAGCCCTTGATTGGTTCATCCATTTTGAGCAATTATGATTGTAAGATTTATTCAACTAGATGTTTGAGAAACAAATTTTGTGCCCAATTCGATTTTTGTTTTCAATTAAGTAATTGAGTTTGAATTGAGAAGTTCTAAAAGATCATAGGATTATTTTTGATTCGACATATATAATCACAAAAATATCATACGCTAAATATTATTCAAAAAAAAAAAGAAACTTTTTCTTATTTAGGTTAACAGCTATATCCAATTTCTTAGATTGTTCCCTTAAATAGTTTTTTTTTAAAAAAAAAATAAGTTACGATTTCCGTTTAGAGAGTGAATGTTATCATTTTTGAGGTGACAGGGAAATGGCTTCGTGGTTCGCGTTATCGTTTGCTCCGTTGCAATAACGTAGAAATACTCATAACAGTATCTTTGCTCATTCATGTTGTTACAAAAACCACAACATATGCTGTGGGTGGAGCTAGAAAATAAATAAAATGAGGCAAATATATAATTTCAAATTTTAAAAGGAGATGTTACAAATTTTAACAAATATATATATAATTAAAAAACAAAAAGAAAAATTAAGATAGAGTGGCCATTTATCTTCATTTTTGCGTGGTTCCGCCCTAAATTAATGCTAACACAATATTACAACATATGTTATTTGTCGTGCACTTATGCTGTTATGACTCTGCGATTCCGTGCGTTTGAAGATTATAGTTGAACATCGTAAAACGTATCTTCAATTTGCGAAATCCAACAAAAGAGAGAAAAATATCATGAACCCGAAATTATAGGAAGAAATAACGCTATATAGATATATATTTAGCAATCATATTTGACCCATAGGGTTATAACCTTACTATTAACAAAATAAAAAGATCCAATTTAAAAAATACACTACATTTTAGACTGAAACTTATAGTTTTATAAATTACAGGATTATAAGTAAATTACACATAATGGCTAAGTCCCATGAAGAGCGGTGTTCTGTGTCCACTAAACTTCAAAATGATGTGCTTTATTTCATTGAGCAGCGTTGACTCTTTCTATCCCCATTCCCCCGATATATAAACATGTGTGTGTGGTAAAAAACAGTAAAAAATAGGCAATACAAAAACGAAGGGCAAGAGCATACAGATTCACGCAAAAAAATCTTAGAAGTGAAAAACTATGAATAGAGACAAAAATAAATCTACTATAATAAAAAAATTGGTATAAGATAAGATGATAAAATAGTATATATATATAGTAGTACAATTTTAATAGAGTCAATCCCTTCGCTATTATTAAAGACTTCTTAAAAATTTTATACATGTGATTTCACCACAAATATTGTACAAAAAATTTTTTAGATTAGACTAAACAAAACTTAGATCACCATGCTTTAACGTATACATATCAGGATTTTTTTAGACATTTAGACACTTTTTTTTTCCTTTTTAAATTTTCCATAACGAACAAATTCACACTCTTATTCTTGTTCAACAGTCTCATGACTGATCGATTGTCATATTGCTGTCTGTGTCGGTCCAGCTGACTAGTCAGTGACGTAGGGGCTCGACGTCAAGAGTCAAGGAGTGGTTTTAACGATTAGAAAAGATGGTTGTGTTATATTATAGTTTGGATATTTGTGTATTGAAAGAGAAAAGCGAAAAAAAAAAATGAGAGGGAGAGAGAGTAACATGCACGTAAATTGTACTTTCAGCTCTGAAAATAAGAAGTCATTTAAATTTTTCAAAAAAATATTGTGGTATGATAACTAAAATTTCTCAACTATTTAATCAAAATGTGAAAATCCACCGTGTTTTTTTTAAGAAAAATGTTTAGAGTGTATTGTAATTATAAATCATTCACTTTCATCATTAATGCCAAGCTTAGTCAAAATTAATTGTATATATAAAAAAAAAGGTTTATTTCTTTTGAAAAAGAAAGGTGCGTTTGATTCTAACAACAGCAACTTTGTCAAGTAAGATCAATAAAATCTAATTTTCTAAAAAATTTATGTTAATTGTTCTAAAATCAAATTTAGTAGACGCCTTTGCAGAGTTTGTAATAGAGAAACATTTTTTTAAAGAGTAAAATTTTTTGCTCTTATTTATAGATCATCTCCCACAATATGATCCATCGCCATCCCATGTGCCTTATACCTGCCTGAGATCTATTGTCCGGCCCCTAAGGTCATTCTTCAACTTCTTTTTGCCAGAGATCTTGCTATTCAAATCTTACCAATCATGCTTTGGTAAGGGATTGCTTAATCTCCTTCCAAGAGGATTCAAGCATGGATTGGATAAGCTTTTATTTAATATAATTTTTAAAATTCTTCATCAAACAAAGTATTAAGCTTTAATCCAATCTAATCATCCCTAATCCTGCGTACCAAAAGAGAATTCCATGGTCAAAACAATGGGACCACACATGAGGAGAGGCTGGTGACTTTTTGTTGCAGATGTGGAGCCAAATCAAGTAGACAACTCAGCAAAAGGAAGGAAAAGGGAGAAAATCGCGTCCTCAAAGGCAGAGAGCAAGCGCCGCGGCTCTGGCAGAAGAGTGCCGCGGCGCTGGGATAAGGACGCCTAGGCGCCATGTGGAGAGCGCCTAGGCGCCAGGTGGTTTAAGCCTAGGCATTGTGAGGATGGCGCCTAGGCGCCAGGAGAAGAGCGCCTAGGCGCCGCAGGGGAGCGCTCGTTTCGAGCGCCGGGCGTTGACGCGCTGTGTTCCGCGATGTTTTTTGAGTCAGAGTCGAATTCAAAGGTCCCAAAAAAATGGGAAATCACTAGGGTTTCCCATTAGTTGTGATTTTTCTCCTCCTTTGGTTATAAATAGACACAAGGTGGCTAGGGTTGTGTGTGTGAAAATTAAGAGTGGCATAATTTTGTGAGAGGCAAAATTCTTGAGAGCTCCATCCTTGAGAGAGAAAAAATTCCCATTGGGTGTTAGATAGAAGAAAGTTTTGGTAAGCACAATTTGTGAGTGTGTGAGAAACTACTCTTGTAATCTGTAATCTCCTTCATCATAGTGGAATCTGCAAGCGGCAGAAACAGGACTTAGTCACAAATTTGAACGAACCTGTATAAAAATTTGGTGTCTCTTTTCTTCTTTTCTCCTATTTATTTTTCTGTAATTGTTCATTCTTGCGATCCTTGGAATTATGAGTCGTCTAATTCCCCAACACTTTTGAGCTTGTGAATTGAGATCTTTCCGCCGCTACGTGGGGGAGTTACAGGTTAGTCTCCCCCCTTAACATACGTTGGGGGAGAATTGAGGTGATCTCCCATGCATGGGTGAGATAGTCAGGTTTGACAAGATCTCCACAAGATATAATTTTATTTTTTTATTTTTTACCGGGAGTATGAACATCTAATTGCTATAAAGAAACAAAATTTATTATTTATTACTTTTATTTTCTAGTTTTTATTTTTATTTTGATGAGAAAACCAACAATAATAGGTTTGCTGTCGTTCAGTATCACGGCAGGATACCAATAGGTCCGTGGTAGCCGAAATATCTAATATTGTTGGTCAGTGTTTGGCTTACGATTGAAAGTGTCACAATAGGATATCGACTAACTTCGACTGACGACCACAAAGTATCACAGTGTCACTGACGCTTGAAAGAAGATTAGCGTTATTGTAGATTCCCCACATATCATTATATGATACAAGTGAGCATTGGTGGTTGCTCCTAATATCTTAATATGATACTAATTGTTGCATCTTTATTTATTTATTTTTTTTATGAATGTGATATTTTTTGCAACAATTTTTTTCTCTTAGAAAAAGTAAATCCAATGATTGGTACAGCGGCATTTCTCTTAGAGCCTCTATTGGGATATGGATTTGGGGCTTTGCACACACCTAAAAGGGTGGCTCCCATCATTAGAAAAGTAAAACTAAAGTTATGAAACTAAGAAAATTTTTAGAAAGGATTTTTAGAGATAAGAAGTAGAGAGACGCTCATATTTATTATAACTGAGAGGTGTATTTAGAATGAGTAAGGATGAGTATTTGATGGAAAAATTACAATACTATTCATGTTTACTATTCATAATACTATTCATTCATGATAGTATTCATGATATTGTTCCCCGCATCATTGCTTATATCAGCATTGGAACTATTCATATAGTATTCTAATAAGTATTCTTTATTTTCAGTGTTTATTGGTGGACAACGATATCCTTCTTGACTTTGTTTATAACACTCTCCCTTAGATGTCCAGCATTCATGGTGCCTCATAAAACCTTAGCTAGAAAAAAGCTAGTGGGATAAAAACCACGACGAAGGGAAAAAGAATACATCATTCTTGACATCGTTAAAAACCTTACTAAAAAACCTTGTGGGACAAAACCATAATGCAACGCCCCGAAATTTATTTAATGTTAATGTAATGTAAATGATGAATTAGTGTGCCATAATTAATGTTTTAACATTAATTAGATTATTTGGTTGGATTTTGAATTTTTGGTTGTTTTGTTAATTTGATGAATCCGAATGATTTCTTATTGTTTAAAATGATGTTTTGAGTTTTAAAAACACAACAATTTGTAAAATGTTAAAAATACTCCGTTTTACAAAACCGTGGGTGGCACATGGTTTTCTCACAGTAAAACCGCACACCGATTTTCTCTATTTAATTCTCTCTCTCCCTCCTCTCTCCTCACTCTCCCTAATCTCTCTCTCTCCTCTCTCCCACCCGTGAGCTCTCTCTCTCTCTCTCAGCTTCTCTCATTTTCTCTCAATTCTCTCTCAAAATTTTTGAAAGAAATTCGAATCCAAGCTTTGGGTTAGCAAGGAGGAAGCTCGGGGACGTGATTTAGCAACCGAGGACGCGGATTAGAGCCTCGATTCGAGGTTAGTTATGAAATTTCTAAACTTTTTTCAAAATTTTCAATTTTGTGCATTTTTGAAATCTAAGTTTGTTTAAGCTTAGAAAACCTTGGATTTGAGTTAAATGAACTTAGAACACCGAGAATCTAAGCTTAGATTGAAGAAAAACGAATTGGATTCAAGATTTTTCATTTTTCCTCATTTTTCCCTATTTTTGGATTTTTAAGATTTTTGTGTTTGAATCTTGTTTAAATGAGTTTTAAAGTGTCTAAATATGTTTTTCTATCATCTATGAATGTTTTCTATGCCTGGGATTTGAGAAAAACAGGTTAGGATCAAGATTTGTGTTTTGGGGAAATTGAAACCCGTGGCTGGAATTTCTGGGTTTTCCCAGTTCGGCAGACCAAACTGCGTGTTCGACAGGCCGGTGTTCTTCCGTCCGGCAGGCCGAACCTGGGGAGATGACCGGCCGACCGGACCTGGCTTCCGGCACAGTTCGGCCGGCCGAAGCAGGGAGTCCGGCAGGCCGACCGAGGCATGGAAAGTTTTGTGATTTTTACCCGTTTTCACTGTTTTGAACCCTGATTTGAATTCCAACCTTATAGAATGATTTTAATGATACAAATGGCACACTAGGACATCATGAAACGGTTTAGTAACATAGAATGTCTCGAACTAGATATTGATCGACTTAGTTTGTATCTAGGATCGTTCGTGGTTCCGCGGAGCTAACGTATAGCGGACCGGGATTACGGTGTGGGGCACTGGCATGAGTATTGAGGTAGGACTTCTACCCCATTTCTTTGGTAGCCTGGTTTTGAAATGATTTGGCTTTGAAAAGGATTTTTATTAAAATGTTTTCAACGGTTGTTTGAAAATGGATTTATCAATTATATTTTAATATACCGTGAACTGAAATGAACTTCATAATGAATGTAAATGACAACACTCGGTAATTGGGTTTTGAATGATTATGATAATAAACACATAGGCATGATGCCATATCAGAGATTGGGTCGTGTAGCGATCAACCTTGGGGGCAGGTCCCGAAACCCAGCTGGGCCACTACGGTGGTGATAACATGGTTTGCCTAGGAAAAGAAAAATGGTATTTCTGATTGTGCGAGTAGACTGTTCTGGGTCAGGACGGTTCTACTCAAAATTATTTATTTATTTATTTATTTGTTTATTTAAGGTTTCTTTTGAGTACTCCTAAACAATGAAATGTTTCTTTAAATTAAATTATTTTATAAAACATAGTCCTACTGAGCCTTTCGCTCACGTTTTATTTGTTTTAAATTTCCCCCTCTAGGTGGTTTCCCATTTAGGTTTGGAGAGGATTCTTCGGACAAGACACAAGAGCATTAGAGGGACTAGTGAACTTATTTGTAATATTTTAATCAAGGCATGTAAGATCTTAATTTTATTTGTACTTGGACTGTGATTGTATTTATGATATTGTCAGCACCATGTGTGTGCACAAGTTGTGGGTTTGTGGGACTCATACTCGTAGCTTTATTATTTTAATATTTATTCATTTAATGTTTTAAACTGTCTAATGTATATGAACTCGCTATAAAGTGTTTTAATGAACCTCACGTTTTATACTTAATTTAACCCCTTAAACTCTGGATTTTAATTAAATTCTCTTTTGATTAATTTAAATAATCCGCCACGTCACCTTCCGTACTCCGAGGCGTGACATATAGCCATAGAGAAAGAGTACTGTAACGTCCCTCTCAAGCTAACAGCTCAAAATCCCACGAGCTCAGAAAAACCATTATCTCTTAACATTTATCTTTGGGAACTTAAGAAAAATAACACCGTACAGTGAAAATAATAACATTTATTAGGGTTGTTTGTCGATCGGTTTCTGTCGATTTTTGGAATGGCGGTTGGTTTTAGAAATGTAAAACCAAAAAACGACTGAGTAATCAGACAGTCAGTCGGTTTTAGACCGACAATGGCTTATTTTGTGGCGGTTGATTTCAATCGATTTTCGATTAAAGTAACTAGTCAAGATACTAAAGTAAGCAGACAGGATACCAAAATTTCTATTTTCCAATCTTATATATCGCTCATCCTGATATGATCACATCTTATTCTAAACACTTCACAACTACAAAACTAACCTAATTATAGCCCTTGGAGATAAGGGTGTTCACAAAATTTGTGAATCTGTTCAATTCGTGTAATCCAATCCAACCCAAAGATTTTGAATTGAATTAGGAAGAGCTTTGGATTGGTTCCAGGTTTAAAAAATCTCAATATGAAAGTTTTAGATCGGATTACTAATAAAAGAATTCTCATTCCATCTAATCTATCAATCTAGAACCCTATACATTTATTCATATATTTTAAAATTTCAATTATATATATTTAAATAAAACTTTTCCTTGTTTTCTAAAAAAACTTATTCAATGTTTTTTTTAAAGCAATTATTGTCAAGTTGTGTTTACAAGACCTAGCCAAAGTTAGAAAGAAGGAAAACCTAAAAGACGTGACTGAAGTTGAAATTCTTTGGAGTTTTAAGTATTGTTGACAAATGAACAATAATTTATTTTTAGTTTTTTTTTTTCAAGAAGACAGGGTTTTAAGTTTTATTGAAACTAGTTTGTTGTAACAAATTAAACTTTATTAAGCCATCTTATATTATGGATTGTTTAATTTAATATTTGATGTTATAAAAAATCCACCTTCAATATTCTTATTTTAAAATATGATAGCTTAATCTGCAAATCTGTAAATCCAATCTGAAGGTTTTGGATCGAATTGCAGATTGGAATTTTGCTAATCCAAAAGTTTTGGATCGGATTGCGGATTACGATTTTATCAATCTGAAGGTTTCTGATTGAACTGCATATTGATCTCTTTTTAGCTTGAATTTATTCCATGTTTATGAAGCCAACCTCTGGTCTCATCTTCTCTAAGACTGCCATTGTTTGATGATTTGATCGGCTTTCACTATGGTTCTCTCCTGTTCTTGTTAATCGTTTCCGTCTGAACTCTTTCAAATGATGAAAACGGAGCAGTTGACTCCATGCTTGGCGATGCCGACGCCGGTCCCTCCACCTTCGACATGGCCAATTGCAAGGCAATTGAGACGGTTACGTTTCTTATTGTTTGATTTCATCATCTTTGATGGTTATTTTTATTTTTTATTTTTTTTTTTTTAAATATTATATATATATATATATTGAGCAAGTATTATGTTTTTTTACAGGATATTTTATATTTTTATTGAGGAAAATCTTCAACAGTTGTCGCTGTATAAGTATATATACAGCTCTTTATTTTTTTATTTTTTCTATTTTATTGAAAAAAATCTTTATTATCAAATTTAGATCTTATATTAATCCAATATATATATATATATATATATATATATATATATATATATATATATTAAGAAAAACCTTTATTATCAAATCTAGATGTAATATTCATCCATCTTTTTGAGAGTTTCCTGGTCTCTTTAACATTACGAGGAAAGTTGTGGTTCTTCTATAACTGCACTTCATTATTGTTAAGTCTCTATTTATGAGAGTTTAATGGCACGTTTGGTTCGAGTATTTGAGTAGAATATTTGAATGAAGATTTAAATTTTTGTGAGAGAAAATACTATAGCAAAATAATTCAAACGGTGATTCGAATATCCAACCAAACGGGCCCTACAAGTCTCTTTTTTATTTTGAGAGTTTTAATATTATTTTAATTTTTTTATAAAGTCAGTTGTCACGTTAACCTTTCCAACGGATTAGTTATATAAAAAAATTTTAAACAAAAGAAAATTACGACGGTGTTTGGCTAAAGATGGTTTACACTATAAACTCAATTATGAGCAGCGTAAAACTCTCAATTGCTACAAATACCCTATATATCATCGAAGCAGTTTCAACATAAGTTTTAAATTTTAAAATTTTAAACCCTTCCAATAATATTAGTTTATTCTCATACTTATTAGAAATTGTTTTTGGTCTTACGTTTTGTGGTAGCTACATTATCTTTAAGGTTCTCTATTAGTCTAAATCTCTATTTTATAAAGTCTGATAAATTAACAATTGTACAAGTTTTGAAGACTTTTTTTTTCTATTTATAGAGTATTGACAATCATCCACATTATGAAAAATTTTTCTTTTTCTTTTTTTAAGAATTTAGAATGTTATTGTCACATATATATATATATATATAGTTTATTATCTTTTTTTTTAAGAGCTAAGTTTTATCATGTATACAAAGAATTGATAAAATTTTTCAATTATTTGGCTACTTATGCTCTTAGTGATGAACTTATTTAGTTGGGAGAATTCCTTCTATGAAAAATGTTATTGTATCATACATTTTTTTTTTTTATATATAATTATAACAGATTCTATTCAAAAGAAGAAGTAGAAGAAGATTTCGTAACAATTATTGGGCCTGTGTCACGCGATCCGACAGCTAAGTGGTGGACAATGGGCCCATTCATCTTCTCCCCCATCCTCAAAGTCTTGAGCGTGCCGTTTTTCCCCATTATTGCCCTTTTCAGAGCGCGGTACTTTCTCTCTTCCATCGCTTGAAATTCAATTCGTTTTTTTTTTTTTTTCCAGAATTAGTGACACTTTTATCAAAATCTTTATTCTCTGCAACAATCTCTCCCCAAGCCCTAGCTCACGCACGCTTACAAATCACTTCTTATGGCGGATGTCGCCGAGAGCTCTTCGGCTCATCCCAAACCCATGGACTCCAAGCCGGTGGTCGTTAGGGTTAAGCGCAAAGCCTCCCAGTCTCCACTCGATGCTTTCTGTGAGTCGTTTCTTGCTCTCCGATGGTTTTTTTTCCGTCATGTTTGGTTGGCGAGAAAACATCTGAAGTTTTCTTCTTTCTTTTTTTTCTTTTCTGGAAATAGTTAAAAGGCGTTGCCTTTGTATGTTTTACTCGTATTGTTAGTATTTTTGAGATGGTCGTGTAATTTAGGGCTCGAAATTAATGAGAGGCCATTGAAGCGCGCGTTGTTGGATTTTGAGAATCTATCAATCTCTGGTTCGTCTGCAAAAGGTATGAGCCTTTTTAGTGTTCTCCATATTGCCAATGGCAGTTTACTATAAATTTGATCGACATTTTTTTATTCTTTTGGACTGTGAGTTGAGGCGGAAATAGAACTGGCAATGCATTACAATGTTTGTTGTTAATTACACGGAAGTTTATCAAGTGAAATTCTGTTGGCATTTTCTGTTGGCCAAGTGTTTGATAGGACGTTTCCACCCAAAAAAAAAAGTGGTTGATAATTTTTTATCACCTAGACTGTATTTATGGGACAATGGTTTTCGAGCAATATATGGAAATCCTGCTACAAATTTGTTTTTTTTAATGGTGATTCGTCTATACTTTGGGAGAGGAAACTTTGATTGTTGTCCGAGATGTTGGGTTATTCCTTCAGTGTACCACAGCTCTTTGAGTTCTAATGTATTTTGTTCTTTTAAATTAGAGGAATTAAAGAGCAAGAAAGTTTTTGTACAGCATGTGGAGACGGTGAAGAGCACTGAGGCCACTGTTGACATTGTGCAATCGTTTGTGGTTAGTGCTGCAGTCTGTATGTCAGTTGTGCAGGCAATTTCATCCTCGTAAGTTGTATTAACATGCTCTACCCATTTTGACACTTTATTCGCTAGGAACCTGGTTCTGCTGATGCGTTGGCGTCTAAAACAAAGAGTGAGGAACGAAGAAACATTTTTAAGAAGGAGAATGTAAGCTCTCTCTTGCTCTCTCTTTATCTTGGATGTCTGTAAGACAATCAATTCTAGAAATTACAGCTCTAACATATTCTAATCTATCACGATCCACAACAGATACAAGATCAACTTTTGTCCAAAGCAAGGCGAACACAAGAGGTATGCTATGTTATAAAATAGAGCCTAGTTGTATTATTTTACCCATCAAATCAAGGACTTGCGTTGTGTCCCTTACTCCCTTTTCCTTAGTTTCAGGCTTTCGGATGGCAGATTTTTTGTCTCCTAGATAGCCTATTCACATTTGATGATGTCATTAAATTGAACCACTTTCATCATGTACATATATTTATACTGACTTGGTGAAAATTTGTTTTATTACATTTCTCTTTGGCGTCATGTCTCAGGCTGCTGCAAAAAATGCTCGTTTTGAACAAATATGGAGGAGCAGAAAGGAAAACAAAGAGGTTATGGATGGTAAATTACATGAAATGTGTCATTTCTATGATGTTGTCCGAATTGATGGTGAGGAAAAAGCTAGTGGGGTGCGACAGCGGGAGTAAATACCAGAACTTACAAGATTTACCTTTCCACTAGTGTTTGCAAAGTTCTTTGCAACTAATTCCTTATGATTTTAATGCAGAGAGGCTTTAGAAGAACAGAGACTTTTGCGTAGTTATTTGCCTCTTCTTAGGGAGTTTATCCCAAGTGCTGCGGAGGAAATTGAATCAGATTTACAATACTACAAAGTTGGAGAAGGTCAGAATTGATTCTGATTCAACTCTTTTACATTCCCTTCTATATTCAGCGGTTTCCATTTTGCTTGATGATATGGTAACTGACTGAGGTTTTTGGCCCAAACTGCAAAAACATTTTGGATTGATGCCATCTATAGTCTATTCTAATATGAAAAGGGGATTTTCCGGAATGTCCCTGTGACAAACTGAAACAATCCAATAAATCTATATTCCATTTCTTATTTGATCTGAAATTTCCTTCGATAAAGCCACTCCCTCCACAATAGTCTCATATTATTGAGTTCATAATTTTCCTATCCTATGACATTTAAAGGTCATGCTGTTACTTTCTTGAACTAGCTGTCCCTTAGTCACAATTTTCAAAATAAGTCTATTTGATGTATATGTGAATTAGAAACCATATTTAAGCTGTGACAGATTTGTTTGATTAGTCTCTCTTGTTTGACACCGATATGCAGATAACTATGTGTATGACTATTATACTGTAAAGGACGTGGACATGAGCGCTGTTGATGCTTCAAGTCCCTTTCCTCTGTTAGTATTATGGCTTTTTTATTTATTTAGCTCTTCCATGTTTTCTTCTTGTTTATTTTGATATATGTCCTTGGACCAGGGTACAAGTAGATGAAGAGGAATATTGTGACGGCCCTGATGATTCAGATTACGAAAGTGATGACTCAAATGGTAAGCATAGATTGTTTTTCCTCCAATTTCCCATGTTCAAAATGCCTGTATTTCAAGTTACCTCTTTTGGTGGTTCTCAGCTGAAAATAATCCACTGAACGATTATCCTGACGAGACATCAGAAGATGAGGAAGTGGAGAGTGAAGCCTCTGATAATGAATCAGAAGAAGAAAGTGTTACTGATGGATCTTCAGAATCTGAGGATGTAGAGCATCATGGATTGTCGGAAGATGCAAACCTGCTATATGAAGATAATGTATGTGATGTCAACGACTATGAAGGTGAAGATGATGATTTTGTTTATGATGATGATGATGATGATCATGGTGTTGGTGGCTACTGCCAAGATTGATGGTCCTGTCATTTTTTCAATTCTTCCTTTGCACACCAATAACTTGTGAACCTGAAACCCTTCTTCATTAATGACCATCAATACGGAACTAGATATGCAATATTAGCTTATGTTATGAATATAAGGTTAACGAGCGCGCGTACATTTGTGCATACATGTGCATAGTGTGATGGTAGCAGCTAAAACCCTGTCCATATTCTTTATGCATTGCCTGGTTAGAATGTTCCCTCTGTTTTTTATGGCAAATGAATGTTATGTGAACATCAAATTTTGACGTTAAGAGGAGAAAATGTTCTCCGATGCTTAAATGTTCTCCAATGCAACGTTATTTTCGATGTTAAATTTGATATATGATATACTTGGTATCAAATTTTAACCAAGTACATATGTCAAATTGTGACATTTTTAGTTCTTATTGATGGATGGCTTGATTTTTTTATTTAATAACTACATTAATATTTTCTAAATTATTTAGAATTTAAAAAAGTTTACTTTAAAATTCTTATAGCTTAATGATTATGAAAAAAAAAAGTGGATATAGCAAAGTATTATGTCTTGGAGTACAAAATATTGTATCATGAAAAATATTTCATTCTCACTTTGTTTTGTTTTGTTTTTGTTTTTTTTTTTAATCGTTTGTTTAATTTTTTTTTTTTGTTTTTGTTTTTGTTTTGTGGTTTACATTGATATTTGCTTTTAGCACTTGGGTTGCTCACATGTTATAATATTATAATCCCAAATGCAGAGAAGATGCTTTTGTTGGTTGTGCAAGTCTTCTTTACTTTTCCTCGTTGTTATTATTTCTTGCTTGAGGAAGTGGGTAGACGAGCACTTTCTTTGTAACATGGAGTACTTACACGCCTAGCCACGGCTCAATGTGCTGCCACTTGACCCTACCATAGAATCATCATCGGTTTCCTTTAGCGTCCGGTTTAATTATATGCAGTAGTACAATCATATATTCGATTATAAGAACAGATCACGCAAATTAATTTCACAGCATCATCTTCAACTTTCTTTTCTTTTCTGTTAATTTGGTTTGTTTTTCGTTTGATTAATCATTCACAATATAACATTTTATCTTATTTTCTAGCTGATCGTATTAATCAAGAGCAGTCAAAATTTATCCACCAAAGTAGGGTACAATTTCATGAGGTTGGTTGTAGTGCCATGCTTATAGGGTGTTTGGCTAAGTGTGGTTCATACCATAAACTCAGTTATAAATAGTGTACAGCTCTCACATGTTACAATAAAAAGAAAAAAAGTTGCTATAGTATAAAGCTTTCACATACTACAGTAAAAATGATTCCCACCACTAGCCAAACACCCTTTTAATCATCAATTGGAAGGTCACGGGAAACATTAATCGATCCTATGCAAGTACTATCAAGTATCCACCTAATATATTCATGAGCTTTTTTTTTTTTGGCAAAATTTGCTAAGAAGGTACTTTTTTTGGGATTAAAGTAATTACATTTCAAATTAGAGTAGTAGAAACAGTAATTATTACCAGCAACACAACCCTGATCACGAAATAGAACTATTATTGGGTGTTTAGAAGCATTGGTTCAAAAAATTGTAGCCTGTAAAGACTCTACACTATAGCTCAATTTTGCTTAACATTGTAGCATGTAAGAACTTTAAATTATTTGAGTTTAAACCAATGTAAATACACCACTATAGATGCCTCATTTTAAATACACCACTATAGAGGAGCACAATCAAGCGCATAAATAACTCTTTTAAATACACCACTATAGATTACTAAATAACTCCCACCGATTAAGATCAAGAGACCAAAGTTCTAGTGTAGTTGTGCTTGCGTGAAATGATAAGATGCCTCATTTTCAAACTGAAGGTAAATGACAACTACTAAATTTTAGGGAAATAATCTCGCTCAACATAAACTTTTTTTAAAATAGAGAAAAAAATGAAATTAATTCATCGTAATATTTTTTTTGCTACAAACAAATTTTGACACTATCATCTTTGTTTATGTGTACTAGTGAAATTAATTTATCATATTGTTATTTTTGCTACAAACAAATTTTGACACTAACATAGTTGCTTTTGCATAATAGTGATATTAATATAGTGTTTAGGAAAAGAGTTTAAACTACAATAGTTTGAACATCATACTATGACATGTAAGAACTTTATCTTATAGTATATTTTTGATCGTTCTCAGCTGAAAATAATCTACTGAACGATTATCCTGACGAGACATCAGAAGACAAGGAAGTGGAGAGTGAAGCCTCTGATAATGAATAAGAAGAAGAAAGTGTTACTGATGGATCTTTAGAATCTGAGGATGTAGAGCATCATGAATTGTCAGAAGACGCAAACCTGCTATATGAAGATGATGTATATGATGTTAACGACTTTGAAGGTGAAGATGATGATGATCATCATGGTGTTGGTGGCTACTGCCAAGGTTGATGGTCCTGTCATTTTTTCAATTCTTCCTTTGCACACCAGTAACTTGTGAACCCTTCTTCGATAATGACCATCAATACGGAACTAGATATGCAATATTAGCTTATTTTATGAATATAAGGTTAACGAGGGCGCGTACATTTGTGCATACATGTGCAGAGTGTGATGGTAGTAGCTAAAACCTTATATTCTTTATGTATTGCCTAGTTAGAATGTTCTCTCTGTTTTTTATGGCAAATGAATGTTACGTGAACATCAAATTTTGACGTTAAGAGGAGAAATTATTCTCCAATGCAATGTTATTTTCGATGTTAAATTTGATATATGATATACTCGGTATAAAATTTTAAACCAAGTACAAATGTCAAATTGTGACATTTTTAGTTCTTATTGATTGATGTCTTGATTTTTTTATTTAATAACTACATTAATATTTCTAAATTATTTAGAATTTAAAAAAGTTTACTTTAAAATTCTTATAGCTTAATGATTATGAAAAAAAAGTGGATATAGCATTGTATTATGTCTTGGAGCAAAATATTGTATCATGAAAAATATTTCATTCTCACTTTGTTTTGTTTTGTTTTTTTTATCTTTTGTTTTATTTATTTTTTTTTTGTTTTGTGGTTTACATTGAGATTTGCCTTTAGCACTTGGGTTGCTCACATGCTATAATATTATAATCCCAAATGCAGAGAAGATGCTTTTGTTGGTTGTGCAAGTCTTTTTTACTTTTCCTCGTTGTTATTATTTCTTGCTTGAGGAAGTGGGTAGATGAGCACTTTCTTTGTAATATGGAGTAGTTAGACGCCTAGCCACGGCTCAATGTGCTACCACTTGACCCTACTAAAGAATCATCATCGGTTTCCTTTAGCGTTCGGTTTCCTCATTCACAATGTAACATTTTATCTTATTTTCTAGCTGATCCTATTAATCAAGAGCATTCAAAATTTATCCACCAAAGTAGGGTACAATTTCATGAGGTTGGTTGTAGTGCTATGCTTAATCATCAATTGGAAGGGCACAGGTAACATTAATCGATCCTATTTAAGTACTATAAAGCAGCCACCTAATATATTCATGAGCTTACTCTTTTTTTTTGGGGCAAAATTTGCTAAGAAGGTACTTTTTTTTGGGATTAAAGTAATTGCATTTCAAATTAGAGCAGTACAAACAGTAATTATTACTAGCAACACAACCCTGATCACAGAATAGAACTATTACTGGGTGTTTAGGAGCATTGGTTCAAAAAATTGTAGTATATGAGGGATTTACACTATAGTTCGTTTTTGCTTAATACTGTAATATGTGAGAACTTTACATTGTTTGAGTTCAAACCAATGCCCTAAACACCCTATTAGTAGCTTTGATTGAAATTCTCAAAGGAGGTAACACGTGTATCAAGTTTCAACGAGAAGAACTAAAGAGGAGCACAATCAAGCGCATAAATAACTCTTTTAAATACACTACTATAGATGACTAAATAACTCCCATCGATTAAGATCAAGAGACCAAAGTTCTTGTATGGTTGTGCTTGCATGAAATCATAAGACGCCTCATTTTCAAATTGGAGGGAAATGACAACTACTAAATTTTAGGCACATAACCTCGTTCAACATAAACTTCTTTTAAAATAGAGAAAAAAATGACATTAATTCATTGTAATATTATTTTTACTACAAACAAATTTTGACATTATCATCGTTGCTTCTACGTAATAGTGAAATTAATTTATCATATTGTTATTTTTGCTATAAACAAATTTTGACACTAACATCGTTGCTTCTGCTTAATAGTGATATTAATGTAGTGTTTAGGAAAAGAGTTCAAACCACAATAGTTTGAACAACATACTGTGATATAGAAGAGCTTTATCTTATAGTATATTTTTGTTGTATACTGTAGCATGCAAGAGCTTTACATTGTTTGTTATTAGAACTTTAAAATTCAAACCACCTGCCCAAACACTCTAAATTAATAAATTCATTAATTTGAGTTCTTGATTAACTTGTTAAAAGTGGAAACTATTAACCCAATTTGGATTTCATTCCATGCAATACTTGCTACTTAATCCAGTTACTTTTGTCAAAAATGTTTTTCCAAATGTCGTAGTCATTAGGTGAGACATCTTAAAAATATTCAAAGAAATCTGGTCCACAAACATTTATCCATTGTTTATGCGTGTAAATAATAAGAAATATTTGAAAAAATTGCATGTTATGTAATATTTTTAAAAAAGTGTTTTTTATACCATTTTTTAAAAGAAAATTGTATCACATTTTTATTTATATTTATATATATGTTTAAGTCGATTCATATTTAAACATATATAATGCTTATAAAAAAGTAAATTTAAAAAAATGATGTTTATGAGAATTCAAAGGATCCTTTTCCACTAGTCATTGATGCCCACTGCCCATCTGAAACGATTCCCAACTCTACCAACCGTATCACGATAATGATTGGAATTCTTTTACTAATTATAATATTGTAGTGCGTTGTTCATTTCCTTGATGTTTTCCACTATGTATACACTATACAGCTGGCATACATACACACATAATGCAAAAGCTTATAATATATGTGTGTATATATATTTCAGTAAATAGAGAAATAAAAATTATATATATATCATATAAATAAAAAAATTTCAAATACTACTTTTTCTTTATTGGTTCTTTAAAGGAAATTATTTTATTTATAAATATTTATATATATATATATATATGAAACTAATTATTTATATCATATATATAAAAAAAATTTGAAATACTACTTTTTTTATGGTTTCTTTAAAGGAAATTATTTTATTTATAAACATATATATGAACCTACTTTTAATTATAAAAATTTATTCCAATTGTAAACATTGAATATAAATTAAAAACAACATATATTATGCACTTTATTTTTTTAAATATGTCAGTGGGGTTTTATAAATAATCGTATGAGATATTTATATTGAATAATTGCCTAACACCAATCACCTTAAAAAGGCTTCTATGCACACAGATTATAAAAATAGGAGATTCACTATACTAATTCTCTAGCTCGACTAAAACCGACTATATCAAAACTCTCTTTGATTCACTCACCAAATTTCCACATATCAAACTCTGATCTCTTCCATGGCAGAAAACCACATTTCTAATAGTACCATTAATCCACCATTTTCACTTGTTAAGAAAGATGTTGACCTCGTTAAGCCCTCGCAACCCACACCCCCGGATATTGTTCTTTCTTTCTCCACCATTGATAATGTCCGAGGCCTTGAGACCCTCACTCCAACCATCTTTGTCTACCAACCAATTAACTCTAAATCACACCCGTCTGACCAAGATCACGATAACATCAACAACAATCATGATGATGACGATGACGATCAGCAGGACCCAGCTGAAGTGATCAAAGAAGCGCTGTCCAAGGCACTGGTTTACTACTACCCTCTAGCTGGGAGGCTCAAACGACAAGAAGATGATGGAAGGCTAAGGCTCACTTGCAACGCAAACGGAGTGCCGTTTCTGGTGGCAATGGCGGACTGTCCCCTCTCTTCTCTAAATTACTTTGACGGACTTGACCTCGAGATCGCTAAGGAGTTTATATTTGATTCTCCCCCTAGTGACTGCCCTTTAGTTTTTCAGGTGAGTAAAAATATACGCGTGCCGTAAATTTTACTATGAATGTGACTGAGATTGTCTCAAAAATTTTAGTGTCATTTTGTACTTGTGCCTCTTGAAATTTTGTTATTTGCAAGTTGGAAATCTAAGTTTTTAATTTTGAAGTTTTTAATCCAAAGTTTTACGACCTTTAACAACGCGATTTAATCAATAACTAACATCAATTAATGGATGACATTAGTGTTCTAAATCTTAAAAGTAAAGTCGAGTCAGCAAAAATTTATGGGTTGTGAAAAATTTATAGGACATACCATTCATTAGTTGATGCCTCAAGCTATTGATTAATCACCACACTTGCAACAAGTTTTTAAATTTTGTTCTATTTGTTAAGATTGAAAGTTTAATCATGTCAAAATAATCAGGTACTAATAAATTTAAAGTGCACAAGCATCGATATCCATTTTTTCTTTTCTGTATTTAACAAATTTTATACCTTGTTTGGTATTTACGGTTGGAATCACAATTCTATCTACAGTAAAAAGCTCTCTGTAGTTACAATGTAAAGCTCTCAGTAGTTATAATATTTTAAACCAATATTGATTCTAACTATGGTTTCAACTGTAGAGTTAAACATATGCTTATTGTTATAATGATCGATGACCATGAAACTGTTTTTAATGATGTGTATCACTTTCTTTTTTCAGATGACAAAGTTCACATGCGGGAGCTTTGCTATCGGGTTCGGAATGTCGCACTCAGTCTGCGACGGGTTCGGCGCGGCACAATTCTTTCGGGCTATGGCTGAGCTTTCGAGGGGTCAAATCGAGCCTACAGTGAAGCCCGTTTGGGAAAGGGAGCGCCTTGTAGGGAGGCCAACTGAGGAGCCTTTCCCAAACCTTGCAGACAAGGGTATTTTTGCCAATTCGCCTTACCTGCCCACTTCCGACATCGTGCACAAATGCTTCTCCATCAAGAGTGAGGGCGTGAAAAGACTAAAAGAGGCTTCTGGTTTCAATTTCACAACAATTGAGATAGTTGGTGCTTTTGTTTGGAGAGCAAGATTCAGAGCTCTAGAGCTGAACCCAGACGCCAATACAGCTTTCATTCTGACCACAGGGATAAGGAAGCTATTGGACCCGCCATTGCCAGAAGGGTATTATGGGAATGCGTTTTTGTCATCAACCGTTGAGTTGTTGGGGAAGGACTTGAACGAGCAACCCCTATCAGAAACAGCAAAGTTGATAAAGGAGAGTAAACAAAGATCGTGTGATAATGACTACATCAAGAAATCAATAGACATTTTGGAGACGTTGATAAGTCAGAATATGAATGTGAAGTTAGAGGCATGTGGGGTCACAGTGTTGACAGACTGGAGGAACTTGGAGTTAAAGGAGGATATAGGTTTTGCATGGAAGCCTGTGAACATAACGGCACTGCCATGGGACATGTTTGGGTATGTAGATTTGTGTTTCTTTTTGCCGCCGGCATCGTCTAATGCTTCGTCCAGAGGCGGGGCTCGGATTTTGGTCTCCCTCCCTAGGCCTGCCATGGCCAAGTTTGAGGAAGAGATGGAACCTCTTATTAGTTAATTTTAGAGATCATATCTTTGTTTTTGTCTTCTTCGTTTTTTTTTTTTTTTTTTTTCTTGTTATATATAATAATCTCCTTGCATTTCTTTGAATGAAAGTTGTACTTGTATTACTGCTTGAGTAATAAAATGGAAAAATTCTGTGATCAGGTATGAAAAAAAAATACCATGTAAGTTATGATTATAAAATGACAGATTATTTTAGAATAATATTAGATTAAAAAAGTATAAAAATTTAATGAAACTTGACAAAAAAAATAATAAAAGTTCAAAACAAGGACTAATAGGTTTTCCCTCATCTTATGAGACAATTTTCTAATAAAATTTGTCGTAGGTCGGGAATATTATATTACAGTCATAAGATATGAATTGTTTTTGTATAATTTTTAAGACAAAAATTTTAAAAATACTTTTAGTATAATTATTTAAAAATTTTTATTTTTTAAAACAAAACTATTTTAAAAACACCAACAAACGGGCCCATTAGTTTTAATTTGCTTGACATGGGGTAAAGCCTGTAAAGGCATTATCTAAGGTAATTAAGGGATATCCTGACGTAGCACGTCACAAAATATAAATTGATGTAGAATATAAGAGCATTGTTTTAGGTTAAGAGATCTCATGATGTGTCTCAACAAAGCTAAATTATATTAGGATATGCATAAATGTTCATGGTCGCTACAATGTCAATTCATAACGTGTTTTAATTCCGTTTGGTTGAACACACGTAAAAATCCGTTTACCTACACAAAAAGTTTTTGTTTTTGTTTTTATTTTGCTTTTTTTTCTTTTTTAACTGAACTAGGAAGATTCAAATCTACATTTCAATGTAAGAGTTAGAGTGTAAATTTACACTGCTAGACTTAGTTGAAAAAAGTGACACTTTTTAGTCGCATTAAAGAAAATGCTACTGTCGTGAACGGTTGTTGGAAAGAGGAAAACCTATTTATATATTTTAAAAAGGTATTTGAAACTTTTATTTTAATCTATCAGTTATAATAATAAAGTAGCAAAAACTCTTATAGTTTTAATAAAAAGTAAAAAATAAAAAGTCGTTGGCATGTTATAATTTACAAACTTAAAAGTTAATTACAACTTAAGTTTTAAAAGGAGGTTAAGATTACTCTTACCCTAAGAATCCTTTTAATATAGTCACTTAAGGTCCCATCATCATGGGCGGGAAGCTAAGATTACTCTTGTCCTAGATAAACCACTTCATAAGAATCCTTTTAATTTAGTCACTTCAGGTCCCATCCGCCTTATTCCACTGTGGTTCGTAATTAGTACTGCTCAACAAAACATTATTTTTAACTTTTCCCCGATTACAACCGTCATTTTCAACAAGAGAAGAGCAAAAAGAAAAAGCGCAAATTTCGTAATTTTCAACTTTTTCCACTGTATTGCCTATAATAATAGATATATTGGACTACAAGGAATTTGAAGCAATCATTACACCAGGTCCGCAAGAATAACGTAGTTTAATTTGAAGAGCCCCTGGGAAGCCACCTTATTAGGCGCATATAATTGAAAGGTCAATAAGATCCAATCGACTAAGACAATAAAGGCTCCTTTAGTTTAAGTATTTAAATAAAATATTTAAATAAAGATTTAAATTTTTATGAGAGAAAATACTATAACAAAATAATTCAAACCGTGATTTGAATATCGAAACAATCTTAAATTCTCTTTAAAATCGTGTTTATAAGGAAACTATAAGAATTTTACGCTAAATACTAAAAATACATTATTAGTCTTGCTCTATTTTTAAATTTTGTTTCAATCAATTTTACATAATTTTTTATTTGAGAAATTTATGGAGAATGTCCTTATATGAACACTCTTTATTAACATTACCCTTCTCCTTTTAGCTTTTTAAAACAACCATTTTATTGTTTATTTTTATTTCAATTTCAATTTTTAATATGACCTTTTTGTCCCTAATTAAAATAGTAAATCAGAATAAACCCTAATCTACAAACTTTACTTTTCTTCCCTTTTACCACGGTTCCTCAGCAACCAAATAGCTTCCACTTTCCAACCTCCTCCAACCAACCTTCTCTACCCCCCAGGCCAATACTTCTCCCCCTTCGGATTCAATGCCTTGAAATCTCTGCCGACGTCATTGCAGACAATCTCTGCTGACGTCGTTACGCTTCGGCACCCTGAGCACGCGATCAGAGGTGGTTGACATTTCTTTATTTCAAAGAAAATATGATAGAAACTAGTAGGTTGCAGCTTTGAAACCTACCAAGTAACACTCCGGCGCTCCATGTTGGCGACTGAAGGCGATTGGTGCTTCTTTGTTTCAAATAAAATATGTTGAAACTTGTTAGGTTCTAGCTTTGGAATTTGGTAGATCCAACTTTGGAACCTACTAGATTTTGCTCCGGCACTCCATGCTAGTTGGTGCTTTTTTGTTTCAAAATAAAAAATATGTTGGAACCTAGTAGATTTCAGCTTTAGAATCTGATAGATCCAATAGTGGAACCTACTAGGTTACGCTATGACACCCTAAGCAGATTGGTGGTTTTTTGTTTTAAAGAAAATATGTTGGAACCTAGTAGATTCTAGCTCCGAAACCTACCATGTTATGCTCTGACACCCCGAGCAGATAATCAAAGAAATTTATCACATGAGGAAGTGAGAAGGGAGGGTAATTTAGACTTTTAATAAATCATCTCTTTTAATTAAAGAGGGAAAGATATTTGAGCTTTTTATAAATCCATTGTTTTAAAAAATTAAATGAACAGTTTTGGAAAGAGTTTCTAAGAGGGTATTCTTGAAAAGATGCTCTTTATAGGAGCGTCTTCTAAGTTTCCTTTTTATTGGGATGAGATTTTAACACATGAAATGTTAGATATATATATATGTGTGTGTGTGTGTGTGTGGATATATATTAACTGCTGTTAAGGTATCTCTCTTCATAAACATAACTGCGCATTTGCATGTCTTTCTAATTTGGCGCCCAGGCCTACCAAAGGAAACAAAAAAAGTTGGGTTTTGAGCGGAAAAAATAATAAAAAAAAAAGGTGCTGCAGGTATCAACTAGAACAAGATCTTTACTTGTGGTGCTGTCAACTCATGATAAAGCAATCATGATCTGATCAAAACTAGAAAGGCCAAAAAAAAAAAAAACATTTGACTTACTGCCTATCGAATTTTATCGGGTGACTTTCATGAGTTGAGATTACAAGGGACGACGGGGGCACCAGTCCCCCTTATACAAATTTTTTTTTTTAGTAGAGGCACTATGTTAAGCAGTAATGATAGATTTTATTGCATTTTTTGTATAATTACTTATTTTGATTATTGAATAATACGTTATATTTTAAAATTTTTTGATGAGAGAATATTTATAATTTTTCTTCAAAAAAAGGTACAATAAAATTTTTTAAAAAATTTTAAGGTAAAAAAATACAACGTCAAAAATTAAATGAGGATACATGCTCTCACTTAAAAATAAGTAGCTCCGCCACAAATAAAAGAATAAGGGTCAACAACAAATGTATAAGATCTAAAGTCTGATTATCTCATCTATATAAAAATGAGAATAAGTTATTCAACAAAAGAAAAGAAGATAATCTACGAGATTCTATCAAAGATTGAAATATTTCTAAGTGGAAAAATACCAAAACATCCATTGTTGAATCATTAGAAAGATTGAAATATTCCCAAGTGGAAAAACACCAAAACATACATAGTTGAAATATTTTGTTTTTTCCTTCTAACATTTAAACGCCAAAAATATCCCATTGTCCCTTCAAAAATGTTCAATTTAATTTTTCCTTATATATTTTTCAAAATAGTCTAAGTAAACCTTTATCGAAGGTTTGACCAATCTTTAAAATGCTAAAATTATACTTACTACTTTTTTTTAGGAAAAAAACCTAAAATACTATCAAGTTTAGCCAAATAAAATACCATTTTTGCCCCTATAAATACTTAACAGAGTGTTTGGGTGCTACAATTTAAATTAATTTTGGTACAATGTTTTCTCTTATAAACTTTGTGTTGCTACAGTATTTTCAATCAAAGCATTAGATTGGAATGAGCTCATGAATGCCTTATGAAAGATCCATTTTTTAATAAAACATTTTACTAATAATTAATCGAAAATGAGAGCACAACAAATTGCCAAATCAAATAACTCTTTATACCTCTCTTTAAACTAGATAATTAGCCATTGCTCTTGGCCCCCCAAGTTTAATTAATGGTAATTTTGATGATTTCAAACAATTTGGTTTTAAGTTTACTAATAATTTATCCTGAGTTTTTATTTAAGCAAAAATGATTACAAATATTTTATGAACTCGAGACTTGTAAGGAAAAGTCTAATATATGAATCAAGTTTTTAGAATTGAAATTATTTGAAGATGGAATAGAATTTGAAGCAAGAAGACTTTGCAAGACTAGTCTCGTGCAGATTTGCATCCTAAACTTAGCCTTGCATTCATTTTGTGAGCATTTTTTCGATCATTATGGCTAGATGTGTGCACACACTTTGGATCTTATTTTTACAGTATTCCATAAATTCATTCATTTTTCCCAAATTAAAAAGAAGCATCTTTGACACATAATATATATAGTTAAATTGCATCTTAATCAACATATTGAGCAGAATATCTTATCATATCAAAGCAGAGATGATAGGAAATGAACATGGGCAAAATAGCATTTCATGTTAACCCTTGGCAAAATACCTATAATTTCAGGTTGACTTGAACCACATTTGTAGGCATTTCGGGATTAGTAATACCATTCAATGATCATAACTAGAGTCTTCAACTTCTATCCAAAACATCTCATACTCTTTCAGGCCCATATTGTATTTATCTTTCTATTGATTGGGCGTTAATTTTAAAATCATTCTTAAGCCAAACTTGTTACGTGAATTAATCACATAGTATTCTAGGTTCAAACTTATATCAAACCTCCAGTAGACAAGGAATTTGAGTATTTTTATATCCTTTAAAATCAAAATTCTCACTCTTATACGTTATTGATTTGTTGTAATTTTGTTTGAAATAGATAATTAACATATGGAGTTAAAGTTGATGGTTGTAGAAAGTATAATGAGTCTTGGATGGCTAAGTTACTTGATTGTATTAAAAGATTGTGCCGAAAAAATTATTGTGATATGTGATAATGAAAATGTCATGTCATGTCATAATTTGAGGAAACTATTCTGAAATATTAGTTGCCTGATGTTTAATTTATTGTATCCTTTTTTAAAGTAGATAAACACTCATTTAATTTAAAACATAAACCATAATGAATTGTACCTTTCTAAATAAGACCATACTACATAAGTAGTTCTACAAAAATACTATTAGGATGGGTGATATGTAATCACACACAGCATAACTAAATGAAAAAGAAAATAGCACATATTATATTGTGCAGAGTTATATTTTTCTTTTTAAAACTTAAAACTAGAGGAATTGAATCTGTACACCTTGATATGAAGTTACACATATATTTACCGTTCAATTATACCTAATTATACCTACAACAACAGAACTTAATCTGCAACGTGTTAATTTTCAACAGTGTCATTCACAAATATTTCACCTTGAAAATAAAAATTCCTTATTTGTATCCAACAATATAGAAGGCTCAATCGCCTACTGTTCATGTGCCAACCAAAACGTTTCGTTTGGGTTGAAATCCTCTTTTCTTTATATTTTTGTCCTTGTTTTATTTTTTTTTCGACTTTTTGTCCAAAAATTTTAATGTTTTCATTTTAGTCTCTCTCTTTTGGCTTTCATCTTGACTCTTTTTTTTTTTAATGGCCGATTGAGATACTTTTTCGGCTTACATTTTTAATACTATTTTTTCAAACATTTTTTCGTGGGATCTGGATAAATGACATTATGAAAAAAAAAATTTGAACAAATGACCTTTTTTTCATTAAAAATGAAGTCTTTTAAGCAGAAAAATTGCTTTAAAATTTATTTTTTTCATCATATTGAAGTTTATTTTCTTGCACAAGATGTTTTTTTTCTTGCACAAGATGTTTTTTTCATCCTTTTTAAAAGAACTATTCCAGTTTTATTGCTTAAAAGGCTTCATCTTTATAAAAAAAAAAAGTCATTTCTTCAATTAAAATTTTTGGGGCCTTTTTTTTTTAAATATCCCCATTTTTTCTTTATAATAACCTACACTCTTTAAAAACTAATAAATTAAAAAAATCACTCACAAGTTTTTTAACCATTCAAATCAACAGTTAACGTCGTTACAAACTGAAATTTTCATTGAACCAGTCACCTTTAGAACTCGAGTGAGGTTCAGGTGTATTATATAGTACTTTAGTTATGTAAAGTTGGAACTCTAATCCTACTAATTACAATCCTCAAAATATCCTGGCATGTTAAGATGCTCTTTAAAAGTTTATCAAATGCTAAAAGGATTAGTTCTCTTGCAGACCTGGGGAAAAGTCGTGAAGCTATAACTGTTTTTTGTCAACTCCAAAGGACTGGGTTTAAGATCACAGAGTTTCTTCTCTCAGCTACTCTGAGAGCCTGTGGAAGAGTTGCTGCAATTAAGGAAGGCAAACAGTTTCATTGCATAGTAATTAAAAATGGGTACACAGGAGATGTGGTTTTGATGACGTCTCTTCTTGACATGTACTTCAAATGCACTCATACATGCGATGCCCGCAATTTGTTTGATGAAATTCCCGTGAGAGATGTCATCGTTAACAACAGCATGATATCGGGGTTGTGTTGGTCACACTTAACGTCTGAGGCAATCTGGCTGTTTGAGAAAATGCGGGAGAGAGATGCGGGCACTTGGAATTCATTGATTTCGGGCCTGGGTTGTAACTCAAAGGGAAGGACTGGATTGTTTTACTTTGAAAGAATGGTGTCCGAGGGAGCTGAAGTTGATGCGTTGACAATGGTGAGTGTTCTTTCGATATGTGCTGATCTTGCAGCATTGCGTGACGGGAAACAAGTTCATGGTTTGGTTGTTAAATACGGGCACGAACTTTATTTGCCTATTGGAAGTGCTATTGTCGACATGTATGCTAAATGCGGAGACATGAAGGCTGCTTCCTTGTGTTTCAAGAAAATGCAAATTAGGAATGTAGTTTCATGGACTGCTTTAATTGAGGGATTTGGGAAACAAGGCATGGGAATGGAAGCTCTTCGGGCGTTTGATGCCCTGGAGATGGAAGGCATTGTGCCGAATGAAGTTACTTTCTTGGGGGCCTTGTATGCGTGTAGCCACTCGGGGCTAGTACAAGAAGGATGGAGGGTTTTCAACGCAATGATGCACAAGTATTCCGTCACGCCTAAGATAGAGCATTACACGTGCATGGTGGATCTCTTAGCGCGATCTGGGCACCTAGAGGAGGCATGTAGTTTTATAGAGCGCATGCCTATAATACCTGACGCAGAGCTTCTCAAGGCTTTCCTAAGCTCGTGTCGCTTGCACGGAAACCTAGAGCTAGCACGGTGTCTTGGAGAGAAACTACTAGAATTGGAACCTCAAGATTCAGGCGCCTATATGTTGCTATCAAACTTGTATGGACTTGTTGGGGACTTGGAAGGTGTTGCAAAAGTGAAAAGGTTGATGTCAAATAGAGGTATAAAAAAAGAGACTGGGTGTACATGGATTGAGATTAAACAAAGCTGTTCACAGATTTGAGTCAGGAACACAAGTCTCCCACTTCCCGGCAAAAGAAAAAGTCATCAACATAACAAGAAAGATGAGTGGGTAAGTGTTAAAAAAACCCAAGAAAGCAATAATTAATTTGAATTAGACAAGATTTTTATGCTATTAATTAGCATTATATTGCACAGCTTAAGTTAATTGAATTTGTTAGCATAAATAGAGATGCTTCAGAAACAAGCAATGTTGGTCTCATTGCTGACAAATAAAAGTTTCCCATCACAACCAAATGCCAAAGTATTAGGTTGGGCATGACATCTTGGGCTTGGGACAATGGAACCCAAAAATTTCAACTGGGTCTCTAAGAAATGGCCCAAGTCTATACGCGTAATATTGCAGCCATCTCATGTCCTTCAATTTTTGCTGTTTTCACATTTCTCACCGACTTTTTTTTTTTTTACTTTCTTTCAGAGACAACAAGCTCCAACCAGAGCCCGCTTAAGAGCAAAATTGATTAGCGTGTTTTTTTCTTTCTTTTTTTTCTTTTTCAAAAACCTTAAGCTGTCCAACTTTCCAACTCATAAATTCTTTTCCTTTTTTTTCTTTTTTTTGAAGATTAAAAATTGTTCCAGCACAAAAAGTTTCGATTCCATCTCAATCGCCAGGCACTAGCTCTTTCTCTCTGCTATTTTTTCTTCTCTGCCAAAACAGCTGAGGTTTTTTTCTTTTTTCTTTCTTTTCTTTTCTTTTTTTTTTATGGCTGTTTCAGAATCAGATCCCGTGGCCATACCAATCCCCGTTGACCTTTTTGTTTCAAAAAAACACCATGCCTACAAACACGGCCTTTTGTGCTTCGTTGATTCCTATGATAACATCATTTACAAGATCAACCGCCGTTCCTCTCTTGGATCATCACCTTCATCATCATCATCCAACAAGCGAGTTTTGTTTGACGCAGCCGGGACTCCTCTCCTCTCTATACACCATAACCATGTCAGTCTCCAATTCTCACTTCAAAATTTTCTTTTATGTTAAAAATTGTTAGTCAATTGTTTAGCAAAATTAATTCAGTTAGCACCATATCTCTTCCTTTAGTTTTTCTGGACCAATTCTTGCAAAAATCCAAATTATTAGAAGATTTCTAAAGCATGGTGTATGTTCTTTATTGATTATTAGCTCTGAGAATGTAATGATCTGAATAGGGATTGAGTTTGTGATTTTCTAGAAGGGATCGTGGAAATGCTTAAAGGGGGATGGTGAGAATGAGGAGTTGATATTCAGAGTGCAGAGGGCGAAGAGTACAATGACTAAAACGGAGTTAGAGGTGTTTTTTGTTGCTGAAAACTTGGAAGAGTCAGCCCCTAATTTGCAGGTGAAAGGTTCTCCTTGTCAGAGAAACTGCACCATCTATAGAGGCAATGACATTGTGGCCCAGGTATATTTAGCCTCAAGAATTTCAACCATAACTTTCAAATTCTGAAGATTTTTTTTTTAAAAAAAGGAATATTATGAGGATTTCTGAGGCAGGACATCTTTTTTTCAAGATCACTTTTATCTGTGCCGCGAACTTCAGAGTTATTCTTGTATTGCTCCTTAAATTTTAAAAATATTAACTTAGTGCAACCCCTCTTATTAGGATTTTTGTTAAAAAAATGTCAGAAAAAAAGGAAGTCTCACTTGTTAGAATTTATGTTGAAAACAAATGGAAAAAACATAACATGATTTTACTTAACTTTATTTTTTATGTCTGTTTTGAAGAGAAATTTTAATAAAAGGATTAAGTGGGGTTAATTCAAAAATTAAGAGGGTAAAATGAGAGTTTTTAAAATTGAGGAAGCAAAGTAGAAATGATTTTAAAGTTGAGGGCACGAGTGATAACAATCCTAAAAAAAAGTTATCAATAACATACAGTTTTGAACTGTTAAATCATATCGAAATTAAATAAAATTAAAAACAACATAATAATTAAAGGGAACTTATTGAAAATACCACAGTTCAAAATTTTGGCAGTTGTAGGGTATTTTTTTCATGCCCTCATGTGTCGGTGCGCTCAAGATGCTTCTTTAGACTAAGTTTGCTCTCTTTAGTTTTGGTGTTCGTTTTCAATGTTTATTCAACTTCAACCACATGAAAGCCTTAAGCATAAGATTTTCCAAATGGATCAATGCTTGCTTCTACCGTCTAAGTTTTCCTTTTTAGCTTTCATGTGTAGATTTTTCAAAGACACGTTCTTATTTCTGTCATGTCATGTTGATGCAGACTAGCCTCATGTACAAACTGAACCAGATTTTTGTTAGGAGGGGCAAATTCCGATTGACTATATTTCCGGGATCTATTGATCATGCGTTGATTGTGGCTTTGATTGTAATCTTCCTTCATAAATGAAGATTATACAACTAAGAATCTCGTTTGTACAATGACAAATTCTCTAAAAGAAAGAGAATGTGTAACTATTATATTTTTCACGCCCCTGAAGGGAAGAGAGAAGAAAAGACACGCAATTATATTTTTTTTGGATGCTTATAGGTGTTTTGAAAGCTTTATACTGTAACAATTTTTTCTTTTTTTAGCATGTAAGAGCTTTACGTTCTTTATAACTGAAAAGTTTGTTAGAACCAACTAATGTCCAATAGGCTACTAAACCTTGAACTATCGTCCACGGATCATTTTGATAAATATTAAAGTTTAAAAAAGAAAAATAGGAATATTTGCAAAATAATTGAGTGAAATATTTGCAATGTAACGTCTCAAAATTAAACAGACAAATGATGAAAACAATCTAGTTAGCGTTTTCTCACTCTCTCAAACAGGTAGACGAGTATTACATACAAGGAAAAGGGATAATTTACTAAAAAAGGAAAAAAAAAACATAAAAGTTGACATAATATCCTATCAAACAAATTGTACCACAGGTCTATAACTTTGGTTAGGTTTACATGAAAAAAAAAGTAATATTTTATCTTATCTTATCTTATCTTATATCATTAATCATTTATTATTTCTCCGATAACTTTTAGAATTTTCGGATTATTAATGTATGTACACAAAAGAAAAAGAGAATTGTTTGGTAGAATATAAAGAAAAAGAATGTTCTATTTGAGTCTGTGGAAAAAAAAAAAAAGACATTAGATTATGTTAAAATTACAACAATTAAGAAAAATATGATAGTTTATCAAAACTTGATGAAATTCTGAGGATTTAGCTATATGTCTACGGGTAGGATTTTGTTTTCTATTCCTACCAGTAAAATCTGAAAAAAGAAAATGTCATTGTGCTTTTCTTATTTTTTTAATTAAAAAAAAAAAAAGCTTAGCTAACAAACCAAACGACATTTCGCAGCCAAAGACTTAAACGGCACCGTTTTTGTATCCCGCACATAGAGCCACGCCATGTTGGGAAGGGTCGGCTAAACCTTGTGCGTTTTGACAAAAATGCCATTCTCTGTTGATAATTATCTGAACATATCATAGGTCTCACCTCTGGCAAAAGCTACACCCTTCCGCACCAGATTCTTAGTTCTTCTTGTCGATCTTGGCTGCAACTGGCTTTAAAAGACGGCTTTCGTAGCACAGAAGGAGAAAAGGGTTCCAATTCTCAGACAGACCAACCTTAAGGTCACCTTCTCTCTCTAGCTCTCCCTCCTTCTAAACCAGAAACGGTGTCGTTTTCGCATTATGGGCAGGCAGAAAGGAGACGGAGCTAGGAGCAAGGCTCGCCCTTCAAGCAGCAGGTCAAATTTTTCGTTTTTCCACCTTCTTTGCCATGTTCATGATTTTCGAATTTATATATATCGATATGCATATATGTGTATATATATTTAAGTATTGGAATTGTTTTATGTACGTATATTATTGATTTTTTTTTGTGCTTGATTTTTGTACAGTATGGCGGCGTCGCTTTTGCTGTCGGGTTCTGCCGCGACGGTGGGATTCGGCGGCTATGTTGGCAGCTCTCGCCTCGATTCTTCCCTCTCCGGCGATGATACGGCGCCGTTTTTGGTAGGCCTCCAGCTCTTCATTTTTTTTTTCTTTTATGCAAAGTTTTGAATTTGGTTCCAATTAACATCAAAAGCATTGGAAATTCCTATGAAAATGATGAATTCCTTTATACATATAATCAAATTTGCAGCTTAAATTCATACGGTCGTAATTCTTAATGTATAATCAAATCTGCGGCTTAAATTTATTTGGTTGTAATTTTCTATGTGAAATGCGTCTCATTATGTAAAAGGGGGCTGACATTTTGTTTTGCAGGATATAGATAGTGAATTGGCTGTGCATTTAAAGAGGCTTGCGAGGAAAGATCCCACTACCAAGGTAGGTTTTTTTTTTTTTTTCCTTTTTTTTATTGGGAACTTGAGTCTATGATTTTTGCAAAATATGACTTCTTTGGCATGTTATTTTCTTAATTTTAGAAGTAAGAAAATATGACTCATTGCAGGTTGGAAGTTTTTTGCTTGTGAGGTATTTAGAGTATAAAGTAGCTAGAGACTTTGAGGGTCTTGTCTTGTGTTATTCTTATTGGGGGCAATGGGGAATGCTACTTGGTTGAAGTCAGAGTTTCTTACTTCTTTTATTGCCTGCCAATACATGTCTTTATTGCCATCTGGTTATCTTTTTTCTTATTTCGGTACCATGTTTTGTATCTTTGTTTCCCCTGTAATTCGGCTTCGTGATGCATTTCATGTCCTCTTTTCAACAGCTCAAAGCACTGGCCTCTCTATCTGCATTGCTCAAGGAAAAGTCAGGAAAGGATATAGTATCCATTATTCCACAATGGGTAGAGTTTCTGGAAACTAAAAAAAAAATGCTTAGGATACTAACTCTAATCATAACTTGTGTACCAACTTATGAGTTGTCATCTTTTTATTGGTAGGTGTTTAAAAAATTGCCACATTAATAGGCTAGATCTATCAATGAATTCATCACAACTCTTGAACTGGTACACAAGTTGGGATTAGAGTTGGTATCCCTAGCATTTACTCTTTTGATTTATAGGTTCTTATGCATTTTGTTTGTTCTTCTATAATCTTTTTGGCTTAAAAAGGGAGTTGGCTCTTTGTTTTTCTTTTTCAAAAAGAAAAAAAAAAAAAAAAAAAAAAAAAATATATATATATATATATAAAATAGTGAGAACAAAGAGGATTGCCAAGCTAATTAATGAAACTTAATTAAACTAAAAGAACATTCTCTAAAACTAAGGGCTGAATAATTTTATGTTGTTAAATTGGAGCAGAAAATTTGTGCATAATATCTTAACAAGAACATTTGGATTTTCTTTTTCTTCACTGAGAAGAAGAAAATCTAGCTTTGCTTGCTTTTGTGCCACACCAGGCGCCCATGTGGAATAGCTTCTATTTTTACTTTTACTTTTAAGCAACGGAAGAAGAAAAGATAAGTCAAACCTTTTTAATGACCACTTGCATGGTGTATGTACAAGAGCTTTTTGAATCTAAAGGGCATTTAAATTTGTTTGGTTAAATAAATTAAAACTTTTGATGGAGTTTTTTAATCAAAAACAAGGATATGGGTAGAATTTTTAATTTATTATTCTTAAATTCAACGTTAAAAATTGTAAATAAAAAAGTTCCGTTTAGTTTTTCATAAGCTCCAAGGAGTTGGCTTGTTCCTGAAGAGCTTTAACAAGCCAAAAGCCCATTGAGTGTGTTCATCGAAACAGTTTTAAAAGTAGCCTTTGAACTAAATAAGCCAAAAAAGAGTCTTTTTTAAGCCAATCCAAACAAGCACAAGTGTCAGTTTCTCAGGCCATGAACTCTATAAGAAATTTTTTTGGTTTTTTATTTTATTTTATTATTTCATAACTAATTAGGATGTATTTTGATCTCAATTCATTTTAGACTTATGCAGCTTTTTGTACTTAGGCATTTGAATACAAAAGGCTGTTGATGGACTATAATAGGGAAGTGCGGCGAGCAGCGCATGACACAATGACCATTCTTGTTACTGCTGCCGGGTTTGAACTCCTCCCATGTTCAGTATTTATATGGATCTTTTCCTTATTTTTGGTATTAGGTGCTTTTGATTGTTCTAAACTATGTGAAATCGGATAACCTTTGTGTTGTCCTTATTCGTGTACTAAAATACCAGTGTGTTTAATTCATTCTCTGTATTGCTTGGTTGTAAATATTGGTCGTGTTCTTTTCTGAGGGATAAGCTACTCTTCTGCATGAGCGGTGACCCAGGTATCCTTGTAAATAGGGCAAAAAAAAAAAAAAAAAGAAGAAGAAGAAGAATAGTTTGATTGGTTCAATTTTGGAAGATGAAACAGAAATAATTTAATGAAGCAGATTCATTCTGATAACTGTTTCGTGATGCCTGTAAGCAATATTGAGATTATTTTGGTGTCTCTGCAATATATATATATGTATATTTAATCTGAATGGATACTTGTTATGTTATATTGAATTTGTCCTTTATCTTGTATCACTTGTATGAAATTTTTAGAGTCGAAGTTTCGATGTTCTGTAAATGATTACATTGTGATTATTTATACAAGCTTGGTAAATAATTAATACCAGTTTTTAGTCCGTTACATTTAACTAGTGTCCCTCTTATTTCCTAAATTCATTTATATTTGTTGTGTATTCTCTCTTATGTTTCTTGCAGGAGAGATTTAGCTCCACATCTGAAGTCTGTAATGGGACCTTGGTGGTTTTCTCAATTTGATTCAGTTTCAGAAGTTTCTCAAGCTGCAAAACGATCATTACAGGTTCAGCTTGATGCCTATTAGCATTTTGTTTTCATTTTTTAGATGTTTATTTCGCATACTGCCACAAAAATGATAGTGTTGCTACTATAAACTTAATGAACATCAGCTCAACATATGATGGGTGTTAAGCGCTGAGGCAATGTAGCAATTTATCCTGTTTCCAATCTTGGCTTATAATTGGTTCTTTCAAATTCAGTTCTTATGCTAGTAAATGGAGGGCAAAAAGAGTTGTTCTCAGTCAAGTCATCCCTCTCTCCTTCCCCTTCCCTCTTACAAGAATAATGTTTTGAACTTTTTTTTTTTTTTTTTCAGAAATACACTTTGGTCGGCAATTTTACGTATATTTTGCAGTGTTTATTCATCCATGCAAACTGCAAACACATAAAGATAGTGCCTTACAGTAAAAATAAAAATAAAAATAGTAAAGAAGGTTGCATTAAGACTGTGTGCACTATGAGATCCTAATAGTTTGCAACGGAAATGCCCTTCCATTTATCTTAATGTTCACTCTATCTCTAACACACACACTCTTTCTCTAGGCCTGTGGTCTTACTAACTAAAACTTTTCTGTAGCTTGTTAATATGGTTGCGACTTTAATTAAGTATTAAGCTGAATATCCAAGTGTTGACAACAGGCAGCTTTCCCAGCTCAGGAAAAAAGACTAGATGCTTTAGTCCTATGCACAACAGAGGTTCTTATATATTTGGAAGAAAATTTGAAGCTCACACCGAAAGATATGACTGATAAAGCAGCTGCTTCGGATGAATTAGAAGAGATGCATAACCAGGTATGCACTCTGAGAGGAGTTGTTAGTATTTGTGTCTTGTTTACTGACTCTTGTTTCGTTAAAATTCCATTTGGCACATGTACTGTTGTACACGTTTCATATTGATGAAGACTATAAGAAGGTTCATGTTTTTTGCACATAACTCAAATGTAATTTTTTTTTCATCAAAAAAATGCAAAGAAAAGAGAAAATTCTAACCTTTGAACTTTTGTCATCAAATTGGAACTTTTATCTTTGCTTCTAGTCAAAATGTATCCTTCATCTTGTTAAGTGTAATACTGTATTTTGGTTATTAGCTATCAAAAAGCCGACATCTGTTTAAAAAAATGGAATGACATATAGATAATTTAAATCCAATTGGATTTTTATGTATTGATGCAGTCGACAGTGATATGTTGCAGGGAAGGTTTTTTTAAATTTCACTATTTGGAATTACTTGGTCAGTGACAACACTGATCATGTTAATGAAGAGATGAACATAATAACTGAATTAAATTTGGAGAAGTAAACACCTTAGTGGCTCTAGTAATGTTGCATCTTTGTGTGTGTGTTTGTGTTTTATATATATTCTATTCTGGCACAGGTAATATCTTCATCATTGCTGGCGTTAGCCACTCTCCTTGACGTCTTGGTTGGTATCCAATTTGAAAGATCAGGCTCTGAAAATGTAAGTGCTCAACCAAAGCATGCAAAGGCTAGGGTGGCTGCTATCTCTTTTGGTGAAAAGTTGTTTGCTGCTCATAAGTTTTTCTCTGACTTCCTGAAATCTAAGAGTGCTGCAGTTCGGTCAGCTACATATTCAGTGTTGAGAAGTTTCATTAAAAATGTTCCTCATGTCTTCAATGAAGAAAATATGAAAACTATGGCCGGAATAATACTAGGTGCTTTTCAGGAGAAAGATCCTGCTTGTCATTCATCAATGTGGGATACGATTTTGCTATTTTCTAAAAAATTCCCTGACAGTTGGACTTACTTGAATGTCCAGAAAACCATACTAAGCCGCTTTTGGCATTTTCTTAGAAATGGGTGCTTTGGATCCCATCAGGTTTCTTATCCAACTTTGATCTTATTCTTAGACTGTGTGCCACCAAAAGCTATAATGGGGGAGAAGTTTTTCCTTGAATTTTTCCAGAACCTTTGGGCTGGGAGGAGTGTATCTAATTCCTCAAATGCAGATCGACAAGCATTTTTTGGTGCATTTAAAGAGTGCTTTATTTGGGGATTGCATAATGCATCCAGGTAGGTGCTTTTCTCATGTCATTGGATATTCTGTGTCTGTTTCTTCCCTATTTGCTGAATCTGAATGCTAGTGTCTATTGTTAAACTTTTCACTTTCGGCATATATATATATATATAATATATATACACACATATGTATATAGTTTCATTTTTGGTATTATATTTTTTTTTTCTCATTTTTGACAGATGTTATGACGAAGTGGATTTGATATATCATGTTCGAGTTAAGCTTATTGACAACATTCTGGTAAAGCTTTTGTGGCACGACTATTTCTCTTTTATTAGTTCAAATAAACAGGGGAGTGCCCCCTCCGAATTAGCTGGACATTCTTTGGGGGACAAAGATTTGCCGTTGAGCAAGAGGACAGAGGAAGCGTCGAGAATCAAGTATCCAACTAGCTATCTACAAGACCTGAGGAGCTGCATAATTGGTGTTCTTTCAGGCATCTTCTTCCTTGAGCACAGTTTGCTCTCTGCCTTCTCTATGGAATTTCAAGAAAGTTGCCTGGGTTTACTTCAGCTTGCCACAAACACAGGAACAGCAGCTGAAAGTGTAGAACGGGTCACTCAATTTTTTCTGTTACTAGGGCAACATGCTATGCAGAAAGGTGAAACTTGGCCTTTAAATGATTTAGTGGGACCAATGTTGGCCAAGTCTTTCCCGGTGATAAGATCACTTGTAAGTAGCTATTCATTGGTTTGTATTGATTTATTCTAGTCATCAGATTTTTCCTAGCTCTATAAAGGTTTATGTCAACAGAGCTCAAAACTGAGCTGTTGTTATCATTCATTTGTTAACAGGACGAACGTAAAAATTTGTGTGCCCGTATATCTAACGTCTTTCATTCACTTCAAAGATGTAATGGCTTTCAACTAATTGAAGGCATGAACAGGATTTGTGTTTAAGTCTATTTATTGTCTGTGTTGTTTTCCGCTCCTAGTCCCTTGTACTATTTCTGGATGGTTTCTTGTTCAAAGTGTCTTTGTCTCTCTTACTAATGTCATTTTATCCTCCAATATTTACATTTTCTGTTTGGTCTTTTTGACACCAGGACTCACCAATAGGTGTACAACTTCTATCTGCTGCCGTCACTGTATTTGGACCACGCAAGATTGTCCAAGAACTTTTTGTTCATAATAAAGAGCTTTCTGGTGCCCCTGATGATAAAGCGGACAGAAAGTTGGTGGTAGATGAATTTATGCAAATATTTAAGTCAACTTTTGTTCCCTGGTGTTTGCATAGTAGTGATCAGTCTGCAACTGCTCACCTTGAACTCTTGCTTGCATTGCTCGATGATCAGTGTTTCTCTGACCAGTGGCACGCTGTTGTTACTTATGCTATCAACTTAGAAGGTTCCGGAACTGCATCTCAGTCCCTAGAACCAGACCAAATAACTATGTTGGCACTACTTTTAGAGAAAGCAAGAAATGAACTGAAAAAAAGGAAGACAGGTGAAGATTTAAGGCACCGGCCAGGTGCCGACCCAGCGGACTGGCACTGTGATATTTTAGAATCGACTGCTGTTGCTTTAGTATGTTCCCCTCTTCATGCTGGGAATTCAAGTTCTCAGTTTCTGTGGTATGTGAATAAGAAGGCTTTGACATGATGCTTTCAATGTCTAATTTGATCGATTTGTTTTGAGAATTCAAACTGTGACTTTTACCTTTTCTTTTGCAGTGCTGTTCTTGGTGGTTCAACAGAAGGTGATGAAACATCCTTTGTGTCCAGGAATGCATCAATCATGATTTTTGAGGAGATTTTGCATAAATTATGTTTTTTTATTCTAGAATCCTCGTTTAATTGGGTTAGAGTTGCATGTTCTATGTTAACTGCTGGGTCAGTCAACTCTGTGTTAGAATCTAAGAGTTCTGTTGACGTGGCCAAGCTGGCTCAATTTGCTCTACAAATACTTGATGTTAGCTTTTTTTGCTTGAAAGTACTTGGTGAGGAAAGTGACTTGGTTCCAGGTATTTTAGCTGCAGTTTTGGTCATTGATTGGGAATATAGGATGGGGAGGTCTAGTGACAGTCCTGATAGCGAAACAACAATAACATCTAAGGCCAGATTAGATTTTGGTGAAGCTATTCATGTTTTTTGTTGCAAGCGAAGTAAGCAATTCCGGAAAAGCCTCAACGTACAGAATCTGAAGAGGTTACAGAGTATCTTGGTTCAGTGCATTAGATCAGCTATCTTCACTGAAGACAAACTTAATACAGAGAATACTACTTCCTTGTGCTGCTTGTGGATGCTTGAGGTTTTGGGTTATTTCTGTCAAGATCAATCTGAAGAACAAGATCTGTTAAACCAACTTCTTTCCAAGAGTGATAGGTGGCCTTTGTGGATTGTTCCAGATTTTAGCAGTGCAGAACGATTAGATCTCAAAAACGCATTTGTTATTGGAAACGTGAGTGATGGTAACTTTGAATTATTATGGTATTCTATTGATAATTTTGTCATGCTTTTCTGTTCTATATTGGACATATTGCAGCCTATGATCACTTGCCTATCCTCTATTGCACATGTAAACTTGGAGAGGAACCTGTTTGCTAATTTATTACTATATGAAGCCATTTGAACTGCACTTTAGATGCTCTTGCATGAGTCACCATTCAGGTTTCAATTCTTAGTTTTTCATCCTGCTGTGCTTAGAAAGAGTTGCAGGCAGTGATGTTGTAATGTTAATAAATTTTTGCATGTCATACCTGAGACAAATTTCGTCTCTTTGTGGTTTCTCGTTCAAGAGTTTTTCTGACACTTTAGTTCACGGCTGATCCAATAGTGAATTTCACACGCTTTGATTGAAGCTGTGTTGTACATTTATTCTGTCGGCTTGGTCAAGAAGACCATAGTTGAGCAACTACTCCTAATAGTTGATGTTGTACCTGTACATATTCCACAAGAAGAAACACAAAACTCCTTTGTCATAACATCGTACCGTTCATCTCCCTATATCTGTTAAATCTCGTGTTAAAATTTATTTTATACATAAGTAGACAGTTCATTATATATATATATATATATATATATATATATATATATATATTTATATGTTAAGTATGCACGGTGGATAACATAAATTTGTGGATTTGTTACAAACGCAGGATTCTGGCCATTGCAATTTTGTTTCCTTCCTTGACAAGCTTATATTAAAACTTGGGATTGATAGGATTTTTACTAGTCATGTTAAACATACATCTCTCTCAGAGGAAACAACAAACAAAGAGGTAACTACACGAGCCTGGCTTGCTTCAGAAATATTGTGTACCTGGAAGTGGCCAGGAGGCAACGCTGTAGTTTCTTTCTTACCTTTATTGAGTGCTTATGCCAAGAGTAGCAGTTTTCCTTCCAAGGAGAGCTTGTTGGATTCCATCTTCAACATCTTGCTTGATGGTGCTCTTGTGCATAGTGGATGTTGTGGGCAGAGTTTTGTCAGTCCATGGGCTGTTTCAATCACTGAAGTGGAACATATTGAAGAACCATTTCTGAGGGCTCTTCTATCTTTCCTTTCAACTTTATTTAAGGATGATGTATGGGGAAAAAGCAAAGCTAGGACTATGTTTGAATTGCTTGTAAGTAAGCTTTCTATTGGTGAAGTTGTAAATTTGAACTGTTTGAGGATTCTTCCTCGGCTTGTTACCATTCTTGTTCAGCCGCTGTTTGAAAGAGAATCTGGTGAATCTGGTGGAGATGCTGAACATGATGTAGAAGATACAGTCACGGGATGGCTTAAAAAAACTCTTTCGTTTCCACCATTGGTCATGTGGGAAAGAGAACAAGGTAAATGTATGCAAGTTTTTTCGTTCATTTTCCTTTTTGAGTCCATGAGGAAGTAGTTCCAAAGCATTTGAATGTTAAGATTGTGTGCATCAGTTTGGAATATCCTCAGCACCTCTTGCTCCACCTGCAGAGAGTTGTTGATGGTTGTTATGTTCTTTTTTATCGATTATATGGTAATTTCTTATTTGTTGATAGTTTTTTTTTAATTATTATTATTATTATTATTATTGTTTTGATAGATGTGGAAGACTGGTTCCTGTTGGTTATATCTTGTTATCCTTTTAATGCAATCGGCGGTATACAAGCACTAAATCTGGGGAGAATTATTGGCCATGTGGAGAAGACACTTCTACTTGAGTTATTCCGCAAACAAAGATGTGGTGTAGGCACGTCTACTATTGTTAACCATCCACCAGCTGTCCAGCTGCTGCTATCAAAGCTAATAGCTGTTTCTGTTGGTTATTGTTGGAAGGAATTTAACGAGGAAGACTGGGAATATGTATTTTCTCAGTTAAGGCGCTGGATTCAATCAGTGGTCGTTATAATGGAGGAAATTACTGAGAATGTGGATGATACTGTCAGTAACAACTTTACTTTGGATAACATGGATGATAACCTTAAAAAGATTGAGCAAATTGCCTCTATTTCAGACCCTTTTCCTTTTGATATTGCTAAGAATGCCCTTCTATCATTTTTGCTTTGTTGTGGACCCTTTGGGATTAAACAATTAGGAGATGCAGAAAGCACAAACCCTCTGCGAACAGAAAGATGGGAACCCATCAAGGATCGAATCCTGGAAGGTATTCTACGGCTGTTCTTCTGCACTGGCATTACTGAGGCTATTGCAACTTCCTTTTGTCATGAGGCTGCATCCATCATATCTTCCTCTCGATTTGAGCATCTTTCTTTATGGGAGTTAGTTTCCTCGAGTGTTGTTAACTCCTCAAAAAATGCTAGAGATAGAGCAGTGAAGTCAGTAGCATTTTGGGGCTTGAGCAAAGGGCCCATTAGTTCTTTGTATGCTATCCTTTTTTCTTCCAAACCAGTTTCTTCATTGCAGCTTGCTGCATATGTTATTCTTTCAAGCGAAACTATTTTAAACATGGCTATTGTTGAGGATGTTACTCTCTTGGATGGTAACACTAATGGTGAAGAGGATTCACGCCTTGTTGATTTGTCAACAGAAACAAGTGTTAAGTTAAGAGAAGAAATATGTTTCATGATTGAAAAGTTACCTTTCGAGGTCCTTGAAATGGATTTGATGGCACAAGAACGGGTAATATGCTTTATTTGGTTGTGCATTTTCTTTGCGGCTTTATGGTTTCATCATTATAGCTTGTTTGTTTTGATATGTTCTTTGGCTTTTCAGGTAAATATCTTCTTTGCGTGGTCTTTATTGCTCTCATACTTGGGGTCATTGCCGTCATCATCACGTGCAAGGGAGAGGCTTGTTCAGTACATACAAGATTCTGTTAGTCCTGTTATATTAGACTGCCTTTTCCAGCATATTCCTGTAGAACTTTGCACGGCACAGAATCTCAAGAAGAAAGATTTAGAGCTTCCTTCAGGGGTTTTGGAAGTTGCAAGTGCAGCAACCCGTGCCATTACAACTGGTTCACTGTTACATTCTATAGAAACTTTTTGGCCTGTTGAACCGGTGAAACTGGCTTCACATGCTGGAGCATTGTTTGGCTTGATGCTCCAAGTCCTTCCTGCTTATGTCAGAGAATGGTTCAGTAGTTTGCGTGACCGTTCTACATCATCTTTAATTGAATCTTTCACTAGGGCATGGTGCAGCCCATCTCTTATTGCAAATGAGTTGTCGCAGGTATGTGCATGTGGGCTTTTTTTTCCCGCATGTCTTTTATGATAATGATTACAAATGCATGAATACATCCATACCGCTGCCGAATCCCAGGTAATACACATGCACAATGTGTGCATTACATGCAGCCTCAGAATCTCGTCCTTTACTCTTGATGGATTGATGAGGATGTTCTAATTGTAGCTTTATTGCTCCTTTTACCTGTTCCCAATGCGGGGTGCTTGTTTAAATGACTTATTTTTCTGTTTCGTTTTTCCTTCTTGAAGACTGGCCAACCTGATTTTCCGATTTAATGCATGGCATGTAGATTATTCGTTGTGATTGTTAATGGTGGTGGGAAATATTTATTTCCTGTGAGAACTAATAATAAGAGGACTATCGAAAATGGTTGTGATATTCACTGAGTTTCATTTTCAAATGCAGATCAAGAAGAATAAATTTGCTGATGATAATTTTTCAGTGAGTGTTAGCAAATCGGCAAATGAGGCTGTTGCCACGTATACAAAGGATGAGACAGGGATGGATCTAGTGATTCGTCTTCCTGCATCTTACCCATTACGCCCTGTAGATGTTGATTGTACACGGAGCCTAGGGATTAGTGATGTGAAGCAGAGGAAATGGTTGATGTCTATGATGTCTTTTGTACGCAATCAGGTATATATTGAATTAACCTTTTTTTAATATAATTTTACATATATTGTCATTTTTTACTAGGGTGAAAAAACTCATTTGATCCCCAACCTTTTTAAAGAGGTGCAATTTGGTCTTTAATCTTTTTTTTTTATTCAATTAGATCTAATCGTTTATAAAATGTGTAATAAAGTTCCAAACGCTTAACTTTGACCGCTAAAAAATGTTTTTGACCACCTTAGTGAAAGCATTTTAGTAAAATGCCTGATATGTTTTAAAAGAATTAAAATTAAAACATAAAAAACAATAAAAAGTTAAAAACAACAAATATATTATTAAAATCATATCTTTTTTTTTTTTTCACTGAACAAAAAAATCAGTTCCAAACTTAAAAAAAAATTCTGATTTCCATCTCTGCTCCAACCCACGTAACAACACCCCCACCCCGTGCATCGCCCTTCCTCCTCGGTATCCGTCTACCTGTCGCGAACCCACATCCATCATAATCGAGGGCCATCACAGCTCTCTTTTGATCTTGATCGAGGCACGATAAGGAGGGAGGCAATCGACGAAGGTTGGGTTGTAGGGGGTAAGTCGCGACAGGGTGGGTTGCAACGGAGTGCCTAGAGGTGGGGTCTGTGATGGGGCTGGGTGTGGTAGAGGTGGAGTTGATGGGGAGGGGGCTGTGACGGTGTTGAGTGCAAAGGAGGGGTCACTGGCTTAGGAGGGGGGCGATGGGCAGGGGTGGGCAACGGGGGAGAAGGTGCCAGGTTTGAAAATGGGTTTTTTCTTTTTTCCTTTTGATTTTAAATATTTTTTAGGTAAAAATAAAGTCAATGGTTGTGATTTGGTGTTTTTGAATCAATGGCTGTGATTCACTCTAAATTTTTTAATGTATCAATTATTAGTAGGGTAACTTAGTAATTTCAATAAAAAAATGATGTTTAACAATTTTTAATTGTCAAACTTAACGGCTAGGGATCAAATTGTACATTTTTAAACGGTTAGACCCAGTTAAATTATTAAAAAAAATGTTGAGGACCAAATTGCATCTTTTTAAAAAGGTTTAGGATCAACCAAGCTATTTACCCTTTTTATTAAGTGGTGAAGCTAATGGTTTTTTTTTTTTTTTCCTTTTTTTTGGACAATAAACTATAATGAGACTTGATTTGAAGAGGGTAAAATTTATGTAAACGGTTATTGAGATTCGAGACTGAATTTATGTAGCGGTCAGATTGAGGGCAAACAGGGAGGAGAGTAAAATCTACTGCCACTTTTGAATATTTATTTATTTATGTGCAGAACTGTCTAAAATATGAAAGTCGAGGGGAAGGGAAATTAAAAAATTGTGTGAGCGGGTTTAATAAGAGGACCTCTGGATTAAAGAAGATAATTTGCTTTTCTTTATGCAGAATGGAGCTTTAGCTGAAGCTATTGGAATATGGAAGCGCAATTTTGACAAGGAATTTGAAGGAGTTGAGGAGTGCCCGATTTGTTATAGTGTCATCCATACTGCAAACAACAGCCTTCCCCGCCTCGCTTGCAAGACTTGCAAGCACAAGTTCCATTCCGCTTGCCTTTACAAGTGGTTCTCAACTTCTCACAAATCAACTTGCCCGTTGTGCCAGTCTCCCTTCTGATATGTATCAATCTCCCATTCGTGGCAATTTTGCAATCCCAGTTGCATCTCTATGCAAAGACAGGTTGATGTAATTGAAGTTCAAGAGTAAGAGCATACATGCAGAATACAAGCTCTTTGGTTGAAGAGAGAAAAAAGCATGGTGGTGAAAACCAGAATGAGAATCCTCCCAAATTCCACATCTCCATGGTCCAAATACTCAGGTTTTGTCCCCCTAACTCTACTTGGAGAACATGGAGAATATTGGCTTTTACGTGTGATCTCGCTACCACTGTACTTGTAATAAACGTAGCAAACTTTTGTTCTGCTCATCGCTATAGCGGTCACCAGATTACAAATTCATGCTAAGATGAGTGAAGCCATCACCATACAAGAACTTGGATCCTTTGTAAGTTAGTGGAGTGTTTTTCTTTTCTTTTTTTTTTTTTTTAAAAAAATTTTCTGGGTGATTGGGCTACTAAGTATCCCACATTTTTGTTAATTTTCGATTTAGTATAGAAGGCCAACAATCTTAAACGGGTAATAGTTATTTTTTTCCCCCAGAAAATGTGTTTTTGTTAAATTTTTTTTTTTTTTAAGCAAGATTTACTATTCTATTTTCATGTCCCATTGGCTGCCCCCTCAATTAAATTTTAACACTTATTTTAGTTGTATAATTACTTTTAGTATTTAAGTCCTTTTTATGAGTTTAAGTTGTTAAATTTAGATAATATGTCAAATAAATAATAAAAAGACAGCTAAGACAACAAGAAAATAGAGGCGACAAGTCCGGAACACATAGCGGCCAGTTTTTGTCAAACGTTTCCCTCTTCAGGCGTCACACATATGACATACTTGTGACATTTGATAAACAGGCTTTGTGGACACGATCAATGGAAGTATCAGTCTTCATGACCATAGTGTCTTCTCTTCTCTAATTTTTTTATTCGTTTTTATTTATTGTGACATTGTCACATACACTAACAAAATTTACCATCCTTTGAAACTCAAACTCGGGACTCAATACTTCGAAAATAACTCCCAGACCCACTAAACACCAACAATACATTGACTACGTGCACAATACATAAAATATTTTGGGCGTAGGACTCGAAAATTGATCCCGTTGTGTGAGGAAACAAGATTGTTACAAATAAACAACTGTCATAGAATTGCAGAGAGATATTTATCTGTCTATTCTCTTTATTTTGGGTTTATTTAAAAATTATATTTTTAGTTTTTGATCTTACCAAATATATACTTTGAGTTTAGATTTAATATACATATATATATATATATACTTTATCTTAGTTAACAGTTGATTTTGACTTTTAAAATAACTAAATTATCCTTAAACCGAAAAAAAAAGACTTTCAAAAAATAAGAAAAAAACAAAAATAAGCACATAAAACACTATTTTTAAAAGTATTCTATACATTTTGAATGCAAAAACCTTGTTATAAAGCTTTTTTAAATTGTTAAAGTTATCTTATTTTGGTAATTTGAGGATATTTTGGATAATTTTTAAAGTAAAAAATGAAGATTAATTGAGAAAAAGTATAAATTTATGTATTAAATTTAATTTGAAAGTATAAATTTGATAAGATCAAAAACTAAAGGTATGTTGTTTGAATAAACATAAAATACAAGGTACAAAACGATAAATAACTTAATTGCAAATAAACAACAATATAGAAAATAAAAACGTCTGGCAAATGAGAGAAATCTTCCCTTAATTTTTTCTCTTCTTTGTAAAAGGTAACAAAATTGCTTCAAAAAATGGATCTACAAATGGTACACTGTCCTTGGACAAGAATTTCCTTGGCGCCAATCAATATTTATTAGGATCAAAACTTACGATGGCACATGTTTCGGAGAAAACATAATTGAGAGCAGAAGCAACGTTACTTTTTACGTGCGTAAGGTGAATCTGCGTAAGGAGTATCCTCTAAACGCCACTGCATGAATGGCATTAACCATCTTAGCTCTGCTCCATTTCCATTAGATAAGTAATACATCTTCTTCCAGCCTTCATCGGAGAACGCTTCACGAGATACTAGTCTCTGTCTGCCAGAAAACAACAATAGGAGCGGTTTAAAATCCAAGAGTCATACATCTAGGCTACAACATCTGGCCAGCATTTGGCTAGACGAAAAATTACATAGTATGCTTCGTGTTTTTGTGCATCTGCATGCGCGCACACAGCGTTTCAAGAAATTTTGGTACTCCCTCTCGCCAGCTGAATGTTTTCAACAAAAACAATTTGTAGTATGTAATTGTTGAGAACGTTTGGGGGAAAAAAAAGAAGTAGAACCGTGATATCTGGATATGAAAAGAGAAGCTCCCTGACAATTGCTTCTGTTCCATGACTGTTGGTTCTAGTGTAAACTTTCAAGGACAACGTGTTTGACAATCTTAAGCTATAAATGTTTATCGTTTCTAGGATTTAGTGTCTATCTTGTATCTAAATACAATATCACCAACACAGGCAACAGTATTGTCTAATTATAGTGAAATCTTTGGCAAGCGGTAATCCTGCAAAGTTGGGAGTATTCATCAGCTTACCTAAGGTAGTAATAGGAAACAGCTTCTGCTTCATCTAAAGTGTAGCGGGGAAGATTAACACGAGCATTGGCAGGAACATCAGGCAACTGTTGTCGTAGTTTTCCTACAGCTGTAGAATGAGAGAAAGCGCCCACCATCATGTCATCGTGCAACATAGATCTGAAAGCATTCACCTGCAAGGATTTGTCATAGGCAGCATATTGGTCTCTTATGAATCATTTTTAAACGGTATCTGAAGTAAGCAATGTGCACAACCTCATTTTTATCTTATGATAAAGATAAAATTTACACATCAAGCAGAGAAAAGGAATTTAAGAACAGAATAAATAAATAAATTATCTCAACCACACAGTGAATACATACAGTAGAGAGTTCCCTAGCATGTATCGGTCGCGTAGAACGAACGGTGACTGCCTCCTCATACTCACTGAATGTAAACCAATTGTTATACTGGAGAAAAGTAAAAGCAACGAATGAGGTTGTTCAGAATTATTTTCAATTGAAATCAAGAAATAAATCTCACTGAATAGCGCATAACTATGGGAGTTAGTACAGAATTCTGTCTCACTTGGTCAATTGCAATAAGCACAGGAACATCTTTCACAAGCGAGAGCTCCTTCCTCAAACGAACTACCACTCCAACGGCTGCATGAGTGTGCTTGATTCCGATATTGATCAGGTCATATAGACTTGAACCCTCCAGCAATGCCATAGAAACGCTGCCATCTTTTATCCATCCAACACCAGCACCTTCTCCCAATGGAATAGGATCAGATATTTGGCAAGGCAATTGTTGTAAACGGCTTCCATTAAATTTCAGGAAATCCTAAATGCATGGAAACAATGCATAAGTAAAGAATAATAAAAAGGACCACATAAGATATGCCATCGGAAACCAAGATCGTATAAAACTGTCGCTTTAAACTAATAAAGAAAGAACTTCAGATTCTTGCCTTGAGTATACTTTCAGCCTGAACAGGTGTGTCCCAAAGACCCGTTTCTGGATGTTTATAAAAAAACCCTCCATGAGACCACTCCTTGCCTCTTGGGACATAGAAAACCAACCAACCTTCGTCGCGAGCCCAATGAACAAGCATCGCAAGCGCAATACTCTTGCCACAGCTAACAGGACCATCCAACACAATCTGCTTTTTAACTTTTACATCTGAAAAATAAAATCAAACAAATAGACAAGTTCCTCTTGCGTCTGACCTACGGCTTATCTTAAAGTCCCACACTTTCATTCCTTCATTAAAATGGATAAACTAAAGTGCCATAGAGATTGCAATGGACAAAGACCATCGAACGGACCAACATTTCTGCCTCTGCAGTCATATTTCAAATGTGTTCAAAAATGAAATTGCCCATTTTCACATTTCACTAGCATCCATCTATTTCTGCATTGCATATCTAATACCCAAATTCATTTCTTTCTCACTAAACAGTTTAAAAAGAGCTCCAATTTTGTGACATGGTTTTAAAAAAACTACTTTTAAATGTCACATTACAATCATATTACAAATTATTTTAATAGAACTTGATAAAAATCTTTAAGAATTGGTACGTTTTTCCGAATTAAATTTGTCAAGCACAAACCTTTACTTTTGGGAAACGACAACGTCGGATCCACAATGCGACGGAAATTATCACGAAGATCGAGAAAACTCTGGCGAACGAGCACGGCGCTCCGCAGCGTCTCCTCGAACTCCTTCACCATCCCAGCCGGCAGCCCCTCCGGCAACACATCGTTCAACTCCTCCATACTACAGAAAAAAACACAACAATCGCAAAGTTTAAAACACAAATACCCAAAACACTACAACACACAATCACATTGCACATTCATTGAGATGGAGATGAAGATGGAGCTAGCTAGGGTTTTTCCGCAACTTGAACTTGAAGTATTTTCCTGTGTCCGCGCGAGTGAGCTGGGACAGCGAAGGTGTGGAGGTGAAGAGTGGCCTTCCGTTGGGTCCCACATCGAGCGAGGGATCGTTCTCGTCCAAGGCGAGGCGCCGCGCCCGAGCGTCCTCTTCGAAGAGGGCAGCGTCGATGTCGGAGGCCGGGACGGCGTCGGCGTCGGCGTCGGCGGCGGCGTCCTTTCCGCCCTTGGATTTCTTTCTCTTGATCTGGTTCTTCGTGTCCCTCGGTGTCGAAGCGTAATTCGCCGCCGACGAGAGGCGCCACCACGGGGTAGAGCCTCTAGCCGCCGCGCCTCGAACGATGGAACGCAACATCTCTCTCTCGTCTTTCTCTCTCCTCCGTGCTCTCTCTGTTTCGGAGGGAAGAATTTGAAGAAAGGGACAAAAAAAAATTTAAAATTGGGTAAATGATTTTTTTTTAAACCAAAAAATACGTTTTTTTTATGTAGATAAATTGTCTCAATTTTTTTAAAAAAAATAAGAAAAATAATTGTAGCAGGATAAGAAACCTCAACAGGATGAAAAAAAAACTGAAACTGTTTTGATGTCTAAAAAGCTTTTTTTTGGATTTTTTTCCCAAAAAGTCATTTTTAAAAATCCCCCGGAGGTTCTACGGGGAAGAATTTGACAAAAGGGCAAAAAAAAATCCTAATTGAGGAAATAACCTCTTTTTTTTCACAAAAAAACACATTTTTTAAACAGGTAAACTGTCCTAGTTTTTTTTAGAAAAAGACGAAAATAACTGTAACTAGTAGAGGAACCTCAACAGAGTGAAAGAAAAAAAACTGGAGTAGTTTTCATGCCTAAAAAGCATTTTTTTTTGCGTCAAAAAACTGTAAAAAAAATCATTTACCTAGAATGACTTTTTCTTAAAGTTAGTTCTCAAAATGCCCCATTTTTCGGGGTTTTAGGTCTGGACTGTGGTAAACCTATAAGGTCTTTGTTAGCGTAAAAATTCCATAACCTCTTTATTTTTTTTAAGGATTAAATTAATATTTATAGGGTATTTGAAAGGTTGATGAAAATCATTAAAACTAATTTTATTGTATATCAGAGTTTTATACTATAATAATTTTTTTGTATTATTATTATAATATGTGAGAGTTTTATAATGTTTATAACTAAAAAAGTTATAGGAACCACTTTTTGCCAAATAAGGGTTTATTTTTACGTTACAAATATCACTTATACATCTTCTTTTTTAAAAATTTTATATATTTAAGACCTTAAAATACCCTCTAACTAAATTTATCATGTATTTAAATTTTTATAACAAATTTTATTATTTTCTAAATAGTTAAATTAGGAAAAAATATATATATGTAAAATTTTTATTTTAATATATTACATTGATGTATTATCATTATCACTTAAGGTCTTAAAAATATAAAATGAATATCATTGAGTATCATTATCATTACGTATCATTAATTTATATAACAGTTATATAACCTATAAAGTACATAAAAAGACTTAATAAATACTATATTATTAATTTAATTACATATCACAAAAAAAGAAATACGATTCACTTAAAGTCTTAAAAAATAAATATCATTGCGTATCATTGTCATTACATGTCATTAACTTAATGATATATCAATTATATAACCAATAAGACATATAAAAAGACTTAAAATACTATGTCATTAATTTATTTACAACACTCTAATTTCAATTTGTCGATAAAATTATATTATTAATTTAATTACAACGCTCTAATTTCAATTTGTTAGTAAATCTAACTTATTGATAAAAAAATTTCATCTTTTTAGAAAATTTTAAAGTTGTTATTTTAGATACCAATTTGAATTTAAGCAACAAACGTTTAAATTTCAAGGATTTTTTTAAAATATAATGATATCATAATCTGTTTAAAATTTTAAATACATATATTATAGTTATTCTAAAAAATAAATTAAAACTAACAATATCATTATTATGGCCATTAATATCTTTATATAAATAAATTAAGATATATAAATAATATTCATAAACTATATATATATTTTAATTTTGTAAATAAAAAAGGATATATGTCTTGTTACCTCTCTGCTAGTATGTATCAGTGACGGCGGGTCAACTTTGGAGGCCCAAAATGCTGAGCCTAATACATATCATGGGCTTTATCCTTAAACGGGCTAATGTGTAGGACTGGGTGACACGAGCAAATTCAGGGGGCTCAATTTCAGAAATAAAGATTTCTGTGGTATTTTTTCAATTTTATCTTTTTTATGAAACAGTTTAAAATATATCGCTTGAAATAAACGCAAAGGTAATACTGTTTCCAATGGGTCAATTTGAGAAATAAATATTTCTACGATTTTTTTAATTTTATTTTTATGAGAAAGTTTAAAATATATTTTTAACAAATGTAAAAATATTATTATTTTTAAGTATTTTAATTTAAAGTTACGTAATTGCTTGTTATTTAAAGGTATTTTGGTTTTTTAATTAGGAGAGGTGTATGGATCGAAATGATGAGAGAAAAAAAAAATTAGCGGACAAAACTGATAATAGAATGTAATATTCCACTTAATTTCCACCCAATTTACTCTGCCTTCAGTGGGGCCCGCCGATCCAATAGCTAACACGGTTTGTCGGGATGACAGGGTCTTTATGTATTTATTTATTTATTTTGAGTAAAAATTTAGTTATTTATTTGAATAATCACAAAAACATAAATTTGATGGCGTCACAGAAAGTGGAGAATGGAGATAGTGTCGTCTGTCGTCCAAATCATCATATGTGAGGCTGAAAGGCAAGAGCATTCGACACTCAAGCCCACGACACTCTTTAAATACTAACTTTTTTTTTTAATTTTTCGTATATGCTCTTTTTGTTTTTGGTTTTTTTAAGGGGTCAAAGCGCACAATGGAAACTGAACCACAAGTTAAATGACGCAAGTAAACTAGTGGGAAAGTTGAGAAATGGACCAAAAAAATAATTGGTGAAACATGACAACAATTGTTTATGTATACAATCTTTCTAGTGCTCTAAAGTTATCTTGCTCGTATTGTTTAACCAATTAGATGAGTAGTTGATGAAACATGACGATAATTGTTCATGTAATATAATCTTTTTAGTACCCAATTAGATGTGTTATAGCAAGTTAAACAACTTGGAGAAAAAAATGTGTTATATCAAGTTAAACAATTTGGAGGGAAAAAAAATAGATTCACCAAATGGGGTTTAAATATTTTTTTAACTCATAATCATGCGCAATTTGTTGTCTTTTCCCTATGGAAAAACTAATTTAGCGTCTATTGTATAAGTGTCACGCCCCAAAGTACGGGAGGTGACGTGGCGGAATATTTAAATTAATTAAAAGAGAATTTAATTAAAAACCAATGGTTTAAGGGTCAAATTAAGTAAGGAATAAGAAGTTTTTCCACCACATTTTATAAAAGAATTTATAAATATTAGGCAAAGAATAAAAATTAAATAAAAACCGTGAATATGGGTTCCACAACCCACAACTTGTGCACACACATGGTTCTGACAATATCATAAATACAATCACAGTCCAGATACAAATAAGTTAAATCATACATGCCTTGATTAAATAGTACAAAAGATAAAATAATCCTCCTATTGCTCCTGAGTTCGGTCCGAAGAATCTTCTTCAAACCTAAATGAGAAACCACCTAGAAGGGGGGAAATTTAAAACAATAAAACGTGAGCGAAAGGCTCAGTAGGACTATGTTTCATAAATAATTGAATTAAAGAAACAGTTCATTGTTAGGAGTACTCAAAAGAAAACTTAAATAAATAATTAAATAAATAAATAATTTGAGTAGAACCGTCCTGACTCAGAACAGTTTACTCGTACAATCAAAAATACCATTTTTCTTTTACCTAGGCAAACCATGATATCACCACCGTAGTGGCCCAGCTGGGTTTCGGGACCTGCCCCCAAGGTCGATCGCTACACGACCCGATCTCTGATATGGCATCATGCCTTTGTGTTTGTTATCATTATCATTCAAAACCCAATTACCGAGTGTTGTCAATTACGTTCATTATGAAGTTCATTTCATAATCACGGTATATTAAAATATAACCGATAAAACCATTTTCAAACAACCGTTGAAAACATTTTGATAGAAATCCTTTTCAAAGCCAAATCATTTCAAAACCAGGCTACCAAGGAAATAGGATAGAAGTCCTACCTCAATACTCGTGCCGGTGCCCCATACTGTAATTCCGGTCCGCTATACGTTAGCTCCACGGAACCACGAACGATCCTAGATACAAACTAAGTCGATCAATATCTAGTTCGAAACATTCTATGTTACCAAACCATTTTATGATGTCCTAGTGTGTCATTTGTACCTTTAAAATCATTCTATAAGGTTGGGATTTAAATCAGGGTTCAAAATAGTGAAAACGGGTGAAAAATCACAAAATTTTCCATGCCTCGGTCGGCCTGCCGGACTCCCTGCTTCGGCTTGCCGAACTGCACAGTTTGGCCTGCCGGAAGCAAAGTTCGGTCGGCCGAACACTTCCCCAGGTTCGGCCTGCCGGTCGGAAGAACACCGGCCTGCCGATCATCACTCCGGCCTGCCGAACTGGAAAAATCCAAAAATCCCAGCCACGGGTTTCTCGATCCCCAAAATCCAAATCTTGATTCTAACCTGTTTTTCTCAAATCCCAGGCATGAAAAACAATCATAGTTAATAGAAAAACATACTAGAACATGTTTGAACTCATTTAAACAAGATTTAAACTCGAAATCCTCAAAAATCCGAAAATGAGAAAATGAGGAGAAAAATGAAAATCTTGAATTCAATCCGTTTTTCTTCAATCTAAGCTTAGATTCTAGTTGTTCTAAGTTCATTTAACTCAAATCTACGGTTTTCTAAGCTTAAACAACCCTAGATTTCAAAAATGCACAAAATTGAAAATTTTGTAAAAAGTTTAGAAATTCCGAATCTAACCTCGAATCGAAGCTTCAATCCGCGTTCTCGGTTGCTAAATCACGTCCCCGAGCCTCCTCCTTGCTATCCCGAAGCTTGGATTCGAATTTGGGTTTAAAAATTTGAGAGAGAATTAAGAGAGAGAGAGAGAGCTTGCCGAGAAAGAGAGAGAGAAGGGAGAGAGAGATGCGTGAGAGTGAGGAGAGAGAGAGAGAGGAAGGAAATAAATAGAGAAAATCGGTGGGTGATTTTACTGTGCGAAAACCATGTGCCGCCCACGGTTTTGCAAAACGGAGTATTTTTAACATTTTACAAATTGTTGTGTTTTAAAACTCAAAACATCATTTTAAAATAATAAGAAATCATTTAAATGCATCAATTTAACAAAACAACCAAAAATTCAAAATCCAACCAAATAATCTAATTAATGTTAAAACGTTAATTATGGTACACTAATTCATCATTTATATTACATTAACATTAAATAAATTTCGGGGCGTTACAATAAGATTAGAATCTCTTTGAATTTTTAGATCTTTTTTTTTTTTGTTTTAAATTATTCAGTCTAGAATGTAAGTTATGTATATCTGGCAAAAATAAGTATGTGACGCCTTCGATTCATGACCTTCTTAATGATGAGTTCGCTTGCTTCTCTCGAAGATTTATTCAAGTGTTGCCTATTTTAATACTTTCAAAAAGAAAAAACTATAAGGGGATTGTTTCATTCTATTGAAATGACTTAAAGTCATTATGTGAGTCTGCACGTGGGAAAAATTGCGCTTTCATACCTCATTATTCTATGACCTTGTTTCTTCTTCTTCTTCTTCTTTTATTATTATTTTTTTTGAACTGATTCTAACTTAGTAGTTTTTTTTTTTTGGCTCAAAATCTAACTTAGTACTTAATATTTAATAGAAGTTATTATTAAAAGGGAAATATTGGGCTAACTAACGTTAAATTATAAAAATATTGTAAAACTACTTTTCTGAAATTTATCCACACACTTCTAAGCAATTTTTAGATTCACAAGGCCAAAAACAACTCCTTGTAATGCCGAATTACGTGCCATATGGAAAAGCTCAATGCCTATATCAGTTACACTATAACACTATCTCTCTCACACATGCACAAATATTTATTTATCTTACTATGCTTAAACACACTATCTATAAACTTCGTACAGCCCTTTTGGGTTTGCGTTATTCTGTTAGCTATGTGATAAAAATTATATGATTAGGACTAAATTTAGATTCAAACCAGTGCATGTAGCGTGTCAAGGTAGCTGCAATTAAAATCACTAATTTAGTGTAATATTGCTAACTTCAGTTCAATTGGGATCCAGGCACTGTTTCTGGATTTTTTGTTATGATCAATTATTAGTCTTTCATATTTAATCAGGGATATTAGGTGACCATGTGGGTATTGCAAGTCCTAGGTAATCATTACTATATCATTACGTACATGAACTACATAATTAAATTATTAATATTATTAACCTTCTATTAAAAGTTTAGTTATAACTAATATTTTAAATTTAAAACTGTAATATGTGAGAGTTTTATACTATAATAATTTTTTACTTTTTACATTAGTTGAAAGTTTTGTACTATTTACAATTGTAACTAATGGATGAAATTGAAGTTTCAAACCCCGCCTAAATGTTTCTCGTCTCTCAAAAAAAAAAAAAACTTTCATGTAGATCGAAACAGTACTATGAACTTGGAATTTATCTAATTTTAAAATCATAAAGTTGCATCTAATACCTTACACGGATAACCGAAAAAAAATAAAAGAAAAAGGGGTCACATATATTGACGAAAATCTTGTGCCTAAGGGATGAGTCCCCAGATGTCCCATCCTTAACTTGACCCTCTTTTTCAAAACTTATTAAAGAAATTAAAACGGGCCGCACAAACAAAAATACAGATCTCAACTCTAATGGGGTTGTCACTAGTTGAGTGAGTGATCACATTATTGGCTCATAATAATATTGTCACTCGTCGTCACCATGCAATTCCCCCTAATCATACATTCACTTTGCAGCTATAAAAACCGTTGGTTCCCATCAACTGTCAGCACACATCACTTCAAACCACATAGACAAATCTCTCTCTCTCCCTCACTAGAATATGCTCTCATAAAAAACACTAGTTATTAGCTAGAGAGAGAATTTAATAAGTTTCAGAAAAAGCTGGCAAACCAAGGAGAAAATATCACATTCACAACCCTCGACCAAGAGGAACGCAATAAGAGCATAATAGCAACCTTATATGAAGCCTTTAACAACTTTAACAACATTGATCAATCGGTGCACCTCCTCTTCGAGCCCTACCTTGAGTGGTGGTTCCACGGCCCGCCCTCCCACTAGCACCACTTGAAGCGGCTCCTCACCGGCACGGCATCGCCGAACGACATGTCGTTCACCTTTGTTCCGCTCTCCGTGGCGGCCTTCGAGTGCACTGTCGTCGTCGACGGCTGCGACGGAGAGCGCTCCGTCTTTGGGTTCACGCATGGACCATATCGGACGGGATTATTACCCATGTCAGGGAATACTACAACACTTCTGTCACCGTCACCCGCCTCGGAAACTCCAAGGCAGTGTCACGATCGTCGTCATCATCGTTTTTGTCATCGTCGTCGTCTGAGATTACGTCTGCCAATAAGAACTGCCAGAGTGTTTGGAAAAGCAAGCTGTGCGATGAGTCAGCTGTGCCGGGTTTAGTTTTGGCCCTATAACAGAGGCTATATATAGATTACTGCATGAATATATATTCATGAGTAATCTTATTGTTAAATTAATAATTAAACTAATTATGCTTAATTTCAGCAAGAAACATGTGTAACGTGTTTATTGCTTTCTCTATATTTGGTGCGATTAAATGGTGATTGTATGACTTATATATACTTATGTACTATATATATAAGCTTTAAAATTTAAGTGTTTTGTCTGGTTTATCTGTTGGCCTTTGATCATGTACTACGAGTTTTTCGCAGTGACTTGGTACATGTTTCTGCAATAAAATGGTCTGATCTCCGACTTTCACTCTTTCTAATACTGTCTGAGATGTGTGTATATATTTAGGTCCCTTAAAAGAAACATAATAATGTCTGATAGTACTTTTTTTGATATCCTGCTGGAAATTTCAGGAATGAAGCAGGCTCCTTACAGCTTGCTAGATCCATCGTGTATTCTAATCCTTTTGTTATAATTTAAATCTAGGTACAAGATAATCTCTTGTCTAATTAGCTTGATGTACTATAATTTTCTATTGAGCTTATCTCTTCTGTGCATCTAGACTCTTGTAAATTCTAATAAGATTGAGTGCTTATCGTTAGCTTTAAGATCTTTAGTTTGAATAAAAAACGTGGTTTAGCAAATTTATCATTCTCGAGTATCAACTAATAAAGACAATTTTTGAATATCACCAAGACTAAATAGGCCGAGACGGGCCCATAGACCGACTTGAACCTTGTCGTTGACCCAAAAACATTTATATGTATGTATAACCAACCATTAATATATTACCTTCATTAATATTAATTCATGCAAAATATCCACGTACCTTTAATTCAACTTGCGATAAATATATATATATATATATATATATATATATATATATATATAAACTCCTACATTTTGTTCTTAAGCGCTCATCGCTTTAACGATTTGTGCTTAATTTAATTTGGAGAATATAAATTTTATAATTTTCACTCGAGCTATAACTTGCTCCCCATTCTCTGAAAGGGTTAACCACCTTTAATTATATAAAATCACTGAAAGTTCTGAAAGGGTAGACGTGAAAACACTCCTACCTTTCATATTCGTCTATAATATCAACGAAATGGTTGACGTGACATGTTCAGAATGTGATTTGGTAAAATCATTGTAAGGAGGTTCAAATTTCGATCCCTTTTCAATTCGAATCATAACTATACAAAATAAACAATATTATTTATAAAGGTTAACAAGTTATCAATAGTTTTATTTGAAGCAGGAATTCTCAAAAATTAAAAAAAAAAGGAGAAAAACAAAAACAAAAACAAAGAACGAAAGAAAATGTTGCAGAAGTTTTAAAAAAATTTAAAATATTCTTTTTTATTTTTCTTATTTTTTAAACTACTTTCATTTTTTTAATTTTTAAATTTTAATTAGACTTTAAAACGATACTCGAGGCAACTTCATCAAATCACTCTCTATTAACTCTTTTTAAACGTGACATGCTAGCCATTTTGTTAGTTTTATAGAAAAATTTGGACGAAATGGCCTGTGTGTTTTGATTTTTAATCTGGACACTTTTATGTTGCACTATTTTAATTAAAAATTAAGAGGCAAGTTGACATAATGACAGTGGCATTAATATTATATGAAATTACAGTTAGTAACACATCAAACTCCCATTGATGTTATCGATGGATCTAAACAGAAAGGGTATTCTGAACAATTTATATAAATGATGGGATGCAATGGCCCTTTTAAAAAAATAGGTAAGAAAGTAAATATAAAGTTCATAGTACGTGGGCATTTATGAAGTTAATTCTTGATACAATATTGAGCTTGCCTATTACATGTACATTTCCATTTTACTATAGTTAGTGACATGACCGAAATTTTTTAAACATATGTATATATATATATATATATGTATCTATTAATTAAATTATAGAATTTTTAATCATTCATCATCAAAACAAAGTTGGTGCTAACTTTTTTGAACATAATCTATATAGACTAAGTGAAATTATTGCTATTAAATATTCCAAGATAGGTCAAATGTTTTAATTATTGACGTTTATTTGTGTATATGTTCACGCTTCAACAAGCACTAGTGCAGTGGCAGGCCATATATTATCGAGTCCACACTTGATTTTTTACTATATTTGGCCCCTTTAGGCTTTATCTTGTTAATAATTTTAGTTAACAATTAAATTGGTTGAGAGAAGATTATGCTAGAAAAGCAAAAGCTACGCGGCCAGTTAAAGTAGCAAGTTTTAAAATAGCTAGTTTGGAAATGGTAACACTTGGAACGCCGATTTCTTCATCATATATCTATATATATATATGTAAATATATATATGTAAATATATATATATTTCTATACAGGTTATATATATATTTATATACAATTAAAATATCATGATTAATTTTGGCCACATAAATTTTTTAAATTATAAATCACATTCCTTTTAAGACATAGGTTGGATTGATTTGTTTGGATCAACATAATATATCAAGTGATATACCTTTATAGAAGGGTGATAATTTGGGTTGTGTTCTTGTCGATAAAAAATTTTCGTGTCGGGTTTGAGTCAACCCACATGTCAGCCATTTGGTGAAAAGGCCGCTTCGATTGTATTGTCATAACTAATATAAGCAATAAAAGTGTTATTTTACTTATTTTATCCACTTAATTTTTTTTTGGTGGAATTAGGCTATAAATTAATGTTATATTTTAATTTTATCTTAAGTAAATTTCTTAAAATTGTTCTTTTGAAAGTTATTTTATATATTTTTAATAAAAAATTAACAAATCAAGTCTATTTGAGTCAATTTCGTGTCATCAAGTTAGGTAGACTTCAAGTCGTACTCTCATGTCGAACCCAAATTGCCATTTGATATATTTCCAGTAAACCTAATATAGATCATATCATAATTAAGATAAAATTTAGTTCACTCCAAAAGTTAGATATTCAATTAAATTAGCTGAGTAGAGAGATACCACCTACGTAAATATATATAGTTGAAAACACACTCATATAATAAAAAAAAAGCAAATAATAAGAATTTTCATCTCTAATTACAGATTATTGACTAATTAGCTTGGCAGCAATTTAATACCCGCATTAGAGGGTAATTAGTGGATCAAAGATTCCCCCTCATCACGAAAAAATATATGTCCAAATATTTGGCTTTCTTTTTCACCTTGCAAGTTTCTTTTGACTATTAATAATTACCTCAATAAGTTTATTAATAAGTGGGTCTTTAAAATTAGAGGGTGTTTGGAAACCAGTTCAGTAGAGCAGTTTAATTCTATTACGTTGTTTCTTTCATAAAACTTAAAATAGAACAATATTTTTATTTCGAAGCGTGTTTCTAAATGCCCCTTAATATTACTTGTATGTAATTAAAGTATCGTGTGAGGCCAAGGGATTAATTGTCGATCAGGTCCTTAAATTGCTAGCCTCTAAATTAAAAGTAGTACTTTTGGTTAGATTTTCCAATAGTTCCCTTCACCTAAGTCCTATCGCAACTTAATTTAAGTTTATACAAAGCAGGTCCCAAGGATAAATATAATGCATTATTTCCAAGTGCATGCGGCAACATAGACATCTCTTTAAGTCATCAACTCAAGCGCTAATATTTGTATATAATAATGCAAGCGACAACAAAGAATGGATATATTTGCATATAGAGCTCAATGCTAAAGCAAAAAGGGCAAGATATTGATCACGGGTTGAGATCATATGATCCATCGGGAAGATTGAGAAACTCTAGATGTATATTTGAGTGTTTGTGTTGGATCAAAATCCAATATATGAGCTAATATATTAAATAAATGTAAATTAAAGGCTATTAATAAGGTTGTCCAATTAAAAGTAATCAATTTAGGTTTTGGGTTTTTAATGCATCATTAAGTGTGGGCCTCCTATGTGTAGAGACCAAAAGGGAAATTATTAATTTTATGATGGGCAAAATTAGTAATTAAGCATAATTGCTAAGGTTTAGCAATTATATAAAGGGGTTGTGGTCTCTAAGTTAGTACGTACATTATTTTTCTATTCCCATCTACAGAGAGATTACATAGCATTCTGAGAAGGAGGATTTACGTACCAGACTTGGAAGATCACTTGGAAGATCCTCAACCAAAAGACTCAAGAATCACATTTAATCCATGGATTCAGGTTAGCCTCCGCATCTTATTAATATTCTTGATGATTTGACATGAACGATCCTAGGTGATGATGGTTTTCATCACAATTTTATTCTAACAAGTGGTATTAGAGCCTCTTCATGTTGAATAATTGAAAATCAATAATTTTTTTTTAGATGTGATTCTCATTAATAATTCTCAAATTTAACAATCTATAGGTTTTTAAAAAATTGTTGAATTTGAAGACAATTGTATGAAAATTTTGGTTGAATTATTTTGGGATTCAGTTATTCGGTTTCAACATACATATATATGTGTGCATTTGGTTTTGACTTTTGCGTGTGTGCATATATATATTATATATGAATACGGTACAATCTTCAAGAAACCATTTTTTTCTATATAATATATATACAGATCTTGTTTCTTTTTTGTCTATTGTATAAAAGAAACAAAACAAATTCATGCTTTTGTTTTATACACTCAGGTTTATATATAAAACTTTGAATGTTTATGGTTTTGTGAATTCGGTTTTATATTGTTTCAGCAACAACACCGGCGACAATCTTACGTCCGCCGACGAAGGACTCCATAGTCGCGTCGGAAAGACAGTGCCACGGCCTCTGCCCGAGGCAGCTTAGGGAAAGTGGCGGCATAAAGCCGCCACATAAGGAATTAAAAAAAAAAGGGTTGATGGGCCGTTAATCGGCGGCTGGGGTTGCGACCGCAGGAGTCAGTCCTTTTCGGTTGCGGCCGTAGGGCGCCGGCTGGAGACGTCCACGGCAGATGCAGTGGCGGTTGTTAGGCCGCCTACTACAATCTCACCCAAGGGGTCGAAAGACCCCTAGGGTTTCCTTGGGGGATGGTCTGGGTCGAAGCCCAGACCTGAATAAGCTTCTTTACAAGGGCCCAGTTGGGCCTGTGACCGGTTATGACCCAGGGGTTAAACCCTTGGGTTACCAGATCCTAAAAAAAAAAAAGGACAAGCATACACAAGCCCAACTAGGCCCGTGACTAGACAAGGGGCAACCATACATGCGATGGGCCCATGATCGGTCAGTCACCAGGGGTTCAACCCCTGGGTGACCCGAAATTAAAAAAAAAAGGAGGAAATAAAGGGGGGTCGGGTTAGGATCCGGGTGGGGTTCCCCCGACCCGGTCCAGCCTCGACCCTGTCAATGTTGACTTTGACCAAAATTTTTAAATATTTTATTTTATTTTATTTTATTATTTTAATTTTGGTCATTTTTGGTGCAATTTAAATTCAAATATTAGTATTTTATATATATTTTGAGATGAATTAATTGAAGTAACATGTCACCAAAGTGGCCTCTCTTGTGGAAATTAATTTGTTTTGAAATATAAAAGGTTGTGTTTATGCAACTTATGTGAATATTGACCGGCCCAAAGGAAGGCAATATTTGACAGAATTGCATGTACACCTGTGATGATAAACACGTGATGATTATTCGGTTTTACATGCAAACAATAAATCGGCCCAAAGGAAGATTTATTGTTTGACATGTTCTTATTGTCAGTGTTTAATTACTGCACCAAGATATCATTTACAAGTTCATATTTCTATCCAAAAACTAAATATTAATGGAGTGCTCGATATCTTGAGATGGGGTTACCTTTATTTGGATTTATTATTGTTATTATGGATTCTTATGTGAGTTTGTTTTGGTTTTGTTTATTTTGTTCTCTAATTTGGCTACTAGTTTTGCCTCTAATATTACTGCCAACATTAATTCAATTCCTCTGGTAAATGTTAGCAATTTCAAATCATGGCAAGAGAACCTCCTAATAGTTCTCAGAAACATGGATCTCGACCTTGCCTTACGGGTTCCTTCTCCTGCACCTCTTATAGATAAAAGTTCCTCTGATCAAAAGAAGGACATGAAAAGATGGGAGAAGTCAAATCGTATGTGTATGATGATCATGAAGAAGGCCATTCCAGAAGCATTCAGGGGCACTATATCGAAAACAATAAAGACAGCCAAAGAGTTCCTTGAGGACATTGAGAAGAGATTTGCCAAAAATGAAAAGGCTGAAACAAGTACACTTTTGGCAAACCTCATCTCAATGAGATACAAAGGTAAGGGGAACATTAGGGAGTACATCATGGAGATGTCTCATCTTGCTTCAAAATTAAGAGCACTTAAGCTTGACCTTTCTGAGGACTTGCTAGTGCATTTAGTTTTTATATCTCTTCCTGCACATTTCAGTCAGTTTAAGGTGAGCTATAACTGCCAAAAGGAGACTTGGTCTCTTAATGCGCTCATCTCACATTGTGTGCAAGAAGAGAAAAGGTTGAAGCAAGAAAAGACAGAGAGTGCTTACTTAGCTAATACTTCCAAGGACAAAGGGAAGAAAAGGAAGAAGGATAAGGAAGCTGCAGTTACGGCACCTCAAAAGAAGCAACAAAAGAGACCGGTTGATCCGGAAGGTACGGGTTGTTTCTTCTGTGGAGTTGCAGGACATAAAAAGAAGCATTGCACTAATTATCACGCTTGGTGTGCCAGAAAAGGTATGCTTCTTAATTTAGTTTTTTTAGAGGTTAATTTAACTTCGGTACCTGAACACACTAGGTGGATGGATTCTAGTGCAACCACTCACATTAGTGTGTCTATGCAGGGATGCCTGAGATGCCGAAATCCAAATGATGGTGAAAGATACATCTACGTGGGCGATGACAAGAAAGTTGAAGTTGAAGCAATAGAAAAATTTAGATTATTGTTAAAGACTGGATTTATTTAGATCTTGATGAAACATTTATTGTACCGTCTTTTAGACGGAATTTGATTTCTATTTCAGCTTTGGACAAATTTGGTTATTCTTGTTCATTTGGAAATGGAAAATTTAGTTTGTTTCATGATTCAAAATTAGTTGGTTCTCGTTCTTTATTAGGTTACGATAATCTTTATTTACTTGATACAATTGCTTCATTTAATGAATCCTTACAATTAAGTACACGAGGTATAAAGAGAAAATTAACCAATGAGAATTCAGCTGCGTTATGGCATAAGAGATTGGGTCATATTTCTCGAAGGATAATAGAGAGACTTGTGTCAGACGAAATTCTCGACCCCTTAGACTTTACAGATTTTGATATTTATGTTAACTGTATTAAGGGGAAACAAACCAATAAAAGGAGATTTGAAGCCAACAGGACTTTGGGTGTCTTAGAACTTAAACATACAGATATTTATGGGTCATTCCCTACAGCTTCTTGGAATGGTCAACAATATTTTATAACGTTCATAGACGATTTTTTCAGATATGGCTGCATATATCTCATCCATGAAAAGTCATAGTCATTGGATGTGTTCAAAAATTATAAGGCTGAAGTTGAAAACTAACTCAATAAAAGGATTAAAAGCGTCAGATCTGACCGTGGTGGTAAATACTATGGTAGATATAACGGTTCAGGTGAACAACATCCAAGACTATTTGCTAAGTTCCTAGAGGAAAGCAGTATCGTCCCACAGTACACTATGTCAGGTTCGCCCACTATGAATGGTGTTGCTGAAAGACGAAACAAGAAGCTTAAGGATACGGTGAAGAATATGATTTCTCATTCTACCTTACTAGAAACACTCTAGGGAGAGACACTTAAGACTGCAGCATATATCCTTAACAGGGTTCCAACTAAAGCAACTGTCAAAACCCCATACGAACTTTGGACGGGGAAGCCTATTCTAAAGCATCTGCATGTTTGGGGATGTCCAGCTGAGGCAAGGCCTTATAGGCTTAATGAAAAGAAACTGGACTCAAGGACGATTAGCTATTATTTTATTGGATACTCTGAAAGATCCAGGGGGTACAAGTTTTATGATGCCACGGCCATATCGATATTTGAGATGGGAAATGCCAGGTTCTTTGAGGATGTCGAGTTTGTGGGGGAGATATGGTTAGGGACTTTGTCTTTGAAGACGAATAAGTTGATATTCCCACAGCTATTATTGACATTGATCAGGTTCCTACTCCTGACATCGTTCAAGAAGCAGACCAAAATCAAGACAATGTCGGAGAACCTCCCATTCCAAAAACTATTCAAGAAGAACAAACTCAACCACCTCAAGAACCTATGCCATCAAGGAGATCCACTAGAGAAAGGAGAAGTGCAGTGCTAGATGATTACATTGTATTTCTCCAAGAACATGAGTATGACATTGGTATGGTGAAAAATGATCCAATCAACTTCCGTCAAGCCACGGAAAGCTCTAGATCTCAAGAGTGGATTGATGCCATGAATGAAGAGGTAAAGTCTATGAAGGACAATGACGTTTGGGATCTTGTCCCATTGCCTGAAGGTGTGGAACCCATTAGTTGCAAATGGATATTTAAGACCAAGAGGGATTTGAAAGGCAATGTGGAGAGGTATAAGGCTCGTCTTATCACTAAAGGATTTACACATAAAGAAGGCATTAATTATAAAGAGACTTTCTCTTTGGTTTCTTTGAAAGACTCTTTTAGGATTATAATGGCATTAGTGGCATATTTTGATCTTGAGCTTCATCAAATAAAAATTAAGACTGCGTTTCTCAATGGTGACATTGATGAAACAATCTATATGATGCAACCAGAAAATTTTGTGTCAGGAGATGCAAAGAAGATGGTTTGCAAATTAAAGAAATCCATCTACGGGCTTAAGCAAGCTTCTCATCAGTGGTATCACAAATTTCATCAGGTTATCATCTCGTTCGATTTTCAGATAAATTTGGTCGATGATTGTATATGCCACAAGTTCAGTGGGAGTAAGTATATTTTTCTGGTTTTAAATGTTGATGACATTTTGCTTGCCAGCAACGATATAGGCTTATTACACGAAACCAAGAGATTTCTATCAAAGAAATTTGAGATAAAGGATCTTGGTGACGCCTTTTTTGTGTTGGGTATACAAATATACCGGGATCGCTCTCAGGGTATTTTAGGATTATCACAAAAGAGTTATATCGAAAAGATTCTCAAGAGATATGGCATGCAGGATTGTAAACCAGATGATACCCTTTATGGCTAAGGGAGACAAGTTTAGTCTCAATCAGTGCCCTAAGAATGATTTTGAGGTTAAGGAAATGCAGAATATTCCTTATGCGTCAGCAGTAGGGAGTCTGATGTATGCTCAGGTTTGTACGAGTCTGGATATTGCATATGTTACAGGGATGTTGGGTATATACTTAAGCAATCCTAGAAAAGATCATTGGGTAGCAACCAAACGAGTCTTGAGGTATTTACAGAGAATAAAGGATTACATGCTCACGTATCGGAGGTCGGAACAGCTAGAGATCATTGAGTATACTGACTCCGATTATGCTGGATGCCAAAATAGTATGAAATCTACATCAGGCTATGTCTACCTTCTGGCTGAAGGTGCTGTCTCTTGGAAGAGTGCTAAACAGTCTCTTATAGCACCTTCTACGATAGCGGCTGAGTTCATAGCGTGTTATGAGGCATCCAATCATGGAATATGGCTGCGAAATTTTGTCACGGGGCTACTCATAGTGGACAGTATTCAAGGACCACTCAAGTTATTTTGTGACAATAAGTCAGCAGTTTTATATTCTAACAACAACAGGAGCTCGACGAAGTCAAAGCATATAGAGATCAAGTTCCTGGTTGTAAAACAAAGAGTTCAGAGTAGACAGTTGTCTATAGAGCACATCGGCACAAACTCCATGATTGTGGATCCGCTTACTAAAGGATTGCCACCCAAAATGTTTCATGAGCACACTGCTCGTATGGGTGTTATATCATTTTAGGATATTTAGTTTTAGTGGGAGTTTGTAATTTTAAACGCTCTTATGATATAGGCATTTTTTGGCTATTTCAGTTTATGGATATTTTAAGATTATTTTCTGCATAAATAAAGTTTTCAGTTTATTTACACTCTGATTTTGGTATGGTTTGATCTTACTAGGGTATTAAGGTGGACCAGTTAGAAATAGGCATGTTAAGATCACATTGCATGAAATTTTCATGCTACACATCCATGCTTGATCTTGTCATTAGTTGTATTGGTATATATGATCATTGATGGGTCTAGTTATGACATATGTAATGAAGGTCGCTTTAGTCCTATATTGATATGGTTAATGGACAGGATTGTTCAGGTGCATAAGGTTTTGATAGCAAAATTTATGAGCTTGTAAGATATAATTCACATTTATAAAGTTTCATATATAGCCCAAGTGGGAGATTGTTGGATCAAAATCTAATATATGGGCTAATATATTAAATAAATGTGAATTAAAAGCTATTAATAAGATTGCCCAATTAAAAGTGATCAATTTGGGTTTTGGGCTTTTAATGCATCATTAAGTGTGGGCCTCCTATGTGTAAAGACCAAAAGGGAAATTACTAATTTTATGATGGGTTAAATTGATAATTAAGGATAATTGCTAGGGTTTAGCAATTATATAAAAGGGTTGTGGTCCCCAAGTCAGTACGTACATTATTTTTCTGTTTCTATCTACAGAGAGATTATAGAGCATTCTGAGAAAGAGGATTTATGTACCAGACTTGGAAGATCCTCAACCAAAAGACTCAAGAATCATATTCAATCTATGGATTCAGGTTAGCTTCTGCATCTTATTAATATTCTTGATGATTTGACATAAACGATCATGGGTGATGATGGTTTTCATCACAATTTTATTATAACACTTTGGAAATGAAGTTAGACCTTAAATTAGAAATTAAATACTGTAACATATGATAACTTTATATTATAGTAAATTTTTACTTTTTACTATAACATATGAAAGTTTTATACTGCAACATATGAAATTTATTAGTTTCAATTGACTTGGTAAACTAAGCCATTATGACGTACACACATGATCAACAATTTTTTTGTGTATATGTATATATATATGTGTCTGCTAGTATGTACATATATGTGATTGCAACGGTTAGGTTTTTAATAAGTACTGTTACTATTAACCGTTTAATATAGATATAATGGTTGTAATAAATGATAAGTTGATAAAAAAATTATAATAATTAATTTTTATAATCAAGACGTAACCTAAATCCATATATATACATATATATGTGTGTGTGTGTGTGTATATATATATATATATATATATATATATATATATATGAGGCATCAAGAAATTCTATGGGCATGATGCCTTCAATTTAATTAGTTATAAGTTACATTCCCCGTAGCCCCACTTAATGTAGACGTACCCAACCTATAAATATAATTTAACTTCATCGTTCTCAAGCCCCGATACGAGGGGACAATAAAATACACACACAAAAAAAAAATAAAGAAATTACTATTAGAATATGCAACCACTAATAATAAAAATAAAGAACCTTTTTTGTTTGCTTTTTTATCAACAGGCATACTCTTTAGCTGATTGAGCATTCATTCATATGAGTGATAAAAGTAGTAGCAACTTTGTCCTAGCTAAACTAAAGCTGTGTTTATCTCATGGCAGTTCTAATTTGATATCTGATTACTTGGATTCAACTAATTAATCTGAGATTTTCTCTTGGAGCATATGTTATAGGATCAATGATACACACACACACATATATATAAATATATAGTTCATTTTTTGGGCTATATTTTGTTGAAAAAACACCTGTTCTCATCCACCACAACCAAATATGCGACTTAATTATTGTATCACGATTTATGTTACATTATTCCCAGTTACGTATACCGAATAATGAAGATAAGGCAACCGCCAGATTTTTTTCTTTTTTTGGGCATAAACTAATTATCTGTCGTAGTGAGATCATATTATATAGATTCTTCTTGTAATTTAGGTAGACCAAAACAGATATGAATTTGTATATTAATTATACACACACCTCAAACTAATTTCAAATGGGCAGCACAACCTCCGGCAAAGAGCGGCCCCACCGGTCCTTAGGTTCACTCTGCCACAGCCGAACAATAACCTCATGATCATCATGATCATCACCATCACCATCATCTCTATTCGGAACCCTCACAATCACCGTGAGCCACGTGTTGAAATACTCACGCAAATGAGTCATGATCCCATCCTCGAGGGTCCACACGTGGGCCCAATACGCCTGACCATGGTCCGATCCCCGCCACCCCTCAACGATCACGCGGTCAGCAAAGGCCGTGATGTTCCTAGGCTTGAATTTGAAGCAGTACTCCATGGGGTTTGACTTCCCGGTCAACATTCTCATCATGTGTTGGCAACGTGGGGGCCCATGGAACCACCACTCAAGATCAGTTGCCACAACTCCTGAGATGCTCTCCGTGTCATTGCTAGCCAAAGCCTTGTAAAACTCCTTGACGTTTTTTCTGTTTCCGGCCTCGACCGGTTCGAGCTCCGCCGCCAAAAGCTCGCCGAGCGATGTTCCTTTTCCGGGCATCGATTTGCCGTCGTTGACCGGAAAAATTAATAATCTAGGGTTTGGTGATCAGTCCTTAGTTTGATCAGGCACATGCATTTATCATGTTGTGCATGGAAATAAATTACTTTTTAGAAATTTGGAGAGACGAGATATATGTAGTTGATCTACGGCAATAATATATATATATATATATATATATATATATATATTTATAGTTTATACTTATTGGTTACGATATTTCTGTTTTGTTGAAGATCCGATGGTCCAGATTTATAGCTTTCCCATTTTGAGGATGAAACATGAATTTATTATTGATTGAGTATATTTTTGCTGGGGAAGGCATGTATCTGGAAGGCAAATAAAGACAATGTTGGAAAGCGAAATTGTTATATTAGAAAATCAATATTCTCGAAACTTCTCCAGCGTCAATGGCCTTTCTTTATTTTCTTTTATTTCTTGTTTTTTTTAATAGATAAAAAAACCTTTCAACGAGCCAAATTGGCGAAAATAAATATGCTATACAAAGAAATCGATCTATGTAAGATATTTTGTAGATATATTAAAAAAAAGGTGGGTGGGAATTTTGCTGTAGAGCACTTGATACTATTAGCTATAGATCAATATATAAAAGTTGAGATTAAATTAACAAAAAGAGTACTAGCTTGGCATTGACAAATGGTTATAAGTCTTTGAATAACTTCTTAAAGCTAGTAATAACACAATCTTACAAGTTGCAACAAAGACGAAATAAGCAGTTGATGTAGGTTCTTATACGTGTTTGGTTCATTAATTCAAACCAATAACACATTTTAAAATACTTTAAAGTTAAAAAAAAAAAAAACAATCACAGTGTCTCTCATATATTACAGTGTTTGAACTATTATTTTAGTTCAAATTAATTTGTCAAACATCCTCTCAGTATCATGAATGCATACATGTCCATCGTGACTATTGTTAATGCATGGTTAGTTAAGAATTTTTACAAACGAGTACTTCTAAATTAGGAATACCAAATTACAATACCTTTATTTTAAGAGAAACCAAATTAGAATACTATAGGTTGTGCTATGGGCATTGCATTTCTGAAGCTGCAGTATCTTGCCCTTAAAGCATTTGGGCAAAAGGCTCATTTATTGGAAGAAGAAAAGAAATTTCCGTTCTGTTGTGGACTTTCTTTAGCTTATTGATTTGTGAAAGACTGCTCTCCCAATTGGCACATCGTATACACACACGTATAAACATTTCGTGTATTATGTATCTATTAAGTCGTTTTGAGTAGAATAAATTAATTAATATTTACCAAATCATAAAGGAATGTAAGTAAAAGATATTAGAAAGAAGAGTAAGGTATTGGGAGTGAGTATCATTCATTTTCTTTCTAGTATTTATTTACTTATTTGATGGGGCAATGGAAAACAATCTCATTGTTGTTTACTTTCTTAGAATTGAGGATTTTATTCAATATATTTATTAAAATATCCTTTTTATAAAATCATAGCTATTAAATAATAACATTTAAATTTGAACATCTAAGTAAATATAGTATTCATTTCCTTGGTATTCTCTTTCCTCATTCCTTATATTTATGGGGCTCACAAAAGTCTCGTTATTGATTTTGTAAGCAAACACATTATTTAAAGCAAAAGGCAAACATTCCTTATTTTCTCTTCCACTTTGATGTAAAGTAAACATGCCCTAACATGATATTAAAAGAGGAAAATTATGATTTTTTCTTCTAAGTTTTACTTGCAAATATTACTGCTTCATTAATGCTAGGAGGGATCGAGCTGGGCGTTATTTGTGGTAGATCCTCTTATAAGTCAGTGTCCAAAAAAAACAATAGTCAGTGTGCTTTTGGGTGGATAAATTGGAACCACTAAATTTCTTTCTTTTTCATGCAAAATCTCCCACATTAGTTAAATTTATTGCAATTGGTTGGACTATTTTGCCCTTTAGTAATTGGGTTTTCTCCCTTCAACCCTCTTTCTTTCTTTCTTTCTTTCCTTTTCAATTTCCTCTCACACCTCCACTAACCCCTACTGCTCCAACCCCTCTTGACGCTTAATTTGGTCCCCCACAAAGCTCCATCCGCTTGTCGCCGCTCCTGCCTTGGCTGTGCAAGATCCCCCCAGGCTGCGCAGAGGTTGATCTCCTTGGCGTGGAGGAGATATCCTTGCTTTCCTCTGTGTTAAGGTCCTCATGCAAATCTTTGTGTGGAGACCAATCTCCTTCTCGTGGAGAATCTCCACCTCCTCTGCACATAATAATAATAATAATAACAATAATAATAATAACAATTATTATTATTATTATTATTATTATTATTATAGTGGTATCACAGTCATTGTTCATTGCCAGGTTTTTAGGTATCATAGTGGGATGCCTATATTTTTCCATTGATTAAAAAAAAAAAAAGAAAAGAAAAGAAAAAAGGGAAAATATGTTTTGTCTTCACAGAATTTTTAGCATCGCACTGGACTTTCGGGATCTACTTTTGTCCCTTTTTAGGATCTACTGTTGTATAATACTACAGAATTATATTTCTTACGAAATGTGGTGTTGGAGCATTTGTCGTAAGGATTTTTTTCTAATTTGGAATTTTTATGTAACGCTCCCTTCGTTTTCGACAGTTAGGAAGATAGTCCAGTGTATATTGATTTATGGTTATGAGTATAACAATTTTAGAGTGCCCGTATATAGTCTTAATTAGGACGATATGTAGATGTAATAAGTTACATCTAACTAGTTTAACAAGTAGTTTATTATAAATTACCTCTGGTAGTTTTTCTATTCTTCTTTTCGTATGGTTTTCCAGTGTGCAGTGTCCTGAGCGACCCCATGCACATCAAGAAAATTAATCGAGACTTGTTGCAGTTGTTCTCTCTTTGATGTAGGACTAGAAGGAATGACTGTACACTGCTAAACCATTTTAAATGACGGGAGGCGGTTATTTTTAACAATGGTTTTTCGAAACCTAGCGTTAAAAATAAGTAAAAAAACAAAAACACGGAAGCGCAACTTATCGAATTTTGACATCTTTGTAATTGGCATTAGAAAAAACGTTGTGGTACTTTGTTGACTTATTTTTAACATTAGTTGCATTTGTCCGTCTTCTAAAATGATTAATGAACTCGTTCTTCTTCACAACCGTCTTTAGAAATTGCCAAAGCATAGTCAAAATTATTCTACCCCTAAACACAGACGTCTTCTTTCTGTTTTCGTTTGGTAGACTTTCCTTCTCTCTTTTTTTGCTCTCTTTCTTTCAATCAAAGTCTATCTCACTTCTAGTGGCCGTCGCACTTTGTCGCGAGACTTCATTTCCAACGATTTTCGACCAATGTTAAAAACAATTTTTGTAGTAGTGCTACCATTCCTTCTAAAATTTGCAACTAATGACAAAGGCTCAATCAAATCTTTTAAATACCAAATTTGAGAATCCATTTCAAGCTCTACTTATTTGAGCCTTTATTTTAAGGAGTCTTCATGAGACTTAGAAAATGCACATATCTTAAGGCTAAATATTATAGTTTTGCATTAATATTTCTTGTTAAATCTCTTAATTATAGCATTTTGTGTTAAACAGTATTTTTATGTCTTGGTGTTAAAATATCTTTAATTATGTGTTTTTAATATGTTTTTATGACTAATAATATTCCATGCAATTTTTAGAGTCTTTTATATGTGTTAAATATTTGTTATGTGTCCAATCATTAAAAACCATTAATTTTTGTGTTGTAATATTATTCTCAATCTTAATAAATTTTATAGTGTGTTTTGAATTTATAAATATGTTGCAATATATTTTTAGTATTTTTTAAAAATATTTTTATGTCTTCGGTAGTTTTTTCAGTATAGTCAAATTAGTTTTGTACAATATAAAAATATTTTTATATTAGTAAGTTTTTATTTTTTTAGTTTACTTTTGATTTTATGAATGTTGTAAATATTATGATTATAAAATAATTAATTTTATATATTTAGATTTAAAATATAAAGCAAAAACAAAGCAGAATAACACCAAAATAGGTGAAAACATACAACAAATGCAAATAGTATCTACGCCAGTGTTACATCATCATGACATCAGCAATAATAAAAAAAATAAAAAGGAAGTCAAATGTGGAAAAGAAAAAAGAGAAAAGCAAAGGAAAAAAATTTTAATTTCAACCCTAGGGCCCCACGTGTTTGCCATTAGCCCAGGGTTTGACCCAGATTCAGTGTGGGGAAGCTCAAGATAAGTCCGTGAAGCCTTGATCTTATTCGTTCATCTCCAAATAAGACGGTCTAGATTTCTCCTTTGGTCCTACCACCTACCCCGCACACTTCAACTATCAGATTGACTCAAATCCATCTTTCCAATGCTCAAGATCGTGCCCCACTTGCCCTGCTCAAGCCCATGAGCACCAGATAATGGCCAAATTCATGCATTCTCAATAACATGATCCAAAAAAAAATTAAAGGAAAATGTAATAAAAAAAAATCAAAAGAATCTTTACCTGCTTTAGACTCATTTTCCTCCGTTGACAATTGCTCCTTTAAAATTTGTAAGCACTTGCCAAAGAATGCCTATAAAAAGAGAAGAACTCCTTCGTTGTAAGTTGTCCGACATTTCCTCTAAGGCTCTACCTTAAGAGCCGTTTAGCTACCAGTCTAAGTATGCAAAGTTTCTGCAGAAGTTTGGATCTCTCTTAGACTATATTTGTATTTATGTTGCGTAATATTTATATAAATAAAAAAATTATTTTGTTTTAAAAGTATTTTTGTTGTTTTTATTTTATTAATGTCTTTTTAATTATATATTTGTTGTGGTGAAAAGATGAAATTTTGGTAAAATTAATTAAGTTAATTTTAACTTCTAAGTGGAAATAATGCAAAAAATATTTTAAAATGTGGTTAATACTTGTTTTAAATATTTTTCTTGTTTAAAGATGAATTTGATTTGTTATAGACATAAACTGGCACAGATAATGTTTAGAAAGACTTTGATTAGTCGTTGATTGAGGATAATACAAAAAATGCTTAGGATTAATTAATAAGTTAAAATGTTAAAATAAATATCCACATATGTTATTTGTAATAATGAGTTGCTGCTGCATTGTCAACATCGACTAACAAAGTAAATACTTAGTGATTCTTGATTTATTATTGACAGATAATGGTATAGTGTGTACTTAGACCTTATTATAAATAATTCATGAAGAGTTAAAATGAACTTTAATAAATTACCAAGTGTGGATCCTGTAACCAGAACACTTTTATTATATTTGTTTCTCTTTATTAATTCTCTTCTTTTGTTTTGCAGCTCAAAAATACCGCCAAATTCTTGCCGTAAAATTGGAAAAATTGTAATTAGAATTTGTAAATATTTCTTTCTATTTTAAATATTTATAAACTTAATTACTTAAGGCGAAAGTCTTCCCCATGAATTCGACCTCGGACTCATTGAGATTTTATTATTTGAACAATCTTATACTTGAGGTTATATTAGACTCAACTTTCAAGACTGATCAAGTCCCTTACAAACCTAACAAACAAGCTCAACACTTTTTTGAGACTCAAGCCATGTAGACCACCTTCCAAGTTCAAGTATGCTCCTACATCTCTCTCTCATCTGAAGAGAGAGATTTTTACAACTTTTTCATTAGAATAACTAATTTCTAATCCTCCACAACAGATAGAAGGATCAATTTTAGATAGACTTACTCAAGAGATCTCATACAAAAAGATAATTCCCCCCTTCTTGAATATTTTATTAAGTTATTCTTGTTATGATCATCTAGCTCGACAACAAATATTTGCCATATCTCAAAAGTAATTTACAAGCCCGCGCAATTTTTTGAGGAAGTATATTCACCATCAACAACGAGGTTATGACCACTCACATACTTTGATTAATCACTTGCAAGATAAAGAGCAGCTTCCGCTGTACCTTTCGCTTTCAGAGTTACACCCTTCAGATTGGCTAGCTCTCTCACAAATTCTTCCATCTTCACCACATTTTCTTCATGGTCATCAGACGCTGCTCCTAAATCCACGTCCCCATGATCATCATCATCATCACCACCATCATCACTTCTCCATGCATTAATCAACATGGAAGTCGCCACCCCAAAGGGAGAAATGCAATTAACCCTAATCCCATACCGCCAAGCTCGCAGGCCGCATTCTTAGTCAAACCAACCACGGCGTGCTTTGATGTTGTGTAAGCATGGGGCCCGAGGCCTCCCATGACTCCGGCGACACTCGCCATGGAAATAATGCAGCCGCTTATCCGGTCGAGCTCGTCAACATCGACATTGAGGATGTTCTTCGTTGATTTTGACTGGTTTCCGAGAACTCCGGCGTTGTTGAAGAGAATGTCTAGCCGACCGTGGAGGGACACGGTCGAGTTGATCAGGTTTTGGATGTCATCCTCTGAGTTCACGTCGCAGTGTACGTAGATTGCTGAAGGAGATAATGATTTGGCCAAAATGTTGCCGTTGGCATCGTCGATGTCAGCGATTACTACTTTGGCTCCGTGTTTCGCGAAGAGTCTCACCGTTGCCTCGCCGATTCCTCCCGCACCGCCCGTCACAATCGCTACTTTTCCCTCCAACCTATACGTTGCGAAGGTCGTATATATAAAGTAACATATATGTGTCTACATATACATACACAAGCATTATTTTGTTATTAGACTTTTAGAGATTCTCTGAAAAAAAGGCTCTGTTGTATTGTTGCCTTAAAATTTTGCTAATAATTACCTAGGTTGACAATACATATTACTCAAATTTTCAACTTTTTGCATACGCTTATATTCAATTCGTCGTTTTAGCCAGGAATTTGCCTCATGTGTTTGTATTTTGTTCATTTTGACGTTTAATAATAACATGTCACATTTTTATAAAAATAATAAAATGTCTCACTAATCAAAATATCAGAATATCATCATGTCAAGTTAATTAGAATTCAATATATCACTAAAAGCATTTTAATTAATATGACATGAATTATTAGAAAGACAGAAATTGAGATAGGTGAGCTGAAACAAAAAATTAAGTCATAAACGCACCTTTTAGCTGGAAGAGGGGAATTAATAGTAGCATTGCTACTGTTTGCTATCACGTTATCAATCCCTTTAAGAGGATTTTGAACAGGATTCACTTGAACAGCAGGCTTCATAGTTGATATCAAAAGTTACAATTGGCAGCACGAGGATTGTATATATATATATATATACAGAGAGAGAGAGAGAGAGAGAGAGAGAGAGAAAGAGAGGTAAAGAGCATGTGAACAACCGAATGGGTTTTATAGAGAATAAAAGTCTGGTTTGGGTTTCCGTGATTGGCCGGTTCTTCCAAGCTGGAAGGCAAAACTAATTTCTTTATCGGGCATGTCCTCCTCAAACTGAAGTTCTAGCTTTGTTCCAATCTCAACATATGCGCACATCCTTTCGGTACTTCTCCTTTGTCCATTTTCATATATAGCCATACTAATAATTAGTTCTCTTTGGCCTTCCTAATTTGGGAATATAATTATATAGTAAACCCTACTTTGACCTTGCCTTGTATACTATGTAAAATTACCTGTCTGGTGGTACGTAATAATGCTTATAACTTCATTATATATGCTCAAAGTTTTCGTGGAAGCAACAATAGCATGTACATTGGTGGGGCTACTCTATCCTTTGGGAGTTATTCACTTGCTTAATAAAAAATATATATATTATTATGTATGTAACACAACCGTACCTAGTTGTATATCTACATATATCGATTGGCTTGTATGTTTTATTTTTTGTTTTTCCTCAATAATATATCATACTACGTTAATTAAAATATTCAAACCAACATTAATAATATGATATTTTAATTGACATAATATTTTGATTAATATGATGTAATGCTATAGACGACATAATAAGTGGACATATGACTTAGTTCTTCCATACATGTATCATATATGTGATATACATTAATACTCTTATAGATATGGCTCTTTCCTTTTAGATGTATTTGTAATTCTTTTATAAATTAAGCAAACTGCGGGGAAAAAAGTTCCAAGTGATTGTTCCGGCTCATATACGTATATGGTTACATTCTGATTAGAATTTTGCGGACTTGTTATCATGTGCAGAGGTGGCCATTTCTGTTTGGACTTTTTTTAACTTCTGCTGACGTGTTTCCTTGTCAGCGTTTGGAGATATCAAGATATATATCTCCTTAGCGCTAGAAAGTAGGAATTAGTAGTTAAGATATATGCAAACAGTTATGCATGGCAATGGACGATATGATATGCACACGCAAGAAAGGCGCAGCAAGCCAAAAAAACAGCTTATTTTTTTATTAATGTGAGCAAGTATGGAGGAATTCATAAAACCTTTTTCTCTCTCCCTCTCTCTCAGAGAAATTTAGATAGCTAATTTATAAAAAATGTTGAAATAGTAGTTTAAACTATCAGTTTAGGTCTAAAAACTGTAGCATATGAGAGCTTTACATTGTAATTTTTTTAATGTAGTAAGTGAAAGCTTTACACCATTTATATTTCAAATCATTATTGTTTGAGTTATTCTTCCAAACACCTAATAGAATATTTCTTTTTTCAATTTTTTTACTTTGCTCTAAATATGGTATCTCTTCTTCTTATTCTTATCGTGAACATATCTACGACAAGATGAGAAATCTGGCACACCAAGTCTCTCTGACACATATATCTAGATTAACACCCACACACACGTATATATATATCCCACACCAAGTCACCGACCCATTATTATTGAAAGAAAAAGAAAATACAAAAAGTTCGTGAAATAATCCTAGCAAGAGATTCTCCCAAAAAATATACCTAAACAAGATAAATTAAAAAAAAAAAGGCCTAAAGACCTAAAGTTAATGCCATTAGGAAAAGTCAAAACACAGTGAGAAAAATGTAAGGAAAAAGTGTGCATATTTACTTGGCCTATTGACTAGGTTAAAGAATCTGTTATTAGGAAGACCCATCAATTATCTACTCATGTTGAAAACATGATTCTAGACTTCCAAACCGTTAATTATCATAATCTCTCCGCACTGCCTAAACTACGGGACAATCAACTATTTTATTTGTTTAGGGCTTTTTAAACATATAGCAAAATCCTTTTTTTTTTTTTTAAGGGAAACATATAGCAAAATCTTAGTAGTGAAGTTAAAATATTACAAAATTTTTGAAATACATTTAAAATCGTAAGAATAAATATCATAAAAATAATTACCATGTAATTGTGTAGGACAAATGTGACCAATATTAAATCATGTTTACTACGTAATTTCCCTAGCTAAATTCTAGAATACAAATTTAGTTATGTAGTGTGATTTATTCATGTATTAACGAGACAAATGACCTAATTATATTTGTTAAATTAAAATATGGTTATTTTTAAAAAAATTTGACCATTTAATTTATTCATGGGGAATTTCCATTAATACCACTTTTATTAAAGAATCCTCATTGGTCCCCGAACTATTAATAAGTGACTCATTAGTCCCCATTCTTTTTTTTTTTTTTTTTGTTAGCTTAAACGACTCTAAACTTGAAAAAATGGTGCAAAAGGACAAACTTACTTAACATTAATTTTCTCATTTTTATCGGTTACATGTCAATCACGTGATAATCATTAACTACAAAAAGACCAAAACATTCCTAATTAAACCATCTACTATTTAAGAAAAATTAAGAAAGAAAACAAAACAATACAAAACAAAAGAAAAGAAAAACAAAAAAAAAAATTCATTTCCCCAACCCCGACCAGCCAAACCCAAATATCCCACCTTTCCCCTGATCAAACCCAGACAAGTGGAGCTCTGCAATCCATCCGTCACAACCGTTCCTGTGAAAACCTTGGATTTATATGACAATAAAGTTTTATTTTTGGGTTTTTTTTTTGTAATTTTAAAAGCTTCAATGTCAAAAGATTTTGAAGTTAAGGTCTAGTTTGGGAATTTTAAGAAGTTTGAGGACTAAATCACAACTCTAGAAAGTTCATTACCTTCATTATTTAAAAAAAGAGGCCTAAAGTGCTGAACGTGCAGCATATGCCCCCTATTCTCTCTTTCTTTTCTTCTCTCTCCCTTTCTCACACTAAAAAAAAAGAGAGAAATAAAAAAACTTCCAAATTTACCGACCACCCACTTCCAACTATTGCTTCCCACCACACACAGGCCAACCAGCCTCGTAGACCCCTAAAACCACAAGACCCAAAGCCCCGCTGCCCTACTCGTCGCCGTTTGCCAGAATATGTTGTGTAAAGTTTCGATTTCCTTGCTTCAACAACGAATTTCGGCAACTTTCGGCCTCCATTTCTCCAGCAAGTCCTACCATCATGTTTATCTTGTCGAGAAGAGCAAGACCCATCCCACCAACTTTTTGATTGTCGCCTAATAATTTGGGTTTGTTGTATCTTATTTTGATGGTTTTTGTGCATTTTCTAACAAACCGGCCATCGTTTGGAGAAATCATCACCGAATATAAGTTCCTCTCGTCGCAATATTAGAGATAATGTTTAGCTCTACCATCACACGCCCTTAAGCTGTCGGTCAATGCCTATCGACCGGCTAACCAATCAACTATTGGCCAGGTTGCCCGGTGTTGGTAAAAACATTATTCTTGCTTCTCTTTAAGGTTCCTGATGTATCTGTGACATTGAAAATGTGAGATGAGATATCGAAGTTAAAGTTTCATAATTCAAAATTTCAATGGAGGATTTTGTTCTACGAAATGGAGTCTTGTTGTTGTCAAATGTCGTCAGCCAAACTGGTAAGAATTCTATTGCTCTCCCTTCGTGATATTTGTGGTTTAATTTACTTAATTGAAAATAGATGATTTAAATATGTTATATTTGCTTTAAGATAATATTATAATTTATAAATCTGCATGCATAATTAGAGAATTAAAATTGATTGATAAAGTAATATTTTCCTTTGAAATGAAATTATGCAAGTCTGTTGATGATCGATAATTTGAATGATTTCAACAATACTTATTTATTTTCATATATTTTGCTTTGTTTATTTTTAGTTGGATATTAACGGTTTATGTGTTTGATGATCATTTAGAATTAAAATTACATTATGTATGAAATTAATTTCATGATTTGCTAGCTGGATTATAAATGTTTATTTAATTTTATATAATCATTTCGGGTGACGCCTCTTGCAGTTATGGCGTGTCGAAATATGTTTGTAAATTGTTATATTGTAGGTTTATAATTTTTTGTTTTAAGAAAATAAGCTGTTATGTTGTTGGATTTTTGTTAAACCTAACTATTGTAGGTAGAATAACTTAAAAGGTTTTAAGAGCCAATTGTTTTGCAAAATTGTTATATTGTAGGTTTATAATTTTTTGTTTTAAGAAAATAAGTTATTATGTTGCCAGATTTTTGTTAAACCTAACTATCGTAGGTAAAATGACTTAAGAGTTTTAAGAGCCAATTGGGTGATAACCAATTCTCCTATATGTTGAGACCTCACGCAGCATCATCGGATAAATTTTAAGGCCATTTAAAGTATTCCTCAAAGTTATATCCCACGAAGTGCTTATTTGTTGGGCACAATAGACATCATATATTATTTGGTGCCACCGTTGCTACATGGTCTATTTCAAAGGGTACTTATTTGAGGCACAACAGACACAAGATGCTGATTTGAGGCACAATAGAACTTTTATACCCTTTTCTTTCTTTCCTTTCCTATACTAAAAATCCAGGATGTGAGTGAGATAATTTGAATGACAACTACATATTTTAAGTTATTGATTAATTTGATAAATTATGAACTTGATGAATTTTTATATTAATATGAGAATTTGTTTTTTAACTTTATAAAGAATTTATATATAATAATAGTAAGAAAAACTGAAAGGCAACGAATGGATTCCCTACTGGGCATTATGTGCTTACCTTCCTACTATCCCTTTCAGTTTGATTGTTACTTGACGTCTTGGATTGTAGTCGATGCTCCTCACCATTTGACTTGTAACTCTCCTTATATTTTTAATTTCTTATTGGTGCATGGAAGATGCATAAATGAATACTCCCAGTAAATAATTGATTATTTACAAATTTTGTTTTTATTTGTTATTTAAATTTTTATTTTGACTAAAGCCGTGCAGGTGTATTGTTACTTATTCTATGAGTGTTAATTTAATTTTGTATATTTTCATTTAAATTTTTTATTTGTAATTTATCTTTTTATTTTAATATTAAAGACTCCGGAGTAAGTTTAATTTATTTCTATAATTTTATGGGCCTAACTACAGTTTTCAAATTTTTTTGACTTTCTAAATTTTTAAAATATTTCTTTCAATTTTGTTACTAGCCCCAATTCTAGGTCATGACAATTCCCTTTACTGAACCTAAATCCATGGCCGGGGTGGTCGGTGTCTGGGGGTTTAACTTACAAATAAACATGAATCAAGAAAACAATAAAAACCTAATCAATTCAGTATTTCAAAACCCCCATGTAAAGAAATTAAACTTCCTAATCAAAATCCAATTGAGAATTCAACCAAAAAATCTAAAAACATCGTTAGGAAGAAAAAAAATGAGAAAACAAAATAAAGAACCACTGAAGAACAAAAAAAGAAACTGTAACGTCCTGAAATTTATTTAATATTAATGTAATGTAAATGATGAATTAGTGTGCCATAATTAAAGTTTTAACTTTAATTAGATTATTTGGTTGGATTTTTAGTTTTTGGTTGTTTTGTTAAATTGATACATTTAAATGATTTCTTATGGATTTAAAATGATGTTTTGAGTTTTAAAACACAACAATTTGTAAAATGTTAAAAATACTCTGTTTTGCAAAACCGTGGGCGGCACATGGTTTTCGCACAGTAAAACCGCCCACCGATTTTCTCTATTTATTTCCTTCTTCTCTCTCTCTCTTCACTCAGCTTCCTCACTCTCTCTCTCTTCCCTCCCGTGGTTCCCTCTCGGCAGCTCTCTCTCTCAAATTTCTCTTTCAAAAATTTTTGAACTCCATTCGAATCCAAGCTTCGGAACAGCAAGGAGGAAGCTCGGGGACGTGATTCGGTAACCGAGAACGCGGATTGAAGCTTCGATTCGAGGTTAGATACGAAATTTCTAAACTTTTTACAAAATTTTCAATTTTGTGTGTTTTTGAAATCTAAGTTTGTTTTAGCTTAGAAAACCATGGATTTGTGTTAAATGAACTTAGAACAACTAGAATCTAAGCCTAGATTGAAGAAAAACGGATTGGATTCAAGATTTTCATTTTTCTCCTCTTTTTCTCATTTTTGGATTTTTGAGGATTTTGAGTTTAAATGTTGTTTAAATGATCCCAAACATGTTCTAGAATGTTTTTCTATCAATTATAGTTGTTTTTCATGCCTGGGATTTGAGAAAAACAGGTTAGAAACAAGATTTGGATTTTGGGGATCGAGAAACCCGTGGCTGGGATTTCTGGATCTTCCCAGTTCGGCAGGCCGAAGTTCATGTTCGGCAGGCCGGAGTGATGATCGGCAGGCCGGTGTTCTTCCGACCGGCAGGCCGAATCTGGGGAAATGTTCGGCAGGCCGAACCTTGTTTCCGGCAGGCCGAACTGTGCAGTTCGGCAGGCCGAAGCAGGGCGTCCGGCAGGCCGACCGAGGCATGGAAAATTTTGTGATTTTTACCCGTTTTCCCTGTTTTGAACCCTGACTTAAATCCCAACCTTATAGGATGAATTTAATGATACAAATGGCACACTAGGACATCATGAAATGATTTAGTAACATAGAATGTTTTGAACTAGATATTGATTGACTTAGTTTGTATCTAGGATTGTTCGTGGTTCCGTGGAGCTAACGTATAGCGGATCGGGATTACGGTGTGGGATACCGGTACGAATACTGAGGTAGGACTTCCATCCTATTTCTTTGGTAGCCTGGTTTTGAAATGATTTGGCTTTGAAAATGATTTCTATCAAAATATTTTCAATGGTTGTTTGAAAATGGTTTTATCGGTTATATTTTAATATACCGTGACATGAAATGAATTTCATAATGAATGTAATTGACAACACTCGGTAATTGGGTTTTGAATGACAATGATAATAAACACTAAGGCATGATGCCATATCAGAGATCGGGTCGTGTGGCAATCGACCTTGGGGGCAGGTCCTGAAACCCAGCTGGGCCACTACGGTGGTGATTTCATGGTTTGCCTAGGTAAAAGTAAACTGGTGTTTTGATTTGACGAGTAGACTGTTCTGTGTCAGAACGGTTCTACTCAATTTATTTATTTATTTATTCAAGTTCCTTTTTGTATAACTCCTGATAATGTTATGTTTCTTTGCATTAAATTATTTTATAAAACTTAGTCCTACTGAGCCTTTCGCTCACGTTTTATCTGTTTTAAATTCCCCCCTTCTAGGTGGTTTCCCATTTAGGTTTGGAGAAGATTCTTCGGACCGAACTCAGGAGCAATAGGAGAATTTATTTATATTCTGTATTATTAATCAAGGCATGTAAGACTTTAACTTCATTTATACTTGGACTGTAATTGTATTTATGATATTGTCAGAACCATGTGTGTGCACAAGTTGTGGGTTGTGGAACCCATATTCGCGGTTTTTATTTAATTGCTATTATTTGCTAAATATTTATAAATTCGTTTACCAAATGTGGTGGAAAATCTCTTTATTTCTTACTTAATTGGATTTTCAAACTCTCGGTTTTTAATTAAATTCTCTTTTAATTAATCTAAATATTCCGCCACGTCACCTCCCGTACTCCGGGGCGTGACAGAAACTGACCTTGGTTTTTTTTCCTTGATCTCCCCTGCCCAAAAACATCATCACCATCATTAATTTGATTCTCCAAATTGAGGCCCAAATTAAAACATCAAGAAATATCAAAAAATCAAATTTCAGATTCACAGAAAAAAAGAGGACATCTGATGGACGAGGTTGGTTTGCGTCGGCTTAACGTGGAGCAACGGTGGTAGCTGTAGGTCTGAGAGGAAGAAGAAGAAAAGAATAAGAGATGGAGATGGAGATGGTGATGGTGATTTGTTTCAAAGTGAGAGGGATAGAGAAGAAACTAACATGGGCAAGGAGGCACAAAATATAGTCGCATGAAGGAGGAGAATCTGACACGGGTAGGCACCAGTGGGTTAGGTGGCACGGTGGTGGCGGGGGTTGAGAGAGAAGATGAAGAAGAAAATGATGAGGAGGTCATGGTTATGGAAGAGAGAGACGACGGAGGGGTCACCGAAGGGAGGGATCGCCGGAGGGGGGCCATCAGTTGCAGACTTCGTTGAATGGGCTTGTTGACTTGTTTATCTTTTTCTTTATTCGTGTTTGTTTTTGTGTTTTTTGTTTTGGTTTTTATTTTACAATTTCTAGTTTATTTAGTTTAATTTTTTTTTATTAAAAAGATAATAAAATTTGCTAATAAAATTTTTAAAATATAATATACCAATGTTACCCCTTCTCCTAATAATCAGAATATCACATCAGTTTTTTTTTTTCTTCTTTCTTGTTTTCCTTCTTTGCTTCTCCGCTGTTTCTCTCTCTTCTTCCTTTATGTACTCGTTTTCATCTTTCTCTCCTCACCATCATCATCGACTCAACTTCATCTGAGCTCAATCACCGCCGTTACAAGGACGAATTGCGTCGATGGCAAAGGCGTCATGAGGGAGCTTCGCGATGTCAGATGGTCTTCTCCGACGAGGCGCTGGCGATATTAGACAGACTTCTCTAGCGACTAGCAAGTGCTTTTTGATCTCCTCTAGGCAGATTCGAGCCTGTCTCTGAAAAGGGCAATAATGATCTAGTGCTTCAAACTCCTTTGAGCAGATCCGCGAACATCAAATGTCGCCATCGCCGTTCAAGCTTCACCATCATCGTCGTTGTCCAAGTCTCGTCATGGCCTCAATGTTCGAGCCTCGCCATGGTTGTTGCCGTCCATTTTGTCATGTTGATTGTCCCAAAAAGAGCAGAGATAGAGATTGAGTTTGAGATATAGAGGAGAGAGAAATTTGTGTTGATTATAAATCTGAGGGTATTATAGGCATTTTAGCCAATGATAAATATAATTTATTAATAATATATTATTTACTAACTTTCATTACTAATTATGCTATTAATTTTTTATGAATCTCTTAATTTTGTTATGAGAAAATTACACATTATGCAATATTTTAAAGCAATCTAATTATTTATACCACAAAGAATAAAATTTAAAAAATTGTATGCCATAATTTTTTATGTGTAACAAATTTTAACCTCTTTCAAAAAAAAAAGTTTTTCTTTCTTCCTCTCTCGTTCCTCTACTTTGTAGGATAAGAACTTTTAAAATTTTATGACATATAAAAATTGAGTTTAATAAAAATATTTATGTGAATACCTCTTTTGTTAGTTTCTCTCATCTCCTTTACCTTAGGGGTTAATGAGACATGTGGCACTTTTTTACTCGGAGAGTTAAAATATGTATCTAGTTTATGAATATTTTTTATATGTCCTAACATATGTGTATAAAGACATTAATAACCTTAATAATGATATTGTTGCTTTTAATTTATTATTTTAGAATAATGATAATATACGTATTTAAGATTTCAAACATATTATATCAATATATTAAAAAAATCTTTGAAATTGGGGTATTTGTTACTTAAATTCAAATTGGGATCCAAAAAAATGATCTTAAAATTCCCTTAACTAAAAGATAGAATTTTTTACCGATAAATTGGAATCACGACTTTAATAAATTGAAATTAGAGTATTGTAATTAAATTAATGCTATAGTATTTATTAAGTTTTTTGTGTGTCTTACATGTTATATATTTGATGTAGCATTAAGTTAATGATACGTAATGATAATAATATGTAATGACATTCCTTTTTTAAGATTTTAAGTGATAGTGATATTTCCTTTTTTTGTGATATATAATTAATTAATGATATAATATTTATTAAGTTTTTTTGTATGTCGTATAGGTTATATAATTGATATATCGATACTTAATAATATTCATTTTTTAAGATTTCAAGTAATAATGATACTTCGTATTTAGGTTGTGCTAACATTATGGATTGATAATATAAACAATAGTACATTAAGTTAATGATATTTATTTTTTTATTGCTTCTTGTATTTTTTGAAATTATATTATAAGTAATTTAATTACATTGATGATTTTCTTTGTTTAAGTTACATTGTAATTGATTACGTATATTTATATTTCTCTAATATCAATTTTGTAACGAGTCAACTATGAAAAAAATAAGGTGATCTATTAAAAAAAACTAAATGCATAATAAAGTGTACTTTGAAGGTATTTTTAGATTCTTAATAAACATAATTCAAAAAAATATATAAATGATGTTTATGAAACATGGAGCAATTTTAAATCACTTTTTTTTTTAAAAATCACGTTGTGTAACTTTTACATACCTACACCTGTAGGCAGAAAGCCCAATATAGAGCAGATGGGCTCGTCCTACAGGCCTAGCCCATATGGCTCAATTTAATTCCCAGTTGCAGGGGGGAGAGAGAGAGAGAGAGAGAGTGTGAGAACGTGATTGTATTATACTTCTAGGGCTGAGTAGGATCCCTTGCAGAGACGGGCACTCGAGCCTTGCGAAGAGCGACTTTAGCGACCATGCTCTCCGGCGACATACCTCCTAATCAGACCATTTACATTCGAAATCTCAACGAGAAGATCAAGAAAGAAGGTACCATTTCCATTTCTCTACAGGAAAAATTCCCCCATTTCTTTGCCTGCCGAGAAACGTTAGGAAATTTTCAAAAGCGTTTCATTTTTTTCCTGCTCACTTACCTCCGCTCAGCTCAAGTTTCGTAATGATATGGACTGAACAAGAAGAGTTTTTTAATACTATGATTTGGAACTCGGTTCGTTTCGCTTTCTGATGGAGGATTTTAGGCTTGGGTTTAGGGTTCAATTTGAAGTAAATGAGGTTAATTGACATAAATCGGACATGTTAAAGTTAGGCAGAACTGGTTCAGTTGTTGAAGCTTGAGGAACTGTATAATTTCATATTATGCACCACGTTTTTGAAGACCTTACTTTGTTGCAGCTGATAAGATTTTTGAGTATGGTATGAATTAGGTAGTGAATATACTTACTTGGGGTCCGCTATTAGAAGTGGGAAACTGGAATTCATGGTTTTTTAAGTGGAATTATTGAACAATCTTGAAGGGTGTGAGAGTTTCTTTTAATTTTCGGCGCTAGTTTGATTGGCAGCTGAGATGATGGCAGTTGTTAAAGTTGATAATGGAAGAATATTTTATAAGTTTATAACAGCGGCAAGGGGTTAGTTTTCCGATTAGTGTTGTTGTAAAATTCATCTTTTTTTCCTTAGAATATCTTGGTTTGATTTTTTTTTTTTCATGAATTGTGATATTTTTATGGAATTGCAATTTTGTGACATTGCACTTCCTTCATTTGGCAGAACTGAAGAGATCCCTTTACGCATTATTCTCTCAGTATGGAAGAATTTTGGACGTTGTTGCGTTGAAGACACCCAAGCTTCGGGGACAAGCATGGATTGCATTTAGTGAAGTGACAGCCGCGAGTAATGCTGTGCGGCAAATGCAGAGCTTTCCATTTTATGATAAGCCTATGGTGTGTCTATCTATGCAAAGCTGGTTTTTTTTTTTTTTTTTTTATGTATGTTGGCCGTATGGTAGTTTGGAATCAGAGTGAATGTCATTTAAATTCTCAATTTCCAGAACAACATCCAATTTGTTGTTCTATTGTTGCATTAGGTCTCTAATCCAAAATTCCAAATATCTTATGCATCTTGCGTATGCTGTTTGCCTTATCAATTAAAAAAAAGTTAGCATTAAGAAACAAGAATTATGGTGGATAATCCTTTTCCTTAGGAGTTATTATTGTTTTCCTATGTAGCCATTCAACTGATACGAAACGAAAATGTCAATGTTAATGAAAATTCTTTGGTGGCAAGTTTGTTTGTTTGTCTGATAAGATTGAGCTTTGGGGAATTGTGAATTTGCTTGAATTCTTTAGCTGTACTACTCCGCAACTATGGAAGTTGCTAATGATTAGACTTGGCATTTTTGTCATGAGTATGTTACCTGTGTGTAATTTGCAACTTTCTGCTACCTGTAGACTGTCTGGGCTCTGCTAAGTGGAAACTATTTGTTGGACTGCTTGCTACCCGCAAAACTTAAAATCTTAAGTTGGCATAGTTGAAAACGCAAATTATGTTTGAAAATGATGGTTTTGTTATATCTGTGGTTCCCTTTTTCCACACACATAACTACACGTTTTCCCCCAACAAAAAGTGTATGTGACTTGTGGTAATTTGGTTCAGCGAATTCAATATGCAAAGACGAAATCAGATTGTGTTGCTAAAGCAGAAGGAAGCTTTGTTCCAAGAGAAAAGAAGAAGAAGCAAGAAGAAAAAGGTGACAAATTCATTTTCTGAATTCTGATATGGGGAAACTTACACTTTCCAATATTCTAGCTTCTCAGTTTTGCCACTAATCTATTTCTCCAGCTGAAAGGAAGCGACGTGCAGAAGAAGCACAACAATCTGCTGCGGCTAATGGCACAAGGGCTGAAAATGGGGTCTCAACAGTAAGTTTTGTCGATACTTTACCACCTTTCATTTTTCGTCCTCTCAATTTGACCTGGAATTCTTTTTCAGTTTTTCCAATAAGAAGTTGTGGTGTAGCATGCTCATTTATGCATCTGTTTCCGTGAATTATATGCAGGCTCCATTCCGCCAAGGAAACACGAGTGCACAAGAAGCTGCAGCTCCAAATAACATACTGTTCTTAGAGAATTTGCCCCATGAAACCAATAGTATGATGCTAGAATTGCTTTTCCAGCAGTACCCAGGATTTAGGGAAGTTCGAATGATTGAGGCGAAGCCAGGCATCGCCTTTGTAGAGTTTGAAGACGATGTTCAATCATCCATGGCCATGCAGGCCCTTCAAGGCTTCAAAATTACTCCTCAGAATCCCATGGCCATTTCTTTTGCAAAGAAGTAACTGACCTTTTTCGATCGGGTGAGCGTTGTCTTTAGTTCATTTTTCGGGGAGATGTGATAGCCAAAGTGGTTTTACTCATGCCGAAGTTATGTAGATCCTCTAGAAACTGATTTCAAGAAACTAGTTCCGGTAAAAACCCGATTCATATCAAAAAGTTGAGAAACCAATGGTGCAAAGAGGAAATGAAGGCGAGAAGGTTTAGAAGTGGTGTTGCTGTAGTATATTTGTTTGACTCAGTTAAATGATTTGCTCGAGTACTTCTCTCATGTTACTCTCGTTTATTTCTAAATTTTTTATCCGAACAAAGGGAATTTCCCTACCGTCTACCTTCATTCTAAAACTTGTTTAAAATTAAAAGAATGGTCAACTTTTTCAAAACACTTGGCATGGATGCAAGTTCCATTACAACAAACAACAATTTTGTTCTCTATTTCGATGTTGTGTTCGTACATTTATAGTGAAATATTGTAAAGTCTGGAGTTGATTAAATTTCATTTTTTTTGGACCCTTGTTCATAATTAACAAGGTGTTTGATAAAAGTGGTCTAAATCACTTTTTTTTGTTACAAACAGTATAAAATTTTTACATATTATAATAACAATAAAAAAAATCGCTATAATGTAAAGTTTTTACATATTGTAATATTTTAATCATCTTACCAAAATGTCAAAAGCATAAACGTCGTGACCTTCGCCAGATTACCTACCACGATAGGACTACAATGGATTGATTTGGAGAGTTGTTAAATGTTGTACGTGGAATGGATTGAAATTTGAAATACATTTCTATTGAAGCCGAATAATCCACTTGAAAAAAGAAACGTAGTCTTTTTGAGAACCTAGTAGTCCATGGGCTGCTTTATAAGTCAAAAATTTTATGCGTTTGTACATTGCAAAATTTTGTCCAACAATATAAATATATTCATACCTGCCTCTTATCTTGAGATATATGACGTGTTTGAGAAATTAATTTTAATCTTTTTAACATATAAGAGTTTTATATTTTTTTACTTTATATTATAACATGTGAAAGTTTTATATTGTTATTGTAAAATTTTGTCCAACAATATAAATATATGCATACCCGCCTCCTATATTGAGATATATAACGTGTTTGACCGACCGATTTCAAACACTTTAATATATGAGAGCTTTATGTTGTTATTGGTTCAAGTCTTCAAACTAATATGACAAACACCCTAGCAGTATTATCTAAAGTCTTCAAATTTTTCACTCCCAGATTATTTTAAAAAAGAAAAAAAAAATGTTTCTCTTTTTAAGTCTAATTTAAAAGATAAAAGGAAGAAAAGATGTCTATTGTATTTCATTTACGATGATTTAAAACACAAGCAAAGACATGTTTCAATTACTGTTACACATAAAGTACAATTTTAATTAATTATAATTTTGAACCGTCAGCTTACATTGAACGGTTATATTTTCATTTTAACATAATTCTAACGCAATCTTTTATATTTATCTGCTTATGATTTTGGTTTTATTTGTTGCATAGATTTTTTATGGTATATAATAGTTTGTGGGAACTTACAAGTCTTTCTCTTTCAGTTTTTTCTTACCAAAAAAAAAAAAGCCACCATTTTGCTGGTTTGTTTTCTACTTGCCAGTCTTCCCCCAAGATGACTTCATCTTCACGTTAGCTGAATCCGTACATCTACCTCAAAGGGTAGACTTTGACATGCACTCCCCCTATTTGTTGTTGAGGGTCTAGTCCTACCAAATTTGGAACCCTGTTTTCATTTATAATTTCCCTCTCTGTATTTTCCTCCTTGCAGACGAAGAAGACTTTTACTTTATATTTTATATTTTATATTTTATATTTTATTTTTATTTTTATATAATCGAAGAAGAATAAAAGTTGTGCCAGCTTGCGGAAAAATTTAATCCTAAAAAAAAAACGAATCTGTTATACGTGGCGCCCTGTAATTGGTTACCTGTCGAATTTTACATGTGCACTACACCGTGCAACAACTCGAAGATTGAAAAATGCTAGGCGTACTTGTTTTTAGCTCACTCGCCTGGGTGTTGGTCATTAAAGGGCCACGTGTCGTAAACCGTACCAGCGTGCCTTCACGCTCTAATGAGAGCGTAAAAAATGTCCGGCATGTACTTAATAGTATTGGGGGGACCCGTGATAAAACCGTACCATATGCACTTGAATCTGTCCTTCCTCGAATGGTACTTCCCCCACATGATAACATCTCGCCTTCCTCCAAATAGAGATTGCCTCTGCGCCTCCTTCCATTATTAGCAGCTGCCCATATCTTTTATGCCCATTTTGCCCCCACTTTTTTTTTTTTTTGGCCTTGGTTCCTTGTTTGTGTTAATATGAAAATACCCTCTCTATGAAAAAAAAAGAGGAAAAACGTGAACGAGAAAAAGAAAATTACGAAAAAGTCTTCCAGTTAGCTGATTTTCTGTCTTTAGGTTTGATGAAATGCAAAATTTATTCCCTTTGGTTGTGGTGATAAAATGGTCATAGAAAATACAAAGTATTTTCATATTTGATTTGTCTCAGTAACAATAGTAAGTCGACTTAAAATTAAATCTTCTTTTTTCTTTTTAAGAAATGTTCAAAATCTCTACCTCTTTTAGAGTCTTTTGTCACTGCTTTTTGATCTTAGATATTCAGTATACGCTACTAATAAATCTATAATATTAGCAAAAAATGAGTTTCATAGGAATTGTTTACTTATGTATCCTTTTTTTTTTTCTTTTTTCACAAACTCAATTTTTTTTTGTCTTGATAAGGTGTTTTTACTTATTCTTCTATAGTCGAACACATGGAGATAATATTAAAACCACTTTTAAATATCAAAATCATAAATATAAGTGCGTTTGGTAGTTTAATTTAAACTAAAAATTAAAACAATTTTATTGTAATATGTAAAAAATTTACGTTATAATCTAAAATAATAGTTTTTTTGAACAATATTGTCAAATATTCCCTACGTTGTTGCCCACAAAATTCTTCGTTATTCATGTCATAAAGCATCACGCACAACCGCAGCAGCATAAGGGCAGTTCAGTAATTCTGCATAGAAAGATTAATTGCACAACCCGTCTCCTTCTTCTACTGGTCTCCCTCTTTTTCAGGGACAAAGCCAAACCGAGCACAGCTCAGCTGAAGTCCACTCTTTTCCGTTATACAGTCAGAGCCAAAAAAAAAAAAAAAGAGAAGCCCAAACCTCAGAAACGTCGAAACCCATAATGAAAAAGCAGAAGACCAGCATCAACGACACAAAGAAGAACCCGTTCGACGTCTTCAGCGACGAGTTCGTGTTCGCGATCCTCGACCACCTAAACGACGACGCTTACTCCCGGCGGTCGTTCTCCGCCGCCTGCAAGTCCTTCTACTTCCTGGAGTCCCGCCACCGGCGGTCCCTTCGCCCCCTCCGCTCCGACCTCCTCCCTCGGACCTTCCACCGCTACCCTTCCATCTCCCACCTCGACCTCTCCCTCTGCCCCCTCGTCGACGACGCCTCCCTCTCCGCCCTCTCCCTCGCCTGGAAAACCACTCTGCGCTCCGTCGATCTCTCCCGGTCCAGGTCCTTCTCCGCAACCGGGCTGGCGAGTCTTGCCGCCAATTGTGCTGGTTTGGTCGAGATCGACCTGTCGAACGCGACGGAGCTGACGGACTCGGCGGCGAAGGCGATCGCGGAGGCAAAGAATCTGGAGAGGCTGAGACTGGCGAGGTGTAAGTCGGTGACTGACATCGGGATCGGTTGTGTGGCCGTTGGGTGTAGGAAATTGAAGAATGTTTGTTTAAGGTGGTGCTTGCGGATTACGGATTTGGGAGTCGGTTTGATTGCTATGAAATGCAAGGAGATTAGAAGCTTAGATCTCTCTTACTTACCGGTAATCTTTTGTTTTTTCCTTTTTTTGGGCAGATTGCTCTGTTTGATGTCTGTCATGTTTTTTGCTACGTTTGTAAATAGTCATGTTTTGCATTTTTGTATACGTCAATTGTTAATTGACCTTGTTTGTGGATTTAATGGAATTTGCCGATATCTTTTTTCTTGTTCTAGCAATTAGGACCAAAATTTTTCAAGTTCTAATCGAGATTGATGAGAATCAGGTTCTGGGGTTTAGGTAATCCGGGCTGGTTAGTGTGAACTAGAACCTTCTTTTTTTTTTCTTTTTTTTTTTCTTTTTTTGGCTGAATGGTTGAATTTTATGATGCTTTTTGTCATTTTTTATTATAATTCTTTTCTATAGTGGGGTGCTTGGTCCAGTCCAATATAAAATTGTTTATAAAACTTTGTGCAATTTTGAGTATCCGATTCTTGGTCCGAGCTTCTTCAGTGGTCGTCTGATACACACTTGGATTGGAAAACAGAAGCTACTTTTGGTGGAATATGTAATGAAGTAATGGCATATACTGACTTGCCTCAAGTCGTTGGCCTTGTTTATTCATGTAAGTGGACTGTATGGTTCTACGAAAGGGTAAATGAGCTGATAAATCAGGAGTCAACAAAAGTTGCCGAGTTACTAGTCACTAAATTTTATTATTTTAATGATTAAAAACTTATTCAAACCGTACGGACAGGAAGTGTATCTTGATAAGATGGATGCAGGGTAATAGATTATAGCTGAATTATTTTTAGTTCCAGTTAATATGGTTAAAGACCTCCTTTTCATCTACAATGCAAACCCACTTAGCACATATTTTTTACACTTCATGTTTGGTGTATGCATAGAGTTCAAATCTGTTGTTTTTCCTGTCGTATCGTGTATTTCTCCAATTAAATTTTGACACCTCATTTAATTGTTTAAGTATTTTTTGCATTGTGTTCTTATTTATTGTGATCGGGTTGTTAAATTTAGATGATGTGGCAAATAAATAGTGGAAGGAAAACCAAAGAGACAAAAAAATGAGACAACAAATCTAGATTTGTCTATACATATATATGCTCTTGAAATCTTGTCAGCGAGAATTTTTACCTATACTTTTTTGTACCATAGATTACTGAGAAATGCCTTCCACCTATCCTGCAACTGCAACATTTGGAGGATTTGATTCTTGAAGGATGCCATGGTATTGATGATGATGGCCTCGCAACGCTCAGGCATACTTGCAAGTCAATTAAGGTGCATTAGTTTTTGCAAGTACATAATTTTTATGTATTAAGCTATTGAACACTAATGAGATTATGATGTATGTCTTCAACTGTCTGTATGCCATTAAATTGTGAACAAGAGCCATATTCAATTTAGTTTTACTTGTATGATGAGTTATACACCTTGATTAACCTTCTTTCCATTTCACCTTTGTTTATGTTTGTAATGAGGATTTCTTGAACTTGGCTTCTCTACAGATGATTGATGTATCAAACTGTCCGAATCTCAGCCACGTTGGTTTGTCTTCTCTGACTAATGGTGCTGAATCTCTAAAGCAGCTTATCTTAGCAAATGGCCCTTCTGTAAGTGTGATGTCTTGTGTCTTGAGTTTGTTTTGCACAATTGATGTACTCTCATTTGGCTCAGTTTCATCTTCAATTGTGATTCAGGTCACCACTGATGTAGCAAAATGCCTCAACCCATTTTCCGGGTTGCAGTCAATAAGGCTAGATGGTTGTTTGCTCACATGTTCTGGGATCAATGCCATCGGAAATTGGGATGCCTCTCTGGTTGAGCTGAGCTTCAGTAAGTGCTCAGGTCTTACCGATGGGAGTCTCATCTTCCTGGCTCAGAGACACAAAGAATTGAAGAAGTTAGACGTCACTTGCTGTCGCAAGATAACTTGCGCCTCCATAGATGGTGTAACAAGTTCATGTACCTCCCTTACTTCCCTCAAAATGGAGGCTTGCAGTCTGGTTCCAAAAGATGCCTTTGTATTTATCGGACAGCGCTGTCGATTTTTGGAGGAATTGGATGTCACGGATAACGAAATCGACAATGAAGGTTTCGATCTAAACTCAAACGCTCCGCTGTATGACAGTTTTAGTTCATTGAAAACGTAATGATTTGTGTTGCTCGGTTTGATAAGGTTTGAAGGCCATCTCAAGATGTTCTAAACTAAGGAGTCTAAAGCTGGGGATATGCTTAAACATAACAGATGATGGACTTGTACATGTCGGAAAAGGTTGTTCAAAACTCAAAGAGCTTGATCTCTACAGGTTTGTCCCCTATCAAATTCAATGTCTAAAATTCAAGTTTCGCCGTCAAATTTAATCTAAAACTAGTTCAAGTCTTCTGAAAATGATTTTCGAGTTTCTTTTAAAATTTTATTGGCAGGTGTTTGGGAGTAGCTGACACAGGCATTGGAGCAATTGCTCAGGGCTGCCCTTCTCTGGAGATGATTAACATTGCTTACAACAGCAAAATCACGGACTTGTCGCTGACATCCTTGTCGAAATGCTCGAGTCTGAAGGTGCTCGAAATTCGAGGGTGTCCCTGCATCTCCTCCGTGGGTCTGTCAGCCATTGCCAATGGGTGCAGGCAACTGACGGTGCTGGACATCAAGAAGTGCTTTAACGTCAATGATGACGCAATGCACCCACTTGCTAAATTCTCTCAAAATCTCAAACAGGCATGTCTCCATTCCATTCAGTCTAGAAAAATCTTGTAGTTTGTGTTTAGAAAATCAGTTAGAACTTGAAGATGGAGCTTAAAAATTGTCGCATGTGAGAGTTTTACACTGCAGCAAATTTTTTGTTTTTCACTGTAGCATGCGCGAACTTTTCACTATAGCAAACTGAACTTTGTTTTTCTAACGTGCTTCCCAAACGAGTATCTGTTTAAACTAATCAAAGATGAATCTCATTTCTCCATGTCACAGATAAACTTGTCATACTGTTCAGTTACAGATGTCGGCCTATTAACCGTTGCCCGAATCAACCGTCTTCAGAACATGACAATCCTTCACCTAGCAGGGTTGACCCCAAGTGGCCTAGCTGCCGCCCTTTTAACATGTGGAGGTTTAACAAAAGTCAAACTTCATACATCGTTTAGACCATTATTGCCTCAACATATCTTCAAATATATGGAGGCTCGTGGCTGTGTGTTCCATTGGAGAGACAAAGCATTCCAGGTAAAAATTCCCCCCCATCTCTCTCTATGGATTTTATCTTCTGTGTGCTGAACTTCGTTTCTCGCTTTGCTAACAGACTAACGCAAAGTCGTGTGTTTTTCAGGTGGAAATAGATCCAAAGGGATGGCAACTGCAGTTGGGAAGGCGCTCTGAAGTTTCATAAAAACATGAAATGAAAATGTTACTAAACAAGCCAGTGTGCATTTCTTGCCACATTTTCTCGTGTTTTTTTTTTCTTTTTCCTTGTGGGAAATTCTCGTGTATGTTAGAAACAATGTTTTCTTTTTGGGCTAAAGATCGAAAAAAATAAACACGTGAGTATAGCTGGCCTTTGATCACTAATTTACATGTGTTTAACTTAAAAATGTCCTACGTACTCTCTTTTTCTCGTTCTACGTCGTTGTTCAATGGTAAATATCCTTTGATCTCAATGTTTTCTCAAGCCTTTTGATCTAATGAGAAGATGCTAAGTAGTCTTGGCCATTAGCGGCTTCTAACAAGTGCTAATGCATATTTGTTATTTCGCTACAATTGTTACATTGTTAGCATTTTAGGTTACGTCAAACTAAATTCAGATCACTGTACTCTAACATAACTATTGTTATTTACTTGGATTCTGTTTTCTGGATTTTTTTTTAAGTGATGGTGAACCTACGAACAATTTGCCTTTAAAAGCGAGGGATAAGGAATTTGTCCTTGCTCGTATAATAAATGTCCAACATCAGATGCCTTTTGCTAAAAGCCCAGGTTCAGCAATTAATATTTTTTGGAAACTGTTCTGTTTCTCGTCTCATAATGGCAAAGGTTTGCTGGTATTTAAGAAAGCCATCAACTTCCATCAATCGGTGCAACATGCATTTTGTAAGCTGTAATCAGGCAAAAAAACATTTTTTTTCCCCAAAAAAAAGGCAAAGAACGTGTTATACTTTCCATCGTTTCATATAATTTTTTTCGGTAAAAAGAAAGGTAATTTCTAGATGACAGACTCCTAATGAAAGCGGGAGTAGATTGGTGCAGTAAAAATCACCATGCTTCCATTCCATATTTGGTCTCTTGGATACTTTCTTTCATGTCTTTATGTTGTTATTATATTTTCAACAACATTATTTATGGTTAATTAAGACAGATTATATTGTAGCATTTTGAGGATTACCACGTCTAAGATGTTTGATATAGTGGTTAAAACTGTAAATATTGTAGCATATAAAAATTCTACACTACAATATTTTTTTTTTTGTTTTTATTATAGTATATGAGATGATTATATTGTTCTTTATTGAAAATTTGATTAGATGAAAGCAAAAGACAACTAGAGGTCTTCAAACTGGAAAGTTAGTAGTCATTTTGTTGGAAATTTTATTAACTCTGTTCGTGTACGGTTGTCGACTCAGCTTCATCATCTAACATTCTAACCGTGCACTTGATGGCCAAAGGATCAGATGTGACCTTTTTGTTTGGTTTGGATGCAACGAGGAGTCAAAATGTCTGCATCAATATACAATTAATTTACCAGGACAGCCTGTGCAAAACAAACCAACAAACAGATACCATATAGACTAAAAATTCGTTCGGAAAGAATGAAACACGTTTTAAAGAAGAGAAAGTTCGAAGGTTTGATCTTTGATGCACGAGAGTTCAGTCATAGCTATTCTCAAGTCTCGAGGCAATGTATACGGGTGTGACATATTTGGGCTTTGATATCAGCTCAGTCAAGCCCACTTCTCAGTGGACACTTGAGAGGATTAATAAAAGGTATTTTTTTTTTTTTGTTTAATCGAAGTTTAATAGACTCTAACCTTCTATTTTTGTTGTTAAGAGACACTTTTAACAGGATGGCCATTAAATGTACGTCACATGAACAATAGAGAGCTTTAAAATTGTATGAAAGACTAAAATACCTTTAAATAAATCAATAATTTTTTTAAAAAATATAAAATAGATCTATATAATATCTAAAAAACAGGGAGACATCACCAGCGTGAGCCCAGATTAATCACTGTTGTCACCATCGCGGCATCCCCGACGTGAGCTAACTCTGTCGCCGCCTCCCCATTCTTTATCCCTGATATAAGCTTGCTTATTCCCAACGCCTAACTTGATCGCCCTCACTTTCTCTCCCCAAATCTCTTTGACCTTTGCAAGGCCCTCGTAGCTTGGCTCCCGACGGAGATAACAAGACAAGGGAGCTCAACGACAATTATTAGGTCTTGATTGGCTTGCACGTTGGCTCGTGATGGCAAAGGCAGCGACAGGTCACATCTCCATCGAGCTCTCTCGCAACCAAGCTTAGGGTGGGGACTGCCAAAAAGGCTGAGAAGGGAGGGGTTCATGATCGGGTGGGGAAAGTGAACAACGGGGAAGGGGAAGAATGGGAGATGATGGTCAGCAAAAGATTTTGGGTCCTTTTTTTCTATTTATTATTTGCTTATTTGTGTTAATATTAATTTGGTTTTTTTTTTTTTTACCTTTTTATTCTTTTTATGTTTTAATTTAAATTTATTTAAAAATATTAGATATTTTATTGCAATACCCCTACTAAAGTAGTTATGCGCACATAATGTGACGGGCATTATAACGGATATCCATTAAATGAGTCCCTTAGCAACTACAATCAAAGGTTGTGGTTAATTAAATAAAAATATGTTGAGGACCAAATGCTCATTTTGTGAAAGGTTAGAGACTATTAGAGTAATTTACCTTTAAGAGCACTATGAATGGAGCTCCATATAAATACCATGATCAACATATAATCAGATTAGTCACCTAATATTAATAAATGCAAATAAATTCAAAATGGCTAACAACATGTAACTATATAATAAATATTAATATGGTATTTAGAAACATCGGATTGAACCAATTGGTTCAAAAAATTGTAGTATGTGAAAGCTTTACACTATAACTCACTTCTATTTTACACTATAATATGTGAAAACTTTACATTGTTTAAGTTCAAACCAATTGATTCAAACCAATGCTCCAAACACACTATAAATTTCCTTAATATAATTTACAGGAAAAAATGGCGTGGCTTAAAGTGGTTGTGCGGAACCAAACTGTACTCTAGGTTTTTCTATCCCTTTTTTCTTGATTACTTCCCGTTTCTCAATACTATAAGCTATCAAACGATTGGAGTTTGTCGCCGCCCTTAGGCTGGGCTCCAATCTCCTGGTTCCATGGGAAGGTGCTTATGTGATGAGTTATGGGTCTCCAGTGGGGTCTTGTAAAGTATTAGTTTGGGAGTGTTTTGTGGGTGTTGGGGGATTTTTTTGACGTGTATTTTGTTGCTGTCTCTAGCTTCACTCGTGTGCTAGTGACTTTGAGCCCTTTGTGGTTGGTCTCAATAGGGTCTTTTCATCTTGGTTTGGGAGCACGTTGTGGGTGTTAGAGGTTGGGGGTGTTTTTTTATGTGTATTTTGTTGCCTCCTCTAGCTTTGCTCATGCATCGATGATTTTGGGCCCCTTATGGTTTAGACAAGGTTGTGCAATGCAACAATCAGATATGGCGGAGAGCGCAAAGTGGTTGCTTTGGATATTATGCGTCAGAGGCTCGACTCTTTTGCAAAGTTTCTTTAGCTTGCTAGCAATGCTGCAGCAACTTCCTTGCTCATCTTTGGCAGTAGTCGACTTGTCATCGGAGATCTTGTCGATGTCTCTTGGAATTTTCCCTTCTATTTTATTTTATATTTGTCAAATGAAAGCATTGAGTTTCCACCATCTAGTTTTAAACATGTTTATGTGTTTATGTTGGTATTCTATTATAATAACAAAGATGGTTTTCTCAATTTTAGGTGTAGTCTTCGTGTCAAATCCTCAAGTCTTTGTCCTTAATTTACAGTGTTGTGGTAGGCCAATGTGGTTTTGGTCTCTTGACCTCGATCGGTTGGAGTTGTTGTCCAACTATAATGATGTGTTTGGAATAGTCATTTATGTGCACGATTAGTGGTGTGCCTCTTCGATTTTCTCATATTAAACCTCGTTTCATGTATTATCCCCTTGAGTATTTCAATCAAAATTATTGGTGATTTTGTTATATTTTGTATTTCTATTTCTCTAATTTATAATACAACTTCCATTTTCAAAAAGAGAGGGAAAAGAAAAGAAAAGTAGCTGTGCAAGGAAAAAAACAAATAGCAAAGGTTGTACTCATATTATATTTATATGTGTGTATTCATCTATCCTTTTGCACCTAAGCTTGATGATTAGCACTAGATAAAAGTCCCTTCCATTGTTTTAATTTAGACAGGATTTTTTTTTTCTTTTTGAGGGGAGATGACATTAAAAAATTATATAGGGTTCATTTGGTAATTATAATCAAATTGTATTGATTTGGATTATTTTGATTTGAGTTGTATGATTTGAATTATGTGATTCAAATTACTATTCCAATTAACGTTTGATATGCATTTAAAGTGTTAATCTGAATAAGTAATAAAATTAAAATTTGCATTTGAATAGATAGTGAAAAAAGTTTTTATCTTATTAACAAATCTAACAAAGTCTTAATGTTCATGAGGTTAAAACATATACAATATAGATCTTGATTTATTTATCTTTAATTAGGAATGTAATGAAAGCAAATCATCTCAATCGAGTATCAAATAAATATGTTATCATTTTTTTTCACAAATATAAGAGAGAAAATATTAGATTTTACTGCAGCAAATTAATCCAAGTCCAAAGAGTTTAAGGGGGATTAGAACTCTAAAAACTTATATTCAAATGACTCATTTGATTTAAATGCTAATGAAACAAATATCTATCTAAAGGATTCTTCGAACTCATAGTCCAAAAAGTTATTAATATGCCAAACAAACAAGCCCATATTATTCCATCCTATTCTTTATTTCCTCTTTCACATTCATCCATTGACGGTGAGAATCTAATAAGAGCTCCACATATGCACATAAAACGCTTCTACCACTATTACACCTCTTAACACTATGTTGTCTTTCTTGTTTTTTTGCTTAAATAACAAATGTTTAATAAGATAAATAGCCTAATTATATTTATTGAATTAAAATACGACTTTAATATATAAATATTCTATGTATGTCTTAAAATAATATTATTAAAATAATATCTATAGGCCTATTTGGTAATATTTTTAAAATGATTATGTTTTCATGAAAACTATAAATGAAAACTTCTTTTAAGAATTGTATTTGAATTGTTTTTAAAGTTGTGTTTGATCGTATATAGTAGAGTCTTTTTAAAGCAAAACATTTTTGAAAAAAAAAATATTCTTATTTGTCATATCTGTATTTTTCCTCTTTTTTTTTTTTTTTTTTCTTGTTTTTCCTCTTTCCTTCCCTGTTTCTCTTCCTCTTCCACCCCTCTCTGTTCTCTCTCTCCTAATAAGCTCTATGTCATCCTCAACGGTGGGGATTCTGCTGAGTTGCTTAGTGAAGGAGATCGCCGGTTGTCACCAAAAGAAATGAAACGCCTCTTGCTGAAGGAGATTGCATGTTGTAGCCGAAGGAAATCGAGCGCCTCTTGTTAGAGGAGATTGGGTTCATTGGCCCATAGGTCGTTAGGCCGACGATCAACGAAGATGGGACGAATCTCGATGCTTGGCCAAGGATTCACGGTCGCTATAGTTGGGCGACGCCGAGATCTACAGCCGATAGACGGTGGACGACAATGCTTCGGTGATTGGGGCTGGCTTTGGGCTCTGGTGGGGATCGCCGGAGATCGGACGAGGTGGAAGAAGAGTAGAAGGGGGAACTGGGTTGGTCTCTTGACAAACAGAGATGAGAAAAAACAAAAACAAAAGTTGAAAACAACTTTTTTCTTTTGGTTCCCAAACTTTAAGGAAATTTTAGATATGTTTGAAACAATTTTCATTCTTTCACCGTAAATTTTTAACCAAACACTGTTTTAAAAATATTCTCATTTTTTATGTTTTTGGATATGGGGCAAAACTTTTTTTTTTAACAGAACCAAACAAACCTTATATAATTATATAGTACAAAATATTTTATTATTAAAATAATTATTATGTAATTAAGGATGTTTTAAGTAATGTATTAAAATTCAATTTCATAACAATAATTTGATGTTGAATTATAAATTTTACAATAATCTAGCACTCTGTTAATCGAAACTTTTACATCAGCACTCGAGAGTTTTTAAAATTTTACAAAAACATCTTTTCTGTTAGTTAAATTAAAAAAACATTGTTTAACAGTTAAATATTTCTTAAACGGTGAAAATATCCCTTGGTTCATTAGAAAATAATTTCAAGTGCACCTAAAAATAATGTTCTTACTTTTATTCGGCAACATAAACAAGGTTAAGGGTCCGTTTGTTTCGATACTCGAATCACGGTTCAAATCATTTTGCTACAGTATTTTCTCTTGCAAAAATTTAAATCTTCATTCAAATACTCTATTCAAATACTTGAAGCAAACGGGCCCTAAGTGATCTTTATATGCTCAAAATTATAACTTGCACTCTAAAGGTAAAAAGATCATTGTCAAAGGCTCAAATTAATGCAACAATATTATTGATAAATGAGCTTGTTTGGTTATTTAATAATTAGCAAAATTAGAAATATAAAGACCTTTAACTAGTTATTATATTATATAGAGCGAAACTTAAAATTCTTAAAAAATTATTGTGTAAATTGTTAGATCGAGTACAAAATAATTATTTTATAACTTTCTTATTTTTGAAATATTTTTAAAAACTGTTATATTTCATTTCCAGCCTCATAAGTAAATCTGCTATGTAGTATAATTTTTTATAAATTATTTTTTTAAAAGGTTTATTAAGACCAATAAACCATAAACTTTAAGGCCTTTATTACTTTATCCGTTAAACTTTAAAAACCATTATTTTGCTTCCTAAACTCTCAAAACTCCTCATTTTGCCCCTTAAACTTTAAAATCGCTTACTTTGCCCCTAAACTTTTAAAGTTCCTTATTTGCCCCCTGAATCTCTTATTTTCTATTCAAATAGACGAAATTAAGCTTATGTAATTCACACATAAGTTACTTGTGAGGGGAAAAGGTTAATTTTATTCTCTCAAGTTTTGTTTCATGTTTACACTTGCACTTAAGGCCTTTTCTATTTATTTTTTATTATGAACTCTCATTTATGAAGGCTTTATATGTGACGCCCCGTCTTTTTGGGCAGTCACTTAATTTTCTTTAAATATCATTTTTAAAACATTAATTTACTTAGTAAGAAAAATACTGAATAAATTTTTTTCTTTTCTTTCAAACATACTTTAAACCATACTAAAAGTCGTTGCCACTTTTGTCACAATTTAAGTTGAGACATGCTCAACACTTGACTTTAAAACAATTTCAAATCGTTTCTTAAAACTTAATAAGAAATATGAACTGAATCATAGCTTAAAACTTATCTTTTTAATTTTATAAAACATTTTGTAAAATATATCTTAAAACTTTGAAAACGTTATATCAAATAGTGGAAAAGCATTTTCTTTGAACAACGAAAATATGCTGTAGTAGTATCCATACCTAAATCTTCACATCTGTCCTCCACAATACGGAGCTCTTCAAACAAGTCCTATTGGCCACCCATAAGACTACCTACAGTATGAGGGAACTGTTGGAAACAAAGTACGCAGCGAAATTTTTAAAATTTTCCATCAGAGTAATTTCTAAAACACAAGTTTGACATATTATATGTATAAATAAAACAGATCTTACTAACCTCAGTGTGCCGAAGAACCTCCACAACCTGTGTAGAGAAGTAACGTTCTAGAAGAGCCTCAACCAACCGGTCTTCTTTGCTATTCTCTATCCACAACCAGAGTGAGTGTGGGCTCACACGTACAACTCTTCCACCGGTGACTCTCCTTCCAACCAATAGAGAGAACCCAAAGCTAGTGTTCGTGATTTGTGAACAAAAGCTCTCAGGGAGTTTTCAGATGCTCACTAGAAGAGTATCACTCTTAATCTCTCAAATTGATCTCTATTGATCTGAGTAAATCATGAGACTCACTCCCTTTATATAGCTATTGGTCATGGGGTCAGTCCATATCAGATTAGGTCTCAAAAACTCGAAACAGAATCAAGTTCGGATCAATATCTGATAAGATCCGCGTGAAAACGCGTAATCTTATCTCCGCTGATCGGCAGGCCGAACAGGCCAGTTCGGCAGGCCGAACACGTCATCCGATAGGCCGATCTCCCGAGAAAAAATCTCCGCAAATCTTTTATTTTCCACCCGAGATTCTAAGGGATAAAGTCTCAGTTTTGATTCAAATAACCCAATAGAGAAGTTATCTGATCAAAACAAACTTTATCAAGATAATCTCTAAGAAAATAAATCAATTCACAATAATTCTACAAGTTTATCTTGATCTAATTTATCCAAAATTAAATCAACCGATAAACAGACAAGAATTATGTGATCGCAATAATTTAACAAGTTTATCTTGAACTAATTTCTTACAAATTAATTCAACCAATAAACAAACATGAATTATTTGATTCTTACAAATTTTAAACCAATCTGATAAATCCGACATAAGTCACCAATTATTGAAAAAACACGTCGTGTCGTTACAGGACTTTGTGAGCTAGCAAAGGGGACCAAAATGGACCTATAAAGTTCAAGCTCATGATAATTATGAAGCCCAATATCCCAGATATACATTTCACAATTATCAACTCCAACGCTACTCCACTAAAAGCTTGGAGCTGCACTCTCGAACTTTATAGAATTACGAAGCTCGTGTAGCCAAGTCTCCATGACATATCATAGTGTATCGTATCCCAATATGATAATCCATAATCGGCTTAATGACAAGTTCTGTCTTACATTCTCGATTATTTTTATCTTACGTTCCATTGTCTCACCATTAGAAAACTTACCATCTAAAGATAGTATACCATTCGGTTACACCTATGTATCCAAATGGTTGAGCGCTCCAGTTTTCCAATTACAGGACAACGCATATAAGAGGATATCATTACTCCTAGAGAGGAGCTATGGATTCCATATCTATGAATAATAAGTCTACACTATCAAGAGTCATGCCTCCAACATACCAGCATGCATACCGCTATAAAGATATGGGAGTCACCCATTGGTACATCAAAAGACACAAGTCGAGACAACGGGCCCGCTATTCATCTCAGGATTAAGATACAATACAAATGACTGTCTAAAGTGAATCGATTTGCCAAGACAGAATTATTAATCCAAATCAATTCACTTTATGTCTCGATCCAACACGTCGTCACCTATGACAACGCGCCAATGTTTCCATTCACGGAGTCCAACTCTGATGGCCAAGACAAACCATCTCCCAAAAGGGATATAGACAACATAACAATCTTTACATGAATAAAGCGCCCAACTTTATTCCCTCGATTACGGATCATACGTTTTAGACCGTCACCTTAAGAATCGTGTCTACCGCATAATCATCCCATCATATGCTCAATTCTTAAGGTTTAGACTGACAGTCTCAGACTACTGTTTGCTTATCATACATTCAACAAATATGAACGTAAAGAAGACAAGATTTGGTATATATAAATGAATAAATTCTTTATTGATAAAAATGTCTCCAAAAACGTATTACATTTTTACTCCTTAGGGCATACATGTCTAACAGGAACTTTTATGAGCTTTTGCTCAGTAAATTCAAACATAAGCTCACAAATCATTTTAACATACTTTATAAACTTGTCTCTTAAAAACCTTTTTCTTAAAATGTTTTTCAAAAATGTTTTTCATAAAACATTTCTTAAACGTTTTTCCTTAAAACGTCCTTCATAAACCTTTTCTTGTAGACATAGAAAGGTTTTTCATAAACATTAAACGTAAAATATTTCTCAAAATAGTTTTCATAACATATAAACATTCATAACAAGGAATACAAGCAAAATCAAAATGCATGATTCTATTTATGCTTAATTATAAACTTTCAATTATGAGCATCTTGTGAACATTCATTTCTTACTTTAACTTCTTATATTTGCTCCTTAACTTTCCTTTTCTTATAAACTTTAGTGTTCGTACCAACATCATTAATCATGAGATCATAAACATGATGATTTCCTTGTGAAAGACTTGAGACCATCGAACACCAAGGTCATAACTTTAACTTTACATGTATACCTCACATCAAGGAGATCATAATTTTAACTTTGCTTGTGTACCGCACATCAAGGAGGCTGGTACGATACTTTTTTTTTATCATCTTTACTTTACCTTATTCTTAACTTTAGTGAGCATATCAAATGTTAACACATCATATGCAAACACATTTGCAAATCATAACTTGTTATCTTTAAAACTTATTGCATAACAAATGCAACATAAATCCTATAACTTAAACTATAAAACATTATGCATTAACAAAATGCAAACGTACTTTAAACATAATTATTACAAATACATTACAAACTTTTATTTAATCTTTAAAACTTTATGCATAACAAGTGAAAACATACTTTAAAACAACTTGTATTACATTTACAAACACATTTGCAAACATATAAAATGCATTTGAAAATCATTTACTTCACGCTTTATGTGAGGTTTGAACTTACCTGTCTATAGCTCTAAGGTTCCCGTTACCTTCCTTTTCCTTTCATTAGCCAACTTCTGTGTCCTGATTATACGACACTCGACTTATTAGCTAACTTTTCTTTTATCAATCTACTCAATTGATAATGCAACTTAAACATTAACCGTTCTTTTCTTTTTACATAACTTGTATATTATCAGTTTACTTTGTTTTACTTAGCTTTGTACCCACCAGGGTTACCTTTCCTTTACTTAATTCCGTAACTCATTGGGTCATCATTCTTTTTATTTAACTTTCTAACCCATCAGGTTATCTTTTTTTTTACTTGAATATCTCTTATTAAATTTCCTGTCTTATGTGATGGTTTTGTTACTTAATATATTACAGAACATTTTTCCATCTAAGTGTGTTTTGCTAATTTGGAATTGTCGACTTTGCTTTAGCTGTTTTCTCATAAATGATGATTTTACCCTTAACCGATTTTTCGTCAACTTCGTAACTTGTTAAACTTTTTACTTAACTTTTCCTCTTATCTTTTACATATTATGAAAAAATTCCCGCTACGGGGCATTTTCCAACAGGCCGTTTTGGGTCCGTTTTGATCTTTTTTGCAAAATGACCATTTTACCATTGACGGGTCTTTAAAAACTTTCAGAACCGATTTTTAAAACATCATACTTTTCTTTACTTCTCATAACATTGCAGAAACCAGACAACAATTTTCGTTTCGTTGAACTCAATTTTATCAAAACTTTACAGTTTTGACTCGTAAAGCGAAAATCTTGACATTCTTGCCCTTAACGTTCGTTTTTTATCTTTCATTGACTAAACTTTAAATCATTTAAAACCTAACATCTATGATTACTCACTACCTATAACAGTGCAAGAAGCCAACGTTCCTTGGTGAAAACTCAGTTTTTACACAATTTTACGGTTTTGACCCAAAACATAAAAATCTTTATATTTTTGCCCTCGGAACCAAAAACGACCACTTTGTAACAAAATGTTCAGTTTTTCACAAGGAAAAAAAACTTACAAAAGCTCCTTGGTCGAATTCTAAACATTTCATAATGTTGCCATTTCATGAAATTTTGCGCTCAAAATTTCATAAAATTCATAACTCTTCAACCAAGTAGAATTTTAACAAACTGCCTATATAATGTTAACAATTTCGATGAGTTCTACAACTTTTGTGTTTTAACTTTCCTTAAATTCTAACGTTAAGGTTGACTTTTTGGCTGATTTTTAAATTTGATGAACTTTTACAAAACTTTGCAATTTAGTCCTTTTGGAATTTTGTAAAACTTTGTTCACAAAAGTTGTTTCTCTCACTATTTTCATAGATCCTATACCATGTTTGGAAAATAAATTGGCCTCTAAGGCCCTCAAAAACCCCATTCCTTTGAAACTAGTTAAACTTTACAAAGTTTAACAATTTCCTATTTTTAACCACAAAACCCTTACTTTCTTTCTTTCATCATCACCATCAATATAAAACATAAAACAATCATGCCATAATGTCCATCTTACATGCCATAGCTCATACCACACATCAAACACTTGGTATGCAAAATAAAACATAAACTTTTGCTTAATTAAAAAGATTAGGATTTTACCTAATCCATGCAAAGTGCTTGTCCCTACTTCTTGACACTTGAAGGCTCCCAAACTCCCTTGAAAACCATCTACAACACAACCCATGAAATCCCATCCAAATCATGAACAAAACCCTTAAACATAATAGGAAAAGCTTGAGTTTTACCTTGAAAACTCTTAAATCCTCATCTCTTTCACTTATTCTTGTTTCCTTACATGATTTGGAGCTTGGGATTCATCAAAATTTTGAGAGGAAATAGCATGGGGGTGTGGTTTTGGCTAGGGAAGATATGGGATAAAAAATGAAGAATTTTCCCTTCACATTTGCTTTTTATTCTTTACTTTTATTTTTGGTAGCTTGGTGACTTATCAAGATTAGTCACCATTTTGCATTAATTAGGGGTTAAAAGTTTGCTTAATCTTGGCAACATTTGATTAACCACATCAAAGGGTATTTTGGTAATTTGCCACCAAATTTGATGACTCATCATATTAGTCATCACTTATCATCATTTGGCTTAACTTGGCAATGGGTAATTGGGCCACCCTAGGGGGGTTTGGTGGCAAATTTTCATTCATTTTGGTGTCTCATGGTGGGTCTTATAAAGACTTTTTAGACAGTCTAAATTTATACTGATAGTATTTTTTTTACACTGTCGGTATTCTTTTCTATACAATTTATGAGGTCCCACAACCTCTCATACTTATTTAGACCATCACTTAATGTAATTCCTATACTGCTTAACTTTAAACATTCCAATTTATGTACTGCTTATCTTTAAACAGTCTAATTTTTACACTGTATTATTTTTACAGTGTAATTTTCACACTACATAACTTTATCAGTGTACTTCATTACACTGCATTATTCTAATAATGTATAATTTTTCATATTATGATACAATATTTTTCTTAAGCTGTATTTTTGTCTTAACATTTGTTGCAACATATTTTGCAACAATAAGCTTTCTAACTTATTTCCGTATCATTTTTTTCTTTATTTAAGGCTATGGCATGATTTTTACCCTTAAAAATCCTATTTTTGACTTTTATGAAATTTATCATAAAAATTAGATTAAGCAATAATCCTTGTGACACATATTTATACTTAACATAATCCTTAAGTTATTGCATTTTTAAGGCACTAAAAATGCTCGGGTGTCACATTATCTACACATGTCTTTTCATTTTTAATGCGCAACTTATTTAATAAGTCAATATTATTTGCCGATATCTGAATTTGAATAATAAAGGAAATGAGTAACTCATTAAAGATAACAAGATATCGACAAACAATATCGACTTATTAAATGAGAGTTGTGCACTAAAGATGATAAGAAATATACATACAAACTCTTCCTAAATAAGAATTCAAATAAAAGAAAATAAAAAAGAAGCCCAAAGTGAGACTACAACCTTAAAACAAAACTTGGGAGTGATAAAATCTTATTTTTACTCTTACAAGTGTCCCATGTGTGTATCATGTAGGCTTAATTCCATCTATTTGAACAAAATATTAAATGTTCAAGGAGCAAAATGAGAAGTTTTAAAAATTTCGAGGATAAAGTAATGATTTTTAAAATTCAAGAACAAAATGAGGAGCTTTAAAAGTTTGAGGACTAAAATAGTGATTTTAAAGTTTAAGGAGTAAGGTATGAGAGACTCTAAATTTTAAGAACTGTTGGTGTTATTAACCTAGTAAAAATTAACAAAACTAAGATGAAATATTTTAATTAATGTGGTTTAGGGAAGACATATAAACGTAGTTCTCACTTTTCACTAATTGCTTGTCACCTAACATAGATTTCATTGGTTAAAACCATTTGTGAAGGCAAAATGGGAACAACAGTTAACATCGTTGCATTTATGACTATTAGTCAAACAATTTTGCATTGTATTCACTAAATTGTAATTATGGAACAAGGGAATCAAAAGTGTGCATAAGAAACATGTTAATATCTCTACCAGCCAAACCACGGAAGAAGACAAAAGTCCCCCCCAACCCCAAAATATAGAAACCATTCAAATGATCAAATCCATACATATCCTTGGACTTGGTCATTGGTAACTATAGAACCATTGGTTTGACACAAAAAAAAAAAAAGGAGCATTAATGGTTGACAAAAATATTTTTTAAGGTATTCTTATCATAGGTAAACGTGCAGATCAACTAATGTGACTTGTTGTATCCAAGAGGCCTTGTTTTCTTTCCACCGAAAGACAAATTAAAAAAAAAAAAAGTCAATAGAGTATTCAAGTTTTAGGTATACGTAACAAATTAGGCAAGACTTTAACCAAAAAACCCTTCTGTGTGTTGAGATGTTGGGCATTATTCTCCCCCCCCATTGCAAATTGAAGCTTCCAAAGTAATATTAAAGTCCTCTACCCCTTTGCCTCTTTTTAATTTTTTTTGTTTCCTGTTGTTAGCTTAGATGTATAGAAGTTTCCGTTTGTTATTTTTAAATTTTTTAAATCATTATATATTAGCGAAAAAATTAGACAAATGACTATTTTGACTAACTTTTAAAATAAATATATAAACTTTTTAAAAATAGAAAAATGATCGATCACTTTTAGAATTTGAGCAATGACCTTTTTTTCACAACTATAGATCATTAATTGAGTATAATTTATCACTAATAAATCATATCATTATTGATTTACCAATGATTTGTCATGATAATATGGTAAATTATTAAGTGAAATTAGATAATTACTAAATAATATAAGTTAATCACAAATCTCAATTAATAATAAACTATCAATAAATCAGTCTATTATTAATTAATATCGCTACATTAATGATCAAATCAATACATTATTAATTGACTATTAAAAAAAATCATTTTCTTAATTTTAAAAGAACTTCAATAATTAATTAAAGAAACTTTAATAAAGACAACTTTCCAAATCCCCAATCTTAGTGAGAAGGATTAACTTAAATCTAATTTTGGACGATGAAAAATCTTTAAAAAGAACTTTTTTGAGTTTTCTGCTTTTGCTAAAGAGCATTTGCATTCCCATTGGCTGAGGAGATCTAAAATTCCATTACCCACGGGGGCTCCCACGCAATGGCATCTTTTCCCACGAAGAAGATTTGTGGTACCAGTTGGATTCCATTTGACAGCAGACAGTAGCCCTTTTAACACGTTATTGCAGCCAAATATGCAAACAATTACGAATGGATCTTCTAGATAGACTCTTTTAAATCCCACAAATATCCCTGTCGCTGCCAGTGCCAGGACGGCTTTAGATCTAAGAGGTAGTGCAGATAGTGACAACTTTGTCAAGTCCCATATAGTTCACAAAATATCAAATAGTTGGCTTTTTAACCATAGCTACAAAAACCCGTTTCTCCCTCCTATTTTTACCGGATGAGTTTTCTTGTAAATATTGAAAAAGTAATTTATTGATAGGTAATTATCTTTCTACCATCAATATTGTGTTTAACATGATGATTAAAATTATTGATTAGAATTTTAAATACTATAATATATAAAAGCTTTATATTATAACAACGTTTTGTCGTTACTATAGCATATAAGAGGTTTACATTGTTTCTTACTAAAAAATTGGTTAGAACCAACTAATGTCAAATAAGTTACAAATTTAACGATTGTCGAGCAAAATCAATTTTAATCAAATTTTTTAGTTGTTACAGTGTAAGGCACTCACATGATATAATGATAAAAAAAAAGATACAACATAAAACTCTCATATATTATAATTTTTAGTTCAAAAATTTAAGTTCTAATTACAATTTTTAAACACTCTATTACAAAAAAAATACTTTTAATCAGATTTAATGGTTTAAAATATGCATCATCCGTAGGAATATTATACATTAGAGAAGGACCATTTGAACGTAAAACTGAAGAACTGTGTCAATTTACAAACCATTAAATGAATGGACCAAAAAAATAAAATAATTTAAACTTAATATTTTCGTGTCAAGGTTTATAAGATGAAAAAATGGCTCGTAAAAATCCCATAAGCTCAATCAAGACTACAAAAGAATTTGGTTCGTGAAGTTTCGTATTTTAGTGTTGATATTAATTGGTCCAATATGATTGAATAAGTTTTGTTACTTTTGAAGCTTTAGTAAGTTAGAGTCATCAATACTAACTACCAGTCCCTTCATTTCTTGCGGAGTGGCGTTACCGGAACATGTTCTTTGCACCTTACCCTTTATCATTAGACCAAAACATAATAATAATAAAATAATCGTTTTGCATGCTAACATTCATTCAAGCCTCTGTTTTTTAGAGTCAATAAAAAAATTCAAGCCCTTAATTGGTTTAACACGATATTAACATATGTCATTACATTGTAAAACAAATCAAGGCAAACTTAGAAGATGTTTGGCGGTCAGTGGTCTGGACCATTTTTTCAGTTATAAATCATATAAAGCTCTCACATGTTACAGTAACAAAAAAAATTACTACAGTATAAAATTTTCAAATGTAATAATAAAAACAGTTTTAACTATTTTGTCAAACACTAGATAAAGTAAACAAAGTCATGTGATAATATATCGGAAATTCAATATAAATACTTGAAATACTATTACACACACATGCTGCCTTTACAAGGTGGCTTTCTTAGTTGTATATTTATATATATATATATATATATATATATATAGTTATGACCTAATTTGCGTTCTTGGTTTTCTTATTAAACTCCAACTATTACTTAATCTCGTATTTTACACAAACGGGAATTTAAGAGACAACAAAATCAAATAATCAGACAGTAATCATAATTAGCCGATTCGTAATTAGTGTCTAAGCACAGCATTTTTAACGAGGCTTTCTTTTTCCCTTCGTAAGGGGCAAATGGGAAGAGAGGCAGAGAGACATCTCACCGTTAGAATAGCCGCCATGCAGTCAAACGCACGAGCTTTGACCAAAAGCAAATTACATAAAAGAAAAATAAGAAAAGAAAAGCTTTTGTAATAAAAGGGACAAAAAATATTTTCCACGGTCAAATCTCCACATGAGCCTTCCAAGAGGGCTCCAACAATACAGAAACAAAGAAAAAGAAAAAGAAAATGAGAAGACTCTTTGGCTTGGGCAATACGTGACCGTCTTCTCTTCTCCTCTCTTCTTCTTCTTCATATTCATATTCAAACCTCTCTCTCTTCCTAAGACACCTTCCCCCCTCTCTCTCTTCTTTCTCTCTCCTATGGCCTCTTCCTCAGGGAGCTTAGACACCTCAGCGAATTCACACCCCAACTTCACCTTCCCCTCCCACCCCTTCATGACCACCTCCTTCTCCGACCTCCTGGCCTCCGGCGGAGACGACGATGCCGCCGGAACGCACCGCCGTGGGCTGTCGGACCGAATCGCCGAGCGCACTGGCTGGGGAGTCCCCAAGTTCAAGTCGCTCCCGCCTCCCTCGCTGCCCATTACCCCACCCTCTGTTTCTCCTTCTTCCTACTTCGCCATCCCCGCCGGCCTTAGCCCAGCTGAGCTCCTTGACTCCCCTGTTCTTCTCAACGCTTCCAACGTAAGAATTTTTGTTGAACTCTGATAAGAAAAACTTGAAACTTGCTTTTTTTGTAGTTGGGGTTGTGTATTTTTTTAGGTAAATTTTATGAGATTGGATTTACGACAAAATAAGAATTTAGCTTTTAATAATTGGACTATCTTGAATTTATTTATTTTTTTTCGAACCAAAAATACTAATCTAATTTCATGATTTTTTGGTTTTTTTCTGTTCTGTTCAGATTCTGCCGTCTCCAACTACTGGAACATTTGCAGCTCAAGCCTGGAAGACCACCAACAATCAACAAAGCGTGAAACAGGAAGACAAAAGCTTCTCAGATTTCTCTTTCCAAACCCAAACAAGGCCTCCCACATCCTCAACATCATCCTCCATCTTTCAATCTTCAAACACCTCATCATCTCAAGCTGTAAGTAAAACATCTCACCATTTGTTTGCCTCAGTTTTTTCAATTCATTTCTTACTTTGTTGTAACATTCCTTTTTGGTCACGCCAAAAAAAAAAAAAAAACAGGCGTGGACTAATTATCAGGAACCCGCAAAGCAAGAGATAAAATCTGAATTCGCAACCAAAACCAACGGCGATTTCCAATCGGAGTACACCAATTATCCTCAGCAGAACCACCAGTCCTTGAGCAGGAGGTCAGACGACGGGTACAATTGGAGGAAATACGGCCAGAAGCAGGTGAAAGGGAGCGAAAATCCGAGGAGTTATTACAAGTGCACGTACCCGAATTGCCCAACCAAGAAGAAAGTTGAGAGGTCGTTGGATGGGCAAATCACTGAGATTGTTTACAAGGGAAGTCACAACCATCCCAAGCCTCAGTCCACCAGGAGGTCATCCTCGTCATCGTCAGTGATTCAAAGCTCTAACAACAATGAAATTCTCCCAGATCAGTCGTACGTTTCCTCGCAAGGAAACGGCCAAATGGATTCTTCCGTTGCCACGCCGGAGAACTCGTCGATAACGGTTGGGGATGACGAGTTTGAGCAGAGCTCTCAGAAGACAAAATCCGGAGGGGATGAGTTTGACGATGATGAGCCTGATGCCAAAAGATGGTAAGTTTTTTTTTTGGTCTTTTTTAATTATTGGTTTTTAATTCTTTTTGTTTGTGAATTTCTTTGGTGGGTTTTTTCTGATGAGTCTTTTTTTTTTTTTTTTGAAGGAAAAGAGAAGGGGAAAGTGAAGGAATTTCTGCTTCTGGGAGTAGAACAGTGAGAGAACCGAGAGTTGTGGTTCAAACTACTAGTGATATCGATATACTGGATGATGGGTACCGGTGGAGGAAATACGGGCAGAAAGTGGTCAAAGGAAATCCAAATCCGAGGTTAAAAAAAAAAAAAAAAAAACTCAAACTTCGTCTTCAATATTTTTTCTTGCAAACTTTCAAAAGAGGGTTTCTTCTCTTAGTTTTGGTATCATTATTACGATTATTGCAACTATTATTTCACTACTGATGCCTCCCGCATTGTGTCTGACTCACATTATTGGTCTATCTTCTGGTTGGGACCAGTTTCCCGGGAAAACATATCATTCACTTATTTTTAGTTCGCACTTCTTCATCTTTATTGGAGAATTATGTTTAGAATATGGTTTTCTAACCATAAGAAAAGTAATAAGAAAAGTACGGCAATTAAAAATATAAATTTGACCTACTTAATATTATATATTTGCCTTAACTAAGTGGTATAGGTATCAATATGCTTTGTATTTCAATACCTCCTAGTCACTTTGCACAAAAGTCATACTTTTATCTTAATTTTTCTGATAATAGGACTAAATATAAAGCAATTTACAATGAAGTGTTTCTTAGCTTGTACACCAATCTAACAATGTGACGCAAATGCTTATATTACAGGAGCTACTACAAGTGCACAAGCCCGGGATGTCCAGTAAGAAAACATGTTGAGCGGGCTTCCCATGATCTCAGAGCAGTGATCACCACCTATGAAGGGAAGCACAACCACGACGTCCCTGCAGCCCGCGGCAGCGGTGGCCATTCCGTCAACAGGTCTCTGCCCAACCCTCCTCCCTCCATCACCAACAATGCAGTCACAGCAATAAGGCCCTCGCCCATGTCCCAGAACAACAACACTACTACTACCAACATCCATCACCATTCCTCTAACAACAACCCTCTTCAGAGTCTACGGCTTCCGAGCTCCGAAGGGCAAATGCCCTTCACCCTGGAGATGCTGCAAGGCCCAGCTGGGAATTTCGGATTCAATAATGCAGCAGGGTTTGGAAGCTCCACTGGCTCTTACAATATGAGTCAGTCTCAGCTGACTGAGAATGTCTACTCGAAAGCCAAAGAAGAACCGAGGGATGACAATTCGTTCCTTGAATCTTTGTTATGTTGAAGAAGAGGAAGAAGAAGAAGAAGAAGGTCTCACAAACAGAAATAATAATAAGCGGCACCAGCAGCAGAAAGCAGAAACTCAGGTCGATTCTATTCATTGGATTTTGTTTGTTATGTATTTGTATATTTTTTGTTCCTTTTGTCTTTTGAAATTACAAGGATTGGTATGTGTATATCAGCCAACATTAATTTATGGTATATAGCCTATAGGGGTTTCTGTAACTTAATTTTTTAATTGTTTTGAGGCTTTTCTTGACTCCTACATAGGAGAGTCTCAATTCACTTTTTTTTTTTTTTTTATCACACGTGGGTGGTGATTTTTTTTTCTCCCCTTGCTCTTTTCTTCAGTTTTATTATTAAAAAACAAAGTATTATACTTGAAATTTGGCTTCTTATACTTTAGCTCCTTATATTTGAGGTGGTTGAGAATTTAACTTGGCTTTATAACTTAAATGTTATAGTATATAAAAATTTTATATCGTAAATATGAGTATTTTTTACAGTAAGTTAAAACTTTGAGTTAGCAATTTTATTTCAAACACACCACAAAGTAGCAGGCAGCAGGGAGAAAGTGCCATGAAAGTTTCCTATGAACTTCTAGAAGGGGGGAGGGGGAACCAATATTATATTTAAGCTTTTAACTCCTTGGCCACGGTGGAGTCGTCATTGGATAATGACTAATCGAGAGGTTTGAATGAGTCCAAGATGTGGAGCTGTCGATTTTACTTAACGCACAAGTTGCAGAAGCAAAGTCTGAGGTCAACTTTTGTGTTCCCATACCGATCCTTCTGGGTGGGTACTCCGTGTGGGACCCTCTTCTGTTTTGCAACTTTACTATATTATCCCTCATATCCCTCATCCGGGTTCATTGTTTATTGGATGCTTGAGGGGCAAAAGTGTGATACGGGGGCCTAAAAGAGATGTGGGGACCCTTTCCTATGAGAGAGGGTTGCCCACCCACCAACCAAGCAGTGCCATGCCTATCCTCTTTTTGTGTTCTTTTCTTTAATCCAATTTTCTATGAAGATTTATTAAATAAATTAAATTGCATGGCATATTGTTTTTTTTTTCCTTTTGTCGTTTTCCTCGTAACCAATTTTTTATGAGTTCGTTAATCTAGATCTGTTAGTGGGTTAAAGTTAATAGGTGTACGGTAACGTGTCACTTTTTCTTTCTTTTTTCTTTTCTTTTCTTTTCTATTTTTTCTGAGTTAAGTATTTGACGTAAGAATTGCATAATCATCTGAATGCAAACACGTCACGTCTTTGATCATCATACGTGGACATGTGCAATTAATGAACAGGATTAATAAATAAGAAGAGTCTTTTATTAGCAAAAAATAGGAGAGATCTTTAATTTGTGATAATCTCTCTGCATATTAGCACGTTAATATCGTACATTTTTTTTTTGAAGGAAACTGCAAAGATTATCGAAGTTTCACGTTGTTGATTCATTTAAGATTTAAGAATGACAAAACTTTAGGAAAATGGAGTTCCAATTACAAGAATAAATGTTGGACTGGAGAGTAAATCCTAAATCTTGTTTGATTTTTTTTGCTTTTGTGTTTTTCATGTATATCCTAATCATTTGTTGTATGACCGTTATGTTGGTAAAGTCGGTAATCACGTGATCTTTGTTGACATTTTGTGTGAGTCCGTACTCTTAATATTCAACAAGTTAAATCCGTAATCAACCTTAATCATAAAAAAGGCGTAACTAACCTCTGTATCAGAAAGGGTTAAAGAGATGAGAATTAAAATCCCAAAAGTTATAGGATCGTCATCTAGAAAGCTCACTTGTTGAAGTTCAAACTGAAAATAAAATTGTCTCCGAGATCAGCAGATTAATGGAGTTTTAAATCCAGATTTAATATTATTAAATAAATAAATAAATGGGTATAAATATGATTTCGGCCATTTGTTTGTGTAGGGATGATTACAGTTTAGTGCTTCAAGGTATTTTTGCAGTGCTTTTCTCTCACGTGAAACCTATCAAATCATGTAGATATAAGTTCTCACATTAAGTATTAAAAACTATATATATATATATATATTTTACTTTTTCAGTGTTTGTTACCGCATACAGTGGGCAAATGTACCGGTTGTTTAAAAAGGGTGGTAAAAATTGTAGTTTTTATTATTATTTTAATTATAAATAGTGTAAAATTTTACATATTACAATAACAATAAAAAAATCACTACAATGTAAAGCTCTTATATATTACAGTAAAAGAGATGTTAACCAACGATTCTTATCAACCTTTTAAATACCCTAGTAATTTCATTCTTTTACCGAGTATTTATCATTTGCAATCATGAGAAAATCTCATGTTAAAAGAGTTAGTGATTACTTTATAAGTGTGAAGTAAATCTTCAACCTTTGAGTTTGCTTTTGAGGGTTGGAAAGGCCCAATACTACTTAACACTAATATCAAATCCGTGTTAGCCAACAAGCCTTATCCCAATCTAGGAAAGCAGGTCGATAGTTACAGACAAACCTAATGGACTCAAGGCTTTCTTGTTAACGTAACCGGTTCTACCAAATAACACCATCGAATTTTACACCGTTAGGGCTAGCCTCAAATCTTACAACGAACAATTTTGGGGAGGGGACACATTTTACGAGATAAAAAAAACCCTGTTTAGGGCTAAGAGTGTTGAGAATTTGCTCTGTGATGTTAGCAAGCAGCCAAACTTCTACTTTGGTGGGGCCATACGCCTTTTTTTTCCTTATAATGTATTAAAAAATTATATGTAGTGTACGAGTTGGTGGGGATATATACAAAAGTACACATCTCAATGGGGTTAAATTAAAAAATTACAAAATTTAAAGGTCACTTTAAAAAACAAAAAAAAAAAAATCAATGAGGATGACTGTCCCCACTCATCCTCCAGTGGTTTTGCCACTGCTTAGTCCTCGATTAAGATTGAGGTTGAGTTCTCGACTCTTTCTCAACCATGTTAAGCCAGCCATTGTGTTCTCCAAAAAAAAAAAAAAAATTATAACCTTGGTCTCGTGAATTATGTGAGAGAATTATATTTACGAATCTTAAATATTGAAAATAGAAAATAAAACATTATTCTTCCAAGCAGATATTGGTGTTGTGAATTAGGCCCTCAAGATGTTGGTGTTGCGATTAGGGCCTCCAGCACCGTGCAATGATCCTTATATCTATAATACATTAGAAAAAAATGAAAAAAAGAATAGAAAGTACTAAATTAAACTTACATGGTACTAAATAATGTCCAAATATGGTTTCACTTATTTTCTTTTGGGGAAAGTAATATGGTTTTAATAAAAGAAAATATATTTTGTTTTTTTTTTTCATAAGATGACATGCTATTTTGTTGAAACAAACCCAACAACCAATGTCGGAGACAAGGCAGGCGTAGCTTTTTTTTTTTTTAATATGGTGGTTTTAATTTTAATATAATAGTTATGTATATAAATTAGAATTCACCCTTTTTAAATTAATTGTTCTCTGTATTTTATTGGGTCAATCATTTAGATTTTAAAAAATAAAATATTCAATTATATTAAGTTATAAAGATTAGTATAATTTTAATTAAAAAAAAGGTTTCCGACCAATAAATCTTGGCTCTAGTGACAAAAAATTGTGCGCGAGGAACATGTTGTTTGATCGACTTCCGACAACAAACTTGTGCAAACTTTTAAATCAAAACGACATGTCCTTTTATTATTAGTTCTCATGAAAAGAACATCATATTTACTTGAGTACAAACGACATGATCTTGTTATCACTAGACCATAATTAATTTTAAGGAGACTAGGACGATGTGTCTTTGATCTAAATCATAACAAGATTTACATAATGAGCAAAACATGATTTGTATTTATCTTTTTAGTACTAAAACTAGCTGTCTTAGGCTTCTTGCAAAAACCTTCCTTTTTATGGCAAACATAGAAAATATATAATTTGGTATTTGCTATTTAGTTCTTGCACATGTGAATATTTTCTTAGGTATACATTTATTTATTTGTATGGCTCTTTTTTATTTTTCTTTTTTAGTTTCTACAAACACATTTTAAAATATAGGCGGCCATACCAATTATTTTTACTTGTTTGGCCTAAATAATTTTTTACCCGTTTGATATTTACCTAATCCCATATCATAAAAGGAGAATTGTATCAAATAACACATGTTTCAATCTTAATGTAAGTAAATAGCACAACTTTACAAATATTAAAGTATATAACATTTTTCTAATTTTTTTATTTCTTATAACACTAAAATTTCCAATTTATTCTGTCTTCTTCATCTCATCCAAAAAAAAAAAAACCCTAAATATACTCTCTCTCCTCTCCCTTCTTTGTCTACATATTTTCTCTCTAGCCCCGACAGCATTCTGGTGACCTCCTACAACTTCGGCAACTTCTTTCACTGTGCTTCTGGCAACCTCAAGTGACTCTGGCGACGAATCTGGTGCTTCCCTCTGTGACGGTGCCTCCCTCCACAATGACGACATCTCCCTCTATGGGATCTCGCCCAACTCTGGCAGCTTCTCTAGGCGGAGCTCCTTTGATACTCGCTCAATTTTAGCTGTGCAACTTTGATAGCTTCCCCTGTGGAGCTCCTATGATCTTCATGGCCTCACGACTCCAATAGGCTCTTGTGATCTTTGAGGCATTGTGACTCCTGCGTAGCTCTTGTGATCGTGGCCTCACGACACTAGCCCTCTTCACGACACAAGATCCAACCATGCATTGAGACTGTCTTTAGTTTTACCAGGAATATCAAGTAACATACCCATTATCAATTCAAAAATGTTCTTCTTAATATGCATAATATCCAAACAGTAACAAATGAAAAGAGCACTTTAGTATAGAAGTTGAAAGAAAATTAACTTCTTCTTCCACGGTCCTTTTCCCACTGGTATATTCTTCTCATTGTTTGAGTTTTTAAAAACCACTTTGATATTCTTCATCATCTCAAACACTTGGTCACTTGTCAAAGGGGTGGAGGTCATCTTTCTTTAGTCTTGCCATTAAATGATTTCTTTTATCTACAATATAGATGGTTCATAGGCAAAAACCATATATGGCTATCGTAAACTGTCTTCTTACTATGCTTCAGCTAAAATAAAGAGGTATCTATCACGCAGACAGGACGACCTATTGAACTCTTGATCGAGTATCCAGATAAGTTTCCATATGTAGGAAGTCATTAATACTCCACATCAACATTGCCAGAGTGTGAGGGTCTCATTGTAGTAAGCGTCTTAAACTTGTATACCACTTTCCTACAATTTTCTCAACTCATAGTTCAATGGTGCCAGATACACATTAATGTCATTTCCCGATTGAATAGGTTTAGAGATCAACAAAGTTAACATCAAGAACTTTCACTTCATACATAAGTCTAGTGGAAGATTATAGTTGACAGAGAAACAGGAAGGGAAACATAGAGAGAATGGGAGATAGAGAAATGAGGAGGGAAGAGAGAAAAAGGAAGGAAGAAAAAAAGAAAAAATAAAATGTTAATAATTGATTGTTAATAATTAAATTGAGGTTATTTTTGTAATTTAACTAGTTAATAAATGTACGTTTTATGTTTTTTGGCCTATTTATCAACTTTTGTTTTAAACTTGGACTATTAATTTTTATATTATAAGTTTGGTCTATTTTCCTTTAATTTTCTCCCATATAAAATGTTCTAATTCAAATGAGCCCCATTTTTAGAAGAAAATGGAAATCATTATTATGATTATTATTAGGAAAATGCTATGGTATGACCTACTAAAAAGGCCTTATAGATGAAATCTATTTTTTTCTATTAGATTTAGATCCAATGGTGAAAAACAAATGAGCTCACCAAAAGTTCAATAAGTTCAAGCATACGAAATTTTTCTTAAAAAACCTAAAATCGATAAAAAAAAAAAGAAAAAGAAAACACCCTGGCTAGCAATGACTGTCTGGGGTGGTTGGTCTAGTGAAACCGGATCATCAAAAATTGTGGTGACAATATGACCATGGCATGACGAAGGTCGCGACTAGGCTAGCAACCCATGGTGGTCGTGCTCCCATCATGACATCACGTTGGCAAATCTTGTTAAGGGAAGCCACCCGTCCATCTCCTTTGATGGTGCGATGAGCATGCGATAGAGGTCTCCACGAGACTGTGGTCATGACGCGACACGACCTCCTCTGCCTCTATTGTCGATCGCAAGTTGGTGAAAATGGGTTATTGAAGAAAATGGAGATGGCGTTACGATTCCATCTTAAGGAGGCTGAAATGGCATCTGTCGAAGATCGCGACAGCATCGTGCAGAGGGCCGATGTCTCCACCTGCCACCCCCTTTGTCGAAAAGCTTACCCCTGATAAAGAAGACCCCTAGCCCCAATGGGGTTTTTTTTCCAAAAAATAATGGGTGAAAAAAAAAAAACAATCGGGTGAAGGTGGGTTTATTTTTGTTTTTGTGAAACTCAGCTTTTGAACCATTGAATTTCAACCTAACGACTAGAAGAAATGGGTCTTATCAAGAAGAATTTTGAATAGCTCTTATCATAACATTCTTCAAAAATCACGGGCAGGTGATTTGTTCTTTCTTACCATAAATTTTTTTTTTCCCCATTAAAACATGTGTTCCACGTATATTGTTTACCAAACGACAGAAAAAATAAAGAAAATGAAACGACATTTTCGTTTATTCATTTACTCATGTAAACGACAGCATGATTTACATGAAGAAGGACATCTAACGCCGAATTACATATTAGTGTGATCGAACTACATATCGTTTTTCTCAATAGCAATATTTTTCTAAACGACATACTAACTTTCGTAGGCAAGAGTCGTTTAGGGAGGAGCATATTTTGGCGGGGAAAAAACAGCATCTTTCCATTTCAACCCTCTTAACATCCTTGAATTTACGAATCCTACCACCTTTCCCTTCAAAGTCCAAATTTGAGAAAAACAAAGAAGGAATCGTCTTTCTTGATTCATGGGGTTTGCCAAGTTGAAACCCCAAATCCTAAGGATCATTCTCTTACGAGCCATCTCCTTCGGCGTTCTGTTACTAGGCGTCAGATTCGCCTTCCTCCTCGCACTCACCGGCAGCTACTGCGGCTCCGCCGACGGCCTCTGCCTCTTCCAGGAGAACCACTTCCTCTTCGGCGCCGCGGACCTATGTCTCCGGCCAGAACCACCCCTTGCATCTCGCGACGTCTGGCGGCGGAGAGCCGTCGGCTACTACTCCTCCGTCTTCCAAGATTTGATCGCTGAGGGTTTCCTATCCTCCAATTCCACGGCCCTCTGCGTCGAAACCCTAGACGGCCAGGACGTCGCGGCTCTGAGAGAGATCGGAGTTCTCGACTCCGTCGGAATCTCCCGGAAGGCCTCTCCGCCGTTGGCCCTTTCCGGCGAAGCTCACCGCCAGCCGTTCCATGAGAACACCTTCGACTTCGAATTCTCCGGCAATGGCCGTCTCGAACGGTCGGTTCGACCGGCGTATTTCGCTTTGGAGATCGGCCGGACTCTGAAACCAGGCGGATTCTTTGTGGTTCACACCGAATCGGCTCAAGATTCATACAGCTTCAACTCCTTTCTTGATTTGTTCAACTGCTGTAGGCTAATCAGGGCCAGTGAGATCGACGGCTTGGATTCGCCGTCGATTCGCGAGATCGTGATGAAGAAGAAAGAGACTTCCGAAAATCCTCTTAGCGGTGGCAGTAACGATAATAAGTGTTCTGTTCCGGGGTATAAACGGAAAATGATCGCCAATGCGGAACCATTGATTGCGAAAGAGCCATTGAAGCCTTGGATCGCATTCCAAAGGAACATGAAGAACGTAAAGTACCTTCCTTCAATGGGGGACATAAGCTTCAAACAGAGGTACATTTACATTGATGTCGGAGCTCGTAATTACGTTTCAAGCATAGGAAATTGGTTCCAAAATCAGTATCCGAAACAGAACAAAAACTTTGAGATTTACGCAATCGAAGCGGATAAGGCCTTTCACCAAGAGTATAAGGCGAAGGAAGGGGTAATTCTTTTGCCCTACGCAGCTTGGATCAGGAACGAGACTCTGTTCTTCGAGATCTCAAGAGGCATCGGTGTCGGCGGCGGCGCAGGTAAGAAGACAAAGAAAAAGAGGAGAGGAATGGGGAGGATTCAACAGGTGATGCCTTCGACGAGCTACATGCGCGACGTGGATAAGATTCAAGGCTTCGATTTCGCGGCTTGGCTGAAGAAGACGGTGTCGCGGGGCGATTTCGTGGTGGTGAAGATGGACGTGGAAGGGACCGAGTTTCATTTGATTCCGAGGATGATTGAAACGGGAGCCATGTGTTTGGTCGATGAGATGTTTCTGGAGTGCCATTACAACAGATTGCAGAGGTGTTGCCCCGGTGAGAGGAGCGTCAAGTATGAGAAGACGTATGATGAATGCTTGGAATTGTTCAATTTGATTAGAGAGAGTGGAGTTCTTGTGCATCAATGGTGGTAACATTTCTTTTTCCCACTTTAAGATTCTTAATTTTCTTTGCATATAGAGAAGTTTCAAAAGACATTTTTCAAAGGAAAAAAATAAACGAAGCAATTTCTATATTTTCTCCGATTCTCTTTATTGTGTTTGTGTTATCTTTCTTATATTCTATAGCTAGTTGCATTGGCAAAGAATAAACACAAAAAGCAACTATGGTGCTAGATCAATTTGCATAGTATTCAATGAAAAGGTTTGCATGGATTGTTTCTGTCGAATGAGTTTGTTAGTAAAGAGAATGGTTTTGCATTTTTATAACGCTAATCATGTCAAATGTCCTAAATGGTGATGATTTTCCGAGACGTGACATTTCATCATTGCCATTATGCCAATCAACGTCCAAATCCTTTTCCCTTCTCCGTTTAAATAGCAGTTTCTATATATCTATATTCAGTAGGCTACTACAAGAAAATGACAGACGAAAATAGAACAAAATAAAAGAAAGTTAAAGAAAAAAAAGGAAAGGAAAGCAAAGGAAAAGAGAGAGCTATGGACCATGCATGGAAAGACCAAAATGACCAATGTCCTTTCCAAGTTAGTTGGTCAACGGTCTCAACGTATGATAAGGAACAAAAAAATTACAATTACCTCTCGTTTTTGTCTCTATTGTTTCCAACCGTCTCTCAATATCCCCCAAATGGTCTCCCCTGCAACAGCAATAGCATTGTCTCTCTTTCCTCTCCGTTGCTTTCTCCCATCTTTTTCTGCAGCTTCTCAATAACGAACAACAATAGGTTCTTGTCACCATCTCTCTGTTATGCTGCAAGGCTCAAATAGCCCGCGTGGGACCTGATGCAACTCGATGATGATCAGGATGAGGTTGCCGCCTCCTACGTTTGCCATGCTATTGATCACATCAACTCCAATGGTCTATGGTTTGGAGATGACCCTCTTGCCTTCTCTGTCCCCTTGTTGCTGTTACAGCTTACCCTCATCTCAATTTTCACCCGCTTAATTTCCTTCCTCCTCAAGCCCTTCGGCCAACCCTCTGTTGTTTCTCAATTTCTTGTAAGTATAACACATTTTTATGTTTTTTTTTTTCCTTTTCTTTTTTAGTTTTTAAATCTTGTTGTAGAATTGTAACATGTTTTTGATGATTTGCTTTCTCCAGGGTGGTGTAATTTTATGTCCTTCAGTCATAGGGCGCAACTCGGAATTTGCAAACAAAGTTCTAACACAATGATCTTTATAATTTATTCATGTGTTGGAAATTTGGTGTAGCTTAACATTGTCATATCTATAAATCTGCAGGTTGTGAATGACGAACGCTTTGCTATTATGATGATCTCTGCGGTGATTGTGACAGGAATTGTCTCACCTATTGTGAAAGCTCTCCGTGATCCTTCAAAGCGTTTTCTTGCATACAGAAGGAGGACTATTTTACACCACAGGCAGAATGAAGAACTGAGAATGCTGACCTGCATCCAGAGGCAAGACTACGTCCGTGCAATCATGGACCTCATTGCAGCCTCCAATCCCACCAAAGAGAGCCCCATCAATTTGGTCATCCTCCACCTCGTAAAAGTTGTGGGGCGGGCATCTTCTCTTCTCGTCCCGTACCAGCCATGCGAAAAGTCATCACAATATCCTTCCCTATCCGAGCGGATCTTCAACACCTTCAAGAACTTTGAAAGGCACTGCAGCGACCACATGACAGTGCATTGCTTTAAAGGCATTTCTCCCTACGCAACAATGCACAATGATGTCTGTTCTCTGGCTCTTGATAAGCGATCAACCTTCATTATAATCCCTTTCCACAAGCTGTGGATAAGCGGGATGGTGGTTGAGTCCTCTCACTCTCTTTGGCACTCAACAAGAATGTGCTCGACAAGGCTCCTTGCTCAGTCGGGGTCCTTGTTGACCAGGGGAACCCCAGGAAAGTACTGATGAGCCTTCGCATAAACACATCATTGTAACGAGTGGCAGTGCTCTTCTTTGGGGGAGCTGATGACCGAGAGGCCCTGGTGTATGCAGGGCGCATGTCAAAGCATTCCAACGTCTTCACCACTCTGTTCTGCTTCTCTTCCTCTACCGAGAAAGTTGGGGGAAGCGCGAGGAGCAAGGTCCTCGACACTGACATCCTGAGCAAGTTCAAGTTCAGTGCATTCTGCAACGATAGAGTGTCATTTAAGGAGGTGATGGTTGCCGACAGGCAGGGAGTGCTCAGTGTGCTGAGGTCGTTGGATGGCGGCTATGAACTCATCATGGTCGGGAGGCGCCACGAGGAGTCGTGGCTGGTGTCCAAGCTGACGAAATGGAAGGATCACGGAGAATTGGGGATGATAGGAGGGATACTAGCTAGTTCTGATATCAGAATTGGTGTTTCGATTTTGGTAGTGCAACAACATACCAGAATTTGGGGGCTGCGTGATCCCGAGGAATCCTTGCGTTTGAAAAGAGAGAGTACTGCTATCTGCTACACAGGATCTTTGACAAAAGACCTTTTCGTAATAAAATGTATATTCTTTATTTGGTACCTTCTTCATCAAGTTTCTTTTTAGTGTAGATATCAAGAATTCAGATAAAACGGGACAAGTAATCAGCAGCAAACAACAAAAGCAACAGATAAGGCATAATGAGAAGTCAATTTCAAGTTGTACTTGAGGATGGATTTTTTTTTTTTTTTGGGTCTAAACTTTTAACAATTCTTCTTTTTTGCCTGCTTTCATTATGATAAGAGGCACAATTTAAGTATTTAGCTACAAGTTGTGAATGTTTATACTTTATTCTGACAATTTCGAGCATACATATTGTTAGAAAAATGGCAATTGGATGAATGAGAAATTGATGCTCATTGGTGGAGATTAATGGAGGTCATAAACCCCATGTTGTAACACCCAAAGGTATGGATTAATAGGTGATTATGAGCTTCATAATCATGGAAAATAGAGGGTTACAACCAATGGTTTAATGGGAGATAATGAGCACCATTATCATGGAAAATGGAGGGTTACAACCAATGGTTTAATGGGAGATAATGAGCACCATTATCATGAAAAATGGATGGTTGTAACCAATGGTTTAATGGGAGATAATGAGCACCATTATCATGGAAAATGGAAGGTTGCAACCAATGTCATTATGCACATAAATTCTGAATAATGCTCATTATAATGTGGATTGTAACATCTATTTTCTAAGCCTATATAATGAACTCTCCTCCACATGTTTGAGAAATACACAATTGCATAGAATTTGCACTCACTAAGTCATAGAGTTTTTCCTTTGTTTTTCAAGTTCCATCTAGTTTTTGTTGTAGTCATTTTTGGTGATAGAAGAAAAACAGTTTCAAGTTCGCCGAAAACGGTATCCAATAGTGCTTAAGATTCCGTTGGTAGTCGTTGTATCCTGGGAGGCAGACGTCCGTAGAATCCTCGTGCACAACCGGAGGGGACGAATCTGTTTTAAGGAAAGCGTGACCTACACGTGCCTCGACCATTTTTCATCTAATTTTCACGTTGCGTTGCTTCCATTGAAGTTGAAGTTGAAGGTTTTGTTATACCTATTTGTTATTTTCATTTTTGAAAAATTTGTAACTTGTTTGTTTTATTCATGCAATATATTGTTTGCAATTCCTTTATCCATATTCTATGTTATAATTACTAACAATCTTAAAACAGATCATCCTTTGAAGACGAACAGGTTACTGAATGAAGGAATAAACCGTATAAATTTCTTTTTGTATTTTGGTTGCTTGTTAGCATATATTACAAATCCATTGTTTATTCTAGTCAGATTTTAATATTCTGCTAATTTGAGTACAACCATCTTTTTATAGATTCTTTGCTTGCATATTTGTTTGTAAGAACATTATTGCATTTCAACTTTGATAAGTTTGGTTTTCTTTTGATATTGGTTTTGTTATTGTTATAAATGTATACTTTTGTTATGAATGTTTGGAATTGTTACATTGAGGTTGTTTTAGTTATTTGTAATACTAATTTAGTATGTCATGTTGTCACATATAGTAAACTTGTTTTAGTTGTTTGCATGGGATTTGTTTAGTCAAATTCACATATTATATTCACGTATTATAACATTTATTTTATGTTATTCATATATTAAAGATTGAGTATTATATGATATTTTGTTATGGACTTTATTGTCTATCTCATTTATTGATATCAGTTTAGAAAACATACAAACTAAATGAATATCAATATCTCATTTATTATAAACGCTCATTTTCGTTGATTATAAATAGATGTTGCATTGTATTGTTATTGTTTCCTCATTAATGTAAATTGTTGCTTCATTTCCATGTGTATGTGTGCGCACTATTTTGATTAAAATATGTATAAATTGTTTGATACATTAACGTTGGTGCATATCCTTTTCTTTAATATATGTTTGTTTTGGCTTTTATTATTTAGCTTGTAATTCATCTTAAATGTTTGTTTGCAGACTTCGGTTATATATATATATATATATGTAGTAAGTTTACTGTTTCTAACAGTTTTATTTCAAAACATGTATACATATCATAAAGTTATATTACGATTTCTATAAGCAATCTTATATAATTTGTTTTGTTTTGATTTGTTGTTAATAACAGATTGTTTAACATTTTGTTGTTATCAATATGTTTCTTTTATTTTAAAGGAAACTAATATTTGGTTCTATTTTCAGAAATGGGTGATAACATGAATGTTGTTCCAACTGAGAATGTTCCAACTGGGAGCACTTCTGAGACACCGATGCCATCTCCTAGGGTCCATGCTTCAACCTCGACGCAACCTTTGTCGGTTACAGTTCCTGTGAACCACAATGAAAAACCTGAAAAATTTAATGGACTAAATTTTAAAACTTGGCAACAAAATATGTTGTTCTATTTGACAACACTGAATCTTGCGAGATTCTTGAAAGAGGATCCTCCTACTGTTAGAGAGGATGAAACAGATGCTCAGACCTTGCTTGCTGTTGAAGCATGGAAGCATTCTGACTTCTTGTGCAAGAATTATATTCTGAATGGCTTGACTGATGCACTTTATAATGTGTACAGTCCGAAAAAAAAGGCCAAAGAAGTATGGGAGTCTTTGGACCATAAATACAAAATAGAAGATGCTGGTGCTAAGAAGTTCATAGTTGGACGGTTCATGAACTACAGAATGGTGGATTCTAAGACTGTAATTAGTCAAGTACAAGAACTGCAATTACTCATTCATGAAATTCATGCTGAAGGAATGGTAATTAGTGAGTCTTTCCAGGTAGCTGCAATCATAGAGATGCTACCCCCGACGTGGAATGACTTCAAGAACTATCTGAAGCACAAGCGTAAAGAGATGAGCGTTGAAGATCTTATTGTTCGACTTCGCATTGAGGAAGACAATAGAAGATCTGAGAAAAAGCTTTTTAACAAGTCTGTTGCCAAAGCAAATGTGGTGGAGCATGATAAAAGCTCCAAGAACAAGAAAACCAAGTCGGGGTTCAAGCTGGGGCCTAAGGGTGGAATTTCAAAGAAGCAGAAATTCCAAGGAAAATGTTTCAACTGTGACAAGATGGGTCACAAGTCGGCAGATTGTAGGCTGCCAAAGAGAAACAAGAAGAAAGAGGCTAATGTGGTGGACACCATCACACAAGAAGTGTCAGACATCAGTCTCTCTGCCGTGGTCTCTGAAGTCAACATGGTGGACTCCAACCCAAAGGAGTGGTGGCTAGACACTGGGGCCACACGCCATGTCTGCTGTGATAGAGCTGCTTTTGTTGAACTCGTACTGTCAGAAGTTGGGGAGAAGCTATATATGGGCAACTCTGCCACATCTGAGATCAAGGGCCAAGGGATGGTGGTTCTAAAAATAACATCAGGCAAGGAAGTCAAGCTGCAAAATGTGTTGTATGTGCCTGATATTCGAAAGAATCTCATTTCTGGAACTCTGCTGAGTTCACATGGCTTCAAGATGGTTTTTGAAGCTGATAAAATGGTTTTGTCTAAACATGGAATGTATGTGGGAAAGGGTTATGTGAAAGATGGGATGTGGAAAATGAATGTAATGGCTGTTAAGCCCAATTCCATCAATATAATTAAAAAGTCTTCCACTTATATGCTTGAGTCTTCTAATTTATGGCATGGTAGACTAGGTCATGTTAATTATAATACTTTACGTAGATTAATTAACTTGAATCACATACCCACATTTAATATTGATCCCAAACACAAATGTGAAATATGTGTAGAGGCAAAACTAACGAGATCTTCATACCAAATGATTGATAGAAATACTGAGCCACTTGATTTGATACATAGTGATGTTTGTGACTTAAAATTTATTCAAACTAGAGGTGGGAATAAATATTTTGTTACATTCATAGATGATAGCACAAAATATTGCTATGTATATTTGCTTAAAAGCAAAGATGAAGTTATAGAGAAGTTTGCTCTCTATAAGCAAGAAGTTGAAAACCAACTTAATAAGAAAATTAAGATGGTAAGAAGTGACCGTGGTGGTGAATATGTAGAACCATTTAGTGAATTTTGTGCACAACATGGTATTATCCACGAGGTTACGCCACCCTATTCACCTCAGTCAAATGGTGTGGCTGAGCGCAAAAATCGTACCTTAAAGGATATGATGAATGCGATGCTGATAAGTTCTGGATTGCCACAGAACATGTGGGGAGAAGCCATTTTATCGGCTAATTACCTTTTAAATAAGGTACCCCGAAAGAAAGAAGACAAGACCCCTTATGAATTGTGGAAAGCTAGAAAGCCTTCTTACAAATACTTGAGAGTGTGGGGGTGTCTTGCAAAGGTAATGGTACCTACACCAAAGAAGATGAGAATAGGTCCAAAAACAGTTGATTGCATCTTCATTGGTTATGCCCACAACAGTAGTGCTTATCGGTTTCTTGTGTATGAATCTAAAAACCCAGAGATTCACAGGAACACGATAATGGAATCTAGGAATGCATCATTTTTTGAACATGTATTTTCTTGCAAATCCAAAGAGGATGGTCCAAGTTCATCTAAACGAACGTTTAAGACTATTGAAGAGAATAGTCAGGATCATCAAGAAGTTGAAACCGAATATGAAGAGGAAGAGCCTAGACGAAGCAAAAGGGCACGAACAGAAAAATCATTTGGACCTGACTTTCTGATCTACATGCTAGAGGCTGAACCTCAAACTTTCAAAGAAGCTGTAAGCTCATCGGAGGGTCCTTTATGGAAAGAAGCCATAAAGAGTGAAATTGATTCCATCATGTAGAATCATACTTGGGAATTAGTGGACCTTCCTCCAGGAAGTAAACCGCTAGGTTCTAAATGGATTTTCAAACGTAAAATGAAAGCTGATGGAACAATTGACAAGTATAAGGCTAGACTTGTTATAAAAGGTTATAGACAAAAAGAAGGCCTTGATTACTTTGATACTTATTCTCCTGTAACGAGAATAACCTCCATAAGAATGATCATAGCGATTGCCGCTTTGCGGAATCTTGAAGTACATCAGATGGATGTAAAGACTGCTTTTCTTAATGGAGACCTTGAAGAGGAAATTTATATGGAACAACCAGAAGGTTGTATTGCTCCAGGACAAGAAAAGAAAGTCTGCAAATTGGTGAAGTCTTTGTATGGGCTTAAACAAGCACCAAAGCAATGGCATGAGAAATTTGACAATGTTATGATGTCAAATGGGTTCAAAATTAATGAGTGTGACAAGTGTGTTTATGTCAAAGGAATAGACGATGGATATGTTATTCTTTGTCTGTATGTAGATGACATGCTAATCGTGGGTAGCAATGATCAGATGATCAAATCAACTAAAGATATGTTGAACTCTAGGTTTGACATGAAAGACATGGGACTTGCCGATGTGATTTTAGGAATCAAAATCAAAAGGTCGCCTGATGGACTCATCTTGAGCCAGTCACACTATGTGGACAAGATACTTGACAAATTTAGTAAAAATGACACTGGTGTGACCAGAACTCCAATTGATACTAGTCAACATCTGTCCAAAAATAGAGGAGAAAGTATATCCCAGGTGGAATATGCTAGAGTGATAGGCAGTTTAATGTACTTAATGAATTGTACAAGACCAGATATTGCCTATGCTGTAAGTAGTCTAAGTAGATTCACGAGTAATCCAGGAGATGATCACTGGAAAGCGATTGTTAGAGTACTCAGATACTTACGGTATACTCGTAGTTATGGGCTACATTATACAAGAGATCCTGCAGTTCTTGAAGGGTATTCTGACGCAAGTTGGATATCTGATATACAGGATTCTAAAGCTACAAGTGGATACGTATTCACTTTGGGAGGCGAAGCAGTTTCATGGAAGTCTTCAAAGCAGACGGTAATAACCAGATCTACTATGGAATCTGAATTTGTAGCTTTGGATAAAAGCGGTGAAGAAGCTGAATGGCTAAGGAATTTCTTGGAGGATATCCCTGAATGGCCTAAACCTATGCCTGCAATATGCATACATTGTGATAATCAGTCTGCTATTGGCAGGGCACAGAATGTGATGTACAATGGTAAGTCGAGGCATATACGTCGTCGACATAATACCGTTAGACAACTAATCTCAACTGGAGTCATGACAATAGACTATGTAAGGTCTAAAGAAAATATTGCGGATCCGTTAACCAAAGGACTGAATAGAGATCAAGTTGAGAAAACATCAAGAGGAATGGGACTTAAGCCCATAAAAGAATAGGTTGAAACAGTGGAAACCCAACCTTGTTGACTGGAGATCCCAAGATCTAGGTTCAATGGGATAACTAAACTGAATAGACTGAATAAGATCACTGTGGGGGTTACCCCAACCCATTCCTATAATAAAAACAATGATACCCGTAGGGAAAGGTTAAGCAGTTTGCTTTTAATGATTCTTATGCGTCGAATACGTTGAGAATTCGAGCGAAGTAATATGGGTTACTCTTAAGTAAGAAATCACCTATGTGAGAGAGAAGTGGGGCCGCTTCAAAGGAGAATTGCTAGGGCTCAATTCTTTAGAAACTCTTGCAGAACCAGGGAGATGTTCATGGCCAAAATGAACATAACCATGAGAACTAAAACTGTGTCAGGAAAATATCTGTGTGAGGTATGTTATCGTTTACACAAATGGCAGAACAGTTCAAGGACATCGCGTCTACTAGTCAGCCAGTAAAGTAAACATACTTTCAACAAGGGAAGGTTCAAGGGTTAACGCCTACCTATCCTATGCAGATATTAACCGTAGAACTCTATCATCGTGTAGTGTCATTGTTTTTCCTCTGTAGTTTGTCAATTTCATTCATGTGGGGGATTGTTAGAAAAATGGCAATTGGATGAATGAGAAATTGATGCTCATTGGTGGAGATTAATGGAGGTCATAAACCCCATGTTGTAACACCCAAAGGTATGGATTAATAGGTGATTATGAGCTTCATAATCATAGAAAATAGAGGGTTACAACCAATGGTTTAATGGGAGATAATGAGCACCATTATCATGGAAAATGGAGGGTTACAACCAATGGTTTAATGGGAGATAATGAGCACCATTATCATGGAAAATGGATGGTTGTAACCAATGGTTTAATGGGAGATAATGAGCACCATTATCATGGAAAATGGAAGGTTGCAACCAATGTCATTATGCACATAAATTCTGAATAATGCTCATTATAATGTGGATTGTAACATCTATTTTCTAAGCCTATATAATGAACTCTCCTCCACATGTTTGAGAAATACACAATTGCATAGAATTTGCACTCACTAAGTCATAGAGTTTTTCCTTTGTTTTTCAAGTTCCATCTAGTTTTTGTTGTAGTCATTTTTGGTGATAGAAGAAAAACAGTTTCAAGTTCGCCGAAAACGGTATCCAATAGTGCTTAAGATTCCGTTGGTAGTCGTTGTATCCTGGGAGGCAGACGTCCGTAGAATCCTCGTGCACAACCGGAGGGGACGAATCTGTTTTAAGGAAAGCGTGACCTACACGTGCCTCGACCATTTTTCATCTAATTTTCACGTTGCGTTGCTTCCATTGAAGTTGAAGTTGAAGGTTTTGTTATACCTATTTGTTATTTTCATTTTTGAAAAATTTGTAACTTGTTTGTTTTATTCATGCAATATATTGTTTGCAATTCCTTTATCCATATTCTATGTTATAATTACTAACACATATATGCACAAATAACATAAGGCAATTGTATTTGTGAATAATGTTCATGATATTAGAGATAGACGGAGAATAGCGTAGGAGAAAGCAAACTAATTGTGACGGTGATCTCAAATTTTCATGTTTGAAGACCATGGTCACAGGAAATTCAAAAATGGAGGGGAAATCAAAAAATTGTGATGAATCACTTGCACAAAGATCCAAGTATTATTCCATAAAAGACGCACACACTAGATATCACCTCTTTTAATATAAGAGAGAGATAAACGGGCTAAATGAGAGTGTACCTTAACCAATACACATTACGTACCTGGCGCAAAATCTCTTTAATGAATTGCCTTAACACTTCAAAATATTGAACGTATTTATTGGTTTTCTTTTTTTTCCCCCCCTAAAAGAATAAATTTCATTTCTTAAGTCTTAGTTTAATTCCATAAAACTCATTAAGCAAGAACTAGTGTTAAAAGATTTTTATCTCTCAATATATATATATATATATATATATTCATTCATTCTTCTTCTAACAGTTGACAATATATCTTTTCAAATGTCTCCGATGGATATCTTGTAAATGATAAGGACAAAAAAAAAAAAAAATCACAATTTTTCTATAGCTACTGAATATATGCCTTAATTTTATTCTTTCATTGAATATTTTCCTTCAACTTGTTCTTAATCATGTTCTCTCCCACAAAGTTCTTTTGAGGAGTCTTATTTTTTAAAAGTTTAAAGGAATAGAACATCAATATTTATAATCAATTGTTTTTGTTTATTTCATTTTATAGTGTTTGACAACCATGGTTCAAATAAATGGATTAATTTGAACCATTTTGCTTCAAAACATTGTAGCATGTGAGAACTTTATATTATAGTTTATTTTTGCTTTACACTGCAGCATATGAAAGTTTTACATTATTTAAGTTGAAATCATAAGTTTGAAAAAAACACCTCAATGTTTTTTTCTCTTATGTTATGTTATTAAATTGGAAGATTTTGATGAAAGGGCAAAAAAAAAAACCAAATTGGACAAAAGGCCTCTTTTTTTTGGAATAAAAAAAACACGCTTTTCTATGCAGGTAAACTGTCTCAGTTTTTTTTAACAGAAAAAGAAAAATGACTGTAACAGAATAAGGAATCTCAACGTGTTGAAAAAAAAAAAACTGGAACCGTTTTGATGTCTAAAAAACCTTTTTTTTGATCCCAAAAACTGTAAAAAAAAAACAGGTCTATTTCTCAAAAAAAAATTTCCCCGAGACTAGTTCTCAAAATGCCCCTATTAAATTCATGGTTCTCATTGTTAACAAGAATTTTGTTAGGTTTTTGTTGCTTTTATATGTTTAGTTATAGATTTCTTATAAGATATAAACATGGCACGGGAAACTTATAAAAAATAAAAATTGGAAAAACTAATTGTATGATGCAAAAGAGATCATTAAATGTTTTTAAGATTAATAGAAAAGATAGAGGTACAAATAATAACTATAAGGATATTTTACACATTTCTTCCTCGAACTTTTTAGGCTTGGATAACTTTTTCTCGTCTCATAAACTTTTAATTTTGATAATTTAATCCTTTTCCCAAAAAGAACTACAATTGTTGCAATATGGACCTATCTTGTCAATGATTGTGTTAACTTTAATGATGGAAAAGCACGTCGTACCTTAAATTAATAAAACTTTAAAGCAAAATGGGTAAATTGGGCCACAATGTAAAAATTTAGTAAGTTAAAAGGTCAATTGCTAAAATTAGAAGTTGAGAAGATAAGTTGTCAACACCCAAAAAGTTTAGGAGGCACATAACAAAAACTGAAGCGATTGAGTCCTACATAATTGGTACTCCTATCTAAAATGCTTATGGAAAAAGATGCCAGCATGATTATTTTAAAAACCTATTTGAAATTTCGCCTAGAAGTTTAACCATGTTGCACCAACATTGCTATAATAGCCTTTAATAGCCCAACTATTAAGTCCGTGCATAATATATATAACAATAAAGTATATAGAGATTTTTCTTGATGTTTCTCTCTTTGCAAGTTGCTCGTCCCAACCGTCAACTCAAATGAGTTATGTGACACCTGTTATTCTCCTAACGGGTATTAAGGTAATTAAATTAATTTTTAGTGTATAAAAAAAATTGCTTCATTTAAATTTATTTTACAATATTTATTTTTATCTATTTTTAAATTTTCTAAAATTCTCTTATATTTATTTAGTATGTTTACGAAAAAGCCTTAGAACTTCTAATAAATCTCAAAAATGTCATATTGGCATTATGTGTGTTAAAGTCTCTAGATGAGACATAAGGATATCTTTTCCAACTACTCTTGACCCTCATTTTCTTTATTTCCTCCGTGACATGCTTCAACATGTCTCCTCCATAATTGTTTCTATCACTTCTCTTCAAAGACTTCATCTTTTCTTCCTTTTTCTTCCACGGTTCCCACACTCTTCTTCTCATTTCTTTGCTGAAGCAAAATACTTAGGGAACTTCTTCAAGGCAGCCATAAAAATCAGCCACCATCACCTCCATTTGAGCAAGAATTTCAGTCATACCGAAGTAAAGGAACCTGTTTTGAAGCCATTTCAAGCTTCCAACTAACCATAATCCGAGGTTAGAATCTTATGAACAAATTTAGTCTTTCATTTATAAATTTTCTTTTATACTAAAGGATTATTCAAATTTGCGTTCTTAAACCTAAGTATATGTTTGTTGCTATTTTGGAGAATATGTATAAAGTCTAAGTGTATATGCCCTAGACAGAAAATTTATATTGTAAACTTTGTAATACCTCTATGGGCAGTGGCTATTTCTTGAAATTCTGGGATTAAATTAAAATGAATTTTATGAATTGGTTTGCATATTTGAAAAGTAGCATCCTAAGCTTTCTAACGAGCTATCATAAACCTAAATCGGAGTTGTATTTTATTTTCTAAGAATTATTCAATTTTCGGATTGGAAACTAGTAAACCTGCCAGTTTGTTATGGTATACCAGCTGCTAACCTGAACCAAGAACCCATCTTTGCTCACCATCTAATTCTTTAATGTCTTGCAACCTATCCAATATTATCTTAAGTGATTGATGAATCTTCTTAGGAACTAAAACATATAGATTACTTGTTCACATTTTATATTGTGTTAAGACAAAAAAATCGTTTACTGTGGTATTCAAAAGAGATTTACATAAAAGCTTTAATGGTATACTAGTAAGATAGGTTTACACATGATTTATTTATGAATGTAGTTGTATGTTGTGCTTTAGTTTTAATTGTCCTTATGCACGCCTTAGGATCAAGGGAGTATGGAGCTAACGTTAATTGATTCCAGGATTAAAAGATTGTTGATAAGCTTGAAAGGTAGGGATTCTATTACTCATCTTTTGTGAGGTTTTTATAGAATTAAAATTGATTGTTTTGCTGCAATATATATATCTATGTTGAACTGATATTATATGAGTATCACATATAAAACTATGACATATACTCGTCTTGTATTGTACGGCGAGGAACATAATGAATTGACACATGTTATAAATTGAGAAGCATGGTTAGGAAAACTGACTCTATTAATAATGATTTAATATAGAGAAATGGTGAGACATGAAGAGGGCGGCGGTTACGTCCTTGGGCATGAATACCCTAAAAGGTAAAATAGGGGGAAGGTGATGACGCTTCCTTGGGTTGAAAGTCCTAGAACACACTGTACAAGAATCGATTTGGTGAGGACTCGGGGCTTGATGTCCCCTCACTGGAACACCCTTGGAATTTTTAGAGGGTGATCAAGTACGCCATTTGGGTTTTCGATGAGTTGAGTGATACTCTATTATACCTAAAAACAATGATGATTGGTAATATTTGTATAATTATGTAATTATGAAACTTGGTAATGATTAACTATGGTATCCACAAGATGTGATCATAATAAACCTCATAATCTAGAATATGATGTAACCTACTAACCATGCAGGTTTTAATGTGGTAATGATAAAAACCTAAAGGTGAGTAATGGTTTTCTCTACTGAGCATAGTGTCGCTCATTCCCTTATATTTTTATCCTTTCAGGACTCACTAAGTGTGAGGTGGCTACGAGAAAATAGTTGAGGAAGTGATGTAGTTATATTACATTGGGATTGCTTCAATTGTTGAGAATGTTCTTCATGATAATGTAAGCATCAATTGTTACTTTCTGTGACTGTATTACAATGCGTTGAGGGTTAAAATGATGATGACGACAGTTTAAAATATTAAATTTAAGGTGCTACATTAAACTGTGGATTATTTTTCGATTATATTTTTATTTTTGATATTGAGAGTTTTTATTTAAGCCCCTGGCAACTTTATTTTTAAGGTTTTACTTTTATTTTTGATTTTTATTTTATTTCATTAAAAAATGTTAACCCCATATAGGGGCGTTACAAGTTATTGCCACATGTTATCATCCAAGCAAAAAGTAGTAATAACAAGACTCTTCCCTTGTTTCTTATCACACAGGAAATGAGAAAGAGCACAAGACAAAAAGCCTTTGTCTTCAGATAGGGTGTGTGGATAATTGTGAGTAGTTTTTAAAGATTAATTTTTGGTGTTGTTCTTTTTTATGTATACAGAGGTCTTGATGTATAAAGTATTTTTTTATTATAAAAAAAATCCTCGTTATCCTCGTGTTTTGCTCTGTAATTTGTTATAGAGCCACAAAAGTAGGGGATATTCTAAAGAGAGCTTCTGTGTATCTGAGTAGTCTGTGGCTCTATAAATTTATTATCTAGGACAGAACTTGTTTAGTATTGCCAAGATTCTACCAACATGATGGGTGGTTTTCAAGTTGTTGGCGAGTTAAGAAACTCAACAATCAGAAAAAACGTACGGGCGACGTGTATGGAGTCTTATCTGCAAGCACAAGATATATGGGAAATTCTAAAGAAAGAAATGCTAGAGCATACAAGGAAAACAAAAACACCAAAAGAAGCTTGAGATACTTTCAAATAACTTTTCTCATGGAAGAAAGATAAGAGACTACAACTTGTTGGGGAATTAGACGACTCCTAATTCCAAGGATTGCAAGAACGAACAATTGCAGAAAATAAATAGGAGAAAAGAAGAAAAAGAGACACCAAATTTTTATACAGGTTCGTCCAAATTTGAGACTACGTCCTGTTTCTGCCGCTTGCAAATTTCACTATGATGAAGGAGATTATAGATTACAAGAGCAGTTTCTCACACTCACAAACTGTGCTTACCAAAACTCTCTTCTATCTAGCACCCTGTGGGAATTTTTCTCTCTCAAGGATGGAGCTCTCAAGAATTGTACATCTCATAAAATTATGCCACTCATAATTTTCACACACTTTTCACACACACCCAACCCTAGCCACCTCATGTCTATTTATAATCAAAGGAGGAGAAAAATAGCAACTAATGGGAAACCCCAGTAGTTTTCTCTTTTTGGGGCGTTTAAGTTCGACTCAAACTCAAAATTTCACAACAAACCAGACTTCAGACGCCGCGGCCCTTGTTTTGGGCGCCGCGGTGCTGTGTCTCTGCCCCCCAGCGCAACGCGTTTTTTTATTTTCTTTCTCTTTTGCTAGGTTGATTTGGCTCCATATTGCAACACAACTTCTAGAGAAGGAATTGCTTGCTATCAAGTAGAGAGATTTGATGATCAATTAGTATTTACAAAGATCTGTCAAATTTTTGAAATTGATCCTATTGCCCATATTGAAGAACTTAGAATGAGAAGAATAATCATTCATGAGTTGAGACCGGAGTACAGAGGCTTTATTACTGCAGTACAAGGCTGGCCAACTAAACTATCTCTTGCTGATTTTGAAAATATACTTGTATATCAAAAAGCTTTGACAAAGCATACGGGCAGAGCCTTGCTAAAAAGTGAGGAAGAAACGCTCTTTGGTGGTAAGAGCAATGATAAATCCAAACAAAATACAAGACAAGGATCAAGAAGAAATGATGTTAGATTGAACGGTCATCAAGGGAGCTCACAATCAGGGAGAGCTCAGAAAAACAATCATAAGAGTGGTCAATCCAAAGAAAAGAAATTTGACGGTTATTATTAAAATTGTGACAAGAAGGGCTACACGGCTAAAAATTATTGGTCAAAGAAAAAGTATGTAGAAGGTTATGTAACAACCTCTAAGATAGAGAATCAAAGTGACGATGAGTTCGATGTCGAAGCACTATTTGCTATGAAAGAAGAAGAAGTGGCGCTCGCAGTGTGAACCACTTGACGGATTGACAATGAAGAGATTGGATCGTCAACTCCCGATGTTCGAATCACATGATTGGTGATCAAAATAAGCTGCAAAATGTGACTGAGTATAAAGGAAGTCGTGTGATGATGACGAGCAATAATTTGAGGTTGCCAATTGCCCATATTAGTAAGGCAACTATTGTGCCCTTTATAATCCCAACAAATTACCACTTGATGATGTTTATCACATATTAGGCATGCAAAAAAATCTGTTATCAGTGACACAATTAACTTCATCAGGCCACTATATCTTGTTCAGTCCAATGTGATGTAAAATTGTATTAAGATCTTAACATATTCAGTCTACTAACAATGGAAGGACAGAGACTAGAATATGTCAATGTAATATCGACAGAATCTGCTTATATAGACAAGACTTAAAAGTATGAGGCAACTGATTTGTGGCATGTGAAGTTAGGACATGATTGATATCACAAACTAAAAGTGACGATGAAAAATTCGATGCTTAAAGTTCTTCCTCAACTAGAAGTTCAAGAAAACTTAATTTATCGATAAAGGAGGGACAAGGAGTTACCCACTCTTACCTACTCCTCCATTACATCGAGCACCACTGCCAAGCTCCGATAAGGCTAGAGAATTGCGCCACCTTCCGCTCAAGTTCTGACGATCTCCATCAGCGTCCTTCCGTAGTCATGTCACAAGGAAGCGAAGATTGCGTTGGTCTTCGCCACCTCCGAGATCTTTAAACTCCAACGCTCCAGCACGATGTGGTCTCCTCAAGCTTTGCTCGGGGCTGTCATGAAGCTTTTGGACTCCGAGTTTGTGGTGAAATCGTTGGATTTTGATCACGGGGTTGCTTTGGTAGACCTGAATTTGAATTGTAAAGTTGTGGCAGTGGTGATGTCAAACTCGTGGTGACGATGAACGGCGGCTGCAAAGTGTGGGCGGAGGCTAGAGCGCGTTGTGGCGGCAACAGGAGTATTTCAGGAGTTCTTTAACTTTTGGATTTTAAATTTGTTATTAATTTTGAATTCCCCAAAATTATGTTATTTATTTTTATTCCCTCCCTTAAATGTGCTTCTCTCAAATTCGGCAAAGAGCGAATTCTTGCCAGATTTTTTTTTAGAAAGGATGTGCCACTCGTCTTTACTTCATGTGATATAAGCGGGACAGTGTATGTTTTAAGTCCTACTTTGGCGTAGTTTTAACTTCTGAAAATTTTCCTTAATTTTGTCCTTCATCAATAAAAAGTTGGTAACGCTTCTTCAAAAAAAAAATTTGGCAAGCAATTTTTAACATGGTTAAACAAAAGCGTAGAACACCACGTAATTCCTGTAACGGCCAATGGAGAAGTATATACGTTGATCTGCAAGAGGAGCTGTCCTAAAAGGACTTTTTGATTAGTATTTCACTCAAACACATTAAAAAGTTATTTTTTGTTCTAAAAATTGGTCAAAAAGTTGTCACTCTAAAAGCTCGAGACAATAGAGATGAAATGTGAAATTATAGATCTTTCCACGTTTGACTGCTAAAATGTTTCTAGTACAACACATGAATTCACAAAATGACTAAGCAATAAGTCTGGTGTCTGTAGAGAACTTGTAACACGAGTGGGCCCGCCACATATAATTGTCTTCATGCATGGTCAGCAGATCATGAACTAAACCCCAAAATTCTGGAGGAAAAGAACAAAGACAAGGGTTGTACGGCTGTAGCCATTAATTGAGTGAAGAAGAAGAAGAAGAAGAAGGTCGCCCAAATAAAGAAGTGCGTGCAACAACAGCCATGAAAAATTACGAAAACGAGGACAAGAAAATATGCCTGTTTAATCATATTACAGTGTGATCTTCTAATGTGTTTATTTTTTCCCCTTCCCCATCTTTACTAAACAAAAAATAGGAAAAATTATTAGAATAGCAAAAATAATAATAAAAAAAAACGATGCCCAAAAGGTAATAATAAAGTTCTAGATAGCTAGCTTGAGTACATAATTTAGATGGCACAGAAGGCATGCACTACAATTTGATGATGTTGAGTTCTCAACAACTAATAGCTAGATAGGGGACAAGGACAGCCAGGATGGGTCAGAGAGTTTCCAATAATTAACCACATGCCGGCGGAGCTAGCTTAGGCCTGGTGGCAACACCCCTGGTGGGCCGAGGGGGCTCCTTACAATTTTGTTACTATAAACTTTTTAGTTTCATCCAATTTTTATCACATTTTACCCTAGAAAATCCTAAATAAAATAAAATGGACTATACTACTATATAAATTCATAATTTTATAGAATCTCACAAGTTTAGTTCACTTAGAAGAGAAGAAAATAAAGGTAACAAATGCAAAAGATTGTTACATTATGATTTTAGCCAAAAATGGTTTCGTATTTTAGATTATCTTGAGAAAGAAATTATAGTGCGGCCTCTAATCACAAGTACACACTTGTGACATTTGTTATTTTTAACGAGAATAATTGTGTATAAATTAATTATTAGTGTGTCAATTTAAACTTTGTAAAATTTTGATTTGCATCTAAAATCTATTCCATATTATTTATTCTACTTATTTTTAATTTTTCTAAAAATTTTCTATACTATTTCGTGTAATTACCGAAATACCCTTAGAACTTTTATTTAATTACAAAAATGTTATTTTGGCATTTTCCTTCAAAGCTTTTCCTTGAACTCTCCCTTATCCTCTCCTTTGTTGCCTTTCACCAAATCAGACAACATTCCGCATTCAACGGGATATTGATTCTTATTTTCTTTTCCTTTTCTTTCTTTTTCTTCTTTTCCTTTATTTAATGCTATTTTGTCTGTCTCCCACTTCACTTTCTTCTTCTTTTCTTCTTATTCTTCCTCTTCTCTGCTTTCATTTTTCTTCCACGGCAACCATTATATCAAGAGTCCAAACATCAAAATCTCACTCATTTTTCAATAGAAATCACATAAACTTCATCCTAGTCACTCATAGATCAAAGAAACTCAAGGATATTCTATAAGTTTTGAGGTTAGATTTCTAAAACTTTAACTTTAACGTTGATTTTAATTTGTATTTTGGTATGGAAATTATGAGAAATATGTTTTTGATGTTTAGAGATGATTTTGTATTGTTTATATATAGTTTTTATGTTTAGAAAGCTGTTAGGAAACTAAGAATTTGAGTGAAAGGTTTAGAAAATGAATTTTGGGTTCTCTGTGAAAGATTTCCATGTGAAAAACGACATGTCATTTTCTCTAAAATAACATGTCATTTTTCCAAATAGAAATTTAATAAAAATAGCTTTAGGTGGGATTCAAACCCCCAACCTCAAGAACAAATAAAAGAGGGTCAAACCATTAGGACAAGGGCAATTATTTAATAACTTATGGTTCAGAAATAATAAACGATCTTCTATACAAGTTGTAGTTTCAAATAATTTTATGAATATCAAACTTTTTAATTATTTTAATTATAAATATTTTAAAATTGTATTTGTATCCTAAAAATTCATTTTCACATATTTCATACTAAAATAAAATTCGTATATTTTTATTTTATTGTTATTTTATGATTTACTAAATTTAAGTTGAAAAAATTGATATTCACAATTTTAGTACATTAATAATTTCGACACACTAATAAAAATAAATGATAAAGTGACATAATTAAAAATTAAGATTTAAGTTAAAGTATGGTTATTTTATACATTTTAGAATAAAAACGTACTTGGAGCTTACATGGTAAATTGTGTAAGCCGTAAATTGTCACTGGATATTTGTAAAGAAGTAGGGATTCTATTACTCATCTTTTATGAGATTTTGATAAATTAAAATTTTGTTATTTTACGTTGCAAAATATGTATATGATATTTTGAATGTATATGATTATACCCATAACATGATGATGTAGAACTCATCCTGTATTGTCCAACGAGAAAATATAATGATTTGACACATATTGTTAGAAATTAAGTAAGAAGCATGGTTAGGAAAACTAATTCTATAAATAAATGATTGATTATAGAGGAATTGTGTGACGTGAAGAGGGTGACAGTTACGTCTTTAGACATAAATACCCTAAAAGGTAAAATAGGGGGGAAGTGATGTCACTCTTTTGGGTCGAAAGTCCTAAAATGCACTATACAGGAATCGACTTGGTGAGGACTTGGAGCTTGATGTCCCCTCACCAGAACACCCTTGGAATGATTGGAGGGTGGCCAAGCGCGCCCATTTGGGTTTTGATGAGTTGAGTGATGAATACTCTGATGAACGTGGATACTTAAGAATAATGATGGATTGTAATAATTGTATATATGTATATATATGAAACTCGGTAATGATTAATATATGGTATCCATGGAATATGATTATAATGAATCTCATAAATTGAATAATGATACGAACTAACTAACCATGCAGGTTTAATGTAATAATGAATAAAACTTTAAAGTGAGTAATGGTTTTCCATACTGGGCATGTCGATGCTCATCTCTATCATATTTACATCTCTCAGGTAGAACTCAATGCAACTTGTCTGCTGAGGAATAAATGACAACATCATTGGTTACGTGTTGGAAGATTCTAGTTTAAATGTAACTCCTCCAAATTATGTAAGATTTGTAATACCTTTGTGATGGTTGTGTTAAATTATATGTGTGGTTGGGAGTTGTACTATGATGATGATGACTATGTTTTAATATTTGGTGCTACACTAAAACTGTGGTTTGTATTTATAGTTTATTTTTATTATCTGTTTATTTCAAGACCCATAGGCATTATTTTCATATTTTAAAATGATATTGTATTTAAGTTTATTCTTATTTATTTAATATTGCTAACCCCCACATAGGGGCGTTACAACACTACACTTAAAACTATGTATTTATTCCTTAATTTTCTCCTATATTTACACCATATGTCCGTGTTTTTCCTTTTACCATATATTTTAGTCGTCATGATGATAATCATATGGTTCACTTCTCCAAAAAATATATCATTCGGTCTCCTTAAAAATTGTACATTGCATGATTTGAAGAGCCCTAGTATAATTAAGTTAATTTTGGGACGTTGTAAGATTGGCTAAAATTGACCAATGAACATTGATATTCGCCTCGCAATACCATATGCAAATGTATATTTATACAAGCAAGTCATCCAAAAAAGACTATTATGTCTCCAATCTAGAGAGATTCAGCCAAGTTCTCCTCCGGATAACTGGAGTTGGACACGTGAACTGTGACACCCGTTATTCTCCTAACGGGTATTGAGGTAATTAAATTAATTTTTAATGTATAAAAAAAAAATTGCTTCATTTAAATTTATTTTATAATATTTATTTTTATCTATTTTTAAGTTTTCTAAAATTCTCCTATATTTATTTAGTATGATTACTAAAAAGCCTTAGAACTTCTAATAAATCTCAAAAATGTCATATTGGCATTATGTGTGTTAAAGTCTTTAGATGAGACATAAGGATATCTTTTCCAACTACTCTTGACCCTCATTTTCTTTATTTCCTCCGTGACATGCTTCAACATGTCTCCTCTATAATTGTTTCTATCACTTCTTTTCAAAGACTTCATCTTTTCTTCCTTTCTCTTCCACGGTTTCCACACTCTTCTTCTTATTTCTTTGCTGAAGCAAAATACTTAGAGAACTTCTTCAAGGCAGCCATAAAAATCAGCCACCATCACCTCCATTTGAGCAAGAATTTCAGTCATACCGAACTAAAAGAACCTGTTTTGAAGCCATTTCAAGCTTCCAACTAACCATAATCCGAGGTTAGAATCTTATGAACAAATTTAGTCTTTCATTTATAAATTTTCTTTTATACTAAAGGATTATTCAAATTTGCGTTCTTAAACCTAAGTATATGTTTGTTGCTATTTTGGAGCATATGTATGAAGTCTAAGTGTATATGCCCTAGACAGAAAATTTATATTGTTAAACTTTATAATACCTCTATGGGCAGTGGTTATTTCTTGAAATTCTAAGATTAAATTAAAATAAATTTTATGAATGTAGTTGTATGTTGTGCTTTAGTTTTAATTGTCCTTATGCACGCCTTAGGATCAAGGGAGTATGGAGCTAACGTTAATTGATTCCAGGATTAAGAGACTGTTGATAAGCTTAAAAGGTAGGGATTCTATTACTCATCTTTTGTGAGGTTTTTATAGAATTAAAATTGATTGTTTTGCCGCAATATATATATATCTATGTTGAACTGATATTATATGTGTATCACATATGAAACTATGACATGGACTCGTCTTGTATTGTACGGCGAGGAACATAATGAATTGACACATGTTATAAATTGAGAAGCATGGTTAGGAAAATTAACTCTATTAATAATGATTTAATATAGAGAAATTGTGAGACATGAAAAGGGCGACGGTTACGTCCTTGGGCATGAATACCCTAAAAGGTAAAATAGGGGGAAGGTGATGACGCTTCCTTGGGTTGAAAGTCCCAGAACACACTGTACAGGAATTGATTTGGTGAGGACTCGGGGCTTGATGTCCCCTCACCGGAACACCCTTGGAATGTTTATAGGGTGATCAAGTGCGCCCATTTGGGTTTCGATGAGTTGAGTGATACTCAATTTAACATGGATACCTAGGAACAATGATGATTGGTAATATTTGTATAAATGTGTAATTATGACACTTGGTAATGATTAACTACGGTATCCATAAGATGTGATCATAATAAACCTCATAATCTGGAATATGATGTAACCTACTAACCATGCAGATTTTAATGTGGTAATGATAAAAACCTAAAGGTGAGTAATGGCTTTCTCTACTGAGCATAGTGTTGCTCATTCCCTTATGTTTATATCTTTTCAGGACTCACTAAGTGTGAGGTGGCTACGAGAAATATAGTTGAGGAAGTGATGTAGCTATATTACATTGGGACTGCTTCAATCGTTGAGAATGTTCTTCATGATAATGTAAGCATCAATTGTTACTTTCTGTGACTGTATTACAATGTGTTGAGGGTTAAAATGATGATGACAACAGTTTATATTATTAAATTTAAGGTGTTACATTAAAACTGTGGTTTATTTATCGTTTATATTTTTATTTTTGAGTTGAGAGTTTTCATTTAAGTCCCGGGCAAATTTTATTTTTAAGGTTTTACTTTTATTATTTATTTTTATTTTATCTCATTAAAAACTGTTAACCCCCATATAGGGGCGTTACAGAATTTTTGGTATCAGAGCCTAGGTTCGGTTAACCTAGGGAGTGTAGCACCACTTTAAAAAAAAATATATTTTTGAGATGGTTTTGAAGCTGAATTTTCATTGTCATCATCAAAATGAACCTTCACATTGATTTATACAGTCTAGAATGATGTAACATGGAAAGGCCATAGAATGAAAATATTAATAGTTATAAGAGTACAATAATTATATAGAAGGAAAGTATTAATAGTTATAAGAGAATGATAATTATATGGAATGAGTTTATAAGTAGAATGCTTATGAGAGATTCGTATAATATTTGGATCTATAAGCATATTTAATTCGTATAAACGATGAGAAATTCGTGTAGATACGAGGATTTAAAAGTATTTTGTCTTGTGAAAAACAATAAGAAATATAAGGCTTGATTTATTGATTTCAAAGTTTGGCATAGATATGCCAAATTTTTCGTAATTGATTCAAACCTAAGTAATGATTATGTGTGGATTCGATGGAGCACATAAGTGTCAATGTCTTTTCTTAAAAGTTCTATATATTTGAGGAATATGATATAAGTTGGGAATCATGGTATTGAATCTTGAGAGAGATAAATGTTAGACTTTTGGTCTGTTGAGACTGTGTAAAGTCTAGAATGCATGAATCTCAAAATTGGAATATTTTGTTACGTACATTGTATTTAAGTGTATCAATGAATCTTTTGGTTACCTAAGGTTTTGTTATATGAGGAAATTATATATTGTATGAGTAGAATTGTGGGGATTGTAGATGTTCTTAAGTAGTAACATCAAGTGTCTTTGTTCATTGATATGGTCTACGTTGAAAGACGTAAATCGTATTGATTTCAAGGTTAGTCGCATTCTAAACCCTTGGTAGTAATGATGATGAATCCATTGATAGATGTTAAGTATTATGAATAACATATGGGTGTATGCATTGTTCAATAAGGTTTTGATTAAAACAAAATCATTTGAGTTGCTGGAAGATTGTGTTGTTATGAAATGATTTTAAATATCATTCAGGAAGATCCTTGTTGTCGTTAAATTAGATTTGTTGTTCATAGTTAACTTATCTATAGTGGACTTTGAATTGGGTTTAAGATTTATACGAATTGGTTTTCAATTTTATGTTTGTTATTTAACTCGTTCTAAATGTGTTAAGGCCGAAACAACCTGACCATTTTCAACTAAGAACATTTGGGCCTAGTTCAAATCTTAAATCAGTTTGATTCACACTGTCTCTCCCACGTGGTCTCTATACGTGTCATATACAGTGGTTTAATCATTGTTTACATATACGTTTACTGTGCCTAGGAGCTTATTTCTCTGAGTTCACTTTTTCTCTCTTAATTTGTTATTTTCTTTCTAAATCGCAAATCCTCTTCTTTTTCACTAGAAATTCTTCTTTCCCTCTAAAAAGAAGAAGGAATTCTAGGATTCTGCAATTTACTATCTTAATTTTTCCTTTCTATTTACTCTTCTTTCATCTCATCATGGACCCAAAGTACCAACACCTGAGAAAGTATTTCCCATCACTCTCCCAAAAGATTCTCAGAAAGAAATACAAGGCTAGAATTACTCGGTTGTGGATTCTTATGCGTTTTGGCATCCCTTGTGATGTGAGAATGTTAATAGAGGGGAAAATCCGTCCGAGTGACTTTAGTCAAGATGTCGGTTTACCAGGAACAGGTACCAGTCGTAGTGCAATGAAAAGAAGAGCTCGTGCCATCGTAGTCGCTTGTAACAAATGTGGAAGACAAAATTGTAACGGTAAATGTACTTCACCTGGTTATATGTCTACGAATAGAGAGGATAAAATAAGGTTTTGTAGGGATGGACTTTCAAAGGAGAACTTGGATAGCATCCATCCTCCTCTCCACGGTCACCCTAGTGGATATGTTCAAGGAGCTATTTTTAAACTCTGGCCTAAATTTTATACAGAAAGACAACGCCTCAGGAATATGGTATTTTTAGATCCTGTTTGCCAAGCCATCAGAAAACTGGATGGGGAATAAGTCATCGCTCTATAAAGGTTATTTAGTCTTTACTTATTTGAAGCAGTTTTAGCTGATGTTCAACAGTTTGTGTTTTTCTTTTACTCAGAATATTTGCTTTTGTGTTTGAAATAATTGTGATTATTAGATTGATACAGTAAGTGTTAATATCTTATTTAATTTATGATTTTCTTAAATATATATATAATAAAATATATTATCTTATCAGACACGTCACATACGGTACAGTAATATGTTTGAATTTTGAAAAGCTTATCCAGATATTTCAAGATTTGTGTCTCAAATTTCAAAAGTTCTACAGTATTTGTCGTTTATATTAAATTTCTAGACTTGGTGTATATTTGTCAAAAAGTCTACAGTTGTGTCATGAGAGTCTTCTGTCGAATTGTTCTCAATTGTCAAAAGTTATACAATTAGAGTCTAATCTTTTTCAAAAAGTGAATCAAATTTTCTGTAAACTATCAATCACCTTATCTTACTTTCTTATCCGCACAAGATTTTGTTTAAATCTTTGGATTACCTTTTCATTACCTACTCGTCTATCTCTTTAGCCCTTTTTGTATATTTCTCATCTTTAAAATCTCATGTAGAACCCGAAGTCTAAGTGGAGCAGACATTAAGCAACCACTTCTATAAACCAAATATGTCTACCTCCCAGTCCACGAAGAAAATAAAGAATGTCTGTGTCTTTTGTGGTTCCAGCCTTGGAAAAGATAAAGCTTATTTAGAAGCTGCAAATCACTTAGGGCAAGTCCTAGCACACAAGAAGATTAACATAATCTATGGGGGTGGTAGTATAAAAATGATGGTAAATATGGCACTAGCAGCTAGGTCTAGCGACGCTACTGATGTAAGAATTTGGCCTCATATTCCAGTTGAAGGAAACCTTTGTAAGGAAGCCATAGGTAAGGGAGAAGGAGTCAGGAGTATCCCTAAAAATTTTAAAGACATAATCTATAATTCTGATGCTTTTATAGCATTACCTGGTGGTCTAGGTACTCTTGAGGAAATATTTATAGTTGCTTGTGGGCAATTGTTGGGCTTTTATTCCAAACCTTTGGGTCTACTGAACGTAAAGGGTTTTTATGACGGTCTTTTGAAATTTCTAGATTACGCTGTGAAAGAAAACATCACCACAGAATCAGAGAGACAAATCTTTGTCACTGCTTCAACAGCTGAGGAATTGATAGATAAAATGCAAATCGTACATCCAAAATCCGACACTGCAACATCCAAGCTTGAATGGGAAAGGGAAAGCCGGGAGCGGCCAATTGATTTGAATCTCTATCTGTAATCTTTTTGTTTTATCTTTGGCATGTAGGCATGTGTGTCCGTATTTCGTGTGTTACGAATAACCGTTTGCCTTGTATTCTGTGTTTCTTGTGGTACGTTGTTGTTCAATCTTTTAGATTCATTGAGCCTAATGCCGGGATGGCTGGATACGGAGTACTTGATGCTCTCGAAACGCATCCTTCTTAAGGTCCGATCTTTTGTTTATCGATGTTTTTGTATCCTCTAAGCATGCATGATATGGATAGCTGGTATACGGAGTGCCTTGTACTCTCGAAACGTATCCGTATCATGTTTGTAATGTGTAATATTCTGTTAATATTATGTGGAAGTACCAGAGTCAGTTATGGGGATATTCCATATGAAATATGAGTATATTATTTGGGTTGAATGTTTGTGTCATGAGGATAGCTGTTTAATGAAAAATATGTCGGGTATGTTTGCAACTCTGAGATTTCGTTTAATATCTCTATGAATAAGTTTAATGTATGGTTTTGAATAGAAGTGTTTGTGATAGATGTTTTATGATTATGTTTTAGTTTATTAGTTGAGGTATGAAATCAAATATATTTGACTTTTCCTTACTCAAAAAGGAAAAGGAACCTAAAGATGAAGTATATAAAATTTCTCTAGCAATCTCCTTAAATGTGATTGTAAATCACAGTCCATGGACAATGAAGGACTGGAATCATGGTATGATCAATATGTATGCCTGATCAGATTCTTAGACTATTATACGGTGTTACAAGTTGAAACTTGTCAGAAATACTCTCATTGAGGGATTTAGGAGTAAGATTTATTATGCAAGTAAATAAGTGGAAATACGATGACTTAAATTTGGAGGACAAACAACATTAACGGTTTAGACTCAGAATTGGAATCATAATTTTTACTAGTATTGCTAGAATTGAAATTTCGAGGACGAAATTTCTTTAAGGGGGGTAGAGCTGTGACACCCGTTATTCTCCTAACGGGTATTGAGGTAATTAAATTAATTTTTAATGTATAAAAAAAAAATTGCTTCATTTAAATTTATTTTATAATATTTATTTTTATCTATTTTTAAGTTTTCTAAAATTCTCCTATATTTATTTAGTATGATTACTAAAAAGCCTTAGAACTTCTAATAAATCTCAAAAATGTCATATTGGCATTATGTGTGTTAAAGTCTTTAGATGAGACATAAGGATATCTTTTCCAACTACTCTTGACCCTCATTTTCTTTATTTCCTCCGTGACATGCTTCAACATGTCTCCTCTATAATTGTTTCTATCACTTCTTTTCAAAGACTTCATCTTTTCTTCCTTTCTCTTCCACGGTTTCCACACTCTTCTTCTTATTTCTTTGCTGAAGCAAAATACTTAGAGAACTTCTTCAAGGCAGCCATAAAAATCAGCCACCATCACCTCCATTTGAGCAAGAATTTCAGTCATACCGAACTAAAAGAACCTGTTTTGAAGCCATTTCAAGCTTCCAACTAACCATAATCCGAGGTTAGAATCTTATGAACAAATTTAGTCTTTCATTTATAAATTTTCTTTTATACTAAAGGATTATTCAAATTTGCGTTCTTAAACCTAAGTATATGTTTGTTGCTATTTTGGAGCATATGTATGAAGTCTAAGTGTATATGCCCTAGACAGAAAATTTATATTGTTAAACTTTATAATACCTCTATGGGCAGTGGTTATTTCTTGAAATTCTAAGATTAAATTAAAATAAATTTTATGAATGTAGTTGTATGTTGTGCTTTAGTTTTAATTGTCCTTATGCACGCCTTAGGATCAAGGGAGTATGGAGCTAACGTTAATTGATTCCAGGATTAAGAGACTGTTGATAAGCTTAAAAGGTAGGGATTCTATTACTCATCTTTTGTGAGGTTTTTATAGAATTAAAATTGATTGTTTTGCCGCAATATATATATATCTATGTTGAACTGATATTATATGTGTATCACATATGAAACTATGACATGGACTCGTCTTGTATTGTACGGCGAGGAACATAATGAATTGACACATGTTATAAATTGAGAAGCATGGTTAGGAAAATTAACTCTATTAATAATGATTTAATATAGAGAAATTGTGAGACATGAAAAGGGCGACGGTTACGTCCTTGGGCATGAATACCCTAAAAGGTAAAATAGGGGGAAGGTGATGACGCTTCCTTGGGTTGAAAGTCCCAGAACACACTGTACAGGAATTGATTTGGTGAGGACTCGGGGCTTGATGTCCCCTCACCGGAACACCCTTGGAATGTTTATAGGGTGATCAAGTGCGCCCATTTGGGTTTCGATGAGTTGAGTGATACTCAATTTAACATGGATACCTAGGAACAATGATGATTGGTAATATTTGTATAAATGTGTAATTATGACACTTGGTAATGATTAACTACGGTATCCATAAGATGTGATCATAATAAACCTCATAATCTGGAATATGATGTAACCTACTAACCATGCAGATTTTAATGTGGTAATGATAAAAACCTAAAGGTGAGTAATGGCTTTCTCTACTGAGCATAGTGTTGCTCATTCCCTTATGTTTATATCTTTTCAGGACTCACTAAGTGTGAGGTGGCTACGAGAAATATAGTTGAGGAAGTGATGTAGCTATATTACATTGGGACTGCTTCAATCGTTGAGAATGTTCTTCATGATAATGTAAGCATCAATTGTTACTTTCTGTGACTGTATTACAATGTGTTGAGGGTTAAAATGATGATGACAACAGTTTATATTATTAAATTTAAGGTGTTACATTAAAACTGTGGTTTATTTATCGTTTATATTTTTATTTTTGAGTTGAGAGTTTTCATTTAAGTCCCGGGCAAATTTTATTTTTAAGGTTTTACTTTTATTATTTATTTTTATTTTATCTCATTAAAAACTGTTAACCCCCATATAGGGGCGTTACATGAACTCAGATCCCTCGTTGTCCTTAACCAATGCTATTTCTCACGGCTCAATGCATGCCTTAGTTCCTTGGGATCTGCCATCTTACTATTTTAATATATAGGTCAGTAATCACTAATTATCTAGTCGAGTGAATATAATTAACTAGGTTTAATGGTCATTAGTCAAAGCTTTATATCGTTTATCATTGATCAATTTTACACTGATTCTCCAATTTAACCAATGAAAGAATGCCACTGCGAAGCTCATTAAGGTTAGTGAAATCACACGAATGTTTGAGAGAGTAGTTTGAATTCTAAAGTCTAGATAGTAAATAGTATAAAACTCTCATATGTTATAGTTTAAAATAAAAATATGCTACAATGGAAAGTTCTCACATACTATAATGTGCGGTTCAAACTCTTGAGTTGGAACTCTTCTCCCGAACACCTTATATCATGAGATTATTTCTAAAACATGATAAATAAAATACATGTAAAAATTATTTCGCAGGGAAAATAAAAAACTATGATCTACAATTGGCTAGAACCGATGTAGGGGTTTGTGGTGCAAAAAATAAACAACAATATTTTTAATATATAATAATGTGTATGAATGTGGGATAAGGAGAAGTAGAAGATGGAATCCACGCGAGAACCGAGTTATACGAAATATTTAAGAAGATTTTCCAGGTTGTTTGCATTTAACTCTATGTAGCGTGGTGGTGTCGCTATTTAAGCAATTTTGGATTTATGCTAAATAAGATAATATATGTTATTGTCCATGCATATTTACAAACCCCGAGGCTACAAATCTCTCTCTCTCAAAAACGAAAACTCATGTTGTGAAATTATTTTATATATGTTTTGAACTTCAACAATATTTACGTGATGATTAGTTTACTTAATCATATTAATGAGAAATAGTCTTGTGTCAAACACTCAAACCATGTTTCTGCGTTATGATAGATGGAGAAAGTTATCATTATTTTGAGTAATTCTTAAATAGTTTAGTGCCTAATTTAAGGCCAAAGGCATTGTTTTGTACTCAACTATACCTTAAACTATAAATGTATATATAATCAGCTCATTATATTATATATATTGCTTTGGCTGTATATGTAAAGCAATATTATGAACCTAAACTTCTACCAATATATATATATGTATATGAACGTTAAAAAATATATTTTATATCTTGCTTTACGTCAATATGTATTTTTCAAAAGTTGTTATAATGGGCCCGATATTCCCTTTATTTGTTGGTACTGAAAATTTTAGTCTAAAATGCCTCTTATGCCAAGCATTTTTAAGTTCATGAAAAAGACACTTCCATATGTTTCTCAACATGCATAACACATATACAATAAAATACAAAAAGTCATGGTCAGCTTTAAATAAAATTTCCATACAATTAAATGAACCAATGTGCTTGATTCCATTTATCACGACTCTCTAATCATGCACTACAAGTGGCATGACACGTTTGCTCCAATCATACAAACAAAATGATTTTCTATAAAACCCATGAACTGCTCTTTTAGCCAATATTCTAATGGAAAAATGGTCAATTCGTTGGACAATAAAAATAAAAATTAATGTCAAAGGTGAAAAAAAAATTATGCTAAATAACCTAAATCATATAATTATTGTTAATCATTGCATGGATCTAACCTCAAATTAGTCTACGGTGAATTTGGAATATTTGCAATCCCTTTAAACTGAGTTTAAATATTTGAGGTAGATCTTGCGGAAGCACTAATTTGAGCCAATCGTGAATCATGTAATTATAATAAATTGATGCCAAGAGAAAATAGGGTCAGATCTAAAAGTAAAAGCAAACAGAGAGGACAACAATGTAGGTATCATATTTATATTTCTTCTATTATCATTTTATTTTTTCAGTATCTTTATTAAAAAAAACAGTATTTGCCACATACAGACCGATCTAAGTATTCGAGACATATTACCTAGGAAAAAAAAGAAAGAAAGAAAGAAACGCAGGCTAAATCAGGTTTGATTTCTTTTTTTTGTTTATATAATTCTAGAAATAAATACATTTCTCGTTCCAAAATGCCAAAATAAAACGCAGTGGCTAATTTCAATCTTGTGGAAGAAACCCAAATAATTAAATCCCGGAAAAATACACAAAAATATAAAATATCAAAGAGTTTTCGGCAAATTTCTCATCCCACATAGAATCATGAGATTAGGAGAGAGATCATAACAAGAAGAAAAAAAATATTTACTTACAAATTCAGGTGTAAACACAAACGTATTTTTACATGAACAAGTTTTTTTCCCTTCTTGCGAATCTGGAGTTTTCTTTCTGTGATCATATTATTTTTTTGATGATCATCTCACGAACAGGAGTGGAAATTCCGAATCTGCCATTATTACACTGCAGACCGAAACAAAGCAGAGAAAAAAAAAAGTAGAAAAAGAAAAAAGAAGAAGAAAAAAATGAAAAAGAGTGAAAATAAAAATATTTATCCACAAAACCAAATATAACCCCACGTACATTTTCGACAAAGAAGGGATCAAAAAAAGGAGAAAAAATAAAAATAAATATAAAAATAAGAAACCGGCCCCATTATATATTGCATGATTGAACCACTTTTGGTCATCACCGGAAAAATGTCAGATTCCGGCGCCGGAAAAAAGTTGGTCTTCTGAGATGCTCTCGAGATGAGGCCTCCATACGCCGACTCGGCCGCTCCGGTGTCGATCCCGACGCGACGAGGACTTCTTCTGGGAGATAATCTCCGACAAGTAACGATCACAGTCTTCCGAGGAATTAGTAGTGGTAGACTTTCTGGTCTTAATTGACGAGCTGGAGGAGGACTTCTTAAGGCCAGAACCAGACTTCTTCTTATCGGCCGGGACCGAAGAAGCCGGGATCAAGAAGTAAATGCTTCCCCTTTTGAGCTCGGACTCCGGCGAGAGGATCAAAATCCGGCGGACGACGCCCTGGGAGCAGGGCTTGCTGAGGACGTGATTAGGGTTCGCCTCGAGGATCTCTCCAGCGGTGACCGGCCGGGTTATCTCCTCGATGTAGCCGTTCAAGTGGACTATCCGGATCAAGTCTAGGGCTCCACAAGGAAGAACACAAGCCAAACAACACCTTAGACTATTTCCCATATCTTGTATCAATAAATATTAATTGATGAACTATATAGTTCTTATATATATATATATATATATATATATATTGATATGATGATCTCTTTTATATCTCTCTAATTTGTAAAGCTAGCTTTTGAGACTAATTTGTTTCTCTCTCTTTTATCTACTTTCTCTCGCTAGCTAGCCCTTTCTTTACCTTTGAGGCTGGTCTAATACAATGGAGAAGACCGAGAATAATGTGTTATATAGAGATTGGAATGGGTGATAACCAACCGTACAAATACGATATATAAATATTATTATTGTAGAGTAGATGTATTTGAAATGACCAAATTGTCCCTACGTTGGATTTTTCCAATCAATATATGGGGTTAGTTTGTAGTGGTCCTAACGTAGTACATTGTTGCCCTTACTTCAGTAAGTTAATTAACTTGAGCCCCCTGCAAATTACGTTAATTAATAGTACTATTAAGGTTTGCTTCCAAGTCCCAATTAACCTTTAGAGCAAGTTGATTGTGATTAATTAAGTTGAATTACGCATTTTGTGGTGTGACACCCGTTATTCTCCTAACGGGTATTGAGGTAATTAAATTAATTTTTAATGTATAAAAAAAAATTGCTTCATTTAAATTTATTTTATAATATTTATTTTTATCTATTTTTAAATTTTCTAAAATTCTCCTATATTTATTTAGTATGATTACTAAAAAGCCTTAGAACTTCTAATAAATCTCAAAAATGTCATATTGGCATTATGTGTGTTAAAGTCTTTAGATGAGACATAAGGATATCTTTTTCAACTACTCTTGACCCTCATTTTCTTTATTTCCTCCGTGACATGCTTCAACATGTCTCCTCTATAATTGTTTCCATCACTTCTCTTCAAAGACTTCATCTTTTCTTCCTTTCTCTTCCACGGTTCCCACACTCTTCTTCTTATTTCTTTGCTGAAGCAAAATACTTAGAGAACTTCTTCAAGGCAGCCATAAAAATCAGCCACCATCACCTCCATTTGAGCAAGAATTTCAGTCATACCGAAGTAAAGGAACCTGTTTTGAAGCCATTTCAAGCTTCCAACTAACCATAATCCGAGGTTAGAATCTTATGAACAAATTTAGTCTTTCATTTATAAATTTTCTTTTATACTAAAGGATTATTCAAATTTGCGTTCTTAAACCTAAGTATATGTTTGTTGCTATTTTGGAGCATATGTATGAAGTCTAAGTGTATATGCCCTAGACAGAAAATTTATATTGTTAAACTTTGTAATACCCCTATGGGCAGTGGTTATTTCTTGAAATTCTAAGATTAAATTAAAATGAATTTTATGAATTGGTTTGCATATTTGAAAAGTAGCATCCTAGGCTTTCTAACGAGCTATCATAAACCTAAATCGGAGTTGTATTTTATTTTCTAAGAATTATTCAATTTTTGTATTGGAAACTAGTAAATCTGCCAGTTTGTTATGGTATACCAGCTGCTAACCTGAACCAAGAACCCATCTTTGCTCACCACCTAATTCTTTAATGTCTTGCAACCTTTCCAATATTATCCTAAGTGATTGATGAATCTTATTAGGGACTAAAACATATAGATTACTTGTTCACATTTTATATTGTGTTAAGACAAAAATTGTTTACTGTGGTATTCAAAAGAGATTTATATAAAAGCTTTAATGGCATACTAGTAAGATAGGTTTACACATGATTTATTTATGAATGTAGTTGTATGTTGTGCTTTAGTTTTAATTGTCCTTATGCACGCCTTAGGATCAAGGGAGTATGGAGCTAACGTTAATTGATTCCAGGATTAAGAGACTGTTGATAAGCTTAAAAGGTAGGGATTCTATTACTCATCTTTTGTGAGGTTTTTATAGAATTAAAATTGATTGTTTTGCCGCAATATATATATATCTATGTTGAACTGATATTATATGATTATCACATATGAAACTATGACATGGACTCGTCTTGTATTGTACGGCGAGGAACATAATGAATTGACACATGTTATAAATTGAGAAGCATGGTTAGGAAAACTAACTCTATTGATAATGATTCAATATAGAGAAATTGTGAGACATGAAGAGGGCGACGGTTACGTCCTTGGGCATGAATACCCTAAAAGGTAAAATAGGGGGAAGGCGATGACGCTTCCTTGGGTTGAAAGTCCCAGAACACACTGTACAGGAATCGATTTGGTGATGACTCGGGGCTTGATGTCCCCTCACCGGAACACCCTTGGAATGTTTATAGGGTGATCAAGTGCGCCCATTTGAGTTTCGATGAGTTGAGTGATACTCAATTTAACATGGATACCTAGGAACAATGATGATTGGTAATATTTGTATAAATGTGTAATTATGACACTTGGTAATGATTAACTACGGTATCCATAAGATGTGATCATAATAAACCTCATAATCTGAAATATGATGTGACTTACTAACCATGCAGATTTTAATGTGGTAATGATAAAAACCTAAAGGTGAGTAATGGCTTTCTCTACTGAGCATAGTGTTGCTCATACCCTTATATTTTTATCTTTTCAGGACTCACTAAGTGTGAGGTGGCTACGAGAAATATAGTTGAGGAAGTGATGTAGCTATATTACATTGGGACTGCTTCAATTGTTGAGAATGTTCTTCATGATAATGTAAGCATCAATTGTTACTTTCTGTGACTGTATTACAATGTGTTGAGGGTTAAAATGATGATGACAACAGTTTATATTATTAAATTTAAGGTGCTACATTAAAACTGTGGTTTATTTGTCGTTTATATTTTTATTTTTGAGTTGGGAGTTTTCATTTAAGTCCCGGGCAAATTTTATTTCTAAGGTTTTTCTTTTATTATTTATTTTTATTTTATCTCATTAAAAACTGTTAACCCCCATATAGGGGCGTTACAGAATTTTTGGTATCAGAGCCTAGGTTCGGTTAACCTAGGGAGTGTAGCACCACTTTAAAAAAAAATATATTTTTGAGATGGTTTTGAAGCTGAATTTTCATTGTCATCATCAAAATGAACCTTCACATTGATTTATACAGTCTAGAAGGATGTAACATGGAAGGGCCATAGAATGAAAATATCAATAGTTATATGAGTACAATAATTATATAGAAGGAAAGTATTAATAGTTATGAGGGAATGATAATTATATGGAATGAGTTTATAAGTAGAATGCTTATAAGAGATTCGTATAATATTTGGATCTATAAGCATATTTAATTCGTATAAACGATGAGAAATTCGTGTAGATACGAGAATTTAAAAGCCTTTTGTCTCGTGAAAAACAATAAGAAATATAAGGCTTGATTTATTGATTTTAAAGTTTGGCATAGATATGCCAAATTTTTCGTAATTGATTCAAACCTAAGTAATGATTATGTGTGGATTCGATGGAGCACATAAGTGTCAATAACTTTTCTTGAAAGTTCTATTTATTTAAGGAATATGATATAAGTTGGGAATCATGGTATTGAATCTTGAGAGAGATAAATGTTAGACTTTTGGTCTGTTGAGACTGTGTAAAGTCTAGAATGCATGAATCTTAAAATTGGAATATTTCGTTACGTACATTGTATTTAAGTGTATCAGTGAATCTTTTGGTTACCTAAGGTTTTGTTATATGAGGAAATTATATATTGTATGAGTAGAATTGTGGGGATTGTAGATGTTCTTAAGTAGTAACATCAAGTGTCTTTGTTCATTGATATGGTCTACGTTGGAAGACGTAAATCGTATTGATTTTAAGGTTAGTCACATTCTAAACCCTTGGTAGTAATGATGATGAATCCATTGATAGATGTTGAGTATTAGGAATAACATATGGGTGTATGCATTGTTCAATAAGGTTTTGATTAAAACAAAATTATTTGAGTTGCTGGATCATTCAGGAAGATCCTTGTTGTCGTTAAATTAGATTTGTTGTTTATAGTTAACTTTATCTATAGTGGACTTTGAATTGGGTTTAAGATTTATACAAATTGGTTTTCAATTTTATGTTTGTTATTTAACTCGTTCTAAATGTGTTAAGGCCCGAAGCAACCTGACCATTTTCAACTTAGAACATTTGGGCCTAGTTCAAATCTTAAATCAGTTTGATTCACACTGTCTCTCTCACGTGATTTCTATACGTGTCATATACAGTGGTTTAATCATTGTTTACATATACGTTTACTGTGCATAGAAGCTTATTTCTCCGAGTTCACTTTTTCTCTCTTAATTTGTTATTTTTTCTCTAAATCGCAAATCCTCTTCTTTTTCATTAAAAATTCTTCTTTTTCTCTAAAAGAAGAAGGAATTCTAGGATTCTGCAATTTACTATCTTAATTTTTCCTTTCTATTCACTCTTCTTTCATCTCATCATGGACCCAAAGTACCAACACATGAGAAGAGTATTTCCCATCACTCTCCCAAAAGATTCTCAGAAAGAAATATAAGGCTAGAATTACTCGGTTGTGGATTCTTATGCGTTTTGGCATCCCTTGTGATGTGAGAATGTTAATAGAGGGGAAAATCCGTCCGAGTGACTTTAGTCAAGATGTCGGTTTACCAGGAACGGGTACCAGTCGTAGTGCAATGAAAAGAAGAGCTCGTGCCATCGTGGTCACTTGTAACAAATGTGGAAGACAAAATTGTAACGGTAAATGTACTTCACCTGGTTATATGTCTACGAATAGAGAGGATAAAATAAGGTTTTGTAGGGATGGACTTTCAAAGGAGAACTTGGATAGCATCCATCCTCCTCTCCACGGTCACCCTAGTGGATATGTTCAAGGAGCTATTTTTAAACTCTGGCCTAAATTTTATACAGAAAGACAACGCCTCAGGAATATGGTATTTCTAGATCCTGTTTGCCAAGCCATAAGAAAACTGGATGGGGAATAAGTCATCGCACTATAAAGGTTATTTAGTCTTTACTTATTTGAAGCAGTTTTAGCTGATGTTCAACAGTTTGTGTTTTTCTTTTACTCAGAATATTTGCTTTTGTGTTTGAAATAATTGTGATTATTAGATTGATACAGTAAGTGTTAATATCTTATTTAATTTATGATTTTCTTAAATATATATATAATAAAATATATTATCTTATCAGACACGTCACATACGGTACAGTAATATGTTTGAATTTTGAAAAGCTTATCCAGATATTTCAAGATTTGTGTCTCAAATTTCAAAAGTTCTACAGTATTTGTCGTTTATATTAAATTTCTAGACTTGGTGTATATTTGTCAAAAAGTCTACAGTTGTGTCATGAGGGTCTTCTGTCAAATTGTTCTCAATTGTCAAAAGTTATACAATTAGAGTCTAATCTTTTTCAAAAAGTGAATCAAATTTTCTGTAAACTATCAATCACTTTATCTTACTTTCTTATCCGCACAAGATTTTGTTTAAATCTTTGGATTACCTTTTCATTACCTACTCGTCTATCTCTTTAGCCCTTTTTGTATATTTCTCATCTTTAAAATCTCATGTAGAACCCGAAGTCTAAGTGGAGCAGACATTAAGCAACCACTTCTATAAACCAAATATGTCTACCTCCCAGTCCACGAAGAAAATAAAGAATGTCTGTGTCTTTTGTGGTTCCAGCCTTGGAAAAGATAAAGCTTATTTAGAAGCTGCAAATCACTTAGGGCAAGTCCTAGCACGCAAGAAGATTAACATAATCTATGGGGGTGGTAGTATAAAAATGATGGTAAATATGGCACTAGCAGCTAGGTCTAGCGACGCTACTGATGTAAGAATTTGGCCTCATATTCCAGTTGAAGGAAACCTTTGTAAGGAAGCCATAGGTAAGGGAGAAGGAGTCAGGAGTATCCCTAAAAATTTTAAAGACATAATCTATAATTCTGATGCTTTTATAGCATTACCTGGTGGTCTAGGTACTCTTGAGGAAATATTTATAGTTGCTTGTGGGCAATTGTTGGGCTTTTATTCCAAACCTTTGGGTCTGCTGAACGTAAAGGGTTTTTATGACGGTCTTTTGAAATTTCTAGATTACGCTGTGGAAGAAAACATCACTACAGAATCGGAGAGACAAATCTTTGTCACTGCTTCAACAGCTGAGGAATTGATAGATAAAATGCAAATCATACATCCAGAATCCGACACTGCAACATCCAAGCTTGAATGGGAAAGGGAAACCCGGGAGCGGCCAATTGATTTGAATCTCCATCTGTAATCTTTTTGTTTTATCTTTGGCATGTAGGCATGTGTGTCCGTATTTCGTGTGTTACGAATAACCGTTTGCCTTGTATTCTGTGTTTCTTGTGGTACGTCGTTGTTCAATCTTTTAGATTCATTGAGCCTAATGCCGGGATGGCTGGATACGGAGTACTTGATGCTCTCGAAACGCATCCTTCTTAAGGTCCGATCTTTTGTTTATCGATGTTTTTGTATCCTATAAGCATGCATGATATGGATAGCTGGTATACAGAGTGCCTTGTACTCTCGAAACGTATCCGTATCATGTTTGTAATGTGTAATATTCTGTTAATATTATGTGGAAGTACCAGAGTCAGTTATGGGGATATTCCATATGAAATATGAGTATATTATTTGGGTTGAATGTTTGTGTCATGAGGATAGCTGTTTAATGAAAAATATGTCGGGTTTGTCTGCAACTCTGAGATTCCGTTTAATATCTCTATGAGTAAGTTTAATGTATAGTTTTGAATAAAAGTGTTTGTGATATATGTTTTATGATTATGTTCTAGTTTATTAGTTGAGGTATGAAATCAAATATATTTGACTTTTCCTTACTCAAAAAGGAAAAGGAACCTAAAGATGAAGTATATAAAATTTCTCTGGCAATCTCCTTAAATGTGATTGTAAATCACAGTCCATGGACAATGAAGGACCGGAATCATGATATGGTCAATATGTATGCCTGATTAGATTCTTAGACTATTATACGGTGTTATAAGTTGAAACTTGTCAGAAATACTCTTATTGAGGGATTTAGGAGTAAGATTTATTATGCAAGTAAATAAGTGGAAATACAATAACTTAAATTTGGAGGACAAACAACATTAACGGTTTAGACTCAGAATTGGAATCATAGTGGAATCATAATTTTTACTAGTATTGCTAGAATTGAAATTTCGAGGACGAAATTTCTTTAAGGGGGGTAGAGCTGTGACACCCGTTATTCTCCTAACGGGTATTGAGGTAATTAAATTAATTTTTAATGTATAAAAAAAAATTGCTTCATTTAAATTTATTTTATAATATTTATTTTTATCTATTTTTAAATTTTCTAAAATTCTCCTATATTTATTTAGTATGATTACTAAAAAGCCTTAGAACTTCTAATAAATCTCAAAAATGTCATATTGGCATTATGTGTGTTAAAGTCTTTAGATGAGACATAAGGATATCTTTTTCAACTACTCTTGACCCTCATTTTCTTTATTTCCTCCGTGACATGCTTCAACATGTCTCCTCTATAATTGTTTCCATCACTTCTCTTCAAAGACTTCATCTTTTCTTCCTTTCTCTTCCACGGTTCCCACACTCTTCTTCTTATTTCTTTGCTGAAGCAAAATACTTAGAGAACTTCTTCAAGGCAGCCATAAAAATCAGCCACCATCACCTCCATTTGAGCAAGAATTTCAGTCATACCGAAGTAAAGGAACCTGTTTTGAAGCCATTTCAAGCTTCCAACTAACCATAATCCGAGGTTAGAATCTTATGAACAAATTTAGTCTTTCATTTATAAATTTTCTTTTATACTAAAGGATTATTCAAATTTGCGTTCTTAAACCTAAGTATATGTTTGTTGCTATTTTGGAGCATATGTATGAAGTCTAAGTGTATATGCCCTAGACAGAAAATTTATATTGTTAAACTTTGTAATACCCCTATGGGCAGTGGTTATTTCTTGAAATTCTAAGATTAAATTAAAATGAATTTTATGAATTGGTTTGCATATTTGAAAAGTAGCATCCTAGGCTTTCTAACGAGCTATCATAAACCTAAATCGGAGTTGTATTTTATTTTCTAAGAATTATTCAATTTTTGTATTGGAAACTAGTAAATCTGCCAGTTTGTTATGGTATACCAGCTGCTAACCTGAACCAAGAACCCATCTTTGCTCACCACCTAATTCTTTAATGTCTTGCAACCTTTCCAATATTATCCTAAGTGATTGATGAATCTTATTAGGGACTAAAACATATAGATTACTTGTTCACATTTTATATTGTGTTAAGACAAAAATTGTTTACTGTGGTATTCAAAAGAGATTTATATAAAAGCTTTAATGGCATACTAGTAAGATAGGTTTACACATGATTTATTTATGAATGTAGTTGTATGTTGTGCTTTAGTTTTAATTGTCCTTATGCACGCCTTAGGATCAAGGGAGTATGGAGCTAACGTTAATTGATTCCAGGATTAAGAGACTGTTGATAAGCTTAAAAGGTAGGGATTCTATTACTCATCTTTTGTGAGGTTTTTATAGAATTAAAATTGATTGTTTTGCCGCAATATATATATATCTATGTTGAACTGATATTATATGATTATCACATATGAAACTATGACATGGACTCGTCTTGTATTGTACGGCGAGGAACATAATGAATTGACACATGTTATAAATTGAGAAGCATGGTTAGGAAAACTAACTCTATTGATAATGATTCAATATAGAGAAATTGTGAGACATGAAGAGGGCGACGGTTACGTCCTTGGGCATGAATACCCTAAAAGGTAAAATAGGGGGAAGGCGATGACGCTTCCTTGGGTTGAAAGTCCCAGAACACACTGTACAGGAATCGATTTGGTGATGACTCGGGGCTTGATGTCCCCTCACCGGAACACCCTTGGAATGTTTATAGGGTGATCAAGTGCGCCCATTTGAGTTTCGATGAGTTGAGTGATACTCAATTTAACATGGATACCTAGGAACAATGATGATTGGTAATATTTGTATAAATGTGTAATTATGACACTTGGTAATGATTAACTACGGTATCCATAAGATGTGATCATAATAAACCTCATAATCTGAAATATGATGTGACTTACTAACCATGCAGATTTTAATGTGGTAATGATAAAAACCTAAAGGTGAGTAATGGCTTTCTCTACTGAGCATAGTGTTGCTCATACCCTTATATTTTTATCTTTTCAGGACTCACTAAGTGTGAGGTGGCTACGAGAAATATAGTTGAGGAAGTGATGTAGCTATATTACATTGGGACTGCTTCAATTGTTGAGAATGTTCTTCATGATAATGTAAGCATCAATTGTTACTTTCTGTGACTGTATTACAATGTGTTGAGGGTTAAAATGATGATGACAACAGTTTATATTATTAAATTTAAGGTGCTACATTAAAACTGTGGTTTATTTGTCGTTTATATTTTTATTTTTGAGTTGGGAGTTTTCATTTAAGTCCCGGGCAAATTTTATTTCTAAGGTTTTTCTTTTATTATTTATTTTTATTTTATCTCATTAAAAACTGTTAACCCCCATATAGGGGCGTTACAGAAAGAAGGTACGAGAAGTTTAGTTGCCTTACTTGCGTTTGCATGTAACTTGCAGGGCCTGCAGTTGCCTTGCATATATTGCACGCTATCAAATATTCAACTTGTGTGGAAAAAAAAAATTATTACATGTTTAATTTTAGTTTTTTTAAATCATAACATCTTTAATTTTCGTCAAATGCAACATTTCCACCCATAAATCTTCATTTTTATCTTCTGCGGCTGATTATGTGGTAATTAATTACTTTCTTAGTAGATCTTGGAACTGCTAATCAAATTTTTTTTTATAATTGCAAACCTTGCTAATTAAGTTTATTTTAAAATGAGTGCATTAATATACATACATTTTATATACTTCTTTCACGTAGTCTAGTGAGACTTGTTTTAAAATGACAAACAAACAAGACATCATTTTCAATGCAATGAAGCACTCTAGTTTTTTTTTTTTTTTTAAGTAACACAAAGTTCCTCTAGACTCACTCTCATATGCAGCCAAATGCAGTCATTGGAACTTGTAAATGTGTTGATTTTATTATATTAAACAAAATTTCATGAGAACTCAATCGCAGAAACTCAGGCCTTTGCATGCCTTGAACTTGCACTAAACAACAAAGAAACGAGAGTTTGGGGAGTTCATTTATTAATTCATCAAAATTAACTTTCCACCTCTTTATTTTCTCCAAATTTTAGTCTGACACATTAAAAAAAGAATATACACATATTTAGTAACAAGACAAGCCTGTGATCCCAAATTAAGGAAGTGTTGGACCTTTTGTAGCATGTTTATTGTTTGACAATATAGTTCAAACAAAAAAATTGGCTCAAACCAATTTTGTGCTATATTTTTTCATTAAATTTGAATTGTTATATTCTTTTATGTTCAAACGATAAGCCATTTGGTAGTTGAAACTGAAATTTTAAATTTAAAAATTATAACATGAAAGAGCATAACACTATAATAATTTTTTGTTTTTTATTGTAGTTGCTGAGAGCTAATTAATTAGAACTAATGAGTTAAAAATAAAGTACCAAATGGATTATCCATGTTCCCAAGCAGACCATTAACTTGTTCGTTAACCAAATTAACTGACTTTACACTTTTACACATGGAAGGTGAAAAACACCGAAGAATGATCCTAGTCTCTAAATTGTATCTTGTAAAACATAAGAATCTTTAACTTTATTATTTTTCAAAGGACGAATAAATTATGTAAAAAACTTAGTACTAGAAGTGAACGAGAAACTATATTGATCGTTATAATTATTAATTAATCATGGGGTGTGGTGTGGATGTGGATCCCACAACATGACCAAGTGACTGGTCATCGCGAATTCAGGCATTAAGAAAGGGTGGGAATTAGGAACAAACTTAAAATAATGCCTTACAACTATTTATGTGATTTGGTACGGATGGAAATTTAAGAGTACATGTTTCTTTCGTATTAATTTAGAAGTACATGTTGTGTTCTACACATAACGTATGCAAGTGATTGTCTCAACCTAAGCCAGAAGTCTTTTTTTATCACAGTGATTAGCTTTGCTTCTTCTTTTTTTAATTAAGAAAAAGTTTATAATTACTTTTTTTAACAAGAAAATAATATATAAGGCAATACAAACACTAATTATTATGCGTCTTCTTATTAAAGGAAACACGACATGGATAAACAATTAATTTCACTTATAAATTGAAATAAATCTTTGAATATAAAAGATAGTGTATACCGAATTCTTCAGATGAAAATACCAAAAAAATTCACTGTTTATGCTAAAAGATTAATCAATTTTTAGAGGGCGTTAGTTGAGAGATTAATTAAATTACAACGCAAGTGATTTTGAGCAAACAAAATTTCATTTACTGGAGTAGACAAAATTATGAAAAATTCTTGAAGTCACAGAAATACTTGTGTTATCTCACCCAAAATTTCTAAGTTAAGGGATACCCATTTTTCTTCGTTTCTAGTCTTATTTTTTTTTTAGAAGTGAAGGAAGTCTAATTAATATGACCGTGACCTCTTACACACACACATATATATTAACGGTTTCCTGTGGATAAAAAACTAGGGTTCTTTCTTTTTTGGTTATTACACCGTCAAAATGAAGATCAAAGTACTTCTCTCTACTAGTAATAGTACATACATATATATATATGTTTATACGTGTGACAGCACATTGAAATGCCCCAATGCACAAGAGAGCATAATTCAAGGGCCGATGTTCATGGGGTCCCACAATAAATAAAACACTCAATTATTAATCTTTGGTGGATAAAACTATTTATGTGTGTGTGTGTGTGTGTATATATATATGTAGTTATTAATGGATAGAATGCAGAGATATCTAGCTGGCTATCGACTGAACAGAGAATAATCAGATTCTTTTGACTATACTATTCACATCCATATGCTCTTGTTCTATATATATGTATATATAAAAAAAAGAGAGCGATTTTAAACTCAACGTCCTTATTCATGAGTTATTTTCGCCTATTTGTCAGCCTGAACTACTTCTCTGCCTCATCAAGTACATATCATTTTTAAATGGATTTACATTCTCTCTTTTTTTCCCTACTAAAAGCACGTAATATTCTGCAATGTAGCAAGGTAATTAAAATTATTAGTCGAATTTAATAAACAAAAATTTATGAGTATAATTTGTGTGTTTCAAAAATAGCATGTTATAAGCTAATAACAGATTAAACAAATATATAGAGACCATGATACACGTAGTTTTACTATCTATATCTGAGCCAGTATCACTGACTCAGTGTGTCCATGTGCTAATACCTAAGGTTCACTGCCACATTTAATTAATTCTTGTCTGGACACTCGTTTTTTGTTTTGTTATTGCTTTGATTTTTTTTTTTTTAAGGACTTTGGGCCCGTTTGGCAGAGCTTCTGTTAAGAGAAGCAACAGTTACAACTTTTAGCAAATGTTTAAAACTATATTTTTAAAAGAGCTTTAATAGGTCAAAATAGTTTCAATTATTTTTAAAAGTTACTAAAATGTTATATATAAGCTTATAATGTGTTATTAATACTCTGGTACATGTTTTAAAGTCTATTTTAGAAGTGTTTTTTGGAGAAGCTATATTTTATAGCTTTGACATAAAGCACTTCTAGAGAACAAAAGCTATTCTGATAGTTCATCCAAACACTTCTAGAAGCAATTTTTGGACTCAAAAAGCCAAAAACAGTTTATAGAAAGCCCTCCCAAACAAGCCCTTTATCTAGGCATCAAGAAAAACAGTGCCACTTTTTTTTTTCTCCCTTTTTGAGTTAAAGGATTATTTAAGTTTACCATTTTAAAGAAATTTCTTAGCGTCTCTTTATTTCCCTTAATGGTATGTGAAGTCTCTTCCTAGCTTTCCCGATGGTTCGTGAAGAAAAGGGGAACAAAAGCAAAAGGGGAACAGAAAAATCTTTCCGCAAAAAACTTCCCATATATAGATTCAACTTTTTTGTTTTTTAAATCTAACATGAATAATATTCTAGACTTATAGTTACCATAAAAGAAATTAGTTGGTTTTAATTAATTACTAAGATCTTTTAACGTAAAGAGAGATATAAATCAAACTCGTATTTCATAATACACATTAACTTAGGATTAGTGTACTTTTTTTTTTTGATAGAATTATAGTAAGTTTTTGCAATTGGTGCCACAAAACTCTACAACATTTATATCCGAAACCATTGCTTCACCGGAAATTAATGATCTAAGAAAAACCCATCATCAAAATCCAGCCCTATATCTTGTCGGTCGAAGCAAAAAGTAGCTAGCTAAGGTTAATTTGTAACCCATTTAGGTAGTATCACGACAAGTGATGAGAGTGTTATGTCTATTATTCTTACGTGTGGGAAGTGATCATAATAATAATATTGGAATATATATATATTTTTTATAAAAATTAAACTATTACCTGCATGCCATCGGAGCATGTAAGTACTTACTATCTTATTAGAACAACGAAGCTTCGTGGTATGGAGGTTTCGGGCACCGACCATGTATGGCCAGCGGCAAAGCTACAGCTTATTAATCATTAATTTTATTTTTTACTTAAATTAAGTATAATTAATTAAGTAACAAAAACAATATTTATGGTTGTTAGGGAAAACGCACGAGGTGTGCCATAAGATTCCTGAACTTATATGTAAGATTGAATCAAACAGCCAAAAAAAAAAATCATAATTATTGAACAACGTGAGCTTAGTCTGTCTTTACACTAAAGCCAGGGCGGAAGCTCGATTTATTAATCAAACTCTTTGTTTTATTTCCAAGATTTTTTTTTTTTGTTTTTGAGGGGGTAAAAGAATAGTTTGTAAGTAACTGAACTATATTGGTTATTCTCTTTTCAGTATATATATTACAAGTCTTGATGGTTAATGTTTGTGCTTTGGGTATTAATTGAGTTTGATTAATGAAGCTCCCTCATCTGCTACCGTGGTACTTTTTCTATCTATAACATATCCTATTCATCTCGTACTTGCTCCACCACCCCTTTTGAAAGACATTTCCATAGTATAAATGCTTCACTTTTTTTCTTTTTTTTTTTTTCCTTTTTTTTTTGTGGTTATTGATCATCTCTAGGTACAGTGATGATCCATAAGAGAGGCCTCCACTTTCATCTTGAACCATGCATGGATTTGTCCCCCTATTGCAGCTGGCATTGCCGGATTGTTGGGCAAAAGCTAAATTTGATAACTAATTCTTGGGGGAACAAAATGCTTTCCAATTCATTGTATGGTCCAACATACATAAAAGAATTAAGTGAACTTATCATTTTGTTTGATTTTTCTAAGCCGAATTAATAAGAATGATTTCAGTTTAATATTGTCTTAATTCTTTATAATATTTAAGTCAAATAATTACATACAAAATTTATAGTAGTTAACTTCAAATGAGATTTGCGTTCGTTTTCAACTTTTTTCATATGATTTTATTATGATTAAAAAAGGACGATAAGAGAAATTGTATGCCTATTGAACTCTCTGTCTGTATGTTTCTTTTTTTCTTCTAATATAGTTTAATCTTAAAATGAACCTCCTAATGTAAATAAGACATGGCCATGACTGAAAATAAAAATATGAAATATAATAAGAAACGCTCAAACACAAATCCGCGTGTTAACTCTGTCTTGTCTTACGAGGGCAATAATTAAACTCCACGTACTCAATAGATTTAGATTATTGATGCTTTATTACATCAATATTTGTAACTTGATTAATTTTTAAGGCCTTTATAAACGCAAAGTCTTATATATGTGTGTGTGTACACATAGTTAATTCTAAATTCGCAAAATTATGCAGTAATATTATCTTTATAAAGGACAAATTAACGTTAAATTTGCTGCAGATAGCGCCAATCTATTAGTCCACACAAAGGTTTCGTAATTGTTTAACCGAATGGCAAGGTGTGTAATCCAGAGAAACGACAAACATCAACAATAATGATTGACACATATACCATCAAAACTTCTAAAAATGTAAAGCTAATTTGATTTTTACGAGCATATATTATAAGCAATTATTCTTAATTATACTCATGAATACGACCATACATATTGATGCAAACATATTTCTTGGACTCGGCCGATAGAGCACGAGCACTATGATATATATATGTATGTATGTATATATATATATATATATATATATGTATGTATGTATGTATGTATGTATGTATGTATGTATGTCTATTAAAAGCATGCAAAAGTGGAAGATCACAGTGATGCAAAAATATCATATTGCACGCTTTAGCTTTTTTTTCTTTTCTTTTTCCTTTTAATTTGAACAATCATGATTTAGTGTTTTTCTTCAACAAGCAATTTTTATGTAAAAATATACTTTTGCTTTCAAATAGGCCCCATTCCGAATGGGAGGCCAATAAGTTCTGCACATGAAATTTCCCTATAACATTTGGTGAAATGTCAAGCTTTCATGAATCTAATTAAACGTTTAAGGATTGATTTTCGGAATCGTGGAAAGGTTGGTGGAGACCATATCATATATCATGTAAGGATTTAGAAGATTGCCCACCACCATTATATGCAGCCTCATTTTATTTTTATTTTTATTTTTATTTTTCTATTATTATTTTTGCATGGACCTATGTATCATATATATACATGTATTACATAACATGAATTTGAATTTTCAGTTTTGATTCATATAATTTGTTCTCAAACAAAATCAGTAGCAGCTAACAGCTGGCTAGTATGCAGAGAGTGACAAAAATCATTGCATTAATAAAACAGGAACAATTATTGCTGGAGAGGGCCAACAATAAAACAGTACGCTTGATTGAGGAGAATCGCTACTTATAGTGAACCACACAAGTCTATTCAGGTACGCTTAAGAGAACAATGAAATTGATGCAATTAATATTGTAGACATTGAAATAAAAATAAGCTACGCAACAAACAAAAGAAGGCAAACACGTTGATAATATTTATGAGAAGCCAATAAGGTTGTTCTTTAAAATACAAAGCAAACTTGCTTCAATTTGAACAGCATCAAGTGGCAATGAAAACTCCACGAAGTCCTCTTAGACACCATATATACCCCAAATAAAAATGACTTTCTTTGCTTTTTCTATGAAGTAGAAAGTTTTTAAGGGGGAAAAAATTATTGGGCCACAAAAGCCACTATATTGAGAAATATTGTAAACACATGGCACCAAATACTTTGATGTGAAATATTTCCTTTTTGCTTCGTGTGTGTGTATAATGAATCATTACCATATCAATTCAAAACAAACGGATTATACATACATACATACATATATATAATGTGTTACGGTACACCCGGGAGGAGTTTCCCCCATACATGGCAGTGTTTTAGGTTGGATATGGCATCAGTTTTTTGGCCTAATTGGGACACGTCGTACGATGATTGTACCATTTAAAACAAATCGTGTCGTTTTCTGCTTCTTAAGAAAATTAAATAACTCCGCCATTAAAAACAATCAAATGGTAACCGGTAATAGTGTGGGGATACTTTTCAAATTGCCCTTCATCTTCTCACTACCGTTGATTTTAATCTAAGCGGTTACTATTTATTGGGCGATTCTACCACCCGGGTGCATGGTAATCTATATATATATATGTACATATATTTATGTATGTTGATTTTTACGTAACCAGTTACCAAAATTGTGGCTGCAGAATATGTGCCATATATTTCATACGTATAGAGTTATTTCCAAAATCCTACCTACCACCAATGTCAAGCCAAATATTGATGTCTCTTTCTAACTTGAGTCCAAAGCGAGCAAGTGCATTTCAATCATTTTCTGATTATTCACTTAATAATCTCATGACATTTAATTGAAAATTTCACAAGCCAGCTAATATCTGTCAGTTGGTAATTCAAACTTATTCCGAGGAGAGCTCTTTCTTCGAGCACGGCCGTGGGAGATATCGATTAAGAAAGATTATTTTTGTTGGAGATACGATAGAATAATTTTGAAATTGTAGAAATCTCCAGTAGGTGAGATATACTATCTGATGCACAATATTTTATGAGTGGCATGTTAGTGTTGTAGAGTGAAGAGTTTGATGAGTTTATAAAACCAAGCTTGTGATTTGTAACAACTAGTTTTTGAAAACTATATATATATATATATATTATTTGTTTGCTTCATGTTTCTGGACATGAGGTAGGATATGGGAAAAGATCTTGACGAATAAAACTATAATAGTGTCTGATCATATACATAGATAATATGTATATATATATATATGATCATGTTTGTATCAGTAGACAAGTTGTATCAAATATAGAAACTCTTTTGGCATCAATTCCAATACGAGGTATTCTCCATGATCCTGCACTCGTGCACCGAGATCCTATCAAAATTAAAACAATCTGATATTATTACAGATGTGTTGTTCTTCCTTTGTCTTTTATTGTTAAATCTGTTTCTCTCAACTTAATTTTATCTGTAATATTTTACGGCAGTTTTCTAGACTTGATTTTCTCTTAATTAACACAATCAATTAGGATCAAGGAAGTGATCAGCTTCGTATTTTTTAACCGGTCACGGCCTGTGACTTGGTAACTTTGAGCCGTGAGAGAAGTGATAGGTCAAGAGGCCCAAGCACAAACTTCAAACGGCAGAGTCCATGAGAGCATTGTGCATCAATTTTAACAATGTTGGGCTAAGAAGAGTTTGCGTCAGAGTCCATGATGAAAAATATTTTCTCAACCTCCGACTCTCTCTTAAAAAGGATTGACATACCTAGAATGCCCCCACATTTTCCCCTTCTTAAAAATATTTTCTTTACAAAACTAACCCTTTTCTTCTTCTTTTTCTGAACTTTTAAGAAAAAGTTAAAATACCTAGAATGCCCCCACAGGACACCCTTTTTTTAAAAAAAAGTAACGCTATTGTACGATTTACGGTTTACCAAAACAAATCCAGATCTCCGTCTCTCTCTTCCTTCTCCGGAGTCTCATCTCCACGGTGTCTCTCTTCTCTCCAGCAAGTCTCTTTCCTCCATCGGAGATCTCTACATCTCCAGCCTTTGTGACCGTCAGCAGACCTTCCCGATCCATGGCTCGGAGTCGTCTAAGATCCACAACAATAGCACTATTCGTGCATTGTTCACGATGGCGATGCCGACTCTTTGGCATAGATTTGCCACAAACATGCAAAGATCAATGAAGATCCATGAAAATCCATGAAAGCTTGTTGAAGATCGTCGTCCCTTTGCTTCGCTTCGGCACTGCCTGTGTCCTCTACCACATTGGATGTTGTAGCAACCAATTCCGATGCTGGATTGCACCGTCAACTCATCTCGCCGTTGGCTGTGACGCTGTAGATCCAACGACATCAATCAGATCTAGAAGACTCCTTTCCAAACACACCGTAGCACGAGGAAGACTTTTGGCCGAGAGAGTTCTGCAAGCAATTCCAATGCTGGTCTGTGAGTTTTGGTTTCATCGGACAGACTTGAATAGGAGGCGGAGATGACGCAAGTGTTGCCCCGGACGGAGTTGCAGATTACATCCCGTCATCGGCAAGATCTACGTCATCGTCGAAGGTCCGAGAACAATCTATGCACAAATCTTTTTTAATTTTTCTTTGCAGATTAGTTTTAATTTGGTGGTATTCTGGTTAAAAATTTGTTGTTTTTATTTAAAGTTTTTTTATGATTTTTGAAGTTAGAAGTTATTCTCGAATTGTAAGCTGATATTTACTTCGTTTTTGTTTTTGTTTTTGTTTTTGTTTTTCTTTTTTTTTTTCTGTAATAGTTTATTATAGAGTTTAAGCGAATTTTGGTGATTTTTGGATAGAATTTAGTAGGTTTCATGTTAAAATCCAACAAGTTTTGAGATAGAATTTGATATTGGTTCAAAAATATAAATATTGAAATATCTTAGATTTTAGGTTACTATCTGGTATCTTTGAAACCTACCCAGATTACAATCTAGGATTCGTAACTGTGAGTGGAGGCGGTTGATGCTTCCTTGGTTTAAAGAAATTTTTTTGGAACCTATAAGTTTTATGACGAAATCTATTAGGTTATAATTAGGCATCCTGCACAGGCGATTGGAAGTGATTGATGCTTCTTTACAACAAGGAAATTTTGTTGGGATCTAGTAAGTTCTATTTTAGAACCTGGCAAATTTCAATCCGACACCCCACTCTAGCGACCAAAGGCAAGTTTCAACAGGTTCCACGACAAACTTGATGGATTTTATTTCGACATTCCTTATGAGCGAGTGGAAGGAAAGATAATTTGATCATTTAATAAATTATTAATTTCTAATAAAGAAATAATTTTAATAAGTGTTTTGTTGGAGAGTATTCTTAATAAAATAGTACATTTAGAGGATATTTTTATAAGTTGTCTTTTATAAAATATAATTGTTTAACATTTAAAAAATTGTGTCACAATAAAATACTTGTTTAAGTTTACGTGTAACATTTATAAAAATTACCTTTCAAAAGATTATGTTTATGAATGTTCCCCTTCCATTAAAAAGACCTTTCTTTTGATCTTGTTGGAAACCTCTTCGACAGCAGTACGTCAAGGGTACAAAATGCCTAAATTACCCTTGTTTGTTTTCTGTGGACAGTTGTTTACTTCCTACCACGCTAGTAGGCCACTTTTTCCTAGACTTCCAAGTATACCGGTGGTTTACTTTTAGGTATCATATGTTTACTTTTCTCTTTCAAACGAATCCGACCACCATTACGGCTGATATGACCTAACCAGATCTAAGACATTGGGAAGATGATGCTGCCAATGTCAAGCTGACAAACTTACTGACGACTATATCTGGTGCAATGCCACATAAGCATGTCAGTTTAGATCTTACCCTACTTCGGAGCCTAATATGACTTGAGGCATGACATGTGCTAGATATATAGTAAAAAATTAGAGTTTAAGGCCTAATAATTTTTAATAAAATTTTTAATTGTAATAAAATATTATAATTAATGTGTATTTAATTATAAATATTAGTTTAATTTTTATTATGATTAAAATTTTTAGCCATGAAATTTTTAACCATAAAAATATTTTATAACACGTGACTAAAAGTTTTAGTCTTAAAAAAATTAAAGTTTTGTGACTAAAAATTTTATTAAAACCTATTACAATTAAAAGTTTTTTTTTTTTTGGTAGTGATAGCCACCGGAGGCATTGTAGATGCAACCAACATAAGGCTGAGTACTCTCTTGCTGTAAGCCTCAAGCACCAGAAATACTTGGGAAGAGGAGAGTGAGGGGAGAAAATAGAGGAAAAGAGTAAGTAGGGGTATTTTAGACTTTTTGTTAATCAACATTATATTTTGCCAAAAAAAAAAAAGAGCCAACAAATTTTAGAAAAATTCACTCCCTGGTATTGGTCCTATTGAATACAATTTTCGCAAGAATATATACATATTTTAGAAACAACAAAAGTAAAATCATTGAAACTAATTAAGAATAATTCTAAAATAGTTTCTTCCAAAACTCATTCAAAAAATTTATGCCAGAAGGAGAATATCTACTAAGATAACGGTTACACCTTCCAAAACTCATTGAAAGAGCTGCTTTTTGTAATTCTTGATCATGCAAGTTCAAATATCCAATTTCACTGAAATTTGTAGAAAGCATTTTGTGATTTTCCTTTTCTGAATATTCTGGTTTTGTGATCCATTTGTTTGTTGACTAAGGGATGCATAACGAATATCAGCCCCATTAACATAACGTATTGAGAGAAATTTCTTCTGTTAATTTGAATATATAATACTAGGAATTTCCTTCTTTTGTGGATGATTTGTAGATTTAATTTCTACCCCTTTTTTTGTCTTTAAAACTAAGGAACGAAACGCCTGAATTACACGATAGAACATCACAAACAAAGCATGAAAACAACACATACCTACCTTAATCATTTCACACATATTTCTACTCCAGACTAACTTAATTATTACTAAAAATAATTCATAAACCATAAATTTATAGTTTCCAACAAAAGGAAAAAAAAAAACAAATGATTTTATAAGAATCGATTAATAATAAGCAATATGTGTAAACAATAACTTAGCATCCACGTCACGTCTCTTTTTTTCTTATCTTTTTTTAAGTCCTCTTAAAAATCATGTACATATAGATATGAAATTAATATCAAACACATGAAATAAAAAGAAGTAACAATATGGCGCACTCCACCATGATCTTCCTCGTATTGTTGCACTTTTGGACCATCATTTTATGCACATATTGCAGCAGTAGTGCCTCTAGGGCAAAATCGGCTTCCCCAAAATTCCCCTCCATTCTAATCTTCGGCGATTCGACGGTCGATCCAGGCAACAACAACTACATTAACACACTGTTTAAGGGTAACCATTACCCTTATGGCAAGGATTTTCCTGGTCATGTCCCTACAGGAAGGTTTTCTAATGGAAAACTAGTTCCTGACTTTATGGCCTCAATGTTAAGGATTAAAAACGACGGTGTTCCTCCTTTTCTTCATCCAAAACTACCGGATGAGAACATCCTCACGGGTGTCAGCTTCGCGTCTGCTGGATCCGGATTCGATGAGTTAACCACTGTAGCATCTGGGGTCATACCAGTTTTGAAGCAAGCAGACTACTTCAAGGAATACTTGGTGAGACTTCAGAGGGTCGTAGGGGAAAAGAAGGCCAAAAAGACAGTTGGTGCGGCTTTGGTCATGGTGAGTGCTGGCACCAACGACTTTGGTTTTAATTACTATGACATACCCACAAGGAAGATACAGTTCAACATTAGTGGCTACCAAGATTTTCTGCAGAAGAGACTTACAACTTTTGTTAAGGTGAATTTTTTCCCCCCATCTTATCTCTCTCTCCTTTTTTCGTGATCATACATCTAATTATAGAGGTTTCTGATCTGAAGCTGCTCATTGTTTGATCTTTTGAAGATTTTTGTGACAGAGAATATTTGTTAATATCACATTTTTTTCAAATGTTCTAGGCTGAGCTTAGAATTATATGATTTGATAAAAATTTGATGATTAGTCATGGGCATTAAAGATGCCCCTCACCGTAGCTTGCGGCAGCCGTGTTGAGTGCCAAGTCATGTGATAAGAGACACCTGTTCTCATAACTTAATTCAATTTAAAATTACTATTTTGCATTTCAATTATAACCTAGTATTATACTAATCATATAATAACTAACTATATTGCTATGACATTTTTTATCCACAAAAGGGGTAAAAATGTCAAGTATTACTTTTCACATGATTAAAAGTTGGTGTCCAAAATTTCAAGTACAGGACTTGTATGATCATGGATGTCGAAAAATAATTGTATCAGGGCTTCCTCCAATCGGATGTTTGCCCATTCAAATAACTGCAAAGCAAATGAGTCTAGAGGATCAGAGCTGCTTAGAGGAGGAGAATTCAGACGCACAAATGTACAATCGCAAGCTTGCAAGGCTTCTACCCAGAATAGAGACACTGCTTCCAGGGAGCAAAATTGTCTATGCCGATATGTACAAACCCCTAATCGACATGATCAATCGTCCAGAGAAATATGGTAAGTATAAAGTTCTTTATAAAACTTTATATGTTTATCAAATGTCAATCCGGATTCCCATATGATAGGAACTGGTTTTTTTTTAAGGCGTCGGGATAATCATTTAACATTTGGTTTACGAGTGTTTTTAATCATAAATCATGCTGTTAAAAAGTTAATGTTAGGGTTTAACTTTTTTTAGTAAAGTGTTTTTGTTGGCAAAGATTTTGACAAAAATTATTCAGGAATTCAAATTCAAATGAAAAGCATCTACGTGAGAATCTAATTTGCAAAACTGTTCAAATCAAAGATAAGCAGTCTAGTTATAATTCAAATAGGAGATAAGGATAAAGATTTAAAGAAAAAATCCTAGTTTAAATAGAACCAAATCTAAAAATTTGAAAAGGATTTGTTTTTCAGTTTTTTTTTTAAAAGGAGGAGATTGTGATTTTCTTCAAGGATGATTTATGAAGATTTTTTTTTTTTAAGATTTAGATCCAAAATCGTAGTAGAAATCGTCTAGATACATTGGAGAAAATCAGATTCAGTTTTCATTAGATGAGGTTGCTTCGAAGTCGCAACTTCAAATAATGACTTGGAAGTTCAAATTTATAATTCGAGATTTTTTTGAGATTCTGGAATGAGATCTATATAAACCTCACTCTCCAAAGTCTTTAACACATCTAGAGAGCTAGGTTTACACAGAGGCTTTTAGAGCAAAGTCATTGCACAAAAGGAGAGTCTTGACGTTGTATAAGTTCAATTTATTTCAGTCTTAATACATTATTCAATAGTTAGGCATGGTGCTTGTGTTCATTATTTACTTTTTGTCTTTATTAATATTTAATCAACCTGAATTTAATTTAATCCAACAATTTAAATAATTATTCTTACCGAGAAGAAAAAAGAAATAACACTTCACACTTTACATTCTTATAAGGATTACCTCATCTAACCACAAGTAATAAAACGTACCCTATTTACCCTATTATGGTCTTGTGCTATGAAACTCATGTTTTATTAACGTGTGATGTCAAGCACCATTCAACATATTGTTGAAAAATACTTAAATACACTACAAGTTAATATAAGATGGTCCTGTTTGTGAGTCTTATACCGTACATCTACCTTTATTAATATATAATATTTAAAACCATTAGTGTTTTGTAACATAGCATCTTATTACATTGATTGTTTTTTTGACGTGGGCTGCAGGTTTTGTAGAAACAAAGAGAGGGTGCTGTGGGACCGGACTCTTGGAAGTGGGGCCTACTTGTAATTTGCTGACGCCAACATGTGATGAGGCTTCAGAGTACTTGTTCTGGGACAGCATACATCCAAGCGAAGCAACTTATAAGTACCTTGCTAAATACCTGGAAAAGGAAGTCATTCCAAAGTTTTTTAGCAATCATTCTCGCACGGACGTGATGTAAATAGGCATTCGGTGATATAACTTCATGGATTTAATCGGATCATGGTGCTTTGATGGATTATTGTATATGACACTATCTCGTGCGCTTAGTGTAAATTAGATTACTTTGTTCGTAGCTATATTTTTATAAATTTGGGGAAAAAAAAACTCTTGTAAAAGTGTGCCACACTATCATTGAACTTTGATATTAGCAATCCACAATTCTTTAGAAGATAAATTATTTCGTGTATACTTCACCCAACTGAAGACACCAAATATGAAAATTACGATAATTTAATCTAACCATGCTTCTTATCTACATCTAAGAGCGTGTTTAGTTGTTTCTAACAATATATTTAGTAACATAATTAGAATTAAAAATTGAAACTATTTTATAGCATATAAGAGCTTTTATACTATAACAATTTTAAGTATGTTGTTAGAATAGAGCTATCAAACGTACCCTAAATGACTAGTTGACTACTAGATCTATTGTCACGAGTAGTATATAACTCCACTTTGTTTACGTGAGGCATTTGAGTTGATCAAGATCAAATGATGTCCTTTTCTTATAGAATACATTTGGTAAAACTTTCTCAATAAACTTTTTTTTTTTAATACAGAAAAGCATTCTCAATAAAGTTGTTATTTTCTTTTGGTTGAGAAAATAACAAAGTAGTCTACTACTCTTGTTTTTTGGATCACTAGTCCCGTTTGGTTTTGTTATCAGATTTTTTGAAAATGTTTTTGCATGTTTTTTGAGACAAAAATTTTAAAAACACTTTTAGCACAATTCTAAAAAAAAAATTATTTTTTAAAACAAATATATTTTTACCTATTTTAAAAACAATAACAAAATATCAAGTCTAGGACTTTACACCTTACCCTGTGCAGCAGGCTTTCCTTTTTTTGGCATGGTTCGGTAGCAACTCGCATAATGTACTAGTTACCCCGATTTTTCAGAGTCACAATAATATTGCTGCGATTTTCTTCAGGTTGAAGATATAAGAAAGTTGATATACTATGGCAGTCATACAAGCCAAACCACCAATGAGACTTTGTTTTATGAGGGCATCCAAATTTGTGAGAGTCGTAGACCAAATTCATATCTGGCATAACCAAAAAAACCAAAAGGGGAATTGGATTTTACATCTACTTCAACTTTAGAAGCATATCTAGTGGCTTAAGTGTTTTTTTACTAAAAACTTGGCAATCTAAGAGCGTCTCGTGTCAAATTAATGTGCCTCTGATACTTTTCTTTCCACTCAAGAAGTCGAAGCGTATTCGACAGTATATCCTATTGTGCTCTGATTTGGAAAAGTCGTTAGAACTTGTCGATTGCAGCAATCTCTGCGTCCACATAACTATGTGAATTCAGTGCTATACGGCCAAGATTTTCTTGATCACCTTTCTTCAGGCAGGTTTATTGGTAAGATTGTCCCGACTTCATCAGGAATTTGCTAGGAATGAGAGTATATCACCCTTCCGAAAGACAAACCGATGGTTCAGCGCTTGGTTTCCCTTCTCAAAAACTGACAGGATCAGTTTGGTTAGGTCCCCGAGCTGTCGAAAACCAAAGGCTATTCCTGGTTCAGCCCTAAAAATTGTATTGGTTTTGCCTCGGCTGGTTCAGAATACGATGAGCTAACAGCTGCTGCATCTGGGGCCCCATCTTAGAGAACAGAGCTACCGTTACAGACTAAAAGAAGTTATAGGTGAAGAAGTCTAAAAAGAGGCAAAGAACATAAATTGGGGGTGTTTTGGTTTCCATTACCGCTGGAAATGCTGACACTGTTTTAAGCTACGCTTTTTGTCCAAAAAAAGGCAACAATTCGACATTAGTGGTTACCAAGATTCCTGCAGCCTGTAGCAGGCTGCAAAACTTTGGTGTCAAAGATAAAAGAAGAATTTTTCTGGCCTTTGGTAATCCTTCAAATGCAATTCAGTGCATTTCAACAAGTTTCTAATTTGTTTTTTCCCAGGAACAATGCGATCTTGGCTGTTGGAACTGGCTGTTGTGGCCTACCTCCAATTGGGTGTCTAACTATTCAAATTACTACAAAGTTTGAGCATCCAGGAAAAAACTGGTTAGGATTAGGATTTAGACGTTCAAAACAGTGTCGGAGCCAAAATTTTAATCACCGAAGACTAAAAACTATACAAAAATTTTAAGGGAATATAAGATTTATTTTTAAATTTTTAGTAGGCGTTATGTGTATATAAAAACATAGTGCAATACATATTTATATATAAAAAAATTTTAAAAAATAAAAAATTGAAGTGAGGCCTTAAATGGCTCCGTGCATGCGCTTAAACCTATAATAATAATAATAATAATAATAATAAACTTGCAAATAAACAGCTTGCCCTAGATGCTGGAAACGTTGCCAGCAACAGACATGCCTATGCAGACACTCTGAATCGCTAATAAATATTATCAACCATGGAAAAGCATCCTATGTTAGTTCTTCTCAAATAAATATGTACTAGTCATGTAATAGGATTGGGATATGATTATTTTGTGATGCAACAAGTTTGGAAACACCAGCAGGGATGCTATGGGACAGGGTTACAGTAATGCTCCTTCTGGTTCCGGGATGGCATTCACCCCACTGAAGCAGCATATGCCAGTATCTCGCTGTAAACCTCAAGGAAACCTATTTTTCATCCTATTGAATGATAACAGTCATTGATTTCAATTTAATGTACACTAAATATGAAAATATTCAACAGAGACTCGTACTGTTTATGCTCTGCGTAATTTGAATTCTCGTCAAGGTTTCATAATATGCTCCTTGCCCACCAAGAATGTTCAGAGATAAATAATTGAAAACAGAGGTAAAGTTTGAACATTTACAGAATCTGAAATCTTATGATAAACGAAAAGAAGATAAAAAGTCCATTTAAGTGGTTAACAAAAATAAAGAACAACTAATAATGGTATCTTAGTAACTGAGATGGAAATGCTCCTGTTTCCTCTTCCGGAAGTGGCCTCTGGTCCAAAGATTTCTTTTTTATAAATTTTACTCTTCAAATCAGTCCTAATAATGAAGATCATATGTGCAGTGATGAGTGATGCCAGACCTAGAGATTTTTTTTTTTTATAATGTACTAATACATAAATATTGTTGAATCATTTTGAAACATCCCCTAGTTTAGAATTGTGCTTCATGACTGAACTTTGCCAAAGAAGCTGCCTGCTAAACCATCTCTACCTATTTAAACCTTCTTTATTGGAGTCAAATCTGGTCCTCACGAATTCTCAGTTTATATCTTTTCTCAGTCAACCCCCTCAAGAGTCTTATTACATCATAAAACCAAATTTCAAAATATCCCTTTATCTTCCAACATGTCCTCTTACTGAAGATCTAAAAGCACAAACCTAAACTTAGATTAGCTCCAAGAAAAAAATAAATTCCAATAATCCTAACTAGAAGTTCAAAGGGGGGAAAAAAAAAATATATATATATATGTCCCAGTTTCTCGAATGCAACAAAATCCAATATAATTTACACAAGTAAAAATAAAGTACCATCCTCTATTACATGTTAGTTCCAAAAATAATTCCGATCCTTTCAATTGATGAAATCACCCATCTAATATGATTTTCAGTCATGAACGTGGGAGCAAAGAAGAAAAAACCTTTACTTTATCACAAGCAAACATCTTACAAAAGGCCATAAATAATTTTAGACCATTCATACAAGAAGGGGGAAAAAAAAGTTGTGAACATAGACTTCTACAAACTATCATCAGTCGATTTACCTCTACCTCCGGCCACCGGTTGATCCTCCACTTCCCTGAAACAAGTCGTTAATCCGAGCTTCTATATCTTCCGCTCCATACTTGATGTGCCTCTCTGCATTCCGCCCCAGTTCAGGAATATTCTGGAATCTTCCAATAAAGATTTGATAGGCGGGTACCAGAAGTTTGGCCACCGAAATCTTCAATTCCTCTCTCAGCTGCTCGTCGAAAATGACCCAAGTAGATTGGCTTTTGCAAATCTCCTCAAAGCTCTGGTTGAAAGACTTGAGCTTGTCTTTCATGGACCTCGCGGCGGCGACATTAGAAGCCGCTGAGGTGTCTACCTTCAGCAGGCCCAAGACCTTATTCCATGAGCTCCGCTGGCAATTCGCGTGGAATTGCCGGACTTTTGCTGTGTGTTTTCGGATCCAATCGTCGCCTAAAAGCGATCCCAATTCATTGTCTTTCACCTTCTGAACAATATATCTTCCGTTGTTCATCATAAACACGGAGCACAAAGCAGGATCCTTGTATGTCTTGGACTTGGCCTCTAGATTGCTCTCCAGAAGCTCCATTATCCAAGCTATCTGAACCGACATCGACGACGACGAGGTTCGGTCTTCGAGCTTTGCCGTGGGAGGAATTGCCGAAGCGTTCTCCTCGAACACTTGCTCAAGAGTCTGCCGCGACCGGCATGCCGCTCGGAGATAATTCATCACGTAGCGAGTGATCGGGTGAAGCCCGCCACCGGGAACCGGAACTTTGGCCGGGTCGCGACTGATCAAATTCTCCAATTCCATGAAAATTCCTCTAATTGCTTCCCCTAACCTCTTCCAGATGGTGATCGCTTCGTTCCTGAGGAACATACAGTACTGATCAGAGAAGACGGACTCAAACTCGGGGAGCAAATCCCTCAGCGTCTCGAACACGTCTAGAATCTTGAACAGGCGCTCTGGAGACCGCGATCCTATCGCGACGGCGTCGGCGAAGTTCAGTAGCTGAATCGTGGATCCGCGACAGACCTCCATGAACGAGAGGTCAGCGGCCGACGAGAAGCCGAAAAAGACGCGATCGACAAGGCGCCTCTCGCTCGGGAAAAGGATCCGAAGCGTGACGTTGGCCGCCTTGATCCACCGCTCGATTTCGTCCTCCAAGTCCTGCCACGTCATCTTGTGAACATCCTCGATGCTCAGCTTCTTCAACCCTAACCTCGAGAGGCTCTCCTCCAGGAACTCCCTCCGGCAGCTGCTGTACACGTGCGAGCACTCCTTCCCGAACCCTGCAGCCACCATCCGCTTCGCCATCTCGTGGAGGTCGTTGATCGTCCCCGACGGAAGCGCGTCGATCACGATGTCGTAGTCACCGATCGGCCGGGCCGTTGGAATCTGGCTCTCCTCACCTCCCTCCGCTGCTCCTTCCTCCTCATCCTCCTCATCCGAGTCGCCGGACAAGTTCCCGGCCGCCTCTCCGTTCCCGTACGCGCGGCTCAGCTCGATCGACTCGCCGCCGCGCTCCATCAGCGACCTGAACTCGTCCTCCAACCGGAACATGGCCTGCTGCATCAGATCATCGACGCGTGCCAGACACGCGCCGAAGTTCTTGTCCTCTCCCAAGTGGCTCCACTCCCTGAAGGTGGCGATGAGCTCGTCGATGGCGTCTAGGAAGGCAGCGGAGTCGGCGGAGTCGAGCCAGATTGGCCGATCCGCCGCCACGTACTGGGAGATCTGACGGTCGAGAGACTTGATTGCGTGGTCCAGCACGGCGCAGGCCCTGGGATCGTCTTCACCGACGACCCTCTCGGACAATTTGTCGCGAGAAAATCTCCCGTCGAAGTTTGAGAATATCTGCAAAATATCGTCCGCCATAGCGTCGTTGTTTCCCAGGGTTTTCGCAATGTGGCGAGCAACGGCTAACCATTTCTCTTCCCCATTCTCAGCCATTTTTGCAATAAATTTTTTGTTTTCTGCTTAGGATTTAAGATCGGTTTCTCCTACGATTGAGAGAAGAAAACATGGAAATCCGAGATGGTTTTATAGGGGGGAAATTTGAAAAAAGGACAAAAAAATAAAGAATTGAGAAATGGCTTTTTTTTTTTTTCACCCAAAATTTAGTTTTTTTAACATAAAATTTGCTTCATTTTTTTCAAAAAATAAGAAAAAAACTATAGCAGAGAGACGGATCTCAACAGTAGTAAAAAAAAACTTGAGTAATTTTTTTTGTCTAAAAAATCTCTTTTTTTGCACTAAAAAATAAGTTTTTTAGATTAAAAATTACTTTAATTTTTTAAAAAAATAAGAAAAAAACTATAACAGAATTAGAAACCTCAACATGATTAAAAAAAAATTAAAACAATTTTTTTGCTTAAAATGCTTTTTTGTAGTTAAAAAAAAAAAAAAAAAACCATTTGTGTCTGAAAAGAAAAAGCCTTTTATTCTCCCAGCATAGTTCAACGTGGACTATTATATCAGTTACAAATAATATAACCCTTTGTTTGACACGTTTGATTTTAATTATAAACATTATAAAATTTTCATTAACAATAAAAAAATTATAACAATAACAATTCTAACTAAGCATTTTATAAAATTTCATATGTTGTAATAAATAAATTAAAAAATTATTATAATATAAAATTTATATATATTATAATAAATACAGTTTTAAATAACGGTTGTTACGGATTAAGGAGCGAGGAAGGACCTTAGAAAGCGCAGTTTGTGAGGATTTAGAAAAGTGAAATAAAGTTTGGAAAAATAAATAAATAATAAAAAGAAAAGAAAAGAAAATGAGTATGAGTGATACAAAACTAGATAGACCAACAAAAGACGGAGACTTGATTGAGACTGGTGAGATAGGGACAAGAGAGGAAAAGAAGATTAAAGAAACAAATAAAACTGAGCTTTCTCTTTGACTTTGAATACTTCTTTTTTTTTTCTTTTTCTTTTTGTTTCTCTTAGCCTTTTTTTATCCATTTATTTATTTTTGTGGCTTGATATTTGATATTGGTGGGAAAAGGAGAACCGTGGAATTGGAAGTAGACCAGCAAAGAGAGAGAGAGAGAGAGAGAGAGAGAGAGAGAGAAAACAACGTCTCAAATGGTTTTGGATTTGGGATTATGTTTTGGAATTGGTCATCTTAGGATAATAACATTGTGTCTTTAATTTTGTGTACTTTTTTACAAGTCACGGTTAAGGAAGTGACTATGAATTTTAGCGCTTGAGCGTGTCTATTCTCATGTAATGGAAAGCACCACTCTGCATTTTAATTGCTTCTTGTGGAATGAAAAAAAAAAAAAAAAAGAATTCAAAAGGATGGCAATTAAGATGGCTTCCATGACAAGCAATTGCGTAGACGTTAGGGGTGCACGGCAGACGGTTTGATGGTTTTTGGGCTGGTACGGTGCGGTTTTTTTGGATGGCGGGTTGACGATTAACCAACCAGCAAACCGCCCACCACATGGCGGGCGGTTTTGAGTGGTTGCGGGCGGGTTGAGGCGGTTTAGACCTATGCTATTGCCCAATGTAATTTTTTGGACCTTTTTTTTAGAAAGTGAAGAAAATTTGTAGAAAATATAAGATGATAATACATAAAGCATTTCCAACAAGTTTGATGCTTAAAGACACTGACCATATTCAAAAGTACAAATTAAGAAACATAATCATTCACTGCAACAAGAAACATTAACTACATATAAAGTAATGAACAAAATCAAGAGTCCATAAAGATTAAAGCCTATTCACTGGGTTTGAAAATAATAGAATGCTACAAATGAAATGATGAACAAAGTCAAGTGTTCTTTTTCTTTTAGGGCTTTTTCTACTAACTTACTTGATTTGAATTTTGATCACTTCATAAAATAATAGGAGAATTTCTAGTTTCTAATATGTCAAGAGGCAGCCGAGCCCATGCTTAAAGTGTTGGATTGTTCAATCATCTCTAAAATAAGAATAAAATCAAATAAATGATAAGTTTTTTAAAAAAAATATATAGGCGGGCGGGTGCGGGTTGAACTTAAAACCAAACCCGCCCTAAAAACTTAAAACCAAACCCGCCCACCGAATATATTGGTGGGCGGTTTCGACCCGTCCATCAGTGGGTTGCTAACGTAAACCCGTTTTTTTTAGATAGGCGGGCGCGGGTGTAGGGTGGTTTTTGTACAGCCCTAGTAGATGTTGGTTGGGACTTGGACGTGTGAGAAACCTGTGATTCAAATATGTAATGAGTTCCACCTCATAAACATGTTTGGAATAATGGTTCAAACTATTAGTTTAAACTGTAAACAGTGTAAAGCTCTCATGTATTACAATAAAATACTACAATGTAAAGCTCTTCGTTATAGTTCTCAAACTCAAACTGATAGTTTAAACTATTATCACAAACACTCTAATAACCCTAATAACGAACATATAGACAATCTTTGTGTTTAGAACTCCAAATGAAAATATTGTTTACAGTTCTGCAATAGTTTTCAACAATATTTTCTCTAATATGCTACAATAATTTCAATTTAAATCTTATTACTAAACGAAACTTATAGAATCTAATTACTGCTCTAAAATAAAGACATTGTGCACAACATTTTTGGGATTAATTAAGACGTTAAAAAATACATGGAGTTTATAAAGTATGTGATTTCTCTTGTAATTTTTTATTTTAATGAATTTCTTCAACGCAGCTCTAATCACTATTGTACCTTGCGTATTCTTATTCGTTTTCATTTGTTTTGCATTTTTTATTGCTCTCAATAGCTTATAATTAGGTTTCTAATCCTTAACAAATGAGCCTCTACATGTTCATGCCATATTTCTTCCAATTGAATAGACATAAATATTTCCCGCCTGTTTAAGCCTCTTTGTATCAAACATACTATACCAATGAACTCTAGTTCCATTAAAATTTGACAAACTTAATCACTTACTTCATGAAAGAATAAACAACTCTTTTCATGATAAAAAAAAAAACAATTCTTTTTATCCCATTTTGTGCAACACCATGCTTTCTTTTTGTCTTTCTTTTTTTTGCTTTTTTCTTTCTCCTCTGGTTTTTTTATTTTATTTTATTACTTTGATACCTTATATTTTAAGAAAAATCACATTGGTACCCTGCTGATTGAAAAATATCAAAACGATACCCTATACTTTTAAAAAATATTATTTTGATACCTTGAATATATGTTTTGTGACACAAATTTCAAACTCACCTTTTATTAATTAATGAATTTTAAATTATTTTGTTAAAACTATAAAAGAAAATAAATACAAACAATAAAAAAAAGAATAAATCTACATAGATGCTTTTTTTATGATCTTATTTAATCTTTTGTTTTGATTTTCGATTATAGTTTTACAAAATTAATTTGAGGTTCATTAATAAAAAAATAAAAAGTAAATTTCATGCTCAAAAAATACGAACTCAGGATACCAAAATGATGTTTTTGAAAACTACAAAGTTCTCTTTTGATATTTTTCAAACAACAATGTACCAATGTGATGTTTCTTTAAAACATAAAATACCAAAATGGTAACAACCCTTTCCTTCTTTTTTTTAATTTCCACCTCCTATTCTTAAATCAAACACGTTAATTATGTTGTTGCTGTGATATGAGAGAAACTCTTTCGGTTGCGTAGTATTGTTGGAAGACGACAACTAGACATTCTCAAACAACAGCTGCGTTTTGGCATAATTAGCTACATCCAGTTTAAGCTTGGAAACAGGCCGAGTGAAATCACTTCATGAACTTTCATCGTAGTTTAGCATTAGTTGATTTTAACTAATTTTTTAGTTAGAAATAATATAAAGTTATTATATGTTACGGTAAAAGTTAAAAAATTATTACAATATAAAGCTCTCATATGTTACAGTATATATAGTTCTTACCAATTATCATGCCGTGATACATGCGACAGTAGGAGTTCAGTTCAGATCGGTGGTCCTTTTTTCACTGCTTCCCTTTTGGAAGCCATGATACCATGGAAGCAAGTAAAGGAATCTCTCCGGATCCAAATTCATGTGCGTATTGACTCAAATGTTACCAGCCATTTCTCAAAATACGCTTGGCCACGCCAATAAAAAATCACGAGCCACTATTTTATGACTTGAACATTGTTTTTCATCATTAATAACAATATATTTTCATAAATACAAAACAAATTTTAAAATAAAGGGTATTTGGTATGATATTCTTTCAACTTATTGCATATTTATAATTTATTTTTTAAAATTTTAATTTTGGCAAGTTTTTTTTGAACTTATATGGGTTAACATTTATATGAAAAACCTTGTATATATTTAATTAACGACTCATGTGAAAATCAAATGTCAATTTTAGTTTAAAAAATTAAAATTGCTATTAACAGAATGATTTACTACATATTTGTAAATTCATAAAGCAACTTGTCAATAGTAAAAGTTTAATGGGTAAATTAAAAAGTATTATAAGTTCAGAAAGCAACAGTGCTAAATTGTAAAGACCACGAAAATTAATTAGTTTAAATCAAAATTAATTCGAATTTAAATAATGAATTTCTTTGATAAATCGTATTTTGTATAATTACGATAAAAAGTGAATTATTTATGAATGATGATAATGTGCACTATGAATGAAATTTTGTTAAGCAGTATGAAGTATTGTAAATATGAAAATTTTTTGAGTTTTAATATTAAAAAAATTGTAAAATACTCTTAAGATAAATTTTATGTCATGTTAATTATAATTTATGTGATAAATTTGTGAAGGATAAATTTGTTAAGTAGAAAATCATGCCATGTCTAACATAGTGTAAGAATTGACTATATTTTAGGCAGTTAGGCTAGTAAGGATAAATGTGTACAAGCCAACCGTTGTTGGTATATAGTGTAAAAAAACACACAGAAGTGAATAATACACAATAAAGTGTAATTTTACAGTAAGTTGTGTAAACACAGATAGATACACAACTGTGTTGAAAATTGAATTGTTTGACATTTCAAGTTATCTAGTGTAGATTTAGACAATATAAAGAAGATATTTACTTATTTTTATATTTACACAGTTTTATACTAATAATGTAGGAAAAATATTGTATAGTGTAAATTTATACAGTATAAAAGGGTATTGGGACCCATGTACTTTTCATAAAAGGATAAAAATTGGCCATACCACCCATGGGAGACACACGGATCTAACTACTGGAGGTGACAATATTTTTATTTAATTTTTGCCCCAAACTTTGCAAATTTCAAAATGACCCCTAAGTGATGACTTTAAGCAAAAAAAAAAAGGTTGTCATTATTTGTGTAAACTTGGAAAAAAAAAATTTTTCCATCTTCTCCATGCCAAAACCGGACCTATACCTAAGCCTTTCTCAAAAAATTTATCAAGAAAACACCATTTCCAATCAAGTTTTAAAACTAGTTCAAGGAGTATAATCAAGGTTTAACAACTTTCTCAAGTAAAATCCATACTTTTTCAAGTGAAATTTGTGGTTTTCTCTTGAGTTCTTGGGTGGTTTTTGATAGAAACTTTGCTATGTTTTATGCTAAGGACTTCTGGCCAATTAAGCTCTCTTTGAGGAGGTTCAAAAGTTAGTACAACAACCTTGGTAAAAATCTATACTTTTCTTTTAACTTTGATGTTTTTATTTAAATTTTTGTATTTTTATATTAAAGAATGCACTATGATTGGTATAAAGGACTTTGATAATGCTTTACGATATGTGTTGATGGTGATGATATAAATAGAAACAAAGGTTAAAGGTTTTCAAAGGAAAAAAAAGTTTTATTAAACACAGTTTTTGTGCAAATCATGAAATGTTTTCAAGAAAAAGGGGATTTTTGGTGAGAATGGATGATGATTTAATTTCTATAAGAGACTGTAACTACTGGAAATAGTGAGAAAAGCAAATTTTGTAAGCAAAGTTTTGAAAATTCAAAAAGGGCCATAAAGAAAAAAATTGTTTAAAGGTGTACGTTTAAAAAATGGCTAGAAACTCCATTGTATAATCAGAACTTGAAAAAAGTTAAAATATAAAGGTTGTAGAACTCATCGAGATTGCTAAACATCGCGGACGGTTTGTGAAAAATCTGCTCAGTTTAAAAGATATGAATTTTACAAGTTTTAATCGCAAAATTCTGACATCTGTGATTAAAAAGAAAACATTTTGAAACTTAAAGAATTTAACCTGGTAACTTTAGAGAGTTTTAATCCCTAGGAAAAAAGGAGTTTAACAGTATAAAATGGTTATTTTTTGTCTTAAGGGCAAAACCATATAGATTTTTCAAGACACGGTCCAAAGCCGTAAAAATTTTGGTAAAATAGATTTTTCACAAAAACAAAAGCGTCCAGTAAAATGAGAAATATGACTAAGTAATGTTCAAAATAAGTAAAGGAAAAATAAACCGCTATATAACAAGACTAAGTATAAAGGACGAGCGTTTAATGGTTAAGTTGCATCATCGATCGAGTAGATCGATAATAAAAAAAGTTAGCTAATAGTCAAGTGTCTTTCAATAGGACACAAAACCGACTAATTAAAGGAAAAAGAATGAAGTAGGAACGTAAAAGCAACGCTTAGGTAAGTTTCAAACTCCGCCTACAACGTAGAAAAAAAAGTTTTCAAAAGCATTAGATATTTCATTTAATGAAATGCATTTATTATGTAGTTATTTAAAGTTATCAAAGCATCAAGTATGGTGTGTCACCGTAACAAATAAAGAACTAGTAAATCATTCATCAGATATGAAAAGTAAAGGAGTGTTGTACCAACTTCCGACCTAAAAGGGAGATTAAAGTAAACAGTGTTATGATCTGAGGGTTCAAGAATCTTGCACATATGGCACGTACACTTGGGCCTTAGTTCAAAGAAAAGTTTAAGCAATAAATAAATGAAGTCCATAAACAAGCATAAATGGATCATGCATATGATAGAAATTATTTTGTAGACTATGTTTAGACTTATAGAGCAATAACTTACCTAGTTATTTCATGCTATAAGAAATCGAGTCAAGACGCCGGAATAAAATTTACTATTGTGATGGCAACAACAATTAAGCAAAAGCGTAGTCAAGAGTATGTATATCGCTGCAGTAATAATTCCTCCATGAAAATAATTATCTTGGAATTACTTTATCTAAATGAAAGTTGTATATTTAAATATGATTTGTGATATAAGAAGAAGAAGCATTATAAATACTTTTTGAGAGCAAAAAAAATATTGCGCTTTTTGCAACTATTAAGAAATGTTAAGATTAAAAGAATGTTAAGTAACGCTTCAAAAAGTTAAGTCGTCACACAAATATTCTAAAATAGAAGTTTCTTTTGCAATATAGTTCAAACCAAAACTTTAAATCTAAAACTATACAATAATTTAAAGTTTATGAGATAAAATATTATAACAAAATTGATTCTCTAGAAACATGTTTTCAATCAAGCTATAAGATGTTTTCATTGTACTTTTTGATGGGAGTATGGTCGAAACCGTCCGATTAAAGTCAAGCAGATGTCAAGTCAATGAAGCACATATTTTATTTTAAAATTGTGGATGCGATAGCAGCCTAACTTCCCCTTTGTCAACATAAATTGTTCACACCATATTGCTCTCATGTGTCATTTTCGGTTTACAATTCAGAATACAGGAAATGAAATCCCCGTGCAATGAATTATTATTGAGGGTATATAATCTGTGTTAATAATTGGTCCAACTTTTACTCAGAAAAATTGGTCCTTAAGATAAAATTTTAGTCGTCTATATCATGGTTCTTGGTCTTCATTTCTTGTTTGGCTAAGGCGTTCATGCCCATTGTTTCATGATGTTGAGGCAAATTGTTTTTAATTTTTTAAAGGGGAATAATATTCAACTAAACAAAAGATACAAATACCAATATGATTGATTTTGTCATATACAAGATAATCCGTCAATAAAATCCATACATCGAGACTCGACAATAGAAACATTTCTCACCATATTAATAATCAGGCACACGTAAAGCTCATTTTGACAAGACATTTACAATCAATAGATTTCTCCCATCAATTGAGAGTTAGAAAGCTATAGCACCTAGGCCACCACCAATTCCACATAAACCCAAGTTCAATGGAACCAAAACACTGCTAAGGCACATATATAGCGGACCACAAGCAAACTCAAAAAGTGAAAAGACCATCTCTATTATTACAAACTCGAAACAAAAACAAAATCTCAAAACGCAAAAGTTACAAGACGGAAAAGAAACCGAGCGATGCCGCTAAAGAAGCCGGGAAATGTAAAGCCACATAGAACCAGAACCATTGTAGAAGAAGTACCACTACATCGGTGCATGAATTGAACTCGAAAAGTTGCAAAGTCATCGAAAAGACAATGCGTCCCAAAAAGCAGTGCACCCCCCTCTCCACACCTGCTAAGACAACCTCCTCAACCATGAGGGCACGCCCACCTCGAGATTTTACCATGAAACTCAGAGTTCCATCTCCAGGGTTAGGAATCTGAGGGTTGGCAAAACGCCATTGTCTGATTTCGGCTCTATGAGGAAGGCATACACAGAGAAATCCCAGCACAACGAGAGAGAAGTTTCAGCTAGAGGTGAAACTCAGTTTTACACAACTATAAGAGTGCACATTTAAACGCCTCTAATCAGAAGGCCCCTTAATTTTACACATCTAATCAGCTACCATGCAGAGAGGATCATACCAATCCACCAAAAGAAACAGTTTTTAAACGTTTTTCTTTTCAATGAGCAACCACAGAATTTACAGCTGCAAGTCGAACTACTTCTTCACTGTCTCTCAAGAAGGGTCCAAAATTCAGACATTATTCCCATTGATTAGATGGGCCTAAGATCCCAACCTTCCTCCCCAAATTCAATCAATTCCCTTGCCTCCACCAACCTATCCCAACCACTGAGTATAAATTACTTAAAAAAGTTTCAATTATTTGGGATGGTGGTTGGTGGTGGGACGATATATATATATATATATATATATATGAAAGTATCTTCCTTTTGCTTGAGGAATTCTCTTGACAACGATAATTTGGAAGTGGTACAAGACAAAGATTAAGATATCGCTCCTCATTGTAATATGTTGCATTATTTTTCTGTCATTCGTGTTCAACAGACTTATTATCCATTTCCGGCTATATAGCATTGACTTCGACAGATAGGGTGTTTGGTGAATTGAACCGTTTGAGATTCAGATTTTAATTCAAATTGGTTTTGTTAGTGTTTTCTCTCGTACTAGTTGAGTGTCACATGCGATGCACGTGGGAGCAAGTTTTTGAGTTTCATCTGAGTATTGAAGTTTTGTTTACTTTGTTATTATTTTTTTAATTTATTTAGCAATAAAGGTCTTAGGTGGTTGTTAATATGTGGCTAACACTAACAAGTAAGAATATGGTATTCGGGAATGTTGCAAGGAAGAAAAAAGTTTAAAAACGATAAGAATTCATAAGGATCACAAAATTGATATGTTAAGAGGACATTAACAAAAAGACTTGAGTAGGTGCACATTTGATAAAATTTGTTTAATCGACATATTAGAAAAAACATTGTATTAAAGGCACAAATGAAAATATATGATTTCAAAAAAGTAGATGTATAAAATGCGCAATCCATTCAAAATATATGTTTTGGTCTAATTTTATACGTAGATAAGTAAAGCATACTCGAGGAAAAAATATATTTTGAAGAGAATGGATCAAATAGAAAACTATAAATATAATATGAATGAAAAAAGATGTTTAAGTAGGGAAAATAAAAAAAAAGATTTTTAATTATACAAGAATTTAGGGGAAAAATAAAAATTGAGAAAATTAGTAAATAAATTATCTATAGAGGTCACTTTGATACAATAATATTTCGATGGATTAAAAAATATTTTAACGGAGACATATTAGGAAAAATATTTTAATAAAGACAAATTAAAATAAAAAGGAAATTCAATGATACATATTGTAAAATATGATTTTAGGAAGAAAGAAGGAAAAAATGAAGAAAAAGTAAAAAAAAAAAGCATATAAAATTTTAGGACAAAAGCCAAAAAAGAAAAGACCAAAATGAAAGAAAATAAAATTTAGGTCAAAAAGACAAAAAAAAAAAAAAAAGAGTGAAGCAAGGACTAAAAAAAGGGGAGTGAAAAGCAATACAAAGAAGGATAAAGCAAAACAAATAAGTTTTAAAGGAAAAAAATCGACAAGAAACTTGAAAAGGAGAGGGAAAAAAGACCCAAAGTTGGAAAACAATTAAAAAAAAAAAAAAGAAGCTTTCATTCTTCTATGTATAGTTAGATATTTTAAGTTGTTAGGGTTTCCACTTTAAAATGGCTTTTCAAATTGGCTATCTAATCTAAATTTGACTAGTTTCTTTTAGGGCTTTGCTCGAATAGAGTGAAAATGTCTCAATATTTCATATAATAAAAGGGGTATTTTGAAAAATGACTTTAAGAAAAAGTTATTTTGGGTAAATGACTCTTGTTTTTATATATAGTTTTTTGACGTAAAAAAACATGTTTTTTAGGCATGAAAAGTGCTCCAGTTTTTTTTTTTCATTCTGTTGAGGTTCCTCTCCTCGTTACAGTTATTTTCATCTTTTTTCTGAAAAAAACTGAGCCAGTTTACTTACATAAAAAAACGTATTTTTTTGTGCAAAAAAAAAAAAAAAAGAGGTCATTAAGAAATTTTTTTTGCCCTTTTTTCAAAGTCTTCCTATAAACTATAATCAATTATTTGCTCCATTTGATTAAGCTACTCAACAGAAAAGGGAAAGAAAATCCAATCCTTGATGAAATAAGAATCATATCAATGAAAAGACAACAGCTAATCTTAAAACTTCGGATTAAATAACGCCACGTTGAATGAGCAATGGAGCTAATAATGAGCTCATTAAGATTAATTGAGAAATTCATTGAGATTAATGAGCTCATTCATTCACTTTACTGGTGATAAATAGCTAAAAGAATGCCCATCTTTCACTCATAATTTAATTAGTTATATAAATAAAGAAAAGTTATTTACCTTTTTTGCTAGTTTTAATTTATTCAAATATTACACATTTAATTTTTTATTATATTTAAAATAAATTTAATATATAAATTTATATATTTTCAATTAATCTTCAATTTTGATCTAATAAATTGCCCAAAATACCTTTAAACTGTAAAATAAAATAACTTAAAAAATTTACACTAAGCTTCTTAATTAAAATATGTACAAAACACCTTCAAAAATGAAAATATCTTTTTGTTTTTGTTTTCTTCCTTTTTTTTAGTTTTAATTTTTTCTTTTCTACTTGAAGGTTAAAATAAAAAATAAGGTATATATTTAATGAAATCAAATGAGATATTAAATTAATCGTAAATCCTAACAGAAGTTATAACAAGCTAAATATTCCTTAAAAAAAAAAATCCAAACTTTTGAGCCAATATAATGGCATCAATAATCAAACAACTCAAGGTGGTATTTCTAAAATTTACTATGATCCCGCAATCTCTCGTTAACAAAGTCCAAGTGAGTAACTCAAGATGCAAAAACCTCAAATGTCAAGCAATTAGTATTATAATTTACAGAATCAATTGCAAGTCCCGCAATTTTTCTAACAGATATAACCTTGGGAAAACTAAAGAATTACCAAGGGCACCTTTTTTGTTTATTGTTTCGATGTAATGAGTGTGGGTATCAATAAAAATCTGAAAGAAAAAAAAAAGAAGAAACTGAATTTACATCCTCTGAGTTTCAACTGCTCTCTCTTACGTACGCACTAGTATCCTCTGCGACCTTTGACCATACATTTGAAATTTTCTCAGCATATCCCACCTGCACAGTTCATATATAACAAAGACTTGAGATGAACACTTAGTATGAGGAAACGAAATTCATGTATAACTATAGTTCATAAATAATAATTATTATTATTATTATTATTTTAAAAAAAAGGGAGGAAAAAAAAAAAGAAATCTCCTGTCCCTGGTAAACATGTAAAGAAAGAAATTTCAAAAACACAAGAGTGGACGTGAGATTATCACATTTTATAGAAGAAGCTACTTCAGTTGCATTATAAATGAAAATCAGAGTACCATAAGCGAACAAGCTGAGAAAAAGGTAGAACTCAAAACATGTAACAATGTAAACAGATGAACAATGATGGTCTGTACGGCCTATATGAATCCTTGCCTATGTTGAGAATACATGTTAGTCGAAAGCAGCTACTTCGAAAAGGGGGAAAGGAAAAAAAAAACGAACGAATGAATAAGATATGGTGCAAAGTACCCTTAAAATTGCCTTGATAACCGGATGTAAGGTGCAGACAAGACATACCTGATTAAGGACAAACCCTTTCAACATGTTCAAAAAGTCAGCATGCCTCTCGCTGTCGAATCTTTCAAGTTCATTCCTATTGTTTTCCTGTGTTGACGATAAATTTGGAAAGGGCAGATAACTTGTGAGAACAGGATGAAGAGCAAGGAAGAGATTAAAATTATAGCCACTAGCCATGATTTTTTTCTAGGGGCATAAGCTAAGAATGTGAAAAATGCTAGAAACTATCAATATATCAACTTTCAATACTATAAAATAGCTAGAAGGACGTGTATATTCAATTTGTTGAATTTTTTACTACTTAAATGCAAATGTTTCTTTAAAGTTTAGTTTTTTCTTGATTTACTATTTCTCTTCTAAGTTTAATTTAGTAAAGAAAAAAGAGTAGAGCACTTATGGGAAAATGATATTAACGGAGCAAAACTGATAAGAAATTATATAGGGAGTGCAAAAGAGATTTAAGTATAAACACAATCAAGGAAATTATTTTATTAAGGCAATTAGGAAAATGAATTTATGAAGGTCATGTTTATTAAAAAAAAAAGTATTATTTTAGAAAACTAAGAGAAAAAAAAAATACTTAAATAGAGGCACATTTGAGAAACATTATTGAAATGGGGTCAAATTAGAAACAAAAGATTAATAAGCTACATATAAAAAATAATTTTAATAAGAACAAATTAGAAGAAAAATTTGTTAATGATAGGGGCATATATAAAATTTTGTGGATGAGAGGGGGCACGTATGAAAAGTTTTCAAAAATAAAGGCAAAAGTATAAATTATCAAAAATTCGGGGGGCCTAAGCGCCCTCCGCCCCTGCTAATGCTCGTAGTAACTAGAAATACAGACACCTAATTCTTCACGTCAGCTAACTTGTTTTTCCAACCACGGGACTTTGCCAGAGGGGGCGTACAAGGTTAACTATTGCTTAATGCGACGAGGGATATAACCAGAACAAGCTATATCACCGTCAATTGGAAGAAGATGGATTTCGAGAAACAATAATGTTAGAGCAATGAAACGAACACCACCATCTGATTCTGAACCAATAAAACACTCCAACGTCAAATGCATACACCTACACATTTTCGCATGGCACCATAGTGTCACATGGCAACATTATAATTGGTTGAAAAACCAATCGTAATTATGATTGGTCAGAAAACCTATGGTGATCGACAAGCATAACAGCCATCGATAATCAATAGGTAACAATTTCATTTGCTCAAAAACTGAGAATATCATCCTATTCCCAACGTGGCAAGATGGGATTAACATTGGAGCATTATGGATGCAGATCCAACTTATACGCTAAGCTGTCACTCCTAATCAATTCCTAGCATCGTCCTTGTCATTTCCAATCAATTACTAGCACCTTCTTGGTCAAGGTCACATAGTTTACCTACAACGAATAACTGCCATATTATCCCAGTAGTATTATCTACACTAGATATGAAAGCAAAGGTACTCAGTCGACCAAGTGAAGAAAGTTAAAATCCGTATCATAAAATCCATATGCAACCCTCAATCTGTCACCATATCCAAACCCTTGATTAATCCTAGTCTCACATGAGCAGGGAAGAAAAGATGACAGGACATGACTAAGAAAGTGGCTGAAGGACTAAGCAGGAAAACTTAATCAGTTGAGAGAGCTAGAAGGATCACAGGAAAGACAACTTATGTTAAGCAGGCAAAGCAGTGGCAAATAACAGGAAAAGCTTAATTACATAGAAAATTGATTGCACGTAAAAGGCAAGACAGAATTATTGTGTGTAACACAAGCAGTTGTACCCATAGTTTGACTAAGATTAATCTTCCTTTTACGAACTCAAGTTATTTGTCACAAGGTCATTTTAAGGGCGTGTTTACCTCACATGAATGGGAAAGAGAAAGAGATAAGCGTTACCCTTTCCCATCTATTCAAGCGTTTGCTAACAAATTACAAATAGTAACTCATCGGGGCCCACGTGGAATTGGGAATGCCAATCCAATGCTAACTCACCCTTGGTATATATATTCCAATATGGCATTGTTTCCGGTTAATCATAATAAATCCCCAATTCAATCATACGCCCTTGTTCAAGCTAATAATTATTTAACAATACACGGTGACATTTTGATGATTAAACTGTTAAATTTCCTATTACTAAGTTTGGTAAACACTAAATGGGAACCGGATTAAGTCTGATTCCACTTCCGAAGAAACAAGTAAATGCTCAAAAGAAAATCAATTATCTTCAATCTTCATTTAATGGCTATGTAATCACGCCCCAAGCGTCTCAGGTAAAAGCGCGATACCACATACAGAATACTTAAAAACCTAAGTTATGGACCGACAACCTAAAATACCATAAAAGATTAGCCTCAAGTCAGATACACTTAAAACATTAAGGAATGAAGTGATACCTTGATTCGCTCATATTCCCTGATTGCAACATTTTTGGCATCCTCAGTTACCCTTATGGTTTCTTGTAACTCCTCTAGTTTGCGATTCCTGGATTTGTCGCCACCAAATATTTTCGACGATGCCACTTCAAGCTTTTCAGCCCTCAACTGCAATGAAGCTAATTCTGATAAAAGAGTCTGCACAGTCAGTAAAGCGCTTGAGCGATCTGAAAATGCACTGTTGGCCGCTAACATTAGCCCGAGATATTCATGGAGCGTATCCTGCAATACACATAACAGAATCATGAAAAAGGCAGGGCGAAAATTGCAAACAGAATCCTGCTCAAGTTACCAAGTTTGAGATTTAGCTTGCCACACAATTCTCAAGCTTTCCATTTATCAAAATCATAACGCCTCCAACTAGTTCAAGAGAATCAGCAATAAATGTGAACAGCATAATGCGTTATCTATGTATTGCGGCATTGCCTAATGACAAAGATTTGCAATTACCAAGTGTTTGACAGTCTGAGCATTCAATTCACGGTAGAATCTGCTCGCTTTGACAGCGGCAGTTGCCAGACCCTTCGTGTCTGCAGCACGGACTCTTTGGGCGTTACAAACAGCCTCCTCGTTCTCGAATTTGGTCAACTTAATAAATGCCAACCCTAATTCTCCCAATGTCTCTCCCATATCTTGTTGGGCTTTGACTAATGATTCAGCCTATCACCAAAAAGCCAAAAATCATTCTAGATTTCAGATATAGCACCAAAAGTAACCAATAACCATTCAAGATACTGCAATTGACATAAATCAACTGATTAATTATATAACATTTTGCAGATGCCATTATAACTACTGCAAAAACCGATGAGTTTCCTATCAGGTATTATCAATTACCTGCTGGGAAGCATTGCTGAGTTGTTGCTCGAGCTCGTGCATCTTCTCCTTCTTCTCCATGAACTCCTTATCCTCCTCGACCAACGGTGGCTTTGAGCCGCCCCAGTCGTTGGCCATCGACTGCCTCAGCTCCTTGAACAGCCTCAGCAAATCCCGCCCTCCTTTAGCAGGCTGAACCACCTCGTGTGGCGCCACCACCGCACTCTCACTGAACAGCTGCTTCGGCAGCTTCACCGCACCGTCCAGCATCCTCGACGCCACATCGGTGGTCGTCGGCAGGGGGCTCTTCCCCTGGGCCTGCAGGAACACCTTAAACTCGTCGCTCTTCCTGATCACCGGGTGATCCGCCAGCCTCCGCAGGTACTTCTCCAGCGCCACCCTCCTCTGCTCCACGAACTCCTGCTTCTGCATCACCTGGCTCTCCACCACGTGCTTGTCCGGCCTCGGCGGCACGAAGAATCCCCGGTACGACTCCGCCAGCCGGTCCGACAGCGTCACCACGTCGCGGAACCTTCTCCGGACGCTAAACTCCGATCCGCCAAACTCCGGAACGTTCGTCCTCGTCGTGACCAGGTACGTGACGTAGGTATGCCCCCCAGGGACGAGCGAATTCGATGTCTCCTGCTCCTTCTGAGGGTTCGACACCGTGATCTTGATGTACTCCGAGCTCGAAGACGACGATCTGGAGAACGACGCCGAATTGTCCGATCCCCGGCTGGGGCTTTCGACGCCGTTGAATTCTCCGGCGGTATCGGCATCGAAGGGGCTGAAAATTACGTCGGCGTAGGACGGAGGATCGAGATAGGAGCTGTCGGCGGCGGCGGCGCCGCCGGTGATATGTAAATCTCGGTACGGCGGGGGAGCGAGCAGGGGATCGGAGTCGGCCGGGGTCGCGACGACGGGAGCGGCGGAGGAGGACAGAGGGTGGTGGTCCGACAGACACGACATGGCGCTGCGGTAATTGGAGTGAGATTTGTCGTCGTTTAGAGGGTCGTCAAGGACGAGGCTTTCCATTCCGTCTTTGGAGGCGTAGAGGTGGGCTTCTTGAAAGCCCTGGTTCTCTGAATCCATCATCTTTCTGATTACGCCAAACGACAACAACAACTACTAAAAATTTAAAAATCAAAACTTTACAAAGAAGAAGAGAATTATGTTATGAAGAGGTTTTTGTTTGACATTTTAGGTGGCGTTTTGTTTGAGAAGAGTGAGAAAGTGTGAGGACCACTCTGTTTATGCAGGGGGGGAGAAGGCTATCGTGCGCCGTGAAGGGTGGGGGAGAAGGAGGACGACAGGGCCACCTTGGAGAAGACGCTCAAGGAAGAAGGGCCCGTGGTGGTTGGGTTTTCGTAGAACGATAAAATCGTGTTTTGTGATGGGTTTGGTTCGGTTTAATTTGGAGTTTATCTGGTTTTCCAGAGGATATTTTTGGGGTTTGAGTTTTAAGATTTTTTTTTCCTTTCAAGTGTCTGAAGTTTCAACTTTGCAAATGTTAGGTTTGGGGTTCTAAGGATCGGATACTTGATTTGATTTGTACAGTAAAACAACATTATTTTAATTACATAGTTTTTTATTATTATAATTTCAATAAACTTATTTTTACTATGTTGTTAAACGCAATTCAAGATAATGCAAAACTTGAAATGAACAAAACCTAATTACTGTGCTTAATTAAGGGTACCTTGGAAAATAATTTTAATATTACACATGATATGGAATTAATTACTTTACTTGCATAATTTGGCCAAATTTTTGTAAAAAAAATTATTTTATATAGAAACTCTTAGCCAAAATAAGTCATTATATCTATGCTTGTTGCTATAGTCATGTAGTAAGCAAGAGTTAGTTCCAAAGAGTTGAATAATATGGAAAGTGATGCATATAGGTATTTCTCGGACATTGTTTATATTGATTATTTTTCTTCATGAATCAAATAAATTTCATTAAAAAAAATTATTTAAAAAGGTAACGAAAAGAAAACAAGTTCCTTTTTGAACTGGTATGCAAGGTATAAAGTAATTTGTTGATATGTAAGTGATATACTTAATAGAGAATTTATAAAATCAGTCCAAAAAGTTAAGTAGGGATAAATTATTTTAATAAGAGCAAAACGCGGCAAAAAGATTTGAAATAAGTACATTAATGTGGTATTTGGTAAAATTTATAAAGCTCTCGCATGTTATAGTGATAAAAAAATAGCTATAAATTAAAAGTCTCATATGTTATAGTTCTCAATTTAAAAGTTATAATTCTAACTATATTTTTCAAACACCTTTTATAAATAATTAGACCAAAAGAGGTATTTAGGGAGAAACTATCATGAAAGAAATGCTAATATAATTTTTTTAAAGTAAATTAGGTAGTATATCACTTTTTTACTGTCATTATTTTTTTTTCTTTGATTCATATTGTTTTTTTAATCCAAAAAAGCTAAAATATTTTTAGATAATACAAGTTTGCCTAACCCATACTTAAAATATTTGTAATCGGTTATGTCTTTATATTTCTTTAAAGTGATATTTTTTAAACTTTTTCATAAAATTAATAAAAAAAATACCATAGAAGTGTATTCTCAAATTGACCCAAAAGAAAGAGAAGACAGGACCAATAAAGATTAAGCATGGCCCAATAACAACGCATCTTAAGGAAAAAAAAGAAAAAAATAATAGACTGATAAAAAAATAAAAGAAAAAAGAATTCAACAAACCCATCTTAAAAAGAAAATAGAAAGTTGAGATGTATATGGTATTTGAGACAATAGTTTAAACTATTTAGTTTAGATTTGAAAATTATAGTATGTAAAAACTTTTACTGTAAATTTTTTATTGTAGCATGTGAAAGCTTTATACTATTAACAGTCAAACTAATGGTTTGAATAATTATTTCAAACACTATATATAATGTTATATAAAGAGAAAGGGAAAAATAAAACAATAAAAAAAAAGTTTTGCATAAAAGTAATTGAAAGCTAGAGGGAAAAAATGGAATGACATTTGACACCATCTGATCTTTTATTTGTAGGTATGCATGTAACCATGTAGTGGATAATAGATAAATGCAACAAACAGTAGATAATAGAGAAAAAAATCATGAAAAAGCCTAAGAGAAAAAAAAAAGGAAGGAAAAGAAGAAGAAAATAGTAGGGTGTTTAACAGGATAGTTAAAACTGTTGATTAAAACTGCTTTTATTATAGCATGTGAGAGCTTTCCACTATAATGATTTTTTATTATTACTGTAGCATATAGAAGCTTTATACTATTGATAGCTGATAAAATAGTTTAGACTATTTTTATCAAACACCTTTTAAGAAATTGGCGCGAGAAAAAAAAGAAGCATGAACCAATAACGCCATCTTATGAAGAAAAAGTAAAAAAAAAAAATAGTGATAAGTTCAAAGGAAAAAAGATTAAAAAAAGAAAATACAGAGAGAATATCAGGTTATATAAAGAGAAAGGGGAAAAAAAAGGTTGCGGGAAAAAGAAAGAAATGAAATAAGAGAGCAAAAAAGATGCAAATGATATTTGCCATCCTTTGAAGTGAGGACCAAAAGTACATTCCCACTTTAACAAATGTGAAAGATAACTTGAATAAATAAATAATAAATAATGGACAGTTAAAAAGTCTTAACTATACATAAAAGCTGTCAAACATAAATTTCTTTACACTGAGAAGCTAGAAAACTAATCAGGGGCTTAATTAGAGTTAAAATTTGATAATAAATTAATAGTGCAATAAATATAAAAAATCTCATAGTCGTAAATATAATACTTACTTAGGATTGTATTCTAGTTTTGGATTGTATCCGAGTTTTGGTTTATTGAGTTTTTAAATTTAAAAGAATGGATTTAAGTTATCTATCTATATATATATATATATATGAAGTAATATGATATATTTAGAAGCAAAAAAAATCAATAGTGTAAATAAAACTTTTTAAAATACTACATACAAAATTTAAAATGACAAGCTTTTAAAGGACAAGGTGATAAATTTTAGGTCAAACTAAGGATATAAAGGAAAAGTTTAAAATATTATAGGTGGCATAAGAAATATATAAAAAAAAAATATCAAGGGGTTAAATATTAGACAAATGTGGGGTAAAACAGTAATTTTAAGAACTAAGTAAAGCAATTGGGCCTACAAGGGGAAGGGGGTGGGTCCTAGGGCTTTAGTTGGCTTCGTCACTGTTTAAGGTATGGCCTAACCCATAAATATTGGTGGGGTGGGCTGAGCCAATATTTATCGGCCCGTGGGCCAACCTGACACGATCCATGAAAATCGTGGGCCAAGCCAAGCTTGGGCTGAGCAGGGCCAATACATCTAGGCCCATTTTGGGCTAGCTCATCTCAGCCTGTGTAAGGCCCATATAGGCCAACAATTGGCCAGTACAACGAAGGTCCATTATGACCTAATTTCATTTAAATATATATATTTATTTTTTTCCATGTTTATTTACGAGTAAACATGGTTGAGTATGACATTCTCCAGTAGAAGGCCTCACACATCACATCATACAAGCTTTTTTATTTTTTTTAGTAATTTTTGTAAACGTCTTATAATAATTATAATGATTATACTCATTTTTCTTTATCAAGGTTTCGCCCCATTGGGTTTTTCTTAGATTGGCTTGTAATGAGGCAATTGTAAATAAAATATTCTTTTTTCATATTTCTATTGACTATTCAAATTTTTACATTTGTTAACTTGTTTAAAAACTCAAAAACAAAAAAAAAAAAAGATGAAAATTGCATGCTTTAGATTGGCCCATCTAAACTCATGTTGGACCAAGATGAGCCTACACATCCTAACTCTTCAATGGGCTCGAATAGACTAGCCCATTCAAGGCCAGTGTCATGGCCCAGCTTGGCCCATGGCATGCCCCAGCCTACCCCACTTAAAATTAACATGTGGTATGGGCTAGGTTAAAGTAATTCTTATTTGGACCATCCGGCCTAGCCCACTACCCATGTGGGCCTAATGAGAATGGGCCCATTCTCATATCTCTAGGGAGAAGAGAAAAATAGGAGGGGAAAAAAAGAGAGGAAAAAGAATAAAATCCATAGGTATAATTAGAATACTACAATAAATAATTTAAAATATAATATTTGTTTTTACTATTTTTAAAAGTTTTATTTGCCTTGGATAGCTTTGTAAAAATGTTGTACGGTACAATTTTTCTTGAAAAAAATACCAGAGTTATTTTTATATTTTAAGCAAATTGCTTTGTTAGTCCCCGAACTATTAAAAAGTGGCTCACTAGTTCCCGTTCTCTTTTTTTATAGCTTAAACGACCCTAAACTTAAAAAAAGTGTAAGAGTTTGTTTAAAAAATCAATTAGAACTTAAAGTTAGAACCTAAACACTGTACATGTGAAAGCTTTTACACTGCAGCAAACTAAACTTATTATTTAAACGTGCTTCCCAAACGAATTGTAAAAGAACGAACTTACCTGATGTCCTTTAATTTCCCCCCATTTTCTTGGTCACATGCCAAGCGCAGGACCTAATATCAGAGGTATTCTAGTAAAATAACAATCTTTGTTATATTTTAAATAAAAACTATGCCAAAATCAAAATAATAAATACCATTCAAAAACATAAATTAAACTAAAATAATAAGATAATAAAAAAAGCATTTGGAAAAAAAAAACCATAACCATCTATGTACAACCCTCAAAACTCACGTCCCGCCATCCACCTAGACCACCAAAAACCAAAACCCTCCCTCTAGCGCCCCCTATTACTCCCTATGCCGTCTCTCTCTCAAACCCATCACCGTCATCATCTTATTATCATTATCATCATCATCATCGTCGTCATCTCTCTCAGACTCTGCCGCCAACCCACCGTTGCTCATAGCTACCTCGAGTCATCACTGCTACCTCAACTGGAAACCTATCACAGCTCCATCGAGATCCCCTCCATCATGATCCTCTCTGTCGAAGCCCCAAACCAGTTGCGATTTGGGCAGGCCGAAGATGGCCGGTAGTGGTGGTGAAATTGAATCAATCCTCTTATATTTGTTTGCTTTGATTTTTTTTTTAAATGTTTGCTTTGATGCTTTGATTTTGATTTTGATTATTATTATTTTTTGTATGAGAATGTTGTGGAATTGAATTTTTTATTGGTATGGTTTGAATGATTATTGTTAGTATGACTATTTCTTGTCCGCGAAGCTTGTGGTGGCTTGCCATAAGGGTGGGTAGGAAAGATCAAAGGGAGGGTGGCAGGGAGAAAGCTCGCCAGGGTATTTTTGATTTTGTTATTTGGTTTTGATTTTGGTTTTGGTCTGAATTTCTAAATTTATGGGGTTTGGTAGTGGAGATTAAGGGTGCGTTTGGTACGAGTATTTGAGTAGAGTATTTGAATAAAGATTTAAATTTTTGTGAGAGAAATTACTGTAGCAAAATGATTCAAACCGTAATTTGAAAACACAAACAAACACACCCTAAAAGGGTGGCAAGAATAGGGTTGAATGTTTGGTAGTTTTAGGCCGGATTCGAGGAAGATGAAATTATTTTATTTATTATTTGTCTTTTAGTTTTGTTAAGTAGTTGTTGATTTGATCAGGGCATTTTGATCTTTTTGAATTAAATGGTGATCGCTTGACGATTACGTGACCGAAAAAAAAAAGAAAAATTAACGGACAACAGAAAAGTGCGACCTTTTATATATATATTTTGAGTTCGGGCCGTTTGAGCTAAAAAACGACTTATAAATTATCTTTTTAATAGTTTGGGACCCACGCAGCAATTGGAGAAGAGAATTACCAAACACGGCCATTACCTGACAAGTTGGTAAAACCGAGCGCGGCGTAAGCTGATTCAGATTCAAGTAGCATCCAAACGCTCGCATCGCACTAGGTTTTTCCCCTTTTCCCGGTCCAACAATCCAAACTGTCTCCCTCTCTCCCTTCCTCGTTTCGTAAGCAACAGTAACATTGCCCTTGGTTTTCATTTTCCGAGAAAGGAAAAAAAAAAAACTCCAAGCCTTCTCCTCTCATGGCGTCCAAGTTCGGCCTAGCTGGTGGCCTGCCGGAGCGCCGCATCCGGCCCATTTGGGACGCCATTGATTCTCGGCAGTTCAAGAACGCCCTCAAGATCGTCACCTCTCTTCTCGCTAAGAACCCTAACTCTCCTTATGCTCTGGTACTTGCTACTTTTCCTATCTTAGTTAGTTGTACTCCAAATCTCTGCAATTCGTTGTTTTTGCTTTTTTTATTGGTTATGGTTTATCCACTTCTGAGAGATTGGGGAATTTTTCTTTTTCTGGTTGTCTACATCCAACAATTTGGAGTAATTTTGTCAAAAGTTTCGTCAAAACGACGTCGTTGAGATGGAGCTATTAGAGCTAGTACTGCATTTGTTAATCATAGAAGGTCTAAAGAATTCGCTTGTTATTCATGGATTTTGTTGTTAATTATTTTGCTAGATTCTTGCACAAGTTTTCGTTCTTTTAATGCATTTATGTGGGAATGAGAATGTTTATATAGTTTTTTTTTTCTTTTTTTGTAGGCACTTAAAGCTCTAATCTTGGAAAGAATGGGGAAAGCTGAAGAAGCATTATCCGTTTGCTTAAATGCCAAAGAGCTTTTGTATAATAACGACTCCGTATTAATGGATGACCTCACTCTTAGCACCCTGCAGATTGTTTTCCAACGGCTTGATCACCGTCAGTCCGACTCTTATTGCTTAGAATTATGTTTTATGGAAATGGGTTTGGCATAATTTTATGTTGTCTTTGTGATTCTCTTGTAATCAGTGGATATGGCTACTAGCTGTTACGAATACGCATGCGGGAAGTTTCCGAACAATTTGGAACTGATGATAGGTCTTTTTAACTGCTACGTTCGGGAGTACTCGTTTGTTAAGCAACAACAGGTTGGTGGGTGTCCTTGTGTTTACCAAGTTTTCTAGTGGTGGTTGATGTTGTTTTGAATTAATGTCTATTTTTTTGCCACTCTTTTCTAGATTTCCGTGTTTTGTTCTCTTTCTGTTTGCTGATGTATAGTTGTTTTCCTTAACTTTAATTGCAGACAGCTATCAAGATGTACAAACTTGCTGGTGAGGAGAGATCTTTGCTCTGGGCGGTTTGCAGTATCCAGTTACAGGTTCCTCCAACTTTCTTTGTTCCCTTCAAAGTTTGTTAGGACTTGGTTATTCTGTTTATTCCAAATTCTGGTTACCTGAAGTGACATTATTTCGTATCAGATGACCTCCCCCCAGGAAAAAAGGAAGAATTACAAAGTAAATGAGAAAGTGAGACAGTGCAAAATTTGTGTATACAAGTTAACACATTTTTTTCTTAAATATATAATATATGATCTGAATGTGGTTTTAGTTTTAGTTTCTCATTTACGTGCTCGTGACTTGTGAGTGGTGCTTAGTTTTGCTTTTGAGCGTCAGCTAAGTGTTGTAGTGTAGTGCCCCCTAGTTTGGATTAAAAGAGTTTGACATGCGGTTAAGTTCAAGTGGCTCTGTGACTGTTCATATAACTGTCGTTCAATACCAGCCTAAGTGTAGAAGCCTTATCTATCAGATGGTTTAGGGTAGAGTGAAGATCTTGTTTGGTTGGTTCTAACACATGTCTGCCATTGTGAAAGATATTTGAGTTGGAGTTTTTTTTTTTTTTTAAATCCCAAAAATTCCCTGAACCTTCTGAGCGCACTTGAATTAAAAACTGGAGGCTGGAGCCCCTGACAAACGTATATTTGAGTCCCCTGCCCTGTCAATGTACGCTTCTGACCTAGAATGATTTTGATGAGTCTTGACAATTTCCAGGGAAAACAAATACTACTAAGATGAAACTTTCCAAATGGAGATATCTTTGTTAAGCTTTCGTACTGTTATTTTCTGTTTTAATTTATTTTAAGGCCATGCTTTCAACTTATTTGGGTTGAACTTTCATAAGGTGCTTTGCGGAAATGGGGAAGAGAAGCTCTTGCTCTTAGCTGAAGGTTTACTTAGGAAGCATGTGGCCTCCCATAGTTTGCACGAGCCTGAAGGTATTCATGATATTGACAAGGGCTTGTTTCTGTAGTATTATCATGTGTTGTTTATTCCCATACTAAAAGCTGGAATTACCGTAGCTCTTGTGGTTTATATCTCTGTATTGGAGCGACAAGCAAAGTATGGTGATGCTTTGGAAATTCTCTCTGGGAAGTTAGGATCACTGCTAGTGATTGAAGTTGACAAGCTACGAATACAGGTATTTTGGGGGGATTTAACAATTTAAATCATCAATATTATTACTTCTTTGCAGACATTTCATGTTTCAGCATTTATACATTGTTATATGAATTTAGCTTCTCTTTCTCAGATCAACTTGTCTATAGCAGTTTGCTGATTTATGGGACAAAACGCTGATTCTTCCAATGACTAACTTGCTTTTGATTCAAAGGATGCATATATCTCTTATTTAGATCTCTTACTGGTACCTTTGTTTTGCAAACATAGTGTTGGCTCGTCACCACTCACATAAATAAATATTGGTTCAAATTCTCTCTACCTCATGAAGGTCTTTTTTAAAATTGCCGAAGTCGGTTTTTAATACTTAAAAATCTTGTTTGCTAGCCTTATCAACTTGTGAAATTTGACTTCAAGTTGACAGGGAAGGCTTCTTGCTCGGGCAGGTGATTACTGTGCAGCTGCTGATGCATTTCAGAAAATTTTAGAATTAAGGTAGGCTTTCGCTCCAAAAACAAAAGAACTCAGATATGCGTGTGGAAACTCTTCTTCTTCTTTTTTTTGGCCACGGGAGCAATTGGCTTACAATTATTCCTTGACAATTAATGGCTGTTCTTTACTAGCTACTATATGGCCAATGCTTTTGTTAATCATGCTGATTTTAAGCATGAACATCAGTGTCCCTTTTGTCTTTTCATGCCCCATTATTATTTTTCCTATCTAGTTCCTTTTTTCTTCTTGTTCATTTGTTGAATAATATGCTCCTTAGTGCAGTGTTACTACGCTTTGCCTTTGATTTCCATAGACTATTAATTGAAAATGATGAACTTTGATTTGGTAGAAGGGTGAAATAGTTGTCATTTTAGCCTCAGGCCTGGAGTTTAATGTTATCATTGTTATTTATAACTGCTTCTTATGCTCTTTACTTTTGTTATTTTCCATTTTTATCGCTCATTTTTTGCCTCATTGGGCAGCCCTGATGATTGGGAGTGTTTCCTAGATTATCTTGGCTGCTTGCTGGAAGATGACGGGTACTGGTCTAATAGGGCCATGAATGATCCCATTAATCGTTCAAAATCTGTTGATTACAAGATTTCACACTTGACGGATGAAGTGGTGCGTATTTCGCACATAGTAGATGTTAATTGATAGTTTTGCTTTCCTTGCTCTTTTAGTCCCTTTTTCTTTTTCCTAGCAAAAAATTATGATGTTATAGTTGTATATTTACTTTTGCAAGTTGAATGTGCAGTTTGATTCTCGGATATCAAATGCTTCAGCTGTTGTGCACAAGCTACAGGAAGATACTGATAAGAATTTTATAAGGTGTCCGTACTTGGCAAATATTGAAATTGAAAGGAGGAAGCACTTGCATGGAAAGGGCAATGATGACAAGTTAATGGAGTCGTTGATGCAATATTTTGCTAGGTACTAAATAAATTTCACATCTTGTTTATAATTCTCAATGAGTTTACATACAATCTTATTTTAACTTGTTACTAGATAAGTCCAACTCTAATCATTTCTCTTCTGTAAAAAAAAAAAAAAAAAAACACTTATCATCTGTCTACAGTCTACCTTATCTGCTGTATGACATCTTCTTGAAGGTTCTAGAAGTTCTAGCCAGCTGTTTCAAACTATAGTCTGGTCGACATTCATACAATTTTCTGCTGTATATGAATATATTGATTTTTTTTTTCCTCCACTATGCTGGCATATGACATTTTTGATTTTATGAACTCAGGTTTGGTCATTTGGCCTGCTCCACTTTAGATGTTGAAATGTATCTTGATGTCTTAAGCCCGGAGAAGAAGATAGAATTCGTCGACAAGTTAGAAAAAGCTTACAAGTGCGTTTCTACAGTTCCAACAAAAGTGCTTGGACAGTCAATTACATTCTTAAAAATTCAAGAAGTGATGGGAAACGTGTTTGAGCTTCCTATCTCGGGTGGGTTGTGGAAACATGCAAGAATTGGTTTTACATCTTACTTTATTTGTCTGCTTTAATTATATGGTGGAATCCATTTGGAGATTATATGCTAGCCTTGCATGTGGCAACATCCCATTGGATCAATGGACAAACATTGGGATAAAACCTGGTGGCTGGTCTTGAGATTTTATTACTAATATGCTTTGGCACATTTAATATATGTCTTTGGAGAGTTTGTCAATTTTATTGTGAATTATTTATATATCTGTTGTTTCTGGTATTGTCAAATGTTTTACAGTGAGCAATGATATTTATTTGCCTATTTAATTTTGACTCTTAGTTTATTCTTTTGCAGAACTTGAGGTCCGTGCTGTTAAAATGGCAGAACTTTATTGTCAAAACCTTTCACTTTCAAAGGATTTGGATCCGCAAGAGGGCATGCATGGTGAAGAGCTGTTATCAATGTTGTGCAACGTATTGATTCAGGTATGCTATCTACAATATTATTTTTCTATGAAGAACTTATAAGTTTAGATGGTTTACATGCTTCTAGTTTTAAAGCTGGTCTCATATAGAGCTTTTATAGTTATTCTGGCGCACTAGGCATGTTGGCTATCTTACTGAGGCAATTATGGTCCTGGAGTTTGGCTTAAATATTCGAAGGTGAGGACTTGTTTTCGCTTTGCTACCTTTGGCTGTTAACTTGCTAGTTGAATTCGCCTTAAACTTGACTATCTGATTATATTTTGCAGACATGTATCGCAGTACAAGATCTTATTGCTGCATTTGTATTCTCACTGGGGTGCCCTTTCATTAGCACATCAATGGTAATTTTATTGGTTATGTAGCATTTTGGTAATTATTATGCTGTGTCTTAAAGTTTTAAGTGTAAGAGGAGCCGTATTTTCTTTTTCTGTTAGGTTTAAATCGCTGGATGTCAAAAACATCCTGACGGAAACTGTTTCGCACCACATTTTACCCCAGATGTTGGTTTCTCCACTGTGGATGGATTTAAATAATCTGCTACAAGATTACCTTAAGTTTATGGACGACCACTTCAGGGAATCTGCAGATCTGACATTTCTTGCTTATCGCCATAGAAATTACTCAAAGGTATATAAGATTTCTATGTTGTTTGTGCGTTTTTAAGGCCTCATGTTATTTGCCAAGCAAATATGTTAACATATGATTTTTAGGATTTATTTTTATTTGTCCTTCTGAATATCAAAATATGCCAAATATGAAAGGATTCATTAGTTTGAAGCAGTCTAGTATTACTACGTAAATGTAAATGAATAATATTTCAAGAGGTACAAATTTAGATATTATGTTGTTGGTATAATACAAGGATATTGCGACTATGGTCCTATGGAAACCATGGGATTTATATGTTTTTATATTGCAGGTGATTGAATTTGTTCAGTTCAAAGAACGGCTTCAACACTCGTATCAGTACTTAGTTGCAAGGGTTGAAGCGCCCCTTCTGCGGCTAAAGCAGAATGCAGATAAAATTGAAGAAGAAGAGGTAATTTGTTTGCAACTTAAGCATTGCACTCCTTGTGTTATACTGTTATGAACTCAAATTGTAAACGCCATTTTGATATCTTCTCCTTAGGCTGTCCTTGAAAGCTTGAAATGTGGGATTCACTTCCTTGAACTCTGTAATGAGATTGGATCTAAATCTTTGACCTTCAATGAAGATATGCAGTCACGGCCGTGGTGGACCCCAAGTTCAGAAAGAAATTATCTTTTAGGTCAATAATACATGCTCTTTGTCTCCAATGTTAATTGCCTGTGAACTGTAAAGGAGAATTTTTACTTCCTTTTCTTTTTGTAGATTTTATGGGATTTACGTGATAATTTAAGTGAAATTCTTCTCATTTCAGGCCCTTTTGAAGGAGTTTCGTATTGTCCTAGAGAAGTCTTGGTATGCCATATATTCTGCTTATATTTTGCATTTAATTTTTTAGTTGTCCAACAAACTTGTTTAAAAAAAGTCTTCTTTTGCTCAACAATGTTATTTATTTATCTTGTTATGCTTCATATTTTATTTAACACTTTCTCCTTTGCTTTCTTTGTTGTGAATTTTCTTCTCCGGTGGCACAAAACTAGACCAGGGAAAGGGAAGCTAATGTACGAAGTGCTGTTGAGAGGAAATCACTTCTTCCTCGGATGATTTACCTGTCAATTCAGAGTGCTTCCGCATCAGTCAAAGAGAATTTTGAGGTCAATGGTTCAATTTCTGGCTCTAAAATTTTCTCAGAACTGAAGATTTTGCTCGAGCGTTATGCAAAAATGTTGGGATATTCTTTTAGCGAGGCAATAGAAGTTGTTTCGGGTGTCTCTGGTGGTCTAAAGTCTTCTGAGGTATGAATTCATTTTCTGTTGATTAATGAAATGCATGCATCATTCACTAGCCTTTTAGAGTTGGTAATTTATCATGCATCAGTATGTTGGTTTACAAAACATTGTCTGCATATCCACAATCATGTTATGAAATAGTTGGTTTGACTTATTTACATGGGCTTCATAAACAGTTAAACTATTGTATTCATCAGTTTGTTTACTTTTTGAACCACTTCTGTGAAGCCAATTGCATTATTTCATGATAGTCATTTCAAGAACATAGTTCAGGTTTCTATTTTCCAGTCGTGCTTTCTAGTCCAAGATTTGGGTTCAAGTGAATTGCCTCATAAAAAAATTGCACCTAGCATATATTGGATGATAAGCACTTTGGGCAAGGTTTTGTCGTCACATATACAATTGACTCTGATATAATTGCAACAGATAAGATAGTTGTTGTCTTGAGTTTATAGCTCTTTTAGGTTGTGTAGTCTAAATGTTTGGAATTTATCTTGATCTAAAACTAACATTTGAATTTGTTATAGGTATTTGGATCAGACTTGATTGATTGGTTGAACTTTGCTGTGTTTTTGAACTCATGGAACTTGAGTTCCCATGAACTTGGTGGGGCGTATGGAGATGGAAATCAGTCGCAAACTTGGCAAATTGTAAATTCTTTGCTGGAGAAGTATATTATGGAACAGATGAACTTGATAGGGCCTTCAATTAGCTCTCCTTGGAATAGTTTTCCAATTCTAGTGCAGTTGGTTACCGAACCATTTTCTTGGCATGGTCTTGTGATTCAAGCTTGTGTCCGTTCATCTCTTCCATCTGGCAAAAAGAAGAAGAAAACTGGGCCTTCAGATCTGTCATCTCTATCTCATACCTGTGATTCGGTCCTGTCTTTATGTAGTACACTAGAAAATCTTGTGAAGGGACTAAAAGAGATCATTAACAGACCAGAGGATGAGAAATTAGAATCTTTTCTCTCCTCTTTTCAGAAGAAAGAAGAGGAGGGCCCTGGACGGGTGTTCCAGATTCTAGAAACTCTAGCTTCATCTGTAAATGACATCGACCTTGGTGAGCGGATCTCCCAAGCACTGAAGTCGTGGAGTCATGTTGATGTCGCGAGGAAAATAGTGACTGGGAAATGTAGGGTATTGGCTGAATTTCTTCAGATTTGCGAGTCAAAGTTGAAGATGTTGCGGGCACTAAAACAGCAAATAGCTCAATTCTAAAGGGTGCTTGTCTTGGTGTTTTGGAAGATAATGAGATCTTGTTTTGGTTTATGTTTTGTTAGCACTTCTCTCTATAATTAAACCACTGCCCTTGGCAGCCTGCTGTATTTCTTGGCCTCCATGGTTGACCGTTGGTTGGTAAATCATCGATTTCGGTAGGGATTGTTTCGTTTGTTTGTCCCCTCTTGTGTAATCTTTTGCCCTACAATGTACATTGAGAAATCGTAATTCTTTTCCATTTTCCCTTTTTCCCCTTTGCGGAGCATGATTGAGATTAAATACAGGCTTGGAGCTTTGTACTGCTGAGCACAAATTTTGGCAATGTATTATGTTGTTCTCAAGTTAAAAAAGATTTTTCTGAAGGCACTTTACCCTTTATTCCTATGACATGCTCAAATCGTTGGATGTCTTTTTTGGTAGATTGTATCCTTTGTAGGTGCCGAGAAAATTGTGTGACAATGTTTGAAAGATCCTCCCTTGCTTTGTAGGTCTATATTTATTATTTTGTGGGCGTCAATGAATGGTTCAAATCGTAGGCCTTTAGTCTTGGAGGAGAGTCCAAGAATGGATTTCGGCGTTGAAATTGAGCTGCTCAGATGCCTCTTAAAAGTGGTTTGCATCCTTGCACCATCAACGCGACAACTATAACTACATCTTTAACTTTGATTTTGCAACGTTAACGTACAAACAAGGGGAATTCTGTAGTAGAGGGAATTAAAAAAAAAAAAAAAAAAAACACTAGCAGTGGGATTGTCATAAACCTGTCATATTATTTATCAAGTTCTATTTAATTACCATTTTTTAAAATTATGGTATTGTCCGACGGTACAAAACTTTTATTTTAATGCGATGTTTTTTCACACCTTACCATAAATTTCTTCTTTCAAATGATGGACTTTTGTTAGATCTTTCAAGGAGAGCTTGCTTTCTCATAATAGATAAGAGATGAGAAGCTGAACATGATATTTATTCAACATAATATTGATATTAGAAAGAAAGACGTAACAATAGTTAAAATAACTAAAATTTCTTGATGCTCCCTTTTTAATAAATGTTATATTACACTTTTAGAATGCCCAAATAAATGTGCGTAAATAAAATACCTATATGATAAAACATGTGGTGAATATGTTTTTGCATATTAAGGGAACAAAAGGTAATGAGACAAAATGAAAACACCCGTCTGAAGTCGGTGAGCAGGTTACCTAATTCATGTTATTAGGAATTTGATATTGACTTGCAAGTACTACTTTTTCACATAGTTTGAAGGCAAATTAACCAAGTAGTATGTTGTGACGGTTAATTATATAATTGTATCTCATAATTTTAATTTTTTTTTTTATTTTTTTTGTTTTTAAAAACTATAAAAGTATCTTTTAAATTTTAAAAACATATTTCAATTTTAACCCTATGAATAGAAAAAATTGGTAAAACAACATGACTATCCTTAAATAGTTTTGCACAATACTTTGTATATTAAAAACATTAAAAAATTCTAAAACAAAATATTAAATCTCTAAACAAAAGATCTTAAGTTTTATGATTTTTTAAATTTTAAAATATTTTTTAACAAAATTTTTTAAAAATAAACATATATTTTTATAAACAAATTAGGTTTAATTAAAGGTATTTTTACTTTACCTCCATGTTTTTCAGTTGAAAAATCTGTGAGGGATAAAATTGAAACAAGTTTTTAAATTTAAATGATACATTTGTAGTTTTTTAAAAACAGATGAATAAATTAAGAAATAATAAAAACTAAGGGGTATAGTTATGTATTTAATCTTTTTTTTTATTTTGATATTAATTATTTCTTTCATAGTATTAATAATAGAAGATCTCGGATACTTAATTCAGATTGATCAATACATTCTTTGTGAAACAAATAATTTTTATAAGTAAAAGAAAAAAAAATCACTTGATAGAATGTTTGATTTCCTTCAGTAGATACCATATTTAAAATTCTAATAGAACTTAATTACTTGTATGTAAGTTTTAATCATTTCATGAAGTAGAGTCCATTTCTACTATGTTGAAGTATACGAGGAAATAAAATATTAATTTCCTTGGAATAACCTCTAATTTTCATCGCATAAACTAAGCATTGCAAAAAGCAACAAAATAAAAAGAATATTTATCGTTTTCGCACCTTATGTTTTAGGTGAATTCTATTATACCTTTAGTTTTTGATTTTATAGAATATATATATTTTGATATAATATACAAATCTATATCTTAACTCAGTTAATAATTAATTTTGATGTTTAAAATGACTAAATTATCTTTAAATAAAAGAAAAAAAATTAATAGTTCGTGTGGTGTGCGGATTCAGAATGATGTGGTTTAAAACTTTATGGTTTGAATTATGGGTTCCAAACTGTATGGTGTAAACGGTAGTTTTAAACTAGTGTTTGGAATATAAAAGTTTAAAACAAATAAAACATCATATCAAGTTTAAAACAAGAACTGGTGTTTAGAAAACTATGGTTTATAAAAAAAAATGAGAATGAGAATAGTTTTTAAAACGGTTCAAACCGTGTGAACTTGAGAGAGGATAAAGTTTGGATTTTAGGGTCTTGGCTATTTTAAAACTGCTTTCATGATTTGAACTGATCTTAGTTATTACTCTATCAAACGCTTATTTGAGTTGCCTTTAAGGTTTTAATTACCTTAAAAAGTTTTGAACCTACGTAACAAATGGCCTATAAAACTTAAAAAAGAAGAAGAAAACAAAAACAAAAACAAAAACACTTATTTTTTAAAGTATTCTATATAATTTTTGAAGTAAAAAGCTTTAGTATAATGTTTTTTTTATAAAATTTTTAAAGTTTTTTTTATTTTTCAATTTAAAAGTATTTTAGGTAATTTATTAGGTCAATATTTAAGATTGATGGGGAAGATATAATGTTTGAATAAATCTAAAATATGAGGTATAAAAAGGTAAATAATTTAAAATAAAAAACAAAAAGAAAACTTCAGTGCTTATATGATCTCACGACACGAAGAATATCTGATTTTTTTTTTTTTTGGGGTCTAGATCGGATGAGTCGAAAGTCCACCAAAAACAACTGAGCTGATGAAAAAAAAAGTGGTTGTTTTACAAGAACTAACGTTGTTAATTTTCTTTCCTCTACCAAATCAAACCAAAATTCAACCTGACCCTAACCTTCCTACGGTGACCATCATTTCAGAAACACAAGAAGAAAACGTCTAAAAAAGCAGAAGCATGACACAGCTATAGAAAGTGAAACATTCATAGTAATGCTCGTCTTGCTCCAAAGGGCGTTATAGGATCTTGGATTGTTGAGCTAACAATTGATCTGGCATTTATTGGCCAATCATCAGACGATTTTTTTTTTTTTTTGGTCAAATTATATGCAAGCGTTGGAGATAAACTAGGGGAAAAGACTAATATGAATTTTTCCAGATACCATCTGTTAATTTTTTAAACGAAAATTTATACATAAAGAGTATTGAGCATTATTTAAAGCGCATTTGTTTCATAAATTTGAATAGAAAATTTTGGCTTATTATTTTTGTTTTGATAAGAGAAGACACCGTAAAAAACTTGAATTGTGGATCCAACCCAAAAACCTAACCGATTATTTGTAAACAAAGTTCAAATGAATTCTTCAATGCCTGCAATATTATCTTTTCTAAAGCTTAAATGCGTATTTTTTGGTTCTGATTTATCAAGTAAAGTAAAGCTTTCTACGTTGTAGTTATAAGACTTCCAATCTTGACTAATACAGCCATAGAATATTATACTTGAGTTAAAGATATCAGATATAATATATGGATTACTGGGATATTTCAAAGTTGCAGTTAATAATACTCAAAACACACAAAATTTTCATCGAAATAACAAGTGATGGTGCAACATAGTGGGTGCACCAAATCCCCTTTATGGTTGGACTAGATGTCCTAAAATCTCAAGTGTCATTTTTTGACTCAAAACCTAATTTTCCAAGACATGACTCTGATTTTAAAATATTATGTCTGGTCTTCTTCCTTCCCGCTTTATCTTAGCATGCATATCTGCACCCTATAGGTCTATGCTCACACATAACCACCATACTTAACAAAGGAGCTGAGAAAGCAATGGAGACTTTCAAACTCAGTGTCAAGCCTTTCTCCTCTAGCCTCTTATTTGCCATCTTTGGTTTGCTTGCTTTTCTAGCTTCTTTTGCAGATGCGGAAACTCACTATCACCAGTTTGTTGTATGTCCTCAAATTCAGCGTCTCTTAGCTAGCGTTTCTCTACAATGATGTAGTATCCGTTTGAAAACATTCCTTTTTCTGTTGTTCTGAAATTAGGTTCAACCGACCCCAGTGACGAGGCTGTGCAGGACTCGGAACAGAATGACAGTCAACGGGCAATTTCCCGGACCAACATTGGCAGTCAGAAATGGAGATACCCTTGTGATCAAAGTTATAAACAGCATACGTGACAACGTTACCATCCACTGGTAAAAACTCCATGCATCCATATTGCTCATGCACAATAAACCGATTACTTGTCAAGATGGCCAAACAAATAATTTACTCTTAGTTTTTTTCTCTTTTCGATCAAAAGAAGATTGAATGATCCCATGAAAAGTTTTGGCTATAGAATTTCATATAGGCGATTAAGAATTAGAACCGAGTCTTACAGAACCCCATAAAAAGTTTATCCGTATAAGAATGTCAGGACTTAAAAAGTATTCTGAGTTACATTTAGCAACTTACTATAGTTGAGGTGTATTCAACTTAAATGACACTAGTAATTTTGATGTCGATAATTAACTATCGTCATTTTTTTATCCGTTAGGCATGGAATTCGTCAGCTACAGAATCCATGGGCAGATGGACCTGAGTATGTTACTCAATGTCCCATCCAACCAGGAGGAACCTACACATACAGGTTCACAATTGTAGACCAAGAGGGAACATTGTGGTGGCATGCTCATAGCAGATGGCTCAGAGCTACTGTTTATGGAGTTCTCATAATCTATCCCAAATTGGGCTCTCCATATCCCTTCCATGTGCCCAAAAGAGAATTTCCAATTCTTCTTGGTAACAATTGACCACTTGATATGTGTTCGTTTCCAATTATTTTTCCTATCCTCACTTGACCTTCTCAAAATTCTCTCTTAAACAAGTTGTGGTAATTGACAGGGGAATGGTGGAACAGAAACCCCATGGATGTTCTGAGGCAGGCACAATTCACTGGAGCAGCACCAAATGCGTCTGATGCATACACCATCAATGGTCAGCCTGGTGATCTGTATAGATGCTCTAACAAAGGTTTGCCAAAACTTCCCTTTTAACACTTTAAGACTAGACCTTAAATTTCTGTTTGGTCTTTAGAGATTAGCCTTGTTTATTTTCTGATAACATATTTTCCATGCAGAAACTGTGAGATTTCCTGTGGAATCAGGGGAGACAATCCTCCTAAGACTTATCAACTCTGCACTCAATCAAGAACTCTTCTTCGCCATTGCCAACCACAAAATGACTGTTGTGGCAGCTGATGCTGTCTACACAAAGCCTTTCACAACTCAGGTCATTATGATTGGACCTGGTCAGACAACAGATATCCTCCTTACTGCTGATCAGAAACCGGCAACCTACTATATGGCAGCAACGGCCTATCAAACCGCTCAAAATGCTGCTTTTGACAACACAACCACCACCGCAATCCTCGAGTACAAATCTGTTTGCAAGAAAGGACAACAACCTTCAAGACCAATCTTACCACCATTACCAGCATTTAACGATACAGCCACTGCAACTGCATTTACTGCAAACTTCAGAAGTCCTTCCAAGGTCGATGTCCCTATAAAGATAGACCATAACCTTTTCGTCACAGTAGGTTTTGGATTAAACAACTGCACGAGTCCTAATAGCCCCCGTTGCCAAGGGCCCAATGGAACTCGTTTTGCTGCAAGCATGAACAACGTCTCTTTTGTATTCCCAAGAAGGACCTCCCTAATGCAGGCTTACTACCAAGGCATACCTGGTGTCTTCACCACTGACTTTCCTCCAGTTCCACCTGTGCAATTCGATTATACCGGTAACGTGCCACGGGGGTTGTGGCAACCATCTACCGGAACTAAGCTCTACAAGTTAAAGTACGGTTCTAGCGTACAAATTGTATTGCAGGACACAAGTATCGTCACAACAGAAGACCACCCGATGCATCTTCATGGATACCATTTCTATGTTGTTGGATCAGGTTTCGGAAACTTCAACCCGCAAACAGATCCTGCCAAGTTCAACCTAATTGACCCACCACAGAGGAATACCATAGGAACTCCTCCAGGTGGCTGGGTAGCCATCCGATTTATAGCAGATAACCCAGGTAAACATTCTTGTGTCTTTATACGGGTGAAGAAATGCTTCTAAGCTCATTCTCATCACTACCAAGTAGAGATTTTAGTCACTAACTCCTGTTTTTTGCTCAATGTCCACAACAGGAATTTGGCTGATGCACTGTCATCTTGATGCCCATGTCGTTCTGGGTTTGGCGATGGCTTTTCTTGTTGAGAATGGAGTTGGAGCATCAGAGTCCGTGATACCTCCGCCTGCAGATCTACCCAGATGCTAGATTATTAATACAGAGGCACCAGCTGTTAAATTCAAACGAACCGTTCGAAGGATTGTTGTTTTCTCGTGTGCTTTTGATTTTATGTATTTGTTGTGCTGAATTTGACGCTGTTAGTTCAATTATATGGTCCATCTGGACTCTTATGTTGGAACCTAATTGGCCCACGTGGAGCGTTCAACATGAACATAAACCGCCTAACGGTTATTTCGACAATTAACCATCCTCAACCGTTTAAAACCGTGTGATGGTCACGGTTATAAGAGTGAATATGGATTTTGGTCCCTGGGCATACAAACAATTAAGAAAATTTTATTATACCATAAAGGAAGGTTTGTGAGTGCTCAGAAACGCAAAACAACGTTGCAAAAGTCCGGCATCGGTCCAAGTCACATAACACAAATGTCAATGGCTGGAGGTAATTCATGATCCTATATTTGCTTCCATTTTATTGTTTTGGGTCGTTATAAATGTTAGAAACAGCCCTTACATTTGGTATCTGAGCACAAAAACGCCTCTGCCTTGCTGTTGGAATTACTCCATTTACAAAGTTTACGTAAAATTTTTTTGGTGATTTCGGGTTTTTAAATTTGGAGTTTTTAATCAAAACTAAGGTTAGAAATCATTGGATAATTGGATTTCTAACAATTTTGTGATTTAATACGTTGAATTTGATGCCTTGAAGGTAAAAATATTGTCGGGTTTGATTTTGGGTTGAAGGCGGGTCGAAACTGGGTCAGACGACCCGGCTGAAAGAAGAAGACGACTCGAAATGACATGTCATTTTCTTTAGTAAAAAACGACACATCGTTTGGAGTTTGGGAAGCAACTCGGCCGTACAAAACGACATGTTGTTTTTGCCATCTAGACAGCAAACAACACGTCGTTTTTGCCAAGTTAGGCCTACTGTCAACATAAGAAAGCGACACTTTGTTTTTTCATTTTAAGGAAAAACGACATGTCGTTTGATGGGCACAAAAAAAATAAATAAATAAAAAGAAAAAAATTTTAAGGTACATTTTTTCCAAATTTATTTATTTGGGATTTAAGGAAAAACCTTGTTTCATGGTTTTGTTTTGATGTGCTAAATTTATATGTTGTTTTGTATGTATAATTCAATGTCTATTATGCATACGATATTACGTTAAATAATTTAAGCATATTGAAAGTAATTTGTTTATTATGTGCTAAATTTATTGTGCATAATTGATATGCTAATTTAAAGTTATATGTAATTTTGTGTTTTATTATACATATTATTAAGTTATGACATTTAGCATAAATTTAGATTTTGTTCATAATTTTTATATTGCCTATAGAATATGCAATTTTACATGAATAATCTTGTGAACAAAATTAAATGTCTTAGTGATCCATATGATTTTGAATAATTAGAGCTTAGTCATAGCACCTCTAATTATGCAAAATTATATATTAATTGGTCAAGAATCACATTTAGTTTAAGGACATTTATTGTAATTAGTTATACTTAATATAATAAACTTTATCCCATAGGAATTTTTATTATATTGATATGACTAATTGGGATAAAATATAAGATTATATTTTCTAATTTATCCACAAGAATTAGAAAAAAAAAATAATTTGATAGTTTTATCATACAGTTAAATGAATCTAATTGAATTAGAACTTTAGCCCACAAACAAGTTTTATGTCACTAGATTCATGATTTTATGCATGATTTACATTGGTAAAGCATGATTTATATATGTTAGTCTCAATAATTTGGATCATAAGCATGTTTGTTTTAATTATGCAGTCATACAACCTGTGAATTTCTCTGATGTTCGATGTGATATCTCTAAACTGAAAGGGGATAACTACAAGGTCTAGAAGGAGAGAATTTTCCTTTACTTAGGGTGGATGGATATTGATTATACTATAAGGAAAGACGAGTCCGTAAGCACTAAAACCAGCACTCAGGATGAGAATGCTCTTTCTAAACGTTGGGAGCGATCTAATTGCCTTAGTGTCATGTTCATAAAGACCAAGATATCTGCTGGCATACATGGTTCGATCGAACAGTATGACAAGGTCCGAGCATTATTGAAGGTCATTGATTAGTAGTTTGAAACTTCAAATAAGGGGCTTGCCAGCACCCTAATCATGAGATTCTCGTCTTTAAGGCTCACCAATGTGAGAGGTCTGCGTGAGCACATCATGGAGATAAGGGACATAGCTGCTCAACTTAAGAACCTTGAGGTGGCTATGTCTGAGTCTTTCTTGGTGTACTATATTCTAAACTTCCTTCCAAAGCCATATGGGCCCTTTAAAATTTCTTACAACACACATAAAGACAAATGGTCAATCAATGAACTGCTGACCATGTGTACTTAAGAAGAAGGGCGGCTAATTATGGAAATAGGTGAAACTGCACTGACAACGACCAAGGGAAAGAATCAAAATCAAGCCAAAGATAAAGGGAAAGGTAAAATACCTTCCAAAGTTGTCATTAAGAAGGATTCCAAGTGTTTCTTCTGTAAAAAGAAGGGACGCATGAAGAAGGATTGCAAAAAATTTCAGATATGGCTTGAGAGGAAAGGTAATCCAGTCTCATTTGTTTGTTATGAATCTAATATTGTCGATGTTATTTATAACACATGGTGGATTGATTCCGAATCTACAATTCATATTGCGAATACCTTACAAGGTATGCGAAACCTAAGGAAGCCAGTGGGAAGTGAGGTAAGCATCTTTTCGGGAAACAAGATGCGTTCACATGTAGAAGCTGTTGGAACATGCTCCTTAATTTTAAGTAGTGGTTTTACTTTAGAATTGGATAAGACATTTTATGTTCCAAACTTTTCTAGGAACTTAATTTCTGTATCAAGACTTGTACCTTTAGGATATTCCGTTACTTTTTCAGAAAAATCCTTTAGTTTATTTTATAAATTTGATCTTGTTGAGAATGATATCTTGTCTGATGGTCTTTTCTCAATTAATTTACAAAATAAACCATCTTATACTACTATGCATGTTCAATATGGCACTAAGCGTTGTGTTATAAATGAGGATTTCTTTATGTTATGGCATCAAAGATTATGACATATCTTCATTGAGAGAATCAAAAGCTTAGTAAATAATGGAGTACTCAGTACTTTGGATTTTACTGACTTTGATACTTTTGTGGGTTGCATTAAGGGAAAGTTAACCAACAAGTCTAAGAAAGGTGCTAAGAGGAGTTCAGAAATATTAGAGATCATACATTCAGATATTTGTAGTCCAGACATGGACTCATATGGTCTGAAATACTTCATTTTTTTATAGATGATTACTCACGATACATGTACCTCTACTTGCTTCATACAAAAGATGAAGCATTGGATGCCTTTAAGATTTTCAAGGCTAAAGTAGAGAAACAATGTGGCAAACAAATTAATATTGTGAGGACGGATAGAGGTGGAGAATATTATGGTAGATATACTAAGGATGGACAAGCTCAAGGTCCATTTGCAAGGTTTCTTCAAGAGCATAGGATAGTTGCCAATTACATCATGCCTGGTTCCCCAGATCAGAATGGTGTGACAAAGAGAAGAAACCGAACATTAATGGACATGGTATGGAGTATGCAGAATAGCTCCAATCTCCCTAAATCCTTGTGGACTGAAGCTCTTAAGACAGCTATGTATATATTAAATCGAGTTTCGACTAAGACTGTCCCAAGATGCCATTTGAGTTATGGAAAGGTTGGAAACCGAGTTTGAGACATATATACGTTTGGGGATGTCCGTCTGAAGTAAGAGTGTACAACCCACAAGAGAAGAAGCTAGATCTGAGGACCATTAGCGGGTATTTTGTTGGATATGCCGAAAGGTCCAAAGAATATAGATTCTACTATCCAACTCACAGCACTAGATTTGTGGAATCAAGGAACGCCAAGTTTCTTGAGAATGACTTAATTGTGGGAGCGATCAATTTTGAAACATAGTTTCTAAAAGAGATCATACTGAAGCTCAACCATCTATATCAAGTGATAGGTTGATTATTGTTCATAACGCTCCTATAGTTCGACCGAGTGTTGTGCAACCGATCGTTGAAGTTTCACAAACTGCTGATAATAATCTAGAAAGGTCAAGTTGCTCAAGAACCACCGGAAACAATTGAGCAGCAAGTTGAACAACAGATTCCTCAGGAAAATGTTGGATCAACATTAAGAAGACCTACTAGAGAGAGGAAATCGACAATTTCTAGTGATTATGTTGTGTATCTGCAAGAATCAGACTACCATATTGGAGCCGAAAATGATCCCAAAACATTTTCACAAACCATGAGTTGCCAAGAATCAAAACTTTGGTGCGATGCTATGAAGGATGAGATGGATTCTATGGCATCCAATGGAGTCTGGGATCTTGTCGAGTTGCCTAATGGTGCAAAAGCCATAGGGTGTAAATGGGTTTATAAGACGAAGAAAGACTCATTGGGCAATATCGAAAGATATAAGGCAAGACTCGTCACCAAAGGGTTCACTTAGAAGGTGTGACATCCGTTATTTTTCTAATGGGTATTAAGGTAGTTAAATTAATTTTTAGTATGCCAATCAAAAATTTGTTTCATTTAAAATCTATTTCATAATATTTATTTCTATTTATTTTTAAATTTTCTAAAATTCTCCTATACTTTTTTAGTATATTTATTGAAAAGCCTTGGAACTTCTAATAAATTTCAAAAATGCCATTTTGGCATTATGTGGGCTAAAGTCTCCCGAGGAGACAAATAACACTCATTTTCACCAACTATGTTTCCTCAATTATTTCACTCAATCAATCTCCCTCTTCCTCACGTCTCTTTTCTTTCCCCTACCCTTCTTTCTTTTCTTCTTTTCCTCTCCCACGGTGAGACAAGGCAAAGGAAGATCAAAGAGAACCTCAAGCAATCATTGCACAAAAGTCTCCATCTCTTTCTCACGTCTTCCACTCTATATTCTTACTGAAACAAAATAATCCCAAGGCAGCTCATATTCTTATCCAAAAACCAGCCAAAACCGTCACCTTCATGGCCAACAAACCCTAAGAGTTCAAGCTTGATTTTTAATCCAAACTTTGGTGCTTTTCAAAGGAGTTTTGAGGTAGGTTTTCTTTAATCTAAACTTGGTTTTTTGCATGTGTTTTCTCCATGTTGAATGCATAATTTCGTGTTCAAACTTCATGCAAATTTCTAGTTATGTTAACATGTATATTCAAGCATTTATGAACAAAAACTTGAGTCTTGAGTTAAAACCCACAACCAACCTTTACTTTGGTTTGACAACAATGTTAGAAACATGTTAAGAATGTTTAGAACCAGTTTCCATAGCCCTATGGTTAATGTTTTAAAGCTTTGAGTTTGAAGAGTAAACTTAAGCATGTTTTCATCATTACTTGCAAGAAAGGCTAGAGATATGGTTTGATGATGATTTTGGTATAAAACTCATGAGAATATGTTTATTGTGATTATATAATGCATGCTGCATATTTTAGAATGGCTTGAGATTTTGAACAAGGATAATATTTTTTGGGTTAAAGAAAAACATGACATTCCATAAACTTTGTAATACCTCTATGGACAGTGGCTATTTCTTGAAATTCTGGGATTAAATGAAAATAAATTTTGAAATTGGTTTATGTATTTAAAAAGTAGACATCCTAAGCTTTCCAATGAGCTATCATGATCTATTTATGAATGTGGTTGTATGTGTGCTTTAGTTTTAATTGTCCTTATGCATGCCTTAGGATCAAAGGAGTGTGGAGCTAATATTAATTGGTTCCAAGATTAAAAGGTTGTTGATAAACTTGGAAGGTAGGGATTCTATTACTCATTTTTTGTGAGGTTTTTATGGAATTAAAATTGATTGTTTTACCATAAGATATATATATCTATGTTGAACTGCTATTATATGAGTATCACATATGAAACTATGACATGAACTCGTCTTGTATTGTACAGTGAGGAACATAATGAATTGACACATGTTATAAATTGAGAAGCATGGTTAGAAAAACTGACTTCATAAATAATGATTGAATATAGAAAAATTGTGAGACGTGAAGAAGGCGGCGGTTACGTCCTTGGGCACGAATACCCTAAAAGGTAAAATTAGGGGGAGGTGATGGCACTCTCTTAGGTCGAAAGTCCCAGAACGCACTATACAGGAATCGACTTCGTGAGGACTCGGGCTTAGTGTCCCCTCACCAGAACACCCTTGGAATGTTTAGAGGGTGATCAAGCGCGCCCATTTGGGTTTCGTTGAGTTGAGTGATAAGATATTCTATTACACAGTGGATATAAATGACATAATTGAATCTTGAATTAATATATATATATATATATATGTATGGAACTTGGTAAGAATGATCATAAGAAATCCATTGGAGTTGAACATGATAATATTGATGATTAATGTCGAGAACTAACTAACCATGCAGGTTTTAATGTGACAAGGACAAAAAAAAACCTAAACGTGAGTAATGTTTTTCCTACTGAGCATGTTGTCGCTCATTCCCTTATGTTTCATCTTTTCAAGACTCGCTAAGTGTGAGGTGGCTATGAAGAAAATAGTTGAGGAAGCTATGTAGTTATACTATGTTGGGGATTGCTTAAATTGTTAAGAATGCTCTTCATGATAATGTAAGCATCAATTGTTACTTTTTGTGACTGTATTAAGATATGTTGAGGGTTGAAATGATGATGATGACAGTTTTATATTATTAAATTTTAAGGTGCTACATTAAACTGTGGTTAAATTATTGTTTATGTTTTTATTTTGATTTGAGAGTTTTCATTTAAGTCCCAGGCAATTTTTTTAAAAAAATTTTACTTTTATTTTTTATCTTTATTTTAATTTATTAAAAACTGCTAACCCCCATATAGGGGCGTTATAGAAGGAAGGAATCGACTACAAGGAGACCTTTTCTCCTGTATCTAAGAAAGATTCTCTCCGCATCATCTTGACACTTGTCGCTCATTTTGACTTAGAGTTGCAACAAATGAATGTGAAAACAACATTTCTCAATGGTGAACTAGAGGAAGAGGTTTATATAAAACAACCAGAGGGATTCTCCTCTAGTAATGTGAGCAATTGGTGTATAAGCTTAAAAAATCCCTATATGGGTTGAAACAAGCCTCCCGTCCATGGTATTTAAAATTCCATGACGTGATCTTTTCATTTGGATTCGTAGAAAACATCATAGATCAATGTATACATGTGACACCCGTTATTCTCCTAACGGGTATTGAGGTAATTAAATTAATTTTTAGTGTATAAAAAAAAATTGCTTCATTTAAATTTATTTTATAATATTTATTTTTATCTATTTTTAAGTTTTCTAAAATTCTCCTATATTTATTTAGTATGATTACTAAAAAGCCTTAGAACTTCTAATAAATCTCAAAAATGTCATATTGGCATTATGTGTGTTAAAGTCTTTAGATGAGACATAAGGATATCTTTTCCAACTACTCTTGACCCTCATTTTCTTTATTTCCTCCGTGACATGCTTCAACATGTCTCCTCTATAATTGTTTCCATCACTTCTCTTCAAAGACTTCATCTTTTCTTCCTTTCTCTTCCACGGTTCCCACACTCTTCTTCTCATTTCTTTGCTGAAGTAAAATACTTAGAGAACTTCTTCAAGGCAGCTATAAAAATCTGCCACCATCACCTCCATTTGAGCAAGAATTTCAGTCATACCGAAGTAAAGGAACCTGTTTTGAAGCCATTTCAAGCTTCCAACTAACCATAATCCGAGGTTAGAATCTTATGAACAAATTTAGTCTTTCATTTATAAATTTTCTTTTATACTAAAGGATTATTCAAATTTGCGTTCTTAAACCTAAGTATATGTTTGTTGCTATTTTGGAGCATATGTATGAAGTCTAAGTGTATATGCCCTAGACAGAAAATTTATATTGTTAAACTTTGTAATACCTCTATGGGCAGTGGTTATTTCTTGAAATTCTAAGATTAAATTAAAATGAATTTTATGAATTGGTTTGCATATTTGAAAAGTAGCATCCTAGGCTTTCTAACGAGCTATCATAAACCTAAATCGGAGTTGTATTTTATTTTCTAAGAATTATTCAATTTTTGTATTGGAAACTAGTAAATCTGCCAGTTTGTTATGGTATACCAGCTGCTAACCTGAACCAAGAACCCATCTTTGCTCACCACCTAATTCTTTAATGTCTTGCAACCTTTCCAATATTATCCTAAGTGATTGATGAATCTTATTAGGGACTAAAACATATAGATTACTTGTTCACATTTTAGATTGTGTTAAGACAAAAATTGTTTACTGTGGTATTCAAAAGAGATTTATATAAAAGCTTTAATGGCATACTAGTAAGATAGGTTTACACATGATTTATTTATGAATGTAGTTGTATGTTGTGCTTTAGTTTTAATTGTCCTTATGCACGCCTTAGGATCAAGGGAGTATGGAGCTAACGTTAATTGATTCCAGGATTAAGAGACTGTTGATAAGCTTGAAAGGTAGGGATTCTATTACTCATCTTTTGTGAGGTTTTTATAGAATTAAAATTGATTGTTTTGCCGCAATATATATATATATCTATGTTGAACTGATATTATATGATTATCACATATGAAACTATGACATGGACTCGTCTTGTATTGTACGGCGAGGAACATAATGAATTGACACATGTTATAAATTGAGAAGCATGGTTAGGAAAACTAACTCTATTGATAATGATTCAATATAGAGAAATTGTGAGACATGAAGAGGGCGACGGTTACGTCCTTGGGCATGAATACCCTAAAAGGTAAAATAGGGGGAAGGCGATGACGCTTCCTTGGGTTGAAAGTCCCAGAACACACTGTACAGGAATCGATTTGGTGAGGACTCGGGGCTTGATGTCCCCTCACCGGAACACCCTTGGAATGTTTATAGGGTGATCAAGTGCGCCCATTTGGGTTTCGATGAGTTGAGTGATACTCAATTTAACATGGATACCTAGGAACAATGATGATTGGTAATATTTGTATAAATGTGTAATTATGACACTTGGTAATGATTAACTACGGTATCCATAAGATGTGATCATAATAAACCTCATAATCTGAAATATGATGTGACTTACTAACCATGCAGATTTTAATGTGGTAATGATAGAGGTGAGTAATGGCTTTCTCTACTGAGCATAGTGTTGCTCATACCCTTATGTTTATATCTTTTCAGGACTCACTAAGTGTAAGGTGGCTACGAGAAATATAGTTGAGGAAGTGATGTAGCTATATTACATTGGGACTGCTTCAATCGTTGAGAATGTTCTTCATGATAATGTAAGCATCAATTGTTACTTTCTGTGACTGTATTACAATGTGTTGAGGGTTAAAATGATGATGACAACAGTTTATATTATTAAATTTAAGGTGCTACATTAAAACTGTGGTTTATTTGTCGTTTATATTTTTATTTTTGAGTTGAGAGTTTTCATTTAAGTCCCGGGCAAATTTTATTTTTAAGGTTTTACTTTTATTATTTATTTTTATTTTATCTCATTAAAAACTGTTAACCCCCATATAGGGGCGTTACAGAATTTTTGGTATCAGAGCCTAGGTTCGGTTAACCTAGGGAGTGTAGCACCACTTTAAAAAATATATATATATTTTTGAGATGGTTTTGAAGCTGAATTTTCATTGTCATCATCAAAATGAACCTTCACATTGATTTATACAGTCTAGAAGGATGTAACATGGAAATGCCATAGAATGAAAATACTAATGGTTATATGAGTACAATAATTACATAGAAGGAAAGTATTAATAGTTATGAGGGAATGATAATTATATGGAATGAGTTTATAAGTAGAATGCTTATGAGAGATTCGTATAATATTTGGATCTATAAGCATATATAATTCGTATAAACGATGAGAAATTCGTGTAGATACGAGGATTTAATAGCCTTTTGTCTCGTGAAAAACAATAAGAAATATAAGGCTTGATTTATTGATTTTAAAGTTTGACATAGATATGCCAAATTTTTCGTAATTGATTCAAACCTAAGTAATGATTATGTGTGGATTCGATGGAGCACATAAGTGTCAATAACTTTTCTTAAAAGTTCTATTTATTTGAGGAATATGATATAAGTTGGGAATCATGGTATTGAATCTTGAGAGAGATAAATGTTAGACTTTTGGTCTGTTGAGACTGTGTAAAGTCTAGAATGCATGAATATCAAAATTGGAATATTTCGTTACGAACATTGTATTTAAGTGTATCAGTGAATCTTTTGGTTACCTAAGGTTTTGTTATATGAGGAAATTATATATTGTATGAGTAGAATTGTGGGGATTGTAGATGTTCTTAAGTAGTAACATCTAGTGTCTTTGTTCGTTGATATGGTCTACGTTGAAAGACGTAAATCGTATTGATTTCAAGGTTAGACACATTCTAAACCCTTGGTAGTAATGATGATGAATCCATTGATAGATGTTGAGTATTAGGAATAACATATGGGTGTATGCATTGTTCAATAAGGTTTTGATTAAAACAAAATTATTTGAGTTGCTGGAAGATTATGTTGTTATGAAATGATTTTAAATATCATTCAGGAAGATCCTTGTTGTCGTTAAATTAGATTTGTTGTTCATAGTTAACTTTATCTATAGTGGGCTTTAAATTGGGTTTAAGATTTATACAAATTGGTTTTCAATTTTATGTTTGTTATTTAACTCGTTCTAAATGTGTTAAGGCCCGAAACAACCTGACCATTTTCAACTAAGAACATTTGGGCCTAGTTTAAATCCTAAATCAGTTTGATTCACACTGTCTCTCCCACGTGGTCTCTATACGTGTCATATACAGTGGTTTAATTAATGTTTACAAATACGTTTACTGTGCATAGGAGCTTATTTCTCCGAGTTCACTTTTTCTCTCTTAATTTGTTATTTTCTCTCTAAATCGTAAATCCTCTTCTTTTTCATTAAAAATTCTTCTTTTTCTCTAAAAGAAGAAGGAATTCTAGGATTCTGCAATTTACTATCTTAATTTTTCCTTTCTATTTACTCTTCTTTCATCTCATCATGGACCCAAAGTACCAACACCTGAGAAAGTATTTCCCATCACTCTCCCAAAAGATTCTCAGAAAGAAATACAAGGCTAGAATTACTCGGTTGTGGATTCTTATGCGTTTTGGTATCCCTTGTGATGTGAGAATGTTAATAGAGGGGAAAATCCGTCCGAGTGACTTTAGTCAAGATGTCGGTTTACCAGGAACAGGTACCAGTCGTAGTGCAATGAAAAGAAGAGCTCGTGCCATCGTGGTCACTTGTAACAAATGTGGAAGACAAAATTGTAACGGTAAATGTACTTCACCTGGTTATATGTCTACGAATAGAGAGGATAAAATAAGGTTTTGTAGGGATGGACTTTCAAAGGAGAACTTGGATAGCATCCATCCTCCTCTCCACGGTCACCCTAGTGGATATGTTCAAGGAGCTATTTTTAAACTCTGGCCTAAATTTTATACAGAAAGACAACGCCTCAGGAATATGGTATTTTTAGATCCTGTTTGCCAAGCCATAAGAAAACTGGATGGGGAATAAGTCATCGCTCTATAAAGGTTATTTAGTCTTTACTTATTTGAAGCAGTTTTAGCTGATGTTCAACAGTTTGTGTTTTTCTTTTACTCAGAATATTTGCTTTTGTGTTTGAAATAATTGTGATTATTAGATTGATACAGTAAGTGTTAATATCTTATTTAATTTATGATTTTCTTAAATATATATATAATAAAATATATTATCTTATCAGACACGTTACATATGGTACAGTAATATGTTTGAATTTTGAAAAGCTTATCCAGATATTTCAAGATTTGTGTCTCAAATTTCAAAAGTTCTACAGTATTTGTCGTTTATATTAAATTTCTAGACTTGGTGTATATTTGTCAAAAAGTCTACAGTTGTGTCATGAGGGTCTTCTGTCGAATTATTCTCAATTGTCAAAAGTTATACAATTAGAGTCTAATCTTTTTCAAAAAGTGAATCAAATTTTCTGTAAACTATCAATCACCTTCTCTTACTTTCTTATCCGCACAAGATTTTGTTTAAATCTTTGGATTACCTTTTCATTACCTACTTGTCTATCTCTTTAGCCCTTTTTGTATATTTCTCATCTTTAAAAACTCATGTAGAACCCGAAGTCTAAGTGGAGCAGACATTAAGCAACCACTTCTATAAACCAAATATGTCTACCTCCCAGTCCACGAAGAAAATAAAGAATGTCTGTGTCTTTTGTGGTTCCAGCTTTGGAAAAGATAAAGCTTATTTAGAAGCTGCAAATCACTTAGGGCAAGTCCTAGCACGCAAAAAGATTAACATAATCTATGGGGGTGGTAGTATAAAAATGATGGTAAATATGGCACTAGCAGCTAGGTCTAGCGACGCTACTGATGTAAGAATTTGGCCTCATATTCCAGTTGAAGGAAACCTTTGTAAGGAAGCCATAGGTAAGGGAGAAGGAGTCAGGAGTATCCCTAAAAATTTTAAAGACATAATCTATAATTCTGATGCTTTTATAGCATTACCTGGTGGTCTAGGTACTCTTGAGGAAATATTTATAGTTGCTTGTGGGCAATTGTTGGGCTTTTATTCCAAACCTTTGGGACTGCTGAACGTAAAGGGTTTTTATGACGGTCTTTTAAAATTTCTAGATTACGCTGTGGAAGAAAACATCACTACAGAATCGGAGAGACAAATCTTTGTCACTGCTTCAACAGCTGAGGAATTGATAGATAAAATGCAAATCATACATCCAGAATCCGACACTGCAACATCCAAGCTTGAATGGGAAAGGGAAAGCCGGGAGCGGCCAATTGATTTGAATCTCCATCTGTAATCTTTTTGTTTTATCTTTGGCATGTAGGCATGTGTGTCCGTATTTCGTGTGTTACGAATAACCGTTTGCCTTGTATTCTGTGTTTCTTGTGGTACGTTGTTGTTCAATCTTTTAGATTCATTGAGCCTAATGCCGGGATGGCTGGATACGGAGTACTTGATGCTCTCGAAACGCATCCTTCTTAAGGTCCGATCTTTTGTTTATCGATGTTTTTGTATCCTATAAGCATGCATGATATGGATAGCTGGTATACGGAGTGCCTTGTACTCTCGAAACGTATCCGTATTATGTTTGTAATGTGTAATATTCTGTTAATATTATGTGGAAGTACCAGAGTCAGTTATGGGGATATTCCATATGAAATATGAGTATATTATTTGGGTTGAATGTTTGTTTCATGAGGATAGCTGTTTAATGAAAAATATGCCGGGTATGTTTGCAACTCTGAGATTCCGTTTAATATCTCTATGAGTAAGTTTAATGTATAGTTTTGAATAAAAGTGTTTGTGATATATGTTTTATGATTATGTTTTAGTTTATTAGTTGAGGTATGAAATCAAATATATTTGACTTTTTCTTACTCAAAAAGGAAAAGGAACCTAAAGATGAAGTATATAAAATTTCTCTGGCAATCTCCTTAAATGTGATTGTAAATCACAGTCCATGGACAATGAAGGACTGGAATCATGATATGGTCAATATGTATGCCTGATCAGATTCTTAGACTATTATATGGTGTTATAAGTTGAAACTCGTCAGAAATACTCTCATTGAGGGATTTAGGAGTAAGATTTATTATGCAAGTAAATAAGTGGAGATACGATAACTTAACTTTGGAAGATAAACAACATTAACGGTTTAGACTCGGAATTGGAATCATAATGGAATTAAAATTTTTACTAGTATTGCTAGAATTGAAATTTCGAGGACGAAATTTCTTTAAGGGGGGTAGAGCTGTGACACCCGTTATTCTCCTAACGGGTATTGAGGTAATTAAATTAATTTTTAGTGTATAAAAAAAAATTGCTTCATTTAAATTTATTTTATAATATTTATTTTTATCTATTTTTAAGTTTTCTAAAATTCTCCTATATTTATTTAGTATGATTACTAAAAAGCCTTAGAACTTCTAATAAATCTCAAAAATGTCATATTGGCATTATGTGTGTTAAAGTCTTTAGATGAGACATAAGGATATCTTTTCCAACTACTCTTGACCCTCATTTTCTTTATTTCCTCCGTGACATGCTTCAACATGTCTCCTCTATAATTGTTTCCATCACTTCTCTTCAAAGACTTCATCTTTTCTTCCTTTCTCTTCCACGGTTCCCACACTCTTCTTCTCATTTCTTTGCTGAAGTAAAATACTTAGAGAACTTCTTCAAGGCAGCTATAAAAATCTGCCACCATCACCTCCATTTGAGCAAGAATTTCAGTCATACCGAAGTAAAGGAACCTGTTTTGAAGCCATTTCAAGCTTCCAACTAACCATAATCCGAGGTTAGAATCTTATGAACAAATTTAGTCTTTCATTTATAAATTTTCTTTTATACTAAAGGATTATTCAAATTTGCGTTCTTAAACCTAAGTATATGTTTGTTGCTATTTTGGAGCATATGTATGAAGTCTAAGTGTATATGCCCTAGACAGAAAATTTATATTGTTAAACTTTGTAATACCTCTATGGGCAGTGGTTATTTCTTGAAATTCTAAGATTAAATTAAAATGAATTTTATGAATTGGTTTGCATATTTGAAAAGTAGCATCCTAGGGTTTCTAACGAGCTATCATAAACCTAAATCGGAGTTGTATTTTATTTTCTAAGAATTATTCAATTTTTGTATTGGAAACTAGTAAATCTGCCAGTTTGTTATGGTATACCAGCTGCTAACCTGAACCAAGAACCCATCTTTGCTCACCACCTAATTCTTTAATGTCTTGCAACCTTTCCAATATTATCCTAAGTGATTGATGAATCTTATTAGGGACTAAAACATATAGATTACTTGTTCACATTTTAGATTGTGTTAAGACAAAAATTGTTTACTGTGGTATTCAAAAGAGATTTATATAAAAGCTTTAATGGCATACTAGTAAGATAGGTTTACACATGATTTATTTATGAATGTAGTTGTATGTTGTGCTTTAGTTTTAATTGTCCTTATGCACGCCTTAGGATCAAGGGAGTATGGAGCTAACGTTAATTGATTCCAGGATTAAGAGACTGTTGATAAGCTTGAAAGGTAGGGATTCTATTACTCATCTTTTGTGAGGTTTTTATAGAATTAAAATTGATTGTTTTGCCGCAATATATATATATATCTATGTTGAACTGATATTATATGATTATCACATATGAAACTATGACATGGACTCGTCTTGTATTGTACGGCGAGGAACATAATGAATTGACACATGTTATAAATTGAGAAGCATGGTTAGGAAAACTAACTCTATTGATAATGATTCAATATAGAGAAATTGTGAGACATGAAGAGGGCGACGGTTACGTCCTTGGGCATGAATACCCTAAAAGGTAAAATAGGGGGAAGGCGATGACGCTTCCTTGGGTTGAAAGTCCCAGAACACACTGTACAGGAATCGATTTGGTGAGGACTCGGGGCTTGATGTCCCCTCACCGGAACACCCTTGGAATGTTTATAGGGTGATCAAGTGCGCCCATTTGGGTTTCGATGAGTTGAGTGATACTCAATTTAACATGGATACCTAGGAACAATGATGATTGGTAATATTTGTATAAATGTGTAATTATGACACTTGGTAATGATTAACTACGGTATCCATAAGATGTGATCATAATAAACCTCATAATCTGAAATATGATGTGACTTACTAACCATGCAGATTTTAATGTGGTAATGATAGAGGTGAGTAATGGCTTTCTCTACTGAGCATAGTGTTGCTCATACCCTTATGTTTATATCTTTTCAGGACTCACTAAGTGTAAGGTGGCTACGAGAAATATAGTTGAGGAAGTGATGTAGCTATATTACATTGGGACTGCTTCAATCGTTGAGAATGTTCTTCATGATAATGTAAGCATCAATTGTTACTTTCTGTGACTGTATTACAATGTGTTGAGGGTTAAAATGATGATGACAACAGTTTATATTATTAAATTTAAGGTGCTACATTAAAACTGTGGTTTATTTGTCGTTTATATTTTTATTTTTGAGTTGAGAGTTTTCATTTAAGTCCCGGGCAAATTTTATTTTTAAGGTTTTACTTTTATTATTTATTTTTATTTTATCTCATTAAAAACTGTTAACCCCCATATAGGGGCGTTACAATACACTAGAAGGTCAGTGGGAGTAAAATTTGTTTCCTTGTTCTTTATGTGGATAATATTATGCTTGCAACCAATGACAAGGGTATGCTACATGAGGTGAAACAATTTCTTTCTAAAACTATGACATAAAGGATATGGGTGATGCATCATTCGTTATAGGCATTAAGATACACAGAGACAGATATAAAGGCATTTTAGGTCTGTCTTAAGAGACCTATATCAACAAAGTTTTAGAGAGATTTTGGATAAAAAATCGTTCCCCAAGTATAGCTCCAATTATGAAAGGTGACAGGTTCAATTTGAATTAATGCCCGAAAAATGACCTTGAAAGAGAACAGATGTGTAAAATTCTATATGCTTCAACTATTGGACGTCTTATGTATGCTTATGTTTGCATAAGACTTGACATTGCATTCGCTGTAGTATAGCTCCCATTATGAAAGGTGACAGGTTCAATTTGAATTAATGCCCGAAAAATGACCTTGAAAGAGAACATATGCGTAAAATTCCATATGCTTCAACTATTGGACGCCTTATGTATGCTCATGTTTGCATAAGACTTGACATTGCATTCGTTGTAGGAATGTTGGGCAGATATCAGAGTAATCCAGGATCAGACCACTGGAAGGCTGCAAAGAAAATGATGAGGTACCTGCAAGGAACCAAAGACTATATGCTTATGTATAGACGGACTGACAACATAGAGGTCATTGGCTACTCTGACTCAGACTTTACTAACTACATTGATTCACGAAAATCAACTCCCGGATACATTTTCATGCTGGCTAGTGGAGCTGTTTCGTAGAGGAGTGCCAAGCAAACCTTGATTGCTACTTCCACTATGGAGGCCTAGTTCATGTCTTGTTTTGAGGCTACCTCGCATGGTGTATGGATCAGGAGTTTCATTTCCAGGCTTAGGATTGCGGATTCTATCTCTAGGCCATTGAGAATATTTTGTGACAATTCAGTTGTTGTTTTTATGGCTAAAAACAACAAGAGCGGTAGTCGAAGCAAACACATCGACATTAAGTATCTAGCCATAAGGGAGCGTATTAAGGATAAAACAGTGGTCATTGAGCACATAAACAGTGAATTGATGATTGCCGATCCCTTGACTAAAGGCATGCCACCAGTAAAATTTAGAGATCATGTAGACAGAATGAGACTTGGTTCTGTTATGTAATTTGTTGTACCTTTGTAGTGAAACTCTGTATTTATGATATTTTCTCATTTTGTCTTCAGTTAAGTGCACAAATTTATTTTTGAGAAATGTCACTAAAGTTTAGAACTAGAATAAACATAAGGTTTTTTCATTAAGTTACACGGGCAAATCTTAAAAGACAAGATATATTGTAATACATAGAAGATAATACTCCTCATTAAGAGAACTTATCGCTATAATTCATATATTTTGTTTCTTATTGTAATGGTTGATGGATGTATGGGCCAAGTAAGAGAATGTTGAAACCTAATTAGCCCACGTAGAGCGTTCAAAATGATCGTAAACCGCCGAGCGGTTATTCCGGCAATTAACCGTCTTCAACCGTGTGATGGTCACAATTATAAGAGTGAATATGGTTTTGGGTCCCTGGGCATACAAACAATTAAGAAAATTTTATTACACCGTCAAGGAAGGTTTGTGAGTGCTTAGAAACGCAAAACAACACTGCAAAATTCCAGCGTCAGTCAGAAGTCACACAACACATATGTCAACGGCCGGAGGTAATTCATGATCCTATATTGGCTTCCGTTTTATTGTTTTGGGTCGTTATAAATGTTAGAAACAACCCTTACATATTAATCCAAAATTAGGTAGTGGTGCACCAGCTAACATGATTTGTCGTGTTCATATGTCCACCTAAGATTGTTTTGAGATTGAATGAAAAGGATTTCAGAATTCTAATAATTAGCTTACCACTTTCATTTAAGCCTTCTAATGGTGAAACTCAAAAGCCACAGATTTCACTAAACCTAATCAATCAAGTACTTCTTCTAATGCAAACTCAATTCATAGCATACAAGATACAACCAGGAGGATTTTCGCTTGGAATTTACAAGCATACAGCAAGAAAGAATACACTCATCTCAACCAAATAAAGGAAAATTCAAAGCAAGAATACTGTTATAACATTTTAAAATATTTGCTTTGAGACACTGTAATGTGTCAGCAACCAGTTTCATTATACAAATTTTGATCAGATCAGGCCACAAACTTCAGACAACGAGTATCATTATGTATATTTTGGCAACGGCAAGAACAAAACCGTACACCACACCTCACACAGGTATAGCTAGCAGCAGATCCACAAACCGTGCAAAAATGGCGGCGAGAGGTAGAGATCGGAGGTCCTACTGCAGCCCTTAAATAGGAAGGGACATGAGGTGGCAAAGATTCCAGATTTGCCTGCTTTTGAAGGTACACGATCATTAGCGAAGAAAAACCACAAAGGGCACGGAAAAAGCTATGTAGTCAGGCATTTCAATTTTCAACAATCGAATCTTACCTCATGTAAGAGCTCAAGAAATGTTCTTGGCACTTTCCTAGCCTCGAGAGCTTTTGCCTGTCGTGTTTTGCGCTTCATGCTCTTTGACTGCTTCTTTTGCATGTACACTGCAACATGGGATAAAATCTTTAGGGCAAACAGATGCAGATGTTGAAAGAAAAGTTTCAAAAAACCAAGAGTTCTTTTAACTGTTGCACATCAGAACAAACATGGATCTAATAGCTTACAACTAGATGCTACTCATTTGCCCTTTTAAGGTCAGTTACAGAAACGATGAACCTTTCAGCCCAAAAAAAAAAAAAGGAAGAATAGTCACACACGCAATTCCAAACTGAAGAACAATTTTTTTTTTTTTTTCACTAGAAAATCCATTATAGTCACGACAAATTCTAGATACCTTACAATCGATTTCTCTGCTTAAGATTATGCTACACCATATGGAATTCCAAATCATATTAGCTAAAGATTGAACTTTTACACATTTCTCTCTTCAAAGAGCAATCTTATTTCCAGTCATTTGGCAATATTTCAATAATAATAACAACAATAATAACGAACAAACAAACAAACAAACAAAGACAGAAAAAAAAGAAAACCTTGATCATCATCGTCGAAAGAATCTTCATCTTCGTCATTAATCTCGACAGTTTCGATACCCGCGTTATCATTTTCCAAAGCTTCAAGGCGAGCAAGAGCTGCCTAAGACGAAACAAATTTCAATCAATCAAGCCAAAACTCGCAGCTTCGGAATCTAAAAACCCTAGGAAAAAAAAGATTAGGGAAAACTGGGGGGAAAAGAGAAGGGAAGAGAAACCTGGGTGCGGTTGTCAGCGCTTGCGAGAGCAGCAGCCATCTTGGGAGCGACTTTCCTGTTTCGGCTTGACATCCGACGTAAGGAGTTCGATGCGTCGTCCTCCATTGTCGAAACAGAGCGAGAAATTCAGCCGGGAGAGAGAGAGAGAGAGCTACAGAGGGCGGTGGAGGAGAGAGAGAGGGGGAGAGGAGACGAAGAAGGGGACAAGAGGAGAGGAAAATCGTAAAATGGGAACAGATATGTGTCGTTTGTTTAATATGGAGAGCAAACGTCAACGGATCACTATAAACGACAAAAAGATATGTCATGTGTAGTTATTGGAGAAATAAAATCCAATCTAGTCTACAAATTTTCCTTTGAATAATGTATTATTATAATTCTATTTATAATACTTACAGAATGATAGATGGGGCCGTGGATTCGATTCCACTTATTAAGTTTTGTTTCTAATTTATAGAATGAAAAATGGAATCCTTTGAAAAATCCATGTTAAGGGAAAAAAATAGCTTCTTATATGTTAATCAACTTTTTGTCATTTATGAGAACCGAGAAATGTGTCTTTGTTGTTTCCAGACCCAAACTGTACGAGGTATTAACTAAAATTAATTTTAACTAAAATTTTTAATTGCTATAACATAAAATTTTAAATTATAATATAAAATTTTTATATGTTATAATTTTTAATTAAAAAATTTTAGCCACAATTTTCAATTTAAAAATTTTGTATCTATCTCAATTCCGTTCTTATACAACACAACTTAACATTCAAAATGCATGTTTCGATAGACAAATTGTCATTTTATTCTACTCGCCGATTTAGTGCTTTATACGATAATTAAAGTTTGCCTTATAAATATCAACGACAATCTTCTGGTCTTTGTGACTCTGTTGATAATTGATCCCCCTATCGACTAAAAAGGCCTGTTCGGTACGATTTTTTAAGCAACTTTTTGTTTTTTTTTTTTCAAAAAAAAGAAAATATCTTGAGAAAATATTTTTGTTAGTCACTTTTTTTTTTTTTTTTTTTTTTTTACGTTTTTAATCTATTATCATTTTTTAAAAAATATATGAAAACAAAAATTTGTTGTTTTCAAAATTTTTTTAAACAATTTTTACAATAAAAAAGAGTTCAGATCTGTTCCTCTCCCCTGTCTCCTCTCTTTTTTTCCATTTGTTTCCTTAGAAAATGGAGAAGAAAAACATCTCAATTGTTATTTCAGATCTGTTCACAACAGCCAAGATCGACGACGAAATCGAAGCTTTCAACGACGGATGACGAAGATCGACAGCGTCTAACACGCCGGTGTTTGCAACGGCTCTTCGTCGGCGAAGACATGAAGCTTGCGACGGAGCTTGCACGCCAAGTCTGATCTGTTTGCGACAGTGTCCGATCTCTTCGCCGGAGACGATGAGTATGGAATGGTGGAGCAGTAGCCGTTAGCCAGCTACGCCGGAGGAGAACTGTCACACCAAAGGAGCCAGAGATAGAAGATCTGTAGCGAGAGATGAGAAAAAGGAGAAGGGAAAGAGAAAGAGTTGTCCACTGCGGAGAGCGAGAAAGGAAACAGAGGAGAGGGGAAAAGAGAGATATGTCATCACGAAAGGGAAGAAACATGTCTAGCAGAGATAAAAAAGAAAAATAGAAGAAAAAAAACCAATATTAGTAAAGTTTAAGAATTAATTTTTAGGGGAAAACAGAAAAAAATAGTTTTTAAGGGAATATGATTTTTACTAATACTTAAAAAATATTACAATTATTGCCATTGGTTGTATGAATTTTGACATTTACTATAAATTCTTATAGATTTTAACGCGGGGGTTGTTGTTGGTTTTTATTCGGTCTCACTGGTTTGATTCTGGCCCAAACCTCTACTCATTGGTTCGACCCTAATCCTAACCCAATCATGACCCTGGCCTTTAGACCAATGTTGGCTCCATCTTGAACCCCTGACCTCAGACAACCCGACCTCGATGGAGTATTCAACTCACAGTCCTAGCCTTGACAACGAGTCTAGTCCGTCGTCCTGACCCTGATTGTCAAATAAATCTCAACCTCAATCTCAACTTAGGCTGTCGGTCCTATCCCGTCCTGTCGATAAGGTCAGTTCAAATCAATTATATTGTTGCTTTTGTTTAAAAATGTAACAAAATTAGCTATCAAGTATATTTTTTGTTTTTATTTTTTTTAATCGGAGAATAAATAGGAGTTAACAAATATGTTTATGTTTAATAAAATGAAAAATGAAAACATGAGAAAATATTTTTGTTTTTTTCTATTTAAAAAACAAAAAAAAAAACCAAACGGACCTTTTGTATTCAACAAACTATATTTTGGTTTTCAAAATGAACGACATAAAAAAATTATAAACGACGGTATTTTGTTTTTTTTGCTAATAGGAATATTCATTTAGAAAAAAAAAATACACGATACTAGTAATTCAAACAACGATACTAGCACTTTAAACAATACTAAAATCGACACTAGTACAATAAACAACGATATTGTTCATGTGGTAACGATACTAGTACTTTAAACAACAAAGGACATGTCGTTTGTAGTTAAACGGAAACAAATTTTGATGAATTCAAAACGACAATTTCGGTAAACGTCGTCAAAATCTCTAATATAAGCTTCATGTCGTTTTGTTGACTGGTTTCTGTTTCCATACTACAAATCTCCTTCTTTTTTTTTCACTATACTACCTGTTGTTTTGTTAACTCAAACTATAAGAAAACATTTGTTCGAGCACTAAAATTGGGCCATTTCCTTAAAAAAAGAAAGAAAAGAAAAGAAAAGAAAAAACTGAACATTCGGAGCCACATTAACATTGGGTAGTTCGAGGACCTCACGAAAATAACTTTTTTTTTTTGTTGTTGGAAATAGTGGGTAATTAGAGAATTAGGAGATATGGAAGGACAGTGAGTACCAAAGGAAGGCCGTCTCATTCAAAAGTTTCGGGGGAAGAAGGAAAAGAAAAAAAGAAAAGTACATAGTGCATAACTTCTAACTGAAGTTGAATCATATTTATCAAACAATTAAAATCTTGTACTTTACAACAATAAAACATCACAACAATCTTCATCTTTACAATAAACAAGTGACGATCTGTCCACCAAAAAACATGAACTAAAAAAACAATCAATAAACACATGATTTTAGAGATGAAAAATTAAAATGGCATCAATATTACAAAAAACTTATTAGGTACAAACAGCTCCTAACTTCTATTCTGCCAACTTCATATCCGTCTCTTTGAGGATGCAATACACCACTTATACACACACATAACTGTATATGTATATGTATGTGTATATGTGTATGTGTATGTATAGAGGTACATGGAGGTCTCAACTTAGCCTAGCTTAGCTAGTGGTTCCCATGTTACATGGCGAATCTTTTGGAAGCATCTGTAGCCTCCTTCCGTTGCTCTCTGAGAATTTGCTGCTGAATAACCAACACAGAAGCACTACCTCCGAAATCAGGAGCCCCAACATAGTCCCCAATGATCCCTAGCTCCTGATGATTCTCCGTCCAATCCGACAACCCTTCGAGAAGGACCGGATTAATCCCTTGCTTCCTCCCCACAATCCAAAGATCAAACGTGTCCTCATTGATCGCCTGTATCGTCGCCACCGTCTCTGCGCCGTTCCTCACAATCACCTCCCTGTAAAGCACCCTCTCGTTCGCCTCATTCTTCACCCAAAACCACGTCACCATCCCGTCGTCCAGCTTCTTCTCCATCTCGTCGTCCCCTTGGCCGTTGTACGCCAGGAACCTGATCACCGTAAGGCACACATCTGGGTTTCCGAGCATCCGGTCAGCGTAGGCCAGGGCTTCTCTTGAGTCGGCTCCTCCTAAAAACAACACTGCAAAGTGTAGCCCGGCGCCCCCGAAGGTGGCTGAAGCCGTGATCGGGTTCCTTACGGCGAGGCCTTTTTCAACAAATATTCCGACCGAGCACGGCGCGTTGGACAACACCAAGGAGTTGACGGAGCGGCCTCCGAGACGTCCTCCTCCTCCTCCTCCTCCTCCTATGTCAAAACTGTCCTTGTTGAAGGGAAGGATGATGAGAGTTGCTTTGTTTATGAGAGCTCTCTCGCAGATGTCTTGATACATTGTTCTTCTAGGGGTGACTATGGTGTAGGAATGGATTCTAAGGCACTCGGCTCGGGCCTCTTGGAATTGCTTGAGGGCATTATGGATGACGAGGCAGGAGGCATACTGCGGTGGGACGTCGCGCTGTCGATCATGGTCGATAAAGACTGGGGCGGCGCGGCCAACGAGCTCCATCACGCAAAGGGCGGTGACGGAGAAAGGCGTGGCAGGGGTTGGGTTTGAGGCCTCGAGGAGCTTGACCAGTCCCGCCACGCTCTCCTGCTCGTGGATGGTGAGGACAATGCGGAGGTCGGCACCGGGGGCTGTGTGCTGGATGGTCCTCCTCTTGTTCACCATGTACGGCTTTGTTGGGTCATAGACGATGCCGATCAGGGGCGTTACTATTCCGGTTATCAAGGTTGTTAGGAGCACCAACATTGTGAAATAGGTGGGTTGCAAAATCTGAGAACACACACAAAGTGACATCATGAGGTGTTAGGACACTTTTTATAGTTTGATTATATGAATCAAGACAAGTTTTTGTAGGTATATATGTAACTGAAATGCATGTAAAATCTATGGCTTGGATATAATACACATCTGATTAAGTTTTTTTTTTCTCCCTCTCAACTCCTATGCTAATATGAATATGAATGCTACAAATATCATATTTGACATGTTGCGAGTTTTTTACGTCAATTTAGTACCCTACTAGAAATGCCCTTACTTCTTTTATTAGTACCTTAAACCTTTCTAATATATATATCTTTAGTATCCTCATTTTCTCTTGAACAGAGAAAGTAGTATGGATATGCTAATATTGACGGTACAGAGACTAAAGAGTAACTATTAATCTTCCTTAACAGCAAATGCGCCTTTTTGTTTATGGGTTGAAGCTCAACATTATGACTTGTCAAAGCATGATAGTAGCTTACCTTCAATTTGTGCATATGCTAAATGCATTCTTGAAATATTAAACTTTCTCAATATATGTCTAGACGTCGGTTGCAAATATGATATATGATCATTCCGGCCCTCAAATTCCAGCATAAAAAAAATGGCCCGAGACTCCATTCATGTCAAACACCATAACTAATAGATTGTAGGTCTTTAATGTAAGTAGGTCTCGTATTACGACTCACTTTCTACGCTTTATATGATTAGTGTGATTTGTGTAGATATACTAGATCAAAAAAAACAAGAAGAAATAATTAGGAGATTTAGTAAACATGATTCACACATACCCGTTTGTCCATCCAGTGAATGAACAACAAAAGCTCCACTTGACCTCTCACGCTGCAAGCAAAGCTAACAGCGAGGCTATCCCTCAAAGGTATCTTAAAATAAAGACAAGCGAGCAGCGTGGCAAGGATCTTCGTCACATAACCCGTGATGGTCATGGCCACGAGCGGCTTCAGCGCCGGCCAAATGAAGCTGACATTGGACACGTCCACGTACATCCCGATGAACGCGAACGAGAACGGCATAAGTATGTCGGAGGCGATGGTCTCTGCCCTGTCGACAAGCGTGGACCCGAGCGGCGGCCCATCGGGAATGACGAGGCCCAACCACATGGGGCCGTTGCCGATGGCGAGGCCGAACATGTCGGTGAGGAAGCCCATGAAGAGGGCGCCGAGGAGAATGGCGACGATGAAGGCCTGGTCGACGGGCTTGGCGCCGTCGTTGTTGCTGGAGCGGAGGACGTAGGAGAACATAAGCTTGCGGATGAGGATGAGGAGGACGAGGATGAGGATGGCGGAGGCGACGTACCAGCCGCCGTTCTTGGCCTGAGCCTCGTTCTGCTTGGAGGACTCGAAGGCGACGATGAAGTTGATGCCCATGGCATCGGCGATGACGGAGATGGATAGGGCCATGCGGCCGACCTCGGAGCTGAGGAGATTGAGCTCCTTAAGGACGGGGTAGAGGACAGGGAAGGCGGTGATGGCGACGGTGGAGGCGACAGCACCGAGGGAGGAGAAGGTGGCGAGGTCGGGGTCCATGGAGCCGCGAAGGGAGAAGCCGACGGCGAGGACGAGGATCATGGGAATGAGGACGCTGAGGAGAGCGATCCAGATGTGCTTCTTGCCGGACTTGGTGATGAGGTTCAAGTCCATCTTAACGCCAGAAACGAAGAGGAAGTACATGAAACCGAGAAGCCCTATGTTCTTCACCATAAAGTCGGCGTTCTCCGGGAAAAGTAACGCCTTGAACTTCTTGCTCCGCCCTAACACGCTGGGTCCCACTATTATGCCTCCCTGCATTATTTTCACAAACATGACACCAATTAAATATATGAGCATAACATAACTGTTTCTAATTTATTAGGCCTATTAAAATTACTAATATTTATTATCTATATATTTTGACAATTTGATTGTTATGGTCGGATTTATTGATTTTTTATTTAATCTACAAGAATTTCATTTTTAATAATTTTAAAATTAAAAATTTACTTTTTACAATTTCTTTAAGCAATTAAATACAACATTTAAATAGCATCATACATTAAGGGAAAAAATCGAATAACATAATAAATATGTCATGTTCACTAAATTACGTTTGCGTTGAGATGGTGTTACAACCAAAATATATTACTGCAAAGGGCTAAGAAAATAGATTAATTTCGGCTTGAATGGGGTAGACAAAATTGGTGCCGTTAACCGCATAAACAAAAGAGAGAAAGATATGAAGGACAGAAACTTGCTGATTGCAGATTTACAACATGTGTTCTGTGTGTTGGAGGAATTAGAAATTAGCAAAGGTTACAACATTATTCCAGATCATAACGGAGCAACGTTGAATTATTACAATATCATGAAGGTTAGAATTTCCATACTATCTGAAAATAAGAATTTAATTTCCAATCAAGCAAAATAATTATAAGACAAACACAATTAGAAAAAGAAAACAGATCAGAGATCAGATACATGGGATATTGGCATATATGAAGCTTTTACAATATTACGACAACTCACCATATATACATCTTATATATATATTTATATATATATAACATTATACAGATTATGAAGATTACTTTTTAAGGAGACTCACAATGATTTCAGAGACAATCTTAGGCTGTCTGAGAGGCTTGAGAAGGAAGCGAACTAATCGAGTGGCCATGAGGACAAAACTGATCTCTAACAATACCAAAGGGAAGGAGTAGGACAGAGGGTTCTCTCCGTAGAAAACACCAAAAGGGTGATTGTGTCGAGTTTTCTGGCACAAGAATGCTCCCTCAACGTAGCTGTTGAATCCCTGGACGCCATCGATCTTTTCAGCTTTTATTAAAGCTGAGGCACCCCCGCCGGAGCCAGCCGACCAGTTGAACCCGGCGACGTCCTGCTGGGCATGGTACACTGGGAATTCCCTTACCATATATGCCAAACCAAATATTTTTCTTATCTTTTCTTATTTTATTTTGTTGGTTGAGCTTGTCTTGTTTTGTTTGAAGGCTATGGAAATCAAGGAGTAACGGGGATAAAGATAAGACTATGCATACAAAAATTGAGATCGAGAGAGAGGTGAGGGAGAGAGTCAGGATTACGTAGGAAGACCAGAAGGATACGTGGTTTGTGGACATGAGTTTATGAAGTTCAACTCTATTTATGGCGCTTTGACTATTTTCACGCACGTTTTTATTTTCTTGGCTTTTGTCTTCTTCTTTTTTTTTTTTTGGCCACATGTTATCTTACTATTTTTGACAAGTTTTATTCTTCAATGGTTATTACGAATCTGCCATTTTGATATTAGATTCTACTTTTTCTTTCTTTTTTCTTATATTTATTTGATTTTTTTCTTTTCTAAAACTCCAAATTTGCATATAATATAACGTTTAAAAAAACCGTATATATCAAGTAAACCTTTATACATATATATATATGTATATATAAAAAAGTTTTATATTTATATATAGAAAATTTTTTAAAGAAAAACCGTATGTATGTGTTGTTATATATGTAAACGTTATATATATATATATATATGCGTATGTATTTACTCTTATATATGAACCCGACGACGTCCTGTTGGGCATATTACAGTGAGAATTCCCTTACCATATATGCCCAACCAAATATTTTTCTTTTCTTTTCTTTTCTTACTTTATTCTTTTGGTTGAGTTTGTCTTGTTTTGTTTGAAGGATATGGAAATCAAGAAGTAACGGGGATGCAGATAAGACTAGCCATGCAAAAATTGAGATTGAGAGAGAGGTGAGGGAGGGAGTCAGAATTACGTGGAAAGGGCAGAAGGATACATGGTTTGTGGTCATGCGTTTATGAAGTTCAACTCTATTTATGGCGCTTTGACTATTTTCACGCACTTTTTTTTCTCTTGGCTTTTGTCTTCTTCTAATGTTTATATGTATCACGTTGAAAAATGCTAAGGTAACTCTATGTTGTTTTGGCCACATGTTGTCTTACTTTTTCAAGAAAATAAAATTTAATTACAAGTTTTATTCTTTAATGGTTATTACGAATCTGCCATTTTGATATTAGATTCTACTTTTTCTTTCTTTTTTCTTATATTTATTTGATTTTTTTCTTTCTAAAAATCCAAATTTACGCATAATATAACGTTTAAAAAACCGTATATATCAAATAAACCTTTATACATATATTTACATATTTATATATATGTATTTATAAAAAGTTTTATATTTATGTATAGAAAATTTTTCAAAGAAAAACTGTATGTATGTGTTGTTATATATGTAAATGTTATATTTATAAACGCATGTGTTTACTACCATATATGATAAAGAGAATGACTTCAGGAATTAAACGAATATATCTCTCAAAGCTTTTCTTTAGTTTTATATCTTGATTTAATCATGTATTTAAGTTTGATATATAAACTGACATTTAAGTGATTACATTATGCAGCATCATTTAAAAAATTTGAAATTCTTTTTAACTATTTTAATGTTTGATCTATTAAATAACATGAAAAAATAAGATGTGGTTAAACATTATTTGAAACACCAAAAACTAGATAAATAATCTGAATTCTTTTTATGAAAGATACATTTCTCTATGTTCTTAGGGCACATTTGGCACGTCGTATTAGTACTCTATATTATTTAAAAATAATACAATATTTGTTGATATCTATATATTGTGCTATTTAATACGAAATTAAAAAATAATATAATACAAGTCGTGATATCAAATACACCAAAAACTCCCGTATTAGACCATATTGTATAATTAAACCAAAAGTGAGTATTGATAAACTAATCAAATATTAAAAATTGACATAGAAGTTGAAGTTTTAGATAGAGATTCAAGACCAGGGTCTGGGGTTGGGATTCAAGATCATGGTCAGGATCGGGATTTGAGGACAGGATTTAGGACCAAGGTCAGGATCGAAAATTTGGACTAAAGTCTAGCGTCGGGTCGAAATTAGGATTCTAGACCGAGGTCACTGTCAGGATTCAAGATCAAGGTCGGGATTTGGGATCAGGGTTAAGATCAAGATTTAAAACTATGGTCTGGATTGGGATTTGAGACGAAGATCGAGGTTGGGATTAGGGGTTGAGTTTAGGATTTTGGGTCAGGATTGGAGTCGAGATTAGGGATCGGGTTGGGATTCGAGGCTGAGATTTGGGACCAGGGTCAAGCTGGAGGTCAAATTCAAAATTCAAGACCTAGATCACGGTTGGAATTCGGGGTCAATGTCGGGATTTTAGGTTGGGATTCGGGGCTAGCGTCGGGGTCAGGATTCAGGACCAAAGTGAGATTAAGGACTAGGCTCGGGATCAAAGTTTGGATTCGGGATCGAAATCAGGAACGAGATTCAAGATTAGGGTCGATATAGGATTTGGGACCAAAGTTGGGTCAGGGTCGAAATAAGAATTCAAGACCACGGTCATGGGCAAGATTCAAGGTCGATGTCGGATTGCGAGTCTCGATTCGAGACTGGGGTCGAGATTAGGATTTGGAATCGGGGTTAGGGTCAGGATTTAGGACTAAGGTTAAGATTCAGCGCTGGGGTCAGGTTCCTTAAATCCCAACCCCGACGTAGACCCAGTCCTGAACACTGACCCCGATCCTGACCCCAATCTTGAATCGTGACCTCAAATCTCGATCCTGACTTGATCTTGATCCCAACACGACCCTAAATCTTGACTCCAACACCGATCCCAAATCTCGAACCTGAGCTCAATCCCAAATTTTAGCCGCGACCTCGACCCGACACCAGTCTCAAATCCCAACTTAGGCCCCAAACTCAATCTCAAATCTCGACTCTGACGCCAGTCTTAGATCCTGACCCTAACCTTAGTATCAAATTCTGACCCCGACCCCAGCCTAAAATCTCGACCTTGACAACAGTCTTGACCCGACATTAGTCTCGAATCCCTTACCTTAGCCCCGAATCTTGACCCCGACTCTAGTCCTGAATCTTAAATCCCATCCTAACTCCGATCTCGAATCACGAAGCTCGACCATGACACCTGCCTCGAATCCTGACTCTGACCTTGACCCCAGCTTCGATTTTCGACCTCGACTTTGGTCCCGAATCTTGTCCGTGTTCCTGACCGCGATCTCAAATCTTGATTCTGACCATGGTCTTAAATCCCATCCCTAACCGCAAATTTTGAGTCCACTCTGGTCCCGATCTTGACCCCGACTCCAGTCTCGAATCCCAAACCCGATTTCGAACTTGAATTTAGACCTAAAACCATGACCCAATTGTACCATATTTAAAGTTTAAATACTAATATAATATAATACGGTGGTAAACAAACATTGTATAGTATAATAGAATATCCTAATACAATGCAAAATCAAACAATATATTGTGTGATACTAATAAAATGCAAAACAATTCAATACAATACAATGTAATACAATATATTACAATAAAAACATGTCCTTATTTTTCTGTGTTACCTTGATGATTGCTTTTTAAATTCGAGAGATCAATTGACTTTTGACTTTTCCTCTCGAGGGGCTGTCAACGATCATCTTCAGTGTAGAAACATTTGGGCATTGAAAGCGCCTGAAACACGCACAAACAACAGACCAGAGAGAGAGAAGGAGAGAACTAATGAGAAGGGCCCATGGCCCATAAGATGAACCAAACTGTCATGGCCCTTTATGCCGGTATCAAGTGGGTCCATGCATCACCATCACCAGTTCCTTGATTGCCTAAAAAGAAGGCGGCTCTCATGCTACAATTTGTGGAGAGGATTTAAAAATTTGCAGCTAAAAACTAGCTGCATTTTTCAGATGTACAAAATCTAAGAATAAAATCTAATAAATGATTTCTGGACTCCACTATTTATATGCATGTCTCGCTCTGCCCTGGAAAATGTAGTTGAGAACTTAACAACACCAAAAGTCATTATTTTCACCTTCCTCATTTTTTGCTGGCATGATATTTGTTTTTCTCTACCGAAAAACATATTTAAAGGGTAGCATCTGTACATCTAAATATTAGCGGTAGGGTATGCTGCATGAGTGCCTGTTTAAGAACCTAATTTTGAACTTTAAAAAAATGATTTAAACTAATTTTGTTAAGTATTTTATTTTTTTCATGAAATTTAAATGAATACATTTTGTAGTTCAAATCTTTGATCCGAACCTATGTCCTCAAATAGGGTTTGAATTTATTCTAGCCCCGAACTTAACTCATGTTTTAGTCCGGCCCAATCCGTATTTGACCCAAGCTACGGCGACTCTGTTTGGTCAGCCAAAATTTTATTGCTCATTATGAAAATTTGAAGTGCTATATACACATATGATGATTTGAAGTCCCTTTTCTCACCAAGCACGTAAATGTTTGTTTAAGTAAACTGCCTTAATTTTTAAAGGGGAGAAACAAATTGCCTTGATTTAAGTCATGAAGTACTTCCTTCTTTATGCCTTTGCAATTTCGTAGATGTCCAAAAACTGTACCTTTTACTGCATCATTTTTATATCCTTAAATTTCAGATTTATACATGCTCAATTCTTACCTTTTTTGAATTGTGCCTTGTGTTTCCATTGTATCACATTTATATATTTTAAATTTGAATTTATGATCAATTCTTACTTTTTTCTTCGGCAATGGTCAATTTTGACTAAAAAAGCACTATCTTAAAGAAAGAAAAAAATTCAAAAAATAATGTGAAGGACATTTCCAGTAGTCAAAATCAACTTTTGACTAAGAGAATGTAAAAATTTAATATGAATTTGAAATATGAAAATATCGATTTTGATACAAGTTTAATATATGATATGGTTTTTTGATAACTCTAAAACACACTGTATAGAGATGATTAAAAAAACCATTTAATAAATGATTTAATAAATAAAAATGCTACCGATACATAATTATATCCCAACATAGTTGTCATGTTTTCATTAGTAGGTATTTAAAAAATTGTCATATTAATAGATTATAACTATCAATAAATTAATGATAATTTAAAATTTTGGATAAAAAGTTAAGACTAGAATTGTATTCCTAGCATTATTATTAATTAAAAAAACCTTTAGGCTATGTTTGGTACACCATATTAAAGCACCGACTTATATCCTAACTTATATACCAACTCATGAGTTTTCATGTTTTTATTGGTAGGTGATTAAAAGATTGTCACATCAATAAACTATAACTACCAATGAATTAATGATAATTCAGAATAGAAATAGTTAGGATTAGAATTTAAATCCTTAGCATATAGTAAGTTGCTTTTATAATTACTCACCAAATACTTGAGGATTATTAAAATACTAGGGCAAGCATTGGTTTGGGTGTTTAATTAGTTCTAGGTAACTCTTTTACAAAAAGTAGGGATCAAAGATTGCTTTGTTGGTATAGCGCATGGCGGGGTAACTCCAAGCATTGACCAATTGTGATTGGTACTCCATTCTCCCCTTCAAGTTTATTATTTTGCTAAAACCAACAATCGGGACTTTCCCAAGGCCTCAAGAACGTCTAGATTGACCCAGAAAAAAGAGACAGAAATGCACGTTTTTCTTGCTAAGATTAGTTTGTTTGTTTTCCTTTTTTTTTTTTTTTGGCTGCGGGGAACCAATGAAATTAATGGACAAATTTATCAGGATATAAACCCTCCTTGCCACCGGTTTTAATGGCTGTTTGGCTGAGTGGTGGGAACCAATTCCTACTACAAACTCAGTTATAAATAGTATAAAGCTCTCACATGCTACAGTTACAATAAAAAAATTGCTATAGTGTAAAACTCTCACATGCTATATTAAAAGTGGTTCTAACCAATGGTTTCCACCACCCTTCCAATATTTTCTTTAATGTGATGTAAAGAGGATTTTTTTTTTTTTCAATTTTGATATCCTGCATTTTTGCCTTAGGCATGTTGTACTTTAATTGATTGCTCTTGGGCATGTTTTACAAGTAACAGATTAATAGATGTTTGGAAATCTCGATTAAAACCATAGTTATGGTTATCAAATAGTGTAAAACTTTCATATGTTATGGTAAAAAGTAAAAAGTTGCTATAATATAAAGCTCTTATGTATTACAGTGTTTTGAACTACAATTATAGTTCTAACCATACTTCTCAAACACTTTATAAGTTGAAATGATCTAATTGCATGCAGGCCGATTCAATAAATTTTGAGATTTTAAGTAAACTTTTAAAAAGGGGCCTTTTTAGAAGGATTTTTTTCTAAATTAAAACTCAAAATTAGGAAAAAAGAACAATCTCTTATATCATTCAATAATAAAGTAACAAATTATGTCCATGGTTATTTTGTTAAGAAGAAAATAGCAATTGTAGGTTTTTGTCGGTTTTTTTGAGGGAAGGGTTTGTGTTTTGAGGAATTGAGAAAATCGCGTTTACAGAGATTTTTGTTATGAAGAGTTAGTATAACAAGAGAGATATGAGATAACTTTATGACTGTCAATTTTTCTTTATATATATATATATATATTTGTTTATGTTTATTATTATTTTTTTAATTCTTTTGACGTTTATTATTCTTATTGTTTATTAAACTGTTTTATTACTAAATTGTAATTAAGTTGAAATTTGAAAAAATGATCTGACACTTTTTTTTTTGAAGATGACGTTAGACGGTTTGTTTTTTAGAAAAGGATTTATGTTTTATTTTTTATTTTTTTAAAAGAAAAATACATGGTTGACCTAGTTACCTAAAAAAATCAATATGGTTTAATACTTCTAAAAAAAAACCACTATAAAATCAATAAAATGCGACTTGATAGATTATTCATGCTAATGTCCCTTGAATTAAAATAATTTATACATTTTTTTTCTAACTTTACAAGTTCCGGCCGTACTACTCCAAACTTTGATTTCATTTCACTTTGCCCACTTCATTTCATTTCCCATAAAAGACCATGGGTGCTTTCACATTGGCATATATGATGTTAAATATGTTGTCTCAATTATTTAATAGGCTTCTTTTTTTTTTTAAAGAAGATTTGTATGATAGGATTTAAAAAAAAAATTAGCAAGGTGTTTAGCATATTGTTTTAAATCAATTTAGCTTGAATCAATAACAGTATAAAATTCTAATATACTATAATGTTTTAACTAATTTTTTCCGGTCAAATCAATTTATCAAATATCTTAACTTAAGAGTATGTTTTTCAACCGTCATATATATATATATATATATATATATATATATATTTGTGTCTTATATTTTTTTATCGGTATGATTTAATAATTATATTGCTGTACGAACTACTATGCAAAAGGATTTGGAAAGGGGGAAATTGCAAGTGCGATGAAGGTGGAATGGGCAGCCTGAAACCGTTTTCTCTCCACTTCCTTCCGTGATTGATTTTGGTGGTTTTCATCGACAGACACACACAGGTCTGTCTTCCACTTCTTTCACCACAGATTTCTTCGAATGGGAGCTATTGCCATACGAATTTTGCTTACGGCAAAGCCAGATCTTCAACGGAGCCATGATTTTGGCAGCTTGGGTTGTGATTAGAATGCTCAAATCCACAAATCGTACGAGGCGGAAAAAAAAAAAAAACTAGGGATTTATAATCTAGGATTTCCCTCCATATCAGGGAGGTAGGAAACGGCAATTAATATTTTGAACTAACCCCCATTTGAGTACACTTGGGTACAGGTTTTTTTTTTTTTTTTTTTGGTCCTTTCGATGAGAAATGAAACAAAGAGACAAAGTGGAACAAAATAAAAATTTGGGGTAATATATTTGCAGTGGAAATTCCCGCTGTTTGTTCTCTCAAAAATAAATTAAAAAAAAAAAAGAAGAAATTCCCACTGTTTGTTCTTCCTTCTAATATGTTGATTTTTCAATTTTATTTTTGTATAATATTTAATTAATGCTACTATGAGAACTTCTAAAATTTTTTGTTAAAGATAAACAAGCTTGCCATTGTTTTGGTGAATCCACAAACTCAACCCAATTTATTAGAAACCCAAAAAAAAAAAAAAAAAAAAAGAAGAAAGGGAGATCATATCTCCTTTATTGTCGCCGACGTAGGGGTTGCCGGTGACAGCAAGTTAGGACCCACCTTGGCTCGCCCCCATTGCAATGGTCGCTTTGCACTATCTCACCCACGCAAAGGGGGTTGTGACACTTCGCCACCTCCATGGGTTGCGAGGAGGAGGTCATGACTATTGCGAGGTCGCAATTTAGTTGCGACTGTTCTTTGTTGGTCGCGAGGCTGATCTTTGCTGTTGCAAATCGTCAGCTAAGGTTCCATCATGGACCTGTCGCATTCCCATCATGACTTCGCCTCGTCAACAAGATGCTGCCATCGCATAAGGGGTCCTCCTTTGCCTGCAGTCGTCGATCAAACTTTGCCTCCTAGTCGCCGTCGACACCACACCCTTATCCCCGGTCTTCAACGCCACTACCCCTTTGTCCAAGTCCCATCATTTTTTTCCTGAATTTTTTAATTTTTTTAAACAATTTTTTAATTGTTAATTTAAAAATGTAAAAATTGCATGAATTTGCATCTATTTTTGTTTTGTCTATTTTTGTTCTTGTAAGTGTGTGATTTCGGACTAATAATTTTTCATCTAATGGAAAAAATAAAAAAGTTTCATCAATGAGCATTTTTTGAAGTTCTCATCATAGCTGTATGTTTGATAAAATCAAATTATTTAGATACTAGAAAAGACAAAAGGGGAAAAAAAAAAGAAAAAGAGTCAAACATTCCCCCATGCACCAAATGCAAGAATTGTTTCCCAATTCGTCGCCAAAATGTTTCTTAATTTTCCTTAGCAGACTAGCTGGTGACTCTGAAGCCAATTTAATGAATTATTAATCTAACGCCCATGGTGTTCGCTTAAAAGCTTTGTAATCTTTTACATTCAAAATAACAGTTTATCACTTTAAGAATGAATATAGCCTACACTACAAAAGTTTGAAACATGAATAATGTTGTGAACAAAACACAATATTTGTTGGAAAGAACCCTTTCGATGGATTAATATATTACAGGATCTATGGTAGGACTTAGACACACTTGGCTTAAACATTCTATTTAGAACCTAAATCCCCTACTCTCAAGAAGTCATAGATCACAATGACAATTCTCGTTTTAATGAGAAGAAAGCAATAAAATATCATACAGCACTTCAAAATTAAAATTGATCTCTCTTTTAATTCCTAATTTCACTTTTGACCTCTTATATCTTAAATGCCCCAGACTAAACTTCTAACTATCAACTAAAAAAGAAAATCAACACTACACGTCATTTGATGATAAAGAGCAACGGTTTGGAGGATATTATATCAGCCGTGTTATTTTTCATCACAATGATGTGCAAATTAGTGCAACGTAATTTACCTCTTTATACCCATTGTTTTACATTTATTTATCTTTGGGTTTCTTATCACGCATCTTTGTATTAGAATTTAAGGTCAATTATTGATTTTGATTTAAAATACCCAAAATTCCTTCAAATAGAAAAACAACAGAAACTAGAATTAAAAACTTTAAACTTGTTATCTTGATTATAAATATCTTGCTATTTTGATTATTAAATATTCCACAATATCCCCGAACTGGTCTTTTTTTTGTGTTTTTTTTTTCCTTTCGTTCTAATTTTTGAAAGTTCTAGATTTCCCTTCTCTTTTTTTAAGAATCAATTAGTGATTTTGACTATAAAAATCAATTACTTACTGAGTTAAATTTAAATCTAATCTTAAAATTCAAAAACCAATAATAATAAATAAACTTAAAACACAGAACATCAAAAAATATCTCTTTATGCATTTCCCCGTAAGAATGTTATTTTGTTATAGTCCACGTCTTGTTGTATCCTTTTTAACACATCTAGCTAACGAAAAGGACAAAATCCGAAACAAACTAAACAAAAAGATTTTAACATTTAAAAATATAATTTTCGGGTAAAATTTATGGACTAATCCTTAAAAAGTTAAATCTGGATACATCACAATATTTACCCACATAAAAAAACACATCATTCAGGTATTGGGAAAGCGTAATCGGATTAAGCAAGAGCCACACTCGCAAGAACAATCGACTAAAATCTCAATTCATTAAAATAATTTAAAATTTCAAGTATAGCTATAAATCCCTCAGCAAACTTATCGTTCAAAGCTTCAATATCGCATTACTAGTCCCAAGTGTCTTGGTCTGCCACAACCACTACATTGGACAAATAAACCTATTTCCACGGTGTGTAAAAGACACTATTATTGGAGCTGATCAACTAAAAATACAAGTGGCTGTAGCCACAGCACACAAGAAGCTATAAAAACAAAAATGAAACACCAAACAGAAGAATTTCAAGAACAAATACATATGTATAAACATATACATTTATGCGGTATCTTGGAATTAGGATCTAGTACAGAAGCAAAACTCAAATTCCCAGGATTGTTGAGGAAATTAGGTGGGGTTTTTCTGTTGAAGCACATGACAGTACAAATCTTGAAAGATGATGATCATGATAAAGGAAAGGATAACATTAGAGATATTGGTTGGAGAGGTATTACAGGTAAACGGGTTTTGTTTGTCCCCGAACAGCAAGACACCCCTTGTGCCCTAAAGTTGGATCAACCTTCTCAGTGCCAACGATCTGGCCAAAAAATTATTCATCCCTTCCTTGGTAAGTGGCCAACCAGATGATACACATTTGCATTTTAAACAGATTGTGGATTAAAAAATAAGATCGCATTACAATATTGCACAACTAAAAGCAAGAAGATTAGATCAGATATATGTTAAATATAAGATATATGTTAAATATAAATGTATGCATAGCAAGTCAATCTTCAACATGATCATACTAGTGAAAAGCAAAATTGATTTCTCTCCAATTTTTTTCTAAATATACTATATTGGCAAAAATATGAAAAAAAAAATATCTTAATCGAGAGATCCAGAATTTAAAATAATGGGAAAGAAAACGACGAGACCTTGACCAGAGGAAAGTGGCGAAGGAGTCAACATCCACAGTTATTAAATACTGGTAACCTCCATTCACGAAAAGCCTGCAGAAAGTTTCAGTCAAAGCATAACCCTAGCTAGCTGATCATCATCAGCTTCAAGAAGTAACAGCGTTTCCGCTGGAAATGTGTGACTAGGGTTTTAGACTGCGATCTAAAAAAGATACGTCACCCAATCGCATAAAAATCACTTGAGACTCCAATAAAGTTGCCGAAAAGTGTTTTCCAAGAAACAGTTCTTTTTTTTTATTTTGCAACTGTTGTGATGGATGTTTAGTCAAGCGTCTATGGCAATTGATCACTCAGATGGGTTTTATTTTAAAGATTGCTGGCTTAGCTATCTAGGGCTTCAAAATATTTCAGAAAAGAAAAACACTTGAACCCAACAAAAAAAAAAAAGGTCTCCAGATTTCATAGAACTTATGTTTCCTGAAAGGAGAAGAAAAGTTATATTAGTACTGTTCAGAGGTACAAGTGGTACTTCATCATGAATCTCAGAAATTAGAAAGATGAAGAGAGAGTTACCAAGTGGAAACACAGCACCCAAAAAAACGAAGCTCGACATACATACATACACACACATATATATATATATATATGTATATAGAGAGAGAGAGAGTATGGAGAAAACGAACCCAGCTATATTACCAAATCATGTCTAGGTCTGCTCCCGAACACTGGGGAAAAAGTCCATCAAAACACATAAAAACTCAAACTAATTTTCTTAGAGAAAGTTGTTTTTAAAAAACATGGAGTCTGTAACCCATACATATATAAAACCAACAATAAATTCATGAACATCTCAAAGAGCAGTATAGGTATATAAAGAGAAAGGAGAAACCTTTAATCCACATGGCGGAAGCCAGCAAGAGCAATCACGTTCAAACTTCCTACTCTTGGAGAAGAAATTACATGCAAATAAATCATGGGACGGTGTCTCTCCTCCGTGATTTTCAGTCTAAGAATTATCCCAAAAAGGCGTAGTTAAAAGATCAAATGGTACCAACAAGAAAAATAGGAATTGGGAACCAAAAAATTAACGACAAACGGGAAAGAACATAGAGATCATTAAAAAAGAAACATATATATATATGAACGAGAAAGGGGAAAGAACATATAGATCATTAAAAAAGATACATATATATATATATATATGTAGTTCATATGTGTGCATATATTGTTTACCACAGAAGCTGAATATCGACCCCAAAGAAGAATTGATCGGCTAAATTAGTAAGAAGAAGCCATGAAACTCAGGATAGATAGCGCCAATCATAGCCAGAGTGACCAAAACGAAATCGGCTTGATATATAAATATTGTTATTGATTTTTTTTGTGTGCGCTTTGCTATTTTGTTTGGTAACGGCGCTATCCCTCCTGAGCTTTACAGATTCTCCCTTACTTTTATCACTCAAAACTAAGCAGAAGATCATATTTGGCAAGATCTCAAAAATAAAAATAAAATAAAAAGAGAAATAAAGCTAATTAAACTAAAAGCCCTTGATGAGGATGAATATTATTTATTGCTGGGTAAGATGATGAAGAGGATCGACTCAAAAGGGTGGGTGGGGAAAAGCAGGTGAGGGAAGGGGTTGTATTTATAGGGGGGAAGGGGAGGGATCACGTGGGACAGTAGTGTGTCTTGACTCCCTATTGGATAAAAAAAAATAATAAAATAAAAATGAAAACAGGGGGTTTGCTTGTGATGACTTTTCTTTGTGTGGAGGGACGGTTTACTAAACTTTCTTTGCTTGATTATTTTATTGAGATTTTTCCCTTTGAACTTCCAAAGGCTTTTTCTTTGCTCTCTTGTTATTTAGTTATTTATTTATTTTTTTCTTTGTACCAAGATATATACGCTGCCGACTACGATAATATTCACCTTCAATCTTGGATTACGGTGATCATAATGAGGTGACGGATTATTAGTATTTGCTTTAAACTCATTTTTATCCGCCAAATTACATGCTAAATCTTACTCTAGTCTCTAATTTTTAAAACATCCAATGATACAAAGTCTCTTATCTACCACATACTCTTAATTCAAATCAATCCTTTTGTACGTCTACAAGTCAAGTATAAACTAAAAATTTAAATCACAATTTTCTCCTCTTGCCAAAATTGCACGTTATTATCACTTTTTTTTTACTCAAAAATTCTTTTAATATCCATGATCTATTAGATTGTATCAGTTTTAATTTAGTTAGTTGAGTATTAAAAGAAGATAGAACATGCACGAGCTGCTGAAAGAAAATAGATTTTGCTGATAGAACACGAAATATGCATGTCATTTTGAAACTAAAATATATAATGTAACATTCTAATAATTGAGTATCATTTAAATTTTGTTATGCTCTTAACAATCAACCGATGAAAAATACTAAATTTGAAACAAGTTGATCGATCAAGAATAGAGTTTAAGACATTTTAAAAATCAAAGATTAAAATAAGAATGACTATAATTCAATAACCATTTGTGAGATTTAATCTTAAATTCTATTCTTTCAAATGAAGGTTGCAATGTGGCAAGAACAACACTTTTGGTACTATTATAAAAAAAAAATACATGCGTTATAATTTTGTTTTAAGAAAATATTATTGTCCTGTTAGAGTCCCTTAAATATCACCAAACCAATCCCTCATAACCCCTTCTTCCAAACGAAGGCTGTAATGTGGAAAGAACAAGACTTTTGGTACTATTTTTTTTAAAAAAATGCATGCGATATTGTCTTCTGTTTTAAGAAAATATTATTGTCCTGTTAGAGGTCCATAAATATCACCACACCATTCCTTACATTCTAAAAATAACTTATTATCACTATCAATTTTATTTTTTTTTTTACAATTTGAACAATTCTAGCTACATGTGTATAATATTTGAGATTAAAAGAGACATTTTAATTGCAAGAGGCACGAACAACTTAAAAGATGTTTAATAAGTATGGTTAGAATTAATTTTTTAATTTAAAACATTATAATATAAGAAAGCTTCATACTATAGTAATTTTTTGCTTTTCGTTTGGTGTCATATGTAATTTGCAATAGTTTTTGCTTTTATAAAACCATTTTCTTTCCCCTATGTATAATTAAAAAGAAATGAGTACTACTATATACGATTATTTGTACAAAAATGGTCAAAAAAACCGCAGAAAGGTTTTGCACACTTTCTATATTTGCACGCTTCCTATAATACGATTATTTTTATCATGAAAGTTACAAGTTGATCACTTAAATTATAATTAAGCTCCAGTGGGTCCCAGGTAGTATAATTATATCACTGGTCAAACGGCTGCCCTTCACCATCCCAACAATATCACTTGTGTGGGCGAGATAAGATTCATGCATGCTTTTGAAAACTGCCATTCGTCAAAAGTAATCATAATGCGACAATAATCTTGATCAACAATAACATACAAACAATACAGTCGGCAACACGAAAGCCTTTCCTTCTCTTGTATTTTTTTTCTTTTTAAATTTTATAAGGCGTTGACGTAGTAATTAAGATTATTAATAAGGTCATAATTATAATTATTATGATACGTAAAAACTTTATATTATTTTTAACTAAAAAAGTTAATTAAGATCAATTTATATTAAATAGACTAATAATAATTAACTAAAAAAAAACAACTTCCTTAGCTAAATGAATGACATATGTGAATTGTGAGGAGCAACTTCGATCTCCAGCAATTGTCATTAGTTTAAGTGCTTCAACACAGTACTGCATGACGTTGTTCTTGGGCAACGCCATATCCATCGATATTATTATTATTACGATCGATATCAGATGCCCTTTTCATTGACTTTTTTTTAATCCCTTTTTCCCACCTTTTTACCTCATTGCGCTAAATTTATTAAAAAAAAATTAAAAATGTACTGATCATATTTACTAGCAATAGGAGGTTTTGGTTTGGTGGAGAGAATGCACCTTGAAAGCGAGTGATGTTTATTAGATATATAGAGTGTTTGAAAATGTACTGGGAACCACTTTTATTATAACATGTGAGAGTTTTATATTGTAGCATATTTTTTATTGTTACTATAGCATATGAGATCTTTACACTGTTCATAACTGAGATTGTGGTGGAAACTGAGTGGTTCCTACCATTGCCAAACACCCTTATAATATTATGTTGCATTATACGTAATTACCTAAATATTTAATCCATTGACTAGAGGATATTTAAATTATGAGCTGATTAGTTAATGATTCATGAAACTGGAAGAGATGGTTTTTATGCCGTTGATGTTTAACTGCAAATAAGGCAAGTATAACTGGAAAAATAATGAGCCAAAGCCTGCCACACTTGAGGAAAGAATACAAAAATAAGTATATATAAAATACTCAGGTGCACTTTTCTTTGAGAAATTAATAAAACAAAAATAGGAAAAAAAATATATAAAAAACTCATAATAGAGTGGGCCATGTATGAAAATATATAATTTGGAGTGGGGATATAAGAGTAAAATCATAAGATTTTAATGGTTAAACTTTTCTACGAATAATTAAGTGGGGCGGTTCCTCAAGTAAATTTGTGTACCTGTGACCAATAACTGCTAATAAGGCATTTGAGAGCACGCTTAAAATTGTATTTTGATATAACTATTTTTTTACAAAATTTGAATCAAAAGTTAGTTAAAAGTTGAAAATATAGTTCTAATTACCATCTCAGACGGCTTCTAAGTCAAACAATATTGATGAGGTATAAGATTAAATGGAGAGAGAATTTGGCCTTATAGTTTAAGGGAAAAAAAGGAGAACATCTTGCAAAAAAGGTTAATTCAAGTACAAGGAGTGCTTCCAACATAATTTCCCCATCAATGAAAAATACAGAGAAGAATAAAACTAGTTGTCTTCACTGTTGTCATGTGCAGTCTGAATATATATGTGATACATCTGACCATGGTAAGAAAATTATAAAATAAAGCCGAAGAAAAAATTTCTCTCACATAGGTTTTTTTAAAAGAAATGATCTAATTTAATTTTACTTTTTACTGAGGATCCAATTTGGTTCTACTTGAACAAAGAAAAAGTACACTTGAAGAATGAGTCATATATATATATATATATATGTATATATTAAAAAAAAGTAAAGAAAAAGTAAAACGTCATGGGTCCAACTTTCAACACATTATTGGTGCAATTGTCATGTGATTATTTTTGCCACAACCCGTAGCCAGTACTTTGTCTTACGTACCCAATAAATCTCCTAGAGCTTTTCTTTGTATAAGAAGTTTGAGAAGTAAAACTAGAAAAGGGCAAAGTCGTCTTTCAACCTTCATTGCTCTAGTAACTGGAGAATAATAGAATATAATTACCAGCGAAAATGAAACGAGAAAAGTTAAAAAATAAGGGGGTTAACGTAACGTGGGGTTTGGGCCCTGCGGGTCATTCATTCATTCTTCCCCAGGGCCCCTTAACATATCTCTGACTCAGGAGCAACGCCTCGGCACTTGCACCAACTAACGGCCGACGATTTTTTTTTTTAAAGATAACTTTTTTTTTTAATACAATAAAGGATTGAATCTTCTCCCTCTTTAGACCGATATCCTTCTCAATGTCCCCAGAATAACATTTCCTGTACACCAATAGCCAACAGTAATAAAAAGGGTGATCTTATTTAACCTTAAAATTATATTGTTATTAAAAAAATAAGACTTGATTTTAAAAAAATATAATACATATTAGACTAAAGGTCTATTTATTTTGATATTTAAATTACTGTTTAAATTTTTTTGCTACAGTATTTTCTCTTACAAAAATTTAAATCTTCATTTAAATATTCTATTCAAATACTCGAACTAAACAAGTCTTAAAACTTTTAATTTTGTGAGTAAAAAAGTTATAAGCTCATAAACATAAAAATGATTTTTCTAATAAAAAGGATGAGAAACTCTTATAATAGGACAAATATTTTGACCTACTATAAAAAAAAAAGGATAAATATTTTGGTCGTACCAAAATTTTTTATTATTTTAGCTATTATATTAACTTTTCAACGGTTGATAAGTGACTGTTCATGTTAAAATTCAAAATATACGAGGTAAAAATATTTTAGATTTTATGTCATATTATAAAATGGTCCTCTTTTAGAACGATCAAAATAATAAGACCTTTAGGTATAGGAAACAAACAAGTTTTATTATAAGTATGTCAAAGGCATATTAAAATATATACGGAGGTAGGGCATAAATGTTTCAATCGTCTGAAAAATAAATCAGTATTAAGCAATTAAACCAAATCCATTGTATTATTTTACTATTACATCGTTTAAAAAAACAATTAAAACTTACCGTATATGTAAATATTTTATGTTATAATAATTTTTAAATTTTTATTATAATTTATAAAAATTTTATACTATTTATAATCATATAAGGTTGTTTTAACCCTTTTTTAAATGGCTTGTATTTAAAAAGTGGTGTTAAAAACTTGGTTGTAATTGTAAATTGCTGTTTGGAGCGTGCCTCTCAGACGATCTATTAGAGAGAGAAAGAGAAAGACAGCCCCAGCCCCAGCCCCAGCCCCAGCCCCAGCCTCCTTTCCTTCTCTTCTGACCTCTGTTCTGCTTTTTGAGTACAGCAAGAGAAAAAGGTGACAGCCAGAGACAGACGCAGGTCCCCATATCTCTAAATACTCTGATGGGGGCTCGAAAAGCGAGGCCCTTCGCACAGGAGAAGACCCCCTTCACTTATTATTAATTTCTCTGGTTCTTTTCTAATTTTTTTTCTCTTTCATTTCGTTTAATTCACTTGCTTTAGCTTTACTTCCTACATTGCTTTAAAAACGCCTGGGTCTCACAGTCCGAAAAGACATTGATGCCCCCCAGCAGAGGGACTGGCTCCTCGCATTTACTGCGGTGTTCAATTCCTGAATTAGCTCTATTAGGAAAAACAAAAGCTTGGGCATTTTGGTAATTCCATGTCGCCTTATTCCCTTGCCCACCTGCAGTGGCATTGCATTAGCATGTGGCAGTGCTCTCTGCCCGCTGCTGCTGCTGCCGCTGCTGGGCCTTCTACTCTCCTCTCCTTTCTGCAGCGTCCTCTCTCAATATCCGCCCCCATCTCCTCCCCCTGACCCTACTCTGCGGAAAAGCTAAAATCTAGCCCTTTTTTATGCTCCTCCGCCTGTCATCTTCTTTGATAGGACCCACCATTTTTTTCCTTTAATTAATTAATGTACACTCTAGTCTATCTTATTTTTAGAATTAATCCTAAAAATAATCTTGAAACTTCACGTTAGAACATCTCAAAACTGACCTTAAATTACTTTGACGTGGCAAGTATCGTCCTTTTGTTGCATAAGCATTAAAATTTAAACAGAAAATATAAGATGGTGTTTAGTCGACATAGTTCACACCACGTATTCAGTTAAAAATAATATAAAATTTTTATATATTATAATAAAAAAATAAAAATAAAAAAAAAATTATTATAATATAAAATTTTCATATGCTATAGTAAAAACGATACTTACTAACAGTTTCTATTACTAGTCAAACACTCTATGAGTGAGCAAAATCTACATTTTGATATGGTTGCATACATAGGGTCTATTTGTTTCATGTTTTATTTGGACTCAATAGACTCAAATTTAGATTTGAGTATTATGAATCATTTAGATACGTGGTTGTTTATCTGAAAATCAGAATCTTTTGAGTATCAAAAATCTAAGTTTTTAGAGTTCTCATTCCCTTAAACTTTTGATACTTGGGTATTTTTGTTATAGTAAAAACTAAAAATCTCTCTCTTATATGTGAGAGAAAAAAATCATAACTTCTTCATTTGATATCCAATTAAAATTATTCTTTTTTCATTGTGTTCCTAGTGAATAGATGAATAAATTAAAATCCATATTGCATGTTTTTTATGATCATTAATATTAAGATTTTATTAGATTTGTTAATAAATCAAAAACTATTTTCACTACCTTTCTAAACACAAATTCTAATTTTATTTCATATTCAGATTAAAATCTAAATGCGCATCTAAACACGAATTCGAATAACAATTAAAATCACTAATTCAAATCATACTAACTCAAATCAAATCACTAATTCAAATCTATTTACCAAACGGACCCATAATCTATAAATAAATCTACACTTAACTCTAAAGTCTGAATCTCTCATTTATATTTTAATAGCTTTAAAAGCAATATTAAATCCTTGAATAGTGGTTTAGTGTGGAATGTGATACTATAACATCTAATAGAACTCTAAAAGTATTTACAAGGTATAAATTCGTAATTAACTGTACTTTTTAATACATTAACACATAGGAGTGATAATTCAGAAGTGGTAGTCAACGTTGAAAGTCAAACGTTGATACCAAATTAATATTATATATTTTCTTGAAATGGAAAATCGACATTATATTCGAATCCTGTAAAAAAAATAGTAATAAATAATTTTGTTAGATGGCATTATGTACCTCGAGGACTTTTAACACCGCACAGAATAAAGCTCTTACATCATTTGTAACGTCGACAAGTGAATTTCTTTGGCGTTCATCATGAAATTGTACTGTGCGCCTGTAGTTACCTCACTACTTGTTTACTTATTAGTTGTAGACGTTGTTGTTCCTTTTTTTTAATATTTTTTTCCTAATGAAATACCAATTAATAAGACGTTTGATGATTATAGTTTAGACAATTTTTTTAATTATAAATAATATAAAATTTTATATGTTATAAAATAATAAAAATATATAACAGTATAAAACTCTTACAAGTTATAATAAAGACAGTTTTAATTAACTGTTTTAACTAACTTATCAAACACCCTATAAATCACTTTACATATCTCGATTTTCTACAGTACTGAATCTTGAAGATCTGGTGTTGCAAATTATTCCACTTTGTCAAGTTTCTAACTTCTCGAACCCTCTCATTTTCTAATGGAACAATTTAGACATTAGTAATCAATGTTGTTAGTCAATTTCCTTGGATAATACTTTCACATTGTATTTTGAAAATTTAGAGGTGATTATTTAAAATTATTCAAATGGAATGATTGATCATAAAGATTAGCTTTATGTAAACAAAAGAATTAATAAATATATTTTTTTGAGAATGATTTTCGTTTTTGTGATTGATGCCTAAAAGAAAATGTATAACATTAGCAGGATGGAGAGTGCTTTTTGTAAATTGAATATGTTTCAAACTCAATAATATTGAGTCAATAACAAGTCTCTAAGGAGCGGTTGCGCAATTGTGCATAGCAAAATTATCTTCCACTTGCTTTATTAAAAAAAAAGGTCTTGCACTAACTATTTGATGAATATAAATCCCATGTTGAGGGTGCTAAATTTTTTTGGGGTTTATTCATTCTAAAACAAGAAAGCTGCTCTTATACCTTTGCATAGCCTATAGCTTGAATAAAATCCGTTTCAAATCTCTCATCTTACACTTTGTGTCTTAAATAATATCTAATTAGTTAGAATTATTTGTTGACTTAATTAGATGAAAACGCATGCAATAGTGAGTTAAAAATATTTTAATTTTTATATAATATAATTGATTAAATATCATTTAAAGTGTTAAAGTTAGATAAAAAAAAGTTGATTGAACACAAAGAGCACCAAAATAGAGGTGCAACAAGATCAAGTGGTTTTTAAAAGGGATATAAATGCGTTGTGGATTGCTTTTGTGAGGGTGGCCCAGTTGTTTGGAAAGTTGAGAACTAAGTGTTCAAAGATTTTAATTTGGCTTAAGATTTTTCGGTCTTTTTTGTTTGGTTGGGTGAGAAGAACTGATAATATTGTTGCTTGTAGATTCAGCCAGTGGGTCTTTTTTTCTCTTCCACCCTGGAGAATTACTCCAGGTGCCAACTTTAGAATTTCTTATATTTGATTAATGTGTCTCTTTTTTGGCCCTGTTAGGCACTGGCTCCTTGTCTAGCCGTTCGTTCTTGTTGTTGGCTAATTGTGTTCTTCGTCTCTCGGGTCAATGAAAACTTTTCTATAAAAACAGCCATGACAGCTGCAAATGTGGTAGTACTTTCTCATACAAGAACGACTACTTAGGCAGTGATTTGTCTAGTTTGAGAGTTAGTCATTATTATTATTATTATTTTAGTTAAAATTTAGACAGTTAATTATTCATATGAAGCTTATGCAGTAGAAATTGTCATATATTTTTTTTGTCTGTATGAACTATTTTTCTTACTTTATTATCTAAATTTTAAAAATTACTATTTTATTTTTTAAACTTTTAAAATTTTTTTAAAAAGCCTTTTATGTTCTTGTTGAGGGTAAACTCGGCGCCACCACCAAAGACATTAACTTTGGTGGTCGACAATTAAGCTCGGCAGACCCCAAAGAGTTTACAGTCAGTCCCTGACGCTTTATACTCCTTCCCGAGGTGCCTCTCAGGCATTCAAGTGCGTGCCCCAAGAAGGCTGCCACCTCGGGATGTACAGTAGCTTGGGTCGGACTACGTTGCTCATAAATATAGGCTACTACTCGCCCTTGTAGGCCAACACTAGGCAAATGAGCTGCCGTCTGATAGAGTCCAATCCATTGGGCGATGGGTGCGACACTTGTTACCGACCGCCTGACACACCTTGATGTGACACCCGGGTGATGGACAAAACCCATCTTGCACCCTATCCAAGTGGTGGCCTATAAATAGGATGCATTTATGACATTTTAGATAGAGAGACTTCTTCACACCTAACTAGCTGCCGACCTCTACCGAACAATACCTGCCTTGAGCATCGGGGAGCCCTTGTCTATTGACTAACCCCACTATTCTCCGTACCATCCCACTTGTAGGTACACACTCCCGGTCAAAGGCAAGTCTAAGAAGAGGTCAGAACGTGTGCAGCCGCACGTAGGTGTTGATCCAACGTCGGACAACGGTAAACATCAACAGTTCTTATAAGTTAAGACTTTAATACTTTTAAAACTATATAACCTAATTTAATACATAATGTATTTTTTAAATTAAAATTTATAATTTTATTAATAATAAAGTTATAAACTTAACAGAATAAAATAAAATTGTTAAAAAAAAAATACAGGAGCGTTGGTAGAGAGGGAAAGGTATGAGATATTATTGGTAAAACTAGCAGGAGAAAAGGGGTAGCCTAAAAAGGTCATAGACGCAGTCGGCAGGCCCCTGGCAGGCCGGCCCTGGCTTTCTCGCGCGTATATATATAATAGATATATTGCCTATAGATATTGCAGACATATAATAATTGCGTGCGTTACGTCAAACACCCAGGACTTGCTCACTTTATCCCACGTGGGGGCTGAGGCCTTTTCCCATCCACACCCTTTACATGGAAAACATATTCCGTACCAACAATACCTGTTCTCTTGCCGTGTTTGGTGCATTTCCCAATCCAATCAAATCCCTTCTTGGACTCCTCCAAATATATACTCTTTTTGGAGAAACTTCTACACGATTCTCGGGAAACGAGAAAGGCATAGATCACTTTGAGCTGGATGCACATATATACATTTATATTTGTACGTGATTAAAAGTTACAACTTGTTTAAAGAGACTCCAAATTAGGACTACAACTTTATTATTAATAAAATAATAAAATTATTTTTAAATTAAAACTATTATATTAAAAAAAAAAGCCAAAGGGCCGTAGTCCACTTGTCTCTATCATTAGGAATATACAGTTTTATGAATGGTTAAATCATAACCTATGAAAATGATTTTTTTTTTTAAATCCGCCTTATGGATGATATGTCATTACTTATCATTTTTTTTTTTTTGGGTTTTGTTCTTGGATGGGTGCCATTTTAGTTGACAAACAAAAGTGCAATACTCTTTTCAAAATAAATAGAGAGAGATTGTACACTCGGATCAGTCCACTGCTAAGTATTACAGTGTTAAATATTTATATCGAAGGGTGAACATTGGACAGGGTTAAATACAATGGGAGGGTTATTATTATTCTTATTAGTATTACTACATTATTTCAGTTACATTCACTATAAGTACGATTTAATTTAAATCCTAAAATTAAGGCCAACATTTTATATTAGAATTGTTATACTAGTGGTAGGACATATTAAACATTTACAACTATTAATTCCCCACTCTTTAGCAATAGGACTAAGGTATGTAACCTTGTTAGAGACAAAAGTTAAAACTAACATTAAAAAATAAATAAATAAAACTAATTTATTGTAATATATAAAAATTTTATACTATATCATATTTTTTATTTATATTATAACATATAAAAGATCCTATAAGTTAAAACGGTATTGCCATTGATATTAATACTACCAAAATAAAAACTTTTTAGGCTCTACCGACCAAACCATACATCTACTAATCCTTAAAAGAATAAAAGAAACAACAATATATCCAATAAAGTGATAGCTTTTGTGCATTAAAAACAGCAAAATATCCTTTAGCATTAATAAGATGAAAGATTGACCAGCAACTTGCTTCTGAGTTCTGACTACCATTAAGCCGGATTCAGTATCTTTGTTGGATTATGGTTCTGTGGTCCGGAAAAATTGACTCCATAAGTATATGACATCTTTTCCTCCTGTGAAACTTGGCCAGTGGGCGAAATTGCGGTTCCTTGCTGGCTTCCAAAATCTGTTATACACATTGAAAGCAAATTAGTTCATTGGTTGTCGCAGGTTTTAGCCAACAATAATAATAATTGTTACACTCACTTTGGCTCCAAACGCAAATTATTTGCAAAAAGAAAGCTCAAAAAGCCACTTTTAAAAGTATATACCACAAATTCAGTAGCCATATTTGAAGATTTATAGCATCTCCTGTACCTGGCCCAAGCACCTGCCACGAAACCTAGGCTAGCTAGGTGATGGGTCCATAAATTTGAGCGTGACTCAACAAGAACGAGGTTTCAATTTGTTGTAATATACATATGGACTCACCGAGCTTGTCTACAGTGCTTTTAGGACAACTGCAATGTAGCATGATTTTGTTTAATAAAACAGGACCGTTTTAGAGGTCTAACATTGGCTTGGATAACTAAATTTCTTGGTGATCCGTCTTATTATTACAAAACAAGTATCGTAATCACTGCTACAAATTACGTGAAAGAATAAACTTTTAAGAAGTATCTAAAACAAAGTATATATAAATTATAAATATGTTGGATGAAGAATGGACAAATGTATGTGGGATGTGAACCAAAAGAGGAAGGGTTATCTTGACTCACATCTCTGCCATTTCCTTACTCCAATCCATGTTTGGCAACAACTTTGACTCGTTTTCAATATGTACGTCTCGTGCACATATCTTTCTCATTGAATAGGTTTTACTTTCAGTTTCAACAGCATCTGTCTTTCTTTCTTTGATTTTTGTTGCGCTTTCAGTGTTTTTTCACCCTTTTCTTGTCAGGGGTCGTTCGCTAAGCACTTTTGCCGTATCTCTAATTTATCTTTTACTCATGGCAAGGTAAAAGACGTGTGTTGGTGTATCAAATATCACGTCTCCATGTTGTCAAAAGATTCCAGCTTACACTTTTTATTTTTTTTTGAGGAAACTAATAATTTTTTTAAAAAAACATCGTTCTGATAATATAAACTGCTTTTGTAGTTGCAATTTACAAACCTAGGCCTCAAATAGACTTAAGGTTAGAAACCAACACTATAGGATATAAAGGCCTCGATTGTTATTATTTAGAGAATTTTTAAAAATATTTTTGTATGTTTTTTGAGACAAAAATTTTAAAAATATTTTTAGTATAATTCTTCAAAAATTTTCATTTTTTAAATCAAAATCATTTTCATCTATTTTGAAAACACTACCAAACGGGCCCAAAATCTTATCGTAGAAACATCTCAACTTAGGATATTTGGTGTTGTTAGTTTTAACGAAAACTTTTTGTTGTTATAATGTAAAACTCTCATATGTTATAATATTTTTAATCAATTAATTGAAATTAAATTAGTTTTAACTAATGCTCACGTACACCCTATACAACTAAGCTAACTAAAAAAACATGGCCTATTCCCAATAATAATAAAAATTATAAAAATCAAATACAACCTTTAGTGCCAGGCCTTTGTAAATACCCATCATGCCCAAAAAAGAGCATAGAAAAATTGGATTATATATATATATAGAGTAATTTATATGCATAGAATAATCATGAATAAAAATCTAAGGAAAATAAAATTGAAGAGTAAGTCAACCACAGCCATGATACGTCTCATGATATATATGCCAAGTCTTAGATTATATATACATATATGTATGCATGAGTGTACGAAGGAGGAGCTAGAATTTTTTTTTTTTCAATTTGTTACTGTATGGAAATTAAAGATAATTTTTATTAAATAGACGGTGGAGGGTTGCACCCTGGATGGCAAAAAGCATGGTGACCCAAAAAGCATGGGTATGTAAAATCTTATGTAAATCAAGAAGGACCGCCTTGCAAGGTGAAAAGAATCCCTATCGGGATAGAACATGAAACCATAAGCTCTCAAACAGTAGGAGGAACCAAGGGCTTTTACTGCATGCTTATTGAAGAATGAGCTGACGATTCATAAGCAGTGACTTGGTTAAAAAAACCCACCGAAACCATAGCAAAAGTAAGTTTTTATAAGACAATTGTCATTGTTTATGGACCTAAACATAGGTGATTTATCCATGAACGGGATGAAGCTTGGGTGAAACTAATAGGTTGTTAGTTTAAACCAATAATTTGAGTTTGAAATTTAAAACTGTAGCATATAAAAGCTTTACACTTAAACTTTTTATTGTCATATATGAAAGCTTTACACTGTTGACAGTTCAAACCATTGATTTGAACAATTCTTCCAAACTCCGTATAAGTGAAGACTCGAATCGACCGACATCGAAGAATAGTTACAACTATATTTTTTGATTAAGGATGCAAGCACAATGATAATTCTTGAAATATTATAGAGACAAATACAAATTTGCATTGAATCACCAACATGTGCTCTGTACATCTATGGTGACCTTATCACCATTTGACGATGAATGCAATTCTCATTATTCTTGTTCAACAGTTGTCAATATACTTAAACATATCATCATTTCTCATTTTTCTTTTGAATCCATACAACAACGTAAACATATCATGGATACAGATATTCTTATAAACTAACATTATTTGTCGAAAACGTAGCTTCTAAGTGAAAAATACTAGAATCTAGCTGCTAGTTTTCCACAAACTGGGCAAGCTTAGCAAAGCAGAATCATATATACATATATATATATGTATATATATATATGTATATAACTATATATCCTGTCCATCAAGTGTTTCTTATACACACTCACATCTTGGTTTGACGAATCTCTCATTCGTAATCCTCTTTCATTTTAGCTGCTAGCACTTGAGAAAATTAGAAGGGGGCCTAGAAGCCTAGAAGCAAGAAAAGATTACGCAGACCCTACAGGTAGGTGTGGTGTATAATTGATTAGATACGAGGATCTCGGAAGAGTGGACCACGAAATACAACGTGGCCCCCTCCACACTCGATCGACCATAATCGACCATATCCTTCTTGCATCTTTTTCTATGCCACAATTTATTATCCACGACTTGATCAGTCATCAGATAATCCCCAAAGGAAGGTCTCTCATTGGTTGAGTCAATTCGAGATCCGAGTCTCGGGGTTTTATCCCGTTTGAGTGGATGTTGTCCACCAATAGTGCGTCGATCAAGTGGATTTCAGTATCCAGGCCTTTTTCTTTGAATCGACAAGCATGGGAAGTGCTTGTAGCCGAGAAGTATTGGGGAATGGGCTGTCTGAGTAAGCCCATCCAGAGAAGCCATTTAATAAGCCCACTATGACAACGTGGGCCTTTGGCAACGTGCTTCTTTCTTTAAAGATCTTGAGAAATGCGAGCGAGCATAACCGGTATGGGAAATTGCAACAAATAAACTAACGTAATAATAAAATAAAAATTGTTAGGAAGAAGTCAGACAGTTGTGATATTTTAAACATATCCCCGTCTTCTATGGCTTCTTTTCGCAACCTATTTAAAGCTTATTAATTTTAACAATAAAATAAAAATTAGAATAAATTATTATATTAGTCTTTAATTTTTTTTTATAAAAATATAATTTTAGTCCTTAATCTTTTATTGTTGATTTCTTAGTTCTTAACTATTTATTTTACTTGCTGAAGGATTAATTTAATGATTAAACCGTTAATTTAGGAACTACTTTGTCACTTTTTTTAAAAACCTTTAGCGACCCATTTGTTATATTTTTGATAACTTTAAGAATCATTTTGTCACATTTTTCTGTCCAAACTTCACCGCTTGACTTTTAAAATGGTTCCTTAGCAACTAAAATTAAAGATTTGATACTGATAAATCAAAAATAAAAGGTTAGGGACTAAATGTTTAATTTCTTGAAAGGTTGGAGATTATTAGAGCAATTTACTCTAAAAATTATTAGGCCAAAATTTTGATCTTTAATAAATAGGTCAAACTGTTGTAAAATTTTAAACATATCCTCATCTTTTACTATTTCATTTAGCAATCGAGTTAAAATTTTTCAATTGTTATAATATAAAGCACTCATATATTACGATGTAAAACTTTAAGATGCTACTTTTAACTTGAAGTTCCAACAATATTTTCAAATATTCACTATGTCTCCTTCAAATAACCTTAGCACACACTTTCTCTCTCCTACCTTCTCATTTTCACTCCTCTCCCCCTTGGTGGCGATCTACTTCTCAGGTGACGGCAATAATGCCAGCCAGGGGCGTCACTTTGGCAACAACAAGATGACTCCGCTGGCGGCGACCTACTCCTCGAGGCGACGAAGACAGTGCTTTTCGCTCAAGGTCACGACTTATCCCATGGCTTTGTGACGTCGCCGGTGTCGTAGCAGATATCAACAACGGCGTCGAGGTGACGGACTTCGCGATTGTTGTTTCATCTTCGTCGGAGATTGTCTTCTCCAAACATAGATTGTCATCGTCGTTCAGATTCTCTATGTGAGTTGCCATCATGCAGTTGGAAATCAAAGCCTGGGTGAGTTTTGGGCGGGGATTTGCAAATGGACGCCTGGCCCAAATGGCTGCCATCAGTGCCAAAGTTGCTTGGAGTTGCATCGTCATCACGGAGAGTCGAACAAGGAACATAAGTCTAATAAATATATGATGATCATAATAATAAATTTGAACGCAAAATGGCTCTCACTTTACCATTTTGTAGCACATTTTTTCTATAGTTATACTTGTAACACAATTCTTCTTAGGGCAACCTATTCCAACCATACTTCTTATTTTAGATAGCATGGATTATTTTAATATTTTATGTATTTAAAATACAAATAACTTTATATTGTTGCAATTATCATTCAATGCAATTTTTATTTCTTTTCTTTACTTTATGTCAATTTATTTGACGTCAAATTAATATTCAAATAACCAAAAAAATAATTTGGTTAGCCTTATAAGCTTGCTACATTTGGCTAAACTAAAATTAAAGTTGGTCATAAAATATTTTGAACATTTGGGGTTAAAATGAGATCAAGTATAATGTTCGCGGAATATTTTGAACTTGACCAAAAAATAGTATATGTATATCAAATACATTTCGTCTATGAAGTCAAGCAAATGTATCTCTTCCATAATGTAACCAAGCAAATTTCTAGAGCATTTGATACAGCCGTGCGAATTCATAAGTTTAAAGTATTTATAATGTAAAATTCTTAACAATTATAGTATAAAGTAAATTATAATTATAATATAAAATTCTTACATATTAAACTGTTTTAAACAAATAATAATACAAATCAACTGTTTCAACCACTCTTTCAAATATCCTCTTTTATTATAACTTTCTAGCTATATTGTAATTTGATTTTAAATTGTTGCTTTCTTTGAACTTTGCCCTTCATTGTCACCAACTTCTATTATTGTAACTTTCTAGCTCTTGTAGTTTTGTTTCTTCTTGTTCCTTTCTTTAAATTTTGGCCCGTCATTGTCACCACTTGCCCGCGACGAAGAAACACCAGACGGCGCCCCATTCCCTCGTCTTCTGTCGACGACCAACAACAAATTACAACAATGCGAATGTTAGACCCCACCCACTAGTCACAATATCTCCCTCCATAGAAAAAAAGTGAAAAAACAAGTCCTCTTAAAAGATATACCAAAATGCTTGGCTGAGGAGCTCTCACTATTTTGCTTTGTCTTTCTTTTTCTTCACGGTCAGAAAAAAAAAACACTTGCTCTTCTTGTATCCACTACTCCCAAGGAGAATGAAGAGATGTATCTATAATGTCCAAGCAATACTAAAAATGGCTTCTCTTGGTCTGAATTCTTTGCCTCTGCTACCGTCTTCTCAACCTCGCAGAGTCTTGGAAACTTCACTGAATACTGCCAGTAACAGTCATCTCAAAGGAGAAGCCTTGAAGCCCATCGTCGTTAGTGGGAACCCCCCAACTTTTGTTTCTGCTCCGGCTCGCAGAATTGTTGCCGGTTAGTTGTTTGATACCAAAAACCTAGCAATACCCATGTTTTATATTCTAATAATTTTAAATTTTTCAATGCATTTAGTCTGAATTATTTTATCTTCTTTGAGCTTTTTTAAGTTCAGTTGGTGATTTGCATGGAGACCTTGACCAAGCGAGATGTGCGCTTGAGATTGCTGGAGTGTTGAGTTCCGACGGTCAAGACTTGTGGACTGGTGGAGAAACAGTATTGCCTAGCCAACTGCCTTCAATTAAGTTTTTTTTTTTCTTGTGCAATAGGAAATTCTTCATCTATGCCTTGGATTAAAAAGAAAAGCGTTAAAACTTCATCTATGTCATGGGCTAAATTGTACTAAATTTGTCGTCGTTTCTGCTTAAATCTCAACAAGAAAAGATACGACATTTGTGTCCAAACATGCTAAAGTATAGAATCAATTCCCGCTAGAATTTTCTCGTTGGAGTGACTAATTTGAGACAATTTGATGGATTGTAAACTTATTCTAAGACACTTGAAGTGTTATGGATTAAAATAAAATAATAGTTTCAAGACTAAAATGAGATTAAAAAAGGGTCTTATCAAGCGTGTGGAATGACTTGATTGCGTTTGTGATGTAGGTATTGGTTCAGCTGGGAGATATACTCGATAGAGGTGATGATGAAATAACTATTTTGTCCTTGTTGAAGTCTTTGGATTTACAAGCCAAAGCTCAAGGTGGAGCAGTTTTCCAGGTTATTGCTGCTAAAACTGAAGAGTTAGTTACATTTTTTTTCCCATTTCATGGGAGTTAAAATATGATATGTCCTCAAATTATTAAAATTACGCAAATGTCTATCAAAAACTGCAATGCTCTCAAATAATCTTCCAATGAAATGCGATATAACGAGAAAAATCACCTTTAAAAACTGTAAAAAAAGACATCTCTCTAATATTAAAAAGAAGGGAGACATATATTCAACACATATAAAAAATAGACCTTTCGTGTAAATGCTTGAAAACTGAAAATATGTGACACCCTAGTTGCTTGCTTTGTATAATTTGCTATATAATTTTAGATGAGAAGCATGTTGTAGCAGCAGAATTTAGAAATTATTAGTAAGATGGCAATTGAATGCACAATACTTTAAATCAAGTTGAGAAATTGATTTATTCTTTTAGTTTCTTTAACTTCATATACAATGTTGTCTTTGAAATTTGAATATGAGTGTGTGTTGCTTCCTAATGGTTTAGGTCAATGGGAATCATGAGACTATAAATGTGGAAGGGGATTTTAGATATGTAGATCCTGGGGCTTATGACGAGTGTACCGATTTCCTCGAGTACTTGGATGGCCATAGAGATGACTGGGAAGAAGGCTTTGTTAATTGGGTTGGTGTCTCTGAAAGGTGGAAGCAAGAACGCAAAATGTCCCAAAATAATTGCGGTCCTTGGAATCTAGTGAAGGTACTCACATTTCTTTGATTAATTAAAATTATTGTCTGAGATGCTTGTATGAACTAAAAAATCATTGTCTCTCTACTAAATCTAAATGGGCAATATTTTGTGAGAAGAAGCACAGTTACTTTTTAACTTTGGATGTCCATATTTTGATATCCTTTATGATTAATGTTTCCAAAATATTAGGACAGAGACAAAAAGGGGTCAGTGCCAGAAAATACTTCTGAGGCCAGGAGGTAAGCTAGCATGTGAGTTAGCACGGCATGCTGTTGTTCTTAAGGTTAATGATTGGGTCTTTTGTCATGGTGGCCTTCTTCCTCAGCATGGTAAGCACGGTTCTGCAATTTGGATATAATGATCCTCGCATTATTTATAAGCATATGCATTCATATAAATTGAAAGTTCAAGCTTTGCGTGGCTGTTAAGGGATTTTGGTTCTCCTGCAGTTGCATACGGCATAGAGAGGATGAACAGGGAAGTATCTCTTTGGATGAGAGGCCTCAGTGAAACCGAAAATAGTCCTCCAATGCCCTTTTTAGCTACTAGGGGATATGATAGCGTAGTTTGGAACCGCTTGTACTCGAGAGATACTTCGGATTTAGAGGACTATCAGCTTGAGCAGGCAAGTATTAGCAGCATATCATAGACCTTTCCTGCCGTGACTGATTTTGCAAGGAACTTGATATTTTGAGAATACAAGAGACTTTCTAGCTCACTATCTGAAGAATTCTCTCTGCTCTGCTTATGACATTCTTGAGTTGGTTGGCTTTACAGATAAATTCTATTCTTGAAGAGACCCTCCAAGCCGTTGATGCAAAGGCAATGGTGGTTGGACATACTCCTCAAACCACAGGAGTAAATTGGTACGAGACCACATCTTTTTGCTACGCTTCATTATCAGGACACAATATTACGAGATTATTTTTAATTGGAGACCATACTCATAAGATCACCGGGGTTCTTAAGTCATAAATTCTTCTCTGCAGTAAATACAATTGTAGCATATGGCGCATCGATGTGGGCATGTCGAGTGGTGTACGTAATTCAAGACCAGAGGTAACATGAAAATTCCTGACGCCTGAATTAGTTTTGTGGCAAAAATCCTACTAGAATGAGATCTTTGGCCATGGAAATAGTCCTTCAAGTGCAATTACAATGTGACTATATATTTTCCAGGTTCTAGAAATAAGAGACAATAGAGCACGAGTTATAAGGAGCAAGAGGAATGCATTTAGTGAACTTCAGGCTGTTGATTACACATAGAGATGGGTTGTTAGATTAACCAGGTATATTTTCCAATGTGTAAATTGTGTCAAATAATTGTGTAACTCGAACTTGACTGCTTTAACTATCTTTGATCTACTTCTCAGGGTACACCGGCGACGCTATTTACTTGATTCATGGCTTTCATACAGAAAAAAAGGAGGGCTAAATTTTACGACGAATAGAGCGTGGAATCAAATATTTTTTGGGGCCTGTTTGAGAAAGTTGATTATCTATAGTACTGTGCCCATAATTTTAAGTGTTGCTCTTGTTGGAATAAAATATGAAAAACAGCGGAAGGAACAGATCGTTGGTAAACAAAAATTTTATGAAAACTTTATTTATTGGGAATAGATATATAATTTTAATTAATAATAGAAAGTTTTTAGAATTTTTACTAATCTTTTGAAGATTAAGGGTATCGTAACTTTCTTCTTTGATTGCACAACCAATAAAAATACGAGCAAACGTAAAACTGCAAGAATGAATTAAACTCACACCTTTCTGGAGCACCTATGTATTCATCACATGAGAAGCAAATCTTTTTTTAAGAGAAAAAGCTCTCAATGTTTTTCTTTGTGTATTCTGCAAAAGCTACGTTAAAAAAATTGATTGATTCATGAGTCTATCTTTTTATATCCGAGCAGTTAGTAGTTATTATTATTATTATTATTAATTAATTAATTTTAAATTAAAATAACCACCTATCATATATATATATATATGTGTATAGGAAAGGAAATATTTCAGTACTTTTATCTTTCTTTTTTTTGGAACTGTATCAAGTTATCGTTTATATATATATATATATATATATATATATTATATACGTTTAAAAAAAAAAGCCTGTTTCAAATTCATTTAAATATATATATATATATATATATATATATATAAATGTTTACGAAAGAAAATGAATCACGGTTGAACGTGATTTATATAATATATATAATATGAAAAAATTTTATATGTATTTATTTAAATTTAAAAATAAATTATATTTATTTAAGAATATATTTTAAATTAATTAATAATTTAATTTTGTGTTCATTGAAAAAAGATAAAATGTGGTTCCATCGTACATGTGTCACACAAAATTAAAAATTACATTTAAATAATCTCATTATTCAAATATTATTAATTAATTAATTTAAAACATATTTATTTAATTAATTTAAAACATATTTATTTAATCTCATTACTTAAATATAATCAATTAATGAATTTAACTAATATTCAGTTAAATATGACAACATTTATAACGTTATATTATGTGTCACAAAGAACATTTTTTTTTGTCACATTAATATCTCAAGTGTGAAATAATTAATTAGAATTCAATAATTTTAAATTAAATATGATAATTTATTTTATGCATTAAATCCAATATAGTGTTGTAAATGTGGTATTGGGGACCTATGGATCTATAATCCAAGCTCCAATAAATTTTGATAATTAATTAAACTCTTTAATTAATGTTTTAAATTTATTAGTTTCAGTGTTACTTCACTAAAAACCTGAAACTGAACTCTTGAGATTATAGTGAGAATTACTCAAAGAAAAATAGCGAGTAATCTATTGATATAATCATTACATACAAGTCAGTCCTCCATAAATAGTTCGTAATAAGAGCTAGGTTCAATTTCCGTTTACCTCTCTTATTACATCTTTATTCTTGAGTTCCAATAATTCTCTAATGAATGGTTAATCCATAATCCTACTATGAACAAGCGCTCCACTATTCAAATCTTGAATAATCACTCAAGAGAACTATTTTTCTAACTTCCACAAGGAAGGAATGGATTCCATATCTGTATAATATTATTCCCAATAATTTATTACATTATGTTTCTAAGATGCTAAGTTATGATCTGTATTTACACAAATCTTATCATGCAAGTTAAAAAACATAATGTCATATACATGAGTATAAAATACTCAGGATTAAGACTGTCAAATATATGATCATTACAGTGATAAATTTGACTACTCTATTTGTAACAGATGATCATTAAAGATTCTTAATTTATATAGTCCAGTCCTATATAATCTCATTATATAAAGTACCTCCAATATAATGTCTCTATATTAATAGCCCGGATAAGACTATTTCATTCTAAATGAGATTAGATCGTATTTGTAATATTTAATTAAAGATCCTAAACTTTAATTAATTATTGCAGACTATTTAGATTATTATCTATAAATTTTATCTCTAAGCATATAACACTTATATGCTTTATACATATAACACTTATATGCTAAATTTATTCAAATAAATAATCATAAATTTTCTTGATGTTTATAAAAGTATTCATAATACATACAAGCAACCAAAATAATTATAAATATTACTTTATTTATTTATTAATAATATATACAATGTCAATGCTTATAGGCACCAACCCTAATGGCTTTCACTTATAGGAACACCTCTTTCAATTTTAATCAGATTTACATACACCATTTTTAACTACATTTTGAAATTGTATCTTTTGAGTTGTGTTGATAGTGTAAAGCAGGGGTTGAAGACAAAACCAAAATGGAACGTCATGTAAAGCTTAAATCTTCAAAATTTTATGGTATTGTGTCATTTTATGGTGTTGTGTCGTTTTTCATTTTTTGCTCTTTAACAAAATCACTTAGGTACGGGCCACACTAGTACTGATGTATGTTTAGACCTATTTGTGAGCACACTTGGATAACAAAAAACTGAGCTAGAAAAGTCTTCTTTTTGATCCAACGGGCAACAACATGAAGATGATGATAATAATGATTAATGAGGTTAGAAGATGGAAAGAAAATTAATGGCAAGATTTGGAAATGATACCCCATTTTAATTTATCTAAAAATAAATATAAAGGCCTTTCTTTAGTCAAAGTAGCTTGTTAAATTAAATATTTTAGATTCTACCTTTTAAACAGAAAAAGTTTAAATCGTCATAATTTGAATCCATGATCTTGTCCAAAAATTGGTAGCAATTAAAGTCAAAATAGCTTGAAGAAAAAGACTAAAGAGAAACCAAAAATTTTGTTTTTACCCTTTAGTGAAGGCGCATTTTTTTAGTAAAAATTATATAATTTGTCTATTTTTTAAGAAGTGAATTGGTATCTATCTTTGTTATACAAATATCATTTATATGTCCTTTTTTTAAAATTTCATATATTCAGAATCTTAAAATACCCTTTAACTAAATATTATCATGTATTTAAATATTTATAACAAAATTTATTATTTTTTGAATAGTTGAATTAGGGAAAAAAACATACAAGTATTCTTATTTTAACATATTACATTGATGTATTATCATTATCACTTGAAATCTTAAAAAATTGAAATGAATGTCATTGAGTATTAATATCATTTTGTATCATTAACTTAATGATATAATAATTATATAACCTATAAGATACACAAAAACACTTAATAAATACTATATTATTAATTTAATTACATATCACAAAAAACAAGAAATATTATTCACTCGAAATCTTAAGAAATGAATGTCATTGCGTATCATTATTATTATGTATCATTAACTTAATGATATATCAATTATATAACTAGTAATATACAAAAAAGACTTAATAATACTATGTCATTAATTTAATTATAACATCTTAATTTTAATTTGTTAACAAAACTATATCATTAATTTAATTACAACACTCTAATTCTAATTTGTCGGTAAATCGAACTTGTCAATAAAAAAATTATATCTTTTTAGAGAATTTTAAAATCATTATTTTAGAAACTTTAAGTAACAAACACCTTAATTTCAGGGATTTTTTTAATATAATGATATCATAATCCATTTGAAATCTTAAATAAGTGTATTATAGTTATTTAAAAAAAATAAATTAAACTAACAATATTATTATTATGGTCATTAATGTCTTTATATATATACATTATGATATATAAAGAATATTCATAAACTATAGATATATTTTAATTTTATTAAAAAAAAAAGTCACATGTCTTATTAATCTTTTTTTTTATTAAAAACTTTTTTTAAAAGAAAATAACTTAAAAACAAAAAGAAGACAAGATCAAGAGGTGAGAAAAGGCAGTCGGCCGGTTTTCCTTGCTTTTGTCACACGCCCATCTCCAACCAAGCCAACGTCTCTACCTTCGTAAACTCCGCAAGCGTAACCTGTACACCCCCTGCGCATTTGATAAAACAGCACCAACACTCCCACTTCACCCAAACGTTTATGCAATCAGTTGTTCTTCACAACCGCCACCATCCTCTTATCCTGCGCACCCTCTCCCTCACCTCCGATTCGCTCCTCGCCGTTGCCGCCATGACTCTGAGCTCCTCTCTCGCTCTTCCTTCCGCTTCTCTCGCCCTCACCGGGTCCTCCAAGCCCTCCAATTGCTCCTCTCTTTCCGCTTTCCGAAATCGATTCCGGAGCTCCGGCGCCACCAGAAACCTCGGTCGATCTCGCTTCTTCATGAGCGTTTCCGTTGGATCCCAGACCGTCGTCCATGACGGCTCGTTTTCCGATTACAAGCCCAGCTTCGCTTTCCTCTTCCCTGGCCAAGTGAGTTTGATTGACAGGGATTTGTTAATTTCCTAATTTTTATTAACAATGTGGATTCATTTGCGAAGAATTCACACTTGTTTGAATCAGATTAAGAAAAAGCCGTTTTTTGGTTTTCAATTGTGTAGCCAAAAGTGAGTGAAGAAAATTTTAGCTGGTTGGATTCAATTATTCATAATTTTTCTTACTTTTGTATGTTAGGGTGCTCAAGCAATTGGAATGGGGAAGGAGGCACAAAATCTGCCTGCTGCTGCAGAGTTGTACAAGAAAGCAAATGATATTCTAGGGTATAAATGCACATTATAATAGTGTTTGACATACACTGCAGATAATTACTTTGATCGGCTCATTTGTCACTGCTTTATGTTCTCTGTGATTTTTATCACTTTTATTTGCAGCTTTGATCTTCTTGATGTTTGCATCAATGGACCAAAAGAGAAGCTAGATTCTACCGTTATAAGCCAGGTGCTTAATGATCACTTTTAAACAGTTATATATGTATATGTATTTGCGTGTTTTCCTGTTACATTTTTAGGGGTCAGTAGTAGTATGTACAGTAATGATCACTTTTAGACAATTGTATGCATGTATGTGTGTGTGCAAATGCACATTTGTTATTTTGTGTTACATTTTTCAGATGCCAGTGTTGGCGGTCGCGGAATGGCGTCTCTTGCAATGCATGACGTATTTAAAGAAAAAAGAAAAAGAAAAAGAAAAAAAGAGTTCCACATCTTTTGCACTCCATTCATGATCTATCTCCAAAGTATTTTCTTTCAGGGTGTGGAATGCCATTACATTTTTGAAATTAGATGAATTATGACTTTGAAATATGTAGAAAATATGTATAATATCTGGAATAAACACTCACTTTTATTCACTGCTGAAACGAGAATACATCCCAGAATTTATAGACTAGAACCTAGAACAAGAAAATCAACTAATAGCCTAAGATCTAGGAACTAACAGATATTAATGAATTAAATATAAACTAGATATTCTAACTCCTGAAAATCTGGAAACTAACTAACTAATTATTTACATCAGATATTCTACACTCCCCCTCAAGCTGGGCTATAGATATCAATCATGCCCAGCTTGGACTTCATGTCTTCGAATATTGGTCTGGACACAGCCTTGGTCAAGATATCCGCTGTTTGCAAGCCTGTAGGAGTATATTCCAACTTGATGTTCCAGCTTCTACCTTCTCTTTGATGAAATGACGATCGATCTCAACATGTTCGGTTCGATCATGGTAAACTGGATTCTTTGCACTCCTTATTGCAGCTTGATTATCACACAACAGGACTATTTCCTTCTCAGTTGGTACTCTCAATTCTTCTAGTAATCGTTTTAACCACAAACCTTTACAAATACCTTGCGCCATTGCCCTCAGTTCTGCCTCGGCACTGCTTCGAGCGACCACGGATTGTTTTTTGCTCCGCCAGGTGACCAAATTTCCCCACACATAAGAGCAGTAACCTGAGGTGGACCTTCGGTCTAGGATAGATCCTGCCCAGTCTGCATCTGAGTATACCTCAATGTTTCTCTTGGAGGCCTTCTCATAGTACAGTCCCTTGTCTGGAGTTTTCTTCAAGTATCTAAGGATTCGATACACAGCTTCCATGTGCTCTTCGGTAGGCTTATTCATAAACTGACTTACAACACTAACCGGGAATGCAATGTCTGGGCGAGTATGTGTGTAACGCCCCTATATGGGGGTTAACAGTTTTTAATGAGATAAAATAAAAATAAATAATAAAAGTAAAACCTTAAAAATAAAATTTGCCCGGGACTTAAATGAAAACTCTCAACTCAAAAATAAAAATATAAACGACAATTAAACCACAGTTTAATGTAGCACCTTAAATTTAATAATATAAACTGTTGTCATCATCATTTTAACCCTCAACACATTGTAATACAGTCACAGAAAGTAACAATTGATGCTTACATTATCATGAAGAACATTCTCAACAATTGAAGCAGTCCCAATGTAATATAGCTACATCACTTCCTCAACTATATTTCTCGTAGCCACCTCACACTTAGTGAGTCCTGAAAAGATAAAAATATAAGGGTATGAGCAACACTATGCTCAGTAGAGAAAGCCATTACTCACCTTTAGGTTTTTATCATTACCACATTAAAACCTGCATGGTTAGTAAGTCACATCATATTCCAGATTATGAGGTTTATTATGATCACATCTTATGGATACCGTAGTTAATCATTACCAAGTGTCATAATTACACATTTATACAAATATTACCAATCATCATTATTCCTAGGTATCCATGTTAAATTGAGTATCACTCAACTCATCGAAACCCAAATGGGCGCACTTGATCACCCTATAAACATTCCAAGGGTGTTCCGGTGAGGGGACATCAAGCCCCGAGTCCTCACCAAATCAATTCCTGTACAGTGTGTTCTGGGACTTTCAACCCAAGGAAGCGTCATCACCTTCCCCCTATTTTACCTTTTAGGGTATTCATGCCCAAGGACGTAACCGTCGCCCTTTTCATGTCTCACAATTTCTCTATATTAAATCATTATTAATAGAGTTAATTTTCCTAACCATGCTTCTCAATTTATAACATGTGTCAATTCATTATGTTCCTCGCCGTACAATACAAGACGAGTCCATGTCATAGTTTCATATGTGATACACATATAATATCAGTTCAACATAGATATATATATATTGCGGCAAAACAATCAATTTTAATTCTATAAAAACCTCACAAAAGATGAGTAATAGAATCCCTACCTTTCAAGCTTATCAACAGTCTCTTAATCCTGGAATCAATTAACGTTAGCTCCATACTCCCTTGATCCTAAGGCGTGCATAAGGACAATTAAAACTAAAGCACAACATACAACTACATTCATAAAATTTATTTTAATTTAATCTTAGAATTTCAAGAAATAACCACTGCCCATAGAGGTATTATAAAGTTTAACAATATAAATTTTCTGTCTAGGGCATATACACTTAGACTTCATACATATGCTCCAAAATAGCAACAAACATATACTTAGGTTTAAGAACGCAAATTTGAATAATCCTTTAGTATAAAAGAAAATTTATAAATGAAAGACTAAATTTGTTCATAAGATTCTAACCTCGGATTATGGTTAGTTGGAAGCTTGAAATGGCTTCAAAACAGGTTCCTTTACTTCGGTATGACTGAAATTCTTGCTCAAATGGAGGTGATGGTGGCTGATTTTTATGGCTGCCTTGAAGAAGTTCTCTAAGTATTTTGCTTCAGCAAAGAAATGAGAAGAAGAGTGTGGGAACCGTGGAAGAAAAAGGAAGAAAAGATGAAGTCTTTGAAAAGAAGTGATAGAAACAATTATAGAGGAGACATGTTGAAGCATGTCACGGAGGAAATAAAGAAAATGAGGGTCAAGAGTAGTTGGAAAAGATATCCTTATGTCTCATCTAAAGACTTTAACACACATAATGCCAATATGACATTTTTGAGATTTATTAGAAGTTCTAAGGCTTTTTAGTAATCATACTAAATAAATATAGGAGAATTTTAGAAAATTTAAAAATAGATAAAAATAAATATTATAAAATAAATTTAAATGAAGCAATTTTTTTTATACATTAAAAATTAATTTAATTACCTCAATACCCGTTAGAAGAATAACGGGTGTCACAGCTCTACCCCCCTTAAAGAAATTTCGTCCTCGAAATTTCAATTCTAGCAATACTAGTAAAAATTATGATTCCACTATGATTCCAATTCTGAGTCTAAACCGTTAATGTTGTTTGTCCTCCAAATTTAAGTTATCGTATCTCCACTTATTTACTTGCATAATAAATCTTACTCCTAAATCCCTCAATGAGAGTATTTCTGACAAGTTTCAACTTATAACACCGTATAATAGTCTAAGAATCTGATCAGGCCTACATATTGACCATATCATGATTCCAGTCCTTCATTGTCCATGGACTGTGATTTACAATCACATTTAAGGAGATTGCCAGAGAAATTTTATATACTTCATCTTTAGGTTCCTTTTCCTTTTTGAGTAAGGAAAAGTCAAATATATTTGATTTCATACCTCAACTAATAAACTAAAACATAATCATAAAACATATATCACAAACACTTATATTCAAAACCATACATTAAACTTATTCATAGAGATATTAAACGGAATCTCTGGTTGCAAACATACCCGACATATTTTTCATTAAACAGCTATCCTCATGACACAAACATTCAATCCAAATAATATACTCATATTTCATATGGAATATCCCCATAACTGACTTTGGTACTTCCACATAATATTAACAGAATATTACACATTACAAACATGATACGGATACGTTTCGAGAGTACAAGGCACTCCGTATACCAGCTATCCATATCATGCATGCTTAGAGGATACAAAAACATCGATAAACAAAAGATCGGACCTTAAGAAGGATGCGTTTCGAGAGCATCAAGTACTCCGTATCCAGCCATCCCGGCATTAGGCTCAATGAATCTAAAAGATTGAACAACAACGTACCACAAGAAACACAGAATACAAGGCAAACGGTTATTCGTAACACACGAAATACGGACACACATGCCTACATGCCAAAGATAAAACAAAAAGATTACAGATGGAGATTCAAATCAATTGGCCGCTCCCGGCTTTCCCTTTCCCATTCAAGCTTGGATGTTGCAGTGTCGGATTCTGGATGTATGATTTGCATTTTATCTATCAATTCCTCAGCTGTTGAAGCAGTGACAAAGATTTGTCTCTCCGATTCTGTAGTGATGTTTTCTTCCACAGCGTAATCTAGAAATTTCAAAAGACCGTCATAAAAACCCTTTACGTTCAGCAGTCCCAAAGGTTTGGAATAAAAGCCCAACAATTGCCCACAAGCAACTATAAATATTTCCTCAAGAGTGCCTAGACCACCAGGTAATGCTATAAAAGCATCAGAATTATAGATTATGTCTTTAAAATTTTTAGGGATACTCCTGACTCCTTCTCCCTTACCTATGGCTTCCTTACAAAGGTTTCCTTCAACTGGAATATGAGGCCAAATTCTTACATCAGTAGCGTCACTAGACCTAGCTGCTAGTGCCATATTTACCATCATTTTTATACTACCACCCCCATAGATTATGTTAATCTTCTTGCGTGCTAGGACTTGCCCTAAGTGATTTGCAGCTTCTAAATAAGCTTTATCTTTTCCAAGGCTGGAACCACAAAAGACACAGACATTCTTTATTTTCTTCGTGGACTGGGAGGTAGACATATTTGGTTTATAGAAGTGGTTGCTTAATGTCTGCTCCACTTAGACTTCGGGTTCTACATAAGTTTTTAAAGATGAGAAATATACAAAAAGGGCTAAAGAGATAGACGAGTAGGTAATGAAAAGGTAATCCAAAGATTTAAACAAAATCTTGTGCGGATAAGAAAGTAAGATAAGGTGATTGATAGTTTACAGAAAATCTGATTCACTTTTTGAAAAAGATTAGACTCTAATTGTATAACTTTTGACAATTGAGAACAATTCGACAGAAGACCCTCATGACACAACTGTAGACTTTTTGACAAATATACACCAAGTCTAGAAATTTAATATAAACGACAAATACTGTAGAACTTTTGAAATTTGAGACATAAATCTTGAAATATCTGGATAAGTTTTTCAAAATTCAAACATATTACTGTACCGTATGTGACGTGTCTGATAAGATAATATATTTTATTATATATATATATTTAAGAAAATCATAAATTAAATAAGATATTAACACTTACTGTATCAATCTAATAATCACAATTATTTCAAACACAAAAGCAAATATTCTGAGTAAAAGAAAAACACAAACTGTTGAACATCAGCTAAAACTGCTTCAAATAAGTAAAGACTAAATAACCTTTATAGAGCGATGACTTATTCCCCATCCAGTTTTCTTATGGCTTGGCAAACAGGATCTAGAAATACCATATTCCTGAGGCGTTGTCTTTCTGTATAAAATTTAGGCCAGAGTTTAAAAATAGCTCCTTGAACATATCCACTAGGGTGACCGTGGAGAGGAGGATGGATGCTATCCAAGTTCTCCTTTGAAAGTCCATTCCTACAAAACCTTATTTTATCCTCTCTATTCGTAGACATATAACCAGGTGAAGTACATTTACCGTTACAATTTTGTCTTCCACATTTGTTATAAGTGACCACGATGGCACGAGCTCTTCTTTTCATTGCACTACGACTGGTACCTGTTCCTGGTAAACCGACATCTTGACTAAAGTCACTCGGACGGATTTTTCCCTCTATTAACATTCTCACATCACAAGGGATACCAAAACGCATAAGAATCCACAACCGAGTAATTCTAGCCTTGTATTTCTTTCTGAGAATCTTTTGGGAGAGTGATGGGAAATACTTTCTCAGGTGTTGGTACTTTGGGTCCATGATGAGATGAAAGAAGAGTAAATAGAAAGGAAAAATTAAGATAGTAAATTGCAGAATCCTAGAATTCCTTCTTCTTTTAGAGAAAAAGAAGAATTTTTAATGAAAAAGAAGAGGATTTGCGATTTAGAGAGAAAATAACAAATTAAGAGAGAAAAAGTGAACTCGGAGAAATAAGCTCCTATGCACAGTAACCGTATTTGTAAACATTAATTAAACCACTGTATATGACACGTATAGAGACCACGTGGGAGAGACAGTGTGAATCAAACTGATTTAGGATTTAAACTAGGCCCAAATGTTCTTAGTTGAAAATGGTCAGGTTGTTTCGGGCCTTAACACATTTAGAACGAGTTAAATAACAAACATAAAATTGAAAACCAATTTGTATAAATCTTAAACCCAATTTAAAGCCCACTATAGATAAAGTTAACTATGAACAACAAATCTAATTTAATGACAACAAGGATCTTCCTAAATGATATTTAAAATCATTTCATAACAACATAATCTTCCAGCAACTCAAATAATTTTGTTTTAATCAAAACCTTATTGAACAATGCATACACCCATATGTTATTCCTAATACTCAACATCTATCAATGGATTCATCATCATTACTACCAAGGGTTTAGAATGCGACTAACCTTGAAATCAATACGATTTATGTCTTTCAACGTAGACCATATCAATGAACAAAGACACTTGATGTTACTACTTAAGAACATCTATAATCCCCACAATTCTACTCATACAATATATAATTTCCTCATATAACAAAACCTTAGGTAACCAAAAGATTCACTGATACACTTAAATACAATGTACGTAACGAAATATTCCAAATTTGAGATTCATGCATTCTAGACTTTACAGTCTCAACAGACCAAAAGTCTAACATTTATCTCTCTCAAGATTCAATACCATGATTCCCAACTTATATCATATTCCTCAAATATATAGAACTTTTAAGAAAAGACATTGACACTTATGTGCTCCATCGAATCCACACATAATCATTACTTAGGTTTGAATCAATTACGAAAAATTTGGCATATCTATGTCAAACTTTAAAATCAATAAATCAAGCCTTATATTTCTTATTGTTTTTCACGAGACAAAAGGCTTTTAAATCCTCGTATCTATACGAATTTCTCATCGTTTATACGAATTAGATATGCTTATAGATCCAAATATTATACGAATCTCTCATAAGCATTCTACTTATAAACTCATTCCATATAATTATCATTCCCTTATAACTATTAATACTTTCCTTCTATATAATTATTGTACTCATATAACTATTGATATTTTCATTCTATGGCCTTTCCATGTTACATCCTTCTAGACTGTATAAATCAATGTGAAGGTTCATTTTGATGATGACAATAAAAATTCAGCTTCAAAACCATCTCAAAAATATATTTTTTTAAAGTGGTGCTACACTCCCTAGGTTAACCGAACCTAGGCTCTGATACCAAAAATTCTGTAACGCCCCTATATGGGGGTTAACAGTTTTTAATGAGATAAAATAAAAATAAATAATAAAAGTAAAACCTTAAAAATAAAATTTGCCCGGGACTTAAATGAAAACTCTCAACTCAAAAATAAAAATATAAACGACAATTAAACCACAGTTTAATGTAGCACCTTAAATTTAATAATATAAACTGTTGTCATCATCATTTTAACCCTCAACACATTGTAATACAGTCACAGAAAGTAACAATTGATGCTTACATTATCATGAAGAACATTCTCAACAATTGAAGCAGTCCCAATGTAATATAGCTACATCACTTCCTCAACTATATTTCTCGTAGCCACCTCACACTTAGTGAGTCCTGAAAAGATAAAAATATAAGGGTATGAGCAACACTATGCTCAGTAGAGAAAGCCATTACTCACCTTTAGGTTTTTATCATTACCACATTAAAACCTGCATGGTTAGTAAGTCACATCATATTCCAGATTATGAGGTTTATTATGATCACATCTTATGGATACCGTAGTTAATCATTACCAAGTGTCATAATTACACATTTATACAAATATTACCAATCATCATTATTCCTAGGTATCCATGTTAAATTGAGTATCACTCAACTCATCGAAACCCAAATGGGCGCACTTGATCACCCTATAAACATTCCAAGGGTGTTCCGGTGAGGGGACATCAAGCCCCGAGTCCTCACCAAATCAATTCCTGTACAGTGTGTTCTGGGACTTTCAACCCAAGGAAGCGTCATCACCTTCCCCCTATTTTACCTTTTAGGGTATTCATGCCCAAGGACGTAACCGTCGCCCTTTTCATGTCTCACAATTTCTCTATATTAAATCATTATTAATAGAGTTAATTTTCCTAACCATGCTTCTCAATTTATAACATGTGTCAATTCATTATGTTCCTCGCCGTACAATACAAGACGAGTCCATGTCATAGTTTCATATGTGATACACATATAATATCAGTTCAACATAGATATATATATATTGCGGCAAAACAATCAATTTTAATTCTATAAAAACCTCACAAAAGATGAGTAATAGAATCCCTACCTTTCAAGCTTATCAACAGTCTCTTAATCCTGGAATCAATTAACGTTAGCTCCATACTCCCTTGATCCTAAGGCGTGCATAAGGACAATTAAAACTAAAGCACAACATACAACTACATTCATAAAATTTATTTTAATTTAATCTTAGAATTTCAAGAAATAACCACTGCCCATAGAGGTATTATAAAGTTTAACAATATAAATTTTCTGTCTAGGGCATATACACTTAGACTTCATACATATGCTCCAAAATAGCAACAAACATATACTTAGGTTTAAGAACGCAAATTTGAATAATCCTTTAGTATAAAAGAAAATTTATAAATGAAAGACTAAATTTGTTCATAAGATTCTAACCTCGGATTATGGTTAGTTGGAAGCTTGAAATGGCTTCAAAACAGGTTCCTTTACTTCGGTATGACTGAAATTCTTGCTCAAATGGAGGTGATGGTGGCTGATTTTTATGGCTGCCTTGAAGAAGTTCTCTAAGTATTTTGCTTCAGCAAAGAAATGAGAAGAAGAGTGTGGGAACCGTGGAAGAAAAAGGAAGAAAAGATGAAGTCTTTGAAAAGAAGTGATAGAAACAATTATAGAGGAGACATGTTGAAGCATGTCACGGAGGAAATAAAGAAAATGAGGGTCAAGAGTAGTTGGAAAAGATATCCTTATGTCTCATCTAAAGACTTTAACACACATAATGCCAATATGACATTTTTGAGATTTATTAGAAGTTCTAAGGCTTTTTAGTAATCATACTAAATAAATATAGGAGAATTTTAGAAAATTTAAAAATAGATAAAAATAAATATTATAAAATAAATTTAAATGAAGCAATTTTTTTTATACATTAAAAATTAATTTAATTACCTCAATACCCGTTAGAAGAATAACGGGTGTCACAATGTGAGAGATAGATAAGCTTCCCTACAAGTCTCTGGTATCTTCCCTTATCAACTGGTGAACTATCCTCCTTTAACCCGAGCTTGCAATTGGCATCCATTGGAGTGTCTGAGGGTTTGCATCCTAGCATGTCTGTTTCTTCCAGCAAGTCAAGGACGTACTTGCGTTGAGACACAGGAATACCTTTCTTTGATCGGGCTATCTCCATTCCAAGAAAATACTTAAGAGCACCTAGATCCTTAATTTCAAATTCTCGGGCTAGGAACAAATTTAATCTGTGCATCTCTTCAAAGTCATCTCCTGTGAGTATAATATCGTCCACATAGACAATTAGAATTGCAAGCTTACCAGTGGATGAATGCTTGAAAAAGAGAGTGTGATCTGTTTGTCCTTGACTAAAGCCATGCCTCTTGATTACTTTAGTGAATCGATCGAACCAGGCTCGTGGGGATTGTTTGAGTCCGTATAATGATTTGTGTAGTCTGCATACTTTGTTAGCATTATTGGCATTCTTGAATCCAGGGGGAATTTCCATATAGACTTCTTCCTCTAGGTCTCCGTTTAGGAAAGCGTTCTTTACATCGAGTTGGAACAGTGGCCAATCAAGATTTGCTGCTAGAGATAAAAGAACTCGAACTGTATTTAACTTTGCCACCGGTGCAAATGTCTCTTGATAATCGATTCCATATGTCTGTGTGAACCCCTTTGCAACAAGTCGTGCTTTATACCGATCTATACTGTCGTCAGACTTGTATTTTACAGTGAATATCCATTTGCACCCCACAATTGCCTTGTCTTCTGGTAACTCTACAAGCTCCCACGTCCCATTTCTCTTAAGGGCATTCATTTCCTCTTTTACTGCATTTCTCCATTCTAGTTTATCCATGGCTTCTTGTATAGTGCGTGGAATTTCCTCCCTTGATAGATTGGTTATGAAGGTTGAGTGTCTTGGAGATAACTTCTTGTAGGAAACGAAGTTATAAATGGGATGCTTTGTGCATGAACGGACTCTCTTTCTAACTGCAATTGGCACTTCAAGGTCTCTATTAGTATTCTCATTTTCGGGGTTAGAACCTGTATTACCTGGTGAAATTTCTGTGATTACGGGACCTGGATTAGAGTCTTGAGAATGCTGGAGAGGAACAAAGGGCTCGACTGCTTGAGGTTTCCGTTTCCTTGAATAAACAAGAAATTCAGGTGGTTTTTGTTGTGTTAGCTTAGTTGGAGAAGGAATGAGATCACCAGAGTGTGTTTGACCTGGATTTGGTTTGGGTGGCACAGGTGGTAGCACAGGGAATGGAGATATCATTGTAGAATCTGAGCTATTAAGTTCAAGATTTGATGATTCTGATGGGGACAACACGGGATTTGGTAACACAATTTCGCAAAGAGGATCTTGACAACCATTCTCCCCCTCAAGAGGCGTTTTGGGAAAGAAGGGTTGGTGCTCAAAAAATGTAACATCCATTGACACATAGAATTTTCTGGTGACAGGAGAATAACATCTATATCCTTTTTGTGTTGCTGAATATCCCAAGAACAGACATTTTATAGCTTTAGGATCCAATTTACTCCTATGTTGATGGTGAATATGAACAAATGCAGAACACCCAAAAATTTTTGGTGGAATGGTGGAAATAATTCGGGTGTGGGGGAATATTTTTAGGAGTGAATTGATAGGTGTTTGAAATTTTAGGATTCTAGATGGCATTCTGTTAACGAGATATGTAGCTGTGAGAACTGCTTCCCCCCAAAAATATTTAGGAACATTAGATGTAAACATGAGGGATCTTGCTACTTCTAGGAGATGTCTATTTTTTCGTTCTGCTACCCCGTTTTGTTGGGGTGTGTCTATGCATGAGCTATGATGAATGATCCCATTTCTAGATAAATAGTCCCCAAGAATAGAGTGGAAATATTCTCTAGCATTATCAGTCCTAAGAACTTGGACTTTTGCTTGAAATTGTGTTTTGATCATTGAGTGAAAATTTTTGAATAAATTGCTAGCTTCGGATTTCTCTTTCATTACGAATAGCCATGTAGCTCTAGTATGATCGTCTATGAATGAAATAAACCATCGGAAACCAGAGATGTTTTTTATTCTGGATGGTCCCCAGATATCACTGTGTATAACTGCAAAGGGATGTGATGATTTATAGGGTTGTGTAGGATAAGGATTTCGACAATGCTTAGACAATTGGCAAATTTCACAATGAAAGGAACTCACACTTTTATTATTGAATAAAGTTGGAAACATATATTTCAAGTATTGAAAACTGGGGTGGCCTAATCTATAGTGCCACAACATGATTTGATCAAAAAATAAATCCCTATTGGATTGAGAAACTAAAGCAGAAGTGAGAGAACAACTTGCAGCGTGGGGTTGTCTTTCAAGTAATCTGTCCACTTCTAGCAGATAGAGCCCTTCAACTTCTCTAGCATTGCCAATCATCTTCCCCGAACCCGAATCCTGAAATTCACAATGAGTGGGATAGAATTTAGTAATACAGTTCATATCCTTTGTAAGTTTACTAATAGACAACAAATTGTATGATAGATTGGGCACAAATAACACTTCTTGTAAAGTCAGGTTTTTTGAAACACCAATAGAGCCTTAGCCTGCCACTGTTGAAGTTGATCCATCTGCTATTCGAACTTTGTATCCCTCTAGACATGACTCGTATGTGTCAAATAACAACTTGTTACCGTCATGTGATCCGATGCCCCTGAGTCTATGATCCAAGGTGTTGCCTGTTCGGTTTTCACATTTAGAGCACTTAGGAATTTACCTTTTTGGGCTATTGCTCCGGTCCCATGACAGATTGATGAGGAGAACCGAACATCTTCTGCAGTAGGCTGAGTTGCTCTTTGCTGAACAAGTTCTTTGCAATAGATTGCTCTTCTCCAGCAGCTACTAAGTTCTTCCCTTCACGATCAGGTTTTGGAAATTGATCACGATTATTGTTTGATTTCAAGTAAGCAGGCTTACCATGGATTTTCCAACAGGTTTCCTTGAGATGCCCCGGCTTGTGACAATGATCGCACCATGGTCTAGGTTTCCGCCCTTTGTTGTCTGAGTTTTGGGAATTCGGCATGTTTGGTCCTCTGATAATGAGGGCTGATCCATCAGCAGTATTTATGGCAGAATTGTCTCTCAACATCACTTTCTTTCTGCTTTCCTCCCTGCGAACTTCAGAGAAAGCTTCACATATTGGTGGCAGCGGTTTTGTTGCAAGGATTCTCCCTCTGACTTCATCTAGGCTCTTGTTTAGCCCTGCCAAAAAAGCAAAAATTCTTTCACGATCAACAATTTTCCTGTAACGAGCGCTGTCCTCAGTGCAGTTCCACTTGAGTTCCTCAAACATGTCTAATTGTTGCCAATAACGAGAGAGTTGGTTGAAATATTGAGTAACATCCATCTCCCCCTGTTTGAGATCATGAAGAGTATTTTGCAACTCAAAGAGTTCAGCTGTGTTTTCACTATCGGAATAAGTATGTTTTGCTGCTTCCCAAATTTTATGCGCTGAGTTGTAGAAGAGAAAAGTTTGCCCTATTTCGTTCTCCATTGAGTTAATCAGCCAGGACATTACAAGGTTATTTTCTGACCTCCATACTCGGTATTTGGTGTCTTCTTTCTGTGGAATTTCCTTTTCGTCGGTGAGGTAGTCGTCTTTTCCTCGTCTGGAGATATGCATCATCACGGATTGAGACCATTGAAGATAGTTCCTTCCGTTGAGTTTATGGCCAGTGATGTGAAGACCCGAGTAATCAACGCCTCCATTGACGCCGGAAATGGCAGAAAGAGGGTCTGTGTTGTCGGTTGCAGTGCTGGCTCCTTTCTCACCGGTATTGGATGTTTTTGCCATGGCTGTCTATCTTAGGTTTTTCCTCTCTGATACCATGTAGAAAATATGTATAATATCTGGAATAAACACCCTCTTTTATTCACTGCTGAAACGAGAATACATCCCATAATTTATAGACTAGAACCTAGAACAAGAAAATCAACTAATAGCCTAAGATCTAGGAACTAACAGATATTAATGAATTAAATCTAAACTAGATATTCTAACTCCTGAAAATCTGGAAACTAACTAACTAATTATTTACATCGTATTTCCATTGATAGTCATAAGTTAGCTTCTAATCCTCGTCTTTGCAGCCAGCTATCTATGTTACAAGTCTAGCAGCTGTGGAGTTGTTTCGTGCACGGGAAGGAGGTCAGAAAATAATTGATTCTGTTGATGTTGCATGTGGTCTAAGCTTGGGAGAGTACACTGCCCTTGCCTTCTCTGGGGCCTTTAGGTGAGTTGACCGGTGAAGAAACAAAAAACATAAGATGATAGTTGCATCTCCCTTTTACGTTTTATATGAACACCATAATGCTCTGAAATTGCACAAATCATACTGCATAGAATACCATAAACCACGATTTAATCCAACCAATTGTTTGCCCTTCCATATTCATATGTAAGAGATGTAAATTAAGCATCATCCTCTCGTTGTTTATCTTGTTGCTTGATCTAAGATATTAATGCATGGGTAGACAAAACTATATTTTTTCAATACATTTATCTAAATTGCTTAGTTCTTACGCCTTTTCTTTTCCTTTTGATTCTTCACAATGCAAGTTTCGAGGATGGGCTCAAGCTGGTTAAACTAAGGGGAGAGGCCATGCAGGTACCTTGATAGTTGTCTACTTGTCCTCCAACAATCATGTCCTCGCATGCTTACAGTTTGCAATTCTCACTGATGACATTTCTTTTCAACTTCCTCAAGGAAGCTGCTGATTCTGCGAAAAGTGCTATGGTTAGTGTCATAGGATTGGACTCGGATAAGGTTCAACAATTGTGTGATGCAGCTAATCAAGAAGTCGATGAGAACGAAAAAGTTCAGATTGCAAATTACTTATGTTCCGTAAGGACCATAATCAGCCTATCTGGGTAATTTCTTGTTAATTGATTACCAAGTATTTGACCATAAATGGTTCTGCTTTTGTTAGGGAAACTATGCTGTATCCGGAGGTTTAAAAGGAGTGGAAGCTGTAGAAGCAAAGGCCAAGTCATTTAAAGCTCGCATGACGGTACCATTCTTTGAACTGTCACTTTCATCTTTTTCACGCTTGGTGTTAAGTGACAACAAGATTATCTCCTATTCTCTTCCCTTTTTTACTCAGGTGCGTCTAGCTGTTGCCGGTGCTTTCCACACTAGTTTCATGGAACCAGCTGTATCGAGATTGGAAGCTGCATTAGTGGCAACTGAGATCAGAACTCCTAGAATACCAGTTATCTCCAACGTTGATGCGCAGCCACACGCAGATCCCGACACAATTAAGAAAATATTGGGACGTCAGGTAGGTACTCAGAACTTTATCTCCCCAATAAACGGCAGGCCCGCAGGTGCAGGAATGTTTACCTCCACTCCACCTATTCTATATCACAGGTGACTTCTCCCGTTCAATGGGAAACAACAGTCAAGACTCTCCTAAGTAGGGGGCTGCAGAAGAGTTATGAATTGGGACCCGGAAAGGTAAAAAGTCTTTGGTCTGTAAATCTTTCAGATTATACCTAAAAAAATTTGAACGCGTCTAGCTGAGAATAACATATTCGCTATAAAATTTTGAGCTGCATTACATCTCTCTAAGATTTATTGTTTCGAACGATTTATCAGGTCATAGCCGGCATTGTCAAGAGAATGGACAGAGGTGCAGACATTGAAAATATTGATGCTTGAGATTCAAAATACCATGTGATCGCATCCATAGCATTTGCGAGAAGCGAGATAAACAAACTAGAATCATGTCCAGAGTTCGGCCAAACCAGGAAAGACATTTCAAGGAAATTTTTGGGAAGAGAGACTTGTTTAATGGAATCCATGAAACAATAATGTTTTTATCACGTAGCAGGATGTAGTTTTTCAAATTAGAGTTGTATTTTAGTGTGAGACTGTCATGGACTACTTCATTGTTAAGTTTGCTAAACTGTACAAGTTAAAAGGTTCAAGTTGCTCATGCTTGCAACTTCCTTTTGCTTTTATTATTTGTTTCATATTAGCAAAACAGCAGAAGATCATTCTGATATAAAAAGAAATTCTTTTCCTTCTATGGAAGCTCAACAACTGAAATTTAAACCCTGATTATAGTTTCTTTCAGAAATAATTTGACAAACAGCATGTAGGCAAGAATCGAAGACAAATTCTCTTCTTTAAATCGAAGAAGAAGAATTCAGGACCTGAATCCAAAATTCAATTTTTGGTTACATCTAAGCTTGCGGTGGAGGCTGTCTGAGTCTGCGAAGCTGGTCGATCCAGTGACTCTCAGGAACCCGATCAGCCCAATCAGGAGCCACGCCGGCGAAGGAGATCCCACGCATGGCCTCCATGACCCTCGTCGCGTTCTCCGCCGTCAACGGCGCATTTCTCCGATTCTCGTCTTCTCTAAAAGCCCTTGTTATCGCCGAATCAGCAGCCTCTCTCATCCTCTTCTCCTCCTCTTCCTCTTCTTCTTCTTCGTCTTCGTCTTCGCTGCCGCTCTTGTTCCGCTCCACGTCATCGTTAAGGCGGAGAGACGAAATTCCGTTCTCCGATTGTCTCGCATTATAACTGCCGTTTGAAGGCGTTCGGGATTCAGCCTCTCCATTCCCGTGACGATCTTCATCGGCAGAGATGCTGATCCGACCGGAATCTTCGTCGTCGTCGTCATCATCGGCGGTGGCGGAGATTGGCTGGTAGTACTCCGGAGATTCGCCGTCGTCGTCATCGAAGTTGGTGTCGGAATCGCTTCCATTGACGTGCTCTGCAATAGCCATACACATGAGCAGAGAAAGAGAGAGATATGGCGATCGGAATGTGGACGAGAAGTCGACGGAGAAAAGATAAACAAATTTTGAGCCAAAATTGGAAAAATAGAAGAAGCATAAAATGCTTTAGCCAAAATAGTTACATTTAAGGGGAAAAGAAAACAAAAACCTTCAACAAAATCAGCTGGAGAGACGGGCATGGCGATCAATTTTAGAGTTCCAAGAGACAGAGTCTGAAAAAGACGTGAAATTTGTACCAGAATATTCGACAAAGCACAGAAATGCCAATTTTCTGACACACCCGAAAAAAAAAAAAAGAGAAAAAGATGCACCAGCCGGGAATCGAACCCGGGTCTGTACCGTGGCAGGGTACTATTCTACCACTAGACCACTGGTGCTTGTTGATCGTTGTCAGCAAAATTAATAGTAGATTGAATTTTCCTTGCATATTTGGAGCTTAATTTGTAAACATGGGCCACACGTTATCTGTGTGCGCAACTGGTAATAGCTAGGAAGAGAGGGCAACTAGCGAGGGAGGAAGGGAGTGGAAGCCGGAATATGGCAGTTGCTCCCATATTCAGGGCTTCTTCAATTTCTCACTCTCATCCCTTTCGTCCTTCTTCTCCTCCCGTTTTAGACGCGACCACTTCAAACAAGAAAAGATTGCTATTTTGTGTTCCCTCGGAACTCAATCCAGTTCGGTAAGCCAATCAATGCATTCTCTCTCTCTCTCTCTCTCTCTCTCTCTCTCTTTAAATTTTCTTCAACATTTTTTGGTCGGCACTCGTAGGAGCTTGAAAATTGAAGTATTTGCAAATCTGGGTCTGTTTATTTTTGTCCTCAAAAAACAGAATTGGACTCTTCTCTTTATGCAAAGACTACTTTTTTTAAATAAGCAAAAGTGTAGTATATCTGAACTGGGTTGGCCTTGTTGTCCAGGATTTAGTTCGTTAGCAGTAGCCAGAGTATTATGCTTTCTGCTGGTGGTTGTTTCCCATATATTTGTTAAAGCTAACAAGAAGTTTGCCTTTTGTGCTAAACATGCTAGTTGCTAAAACAACTTGGTTTTATCTAATTTCCGGGTGGTTGTAGGTCTGCCTTGTCTTTTTGTGTTGGAACTCACCTTATTCCTCACCCCAACAAGGTATTTTGAACTCATTGAAAGCAAATGTGATTTCTATTTTCTGTAGTTCTTTGTGGTATATTGTATAAACATCAAGCTAAAGAAACATTTTTTTTTCCTTTTTTACTGTCGTTTTTCAAGAAAAGCTTGATCGAGGTGGGGAAGATGCTTTATTTGTGAGCAGCCACAATGGGGGAATTATTGCTGTTGCTGATGGTGTCTCCGGGTATGAATTAATGGGGGCTCTCTATCTTTACATATGCTGATTTCTAAAGTGTTGAAATGGGATTTGTTAAATGGGAAGAAAATGAAAATTATATTAAGTCAGACTTTATTAAGTTTAATGTCTTAGTGGCCATGCCTTAGTGTGATGCTAGGAACTCTTGAAATTTGGATTTTTTTCTTGTTTTGTTCTTTTCACTTTCTCCAGTTGGGCTGAAGAGGATGTCGATCCTTCCTTGTTCCCCCGGGAATTTATGGCTAATGTTTCCAACTTAGTGGACGATGAAGAGGTAGTACTTTCTGATCACACTTGACTGATAAGATGTTTATTAAGCCGCATTTTATCAATATTTCACCATTAGCAATTAATTAATAACCTTTTAGTGCATATATTAATGTTGGCTTACATGCCTAGATATGTTGACTGCTTTACCAGGGTAACAAAGATCCCCAAATTCTCATTGGGAAAGCACATGCTGCCACCACCTCTGTTGGTTCTGCTACAGTGTAAGTAGACTTTGGTTTTGATTTCACTTAAGTTGTTTGGAGCGCCTATTTTGCATTTTCATGTGAGTGTGTCTTTTTGTTCTTATGCATTTAACTATTCAGTTTTCTCGCTTGTCCGAGTAGGATTATCGCCATTTTGGAGAGTAATGGGATTTTGAAGATTGCCAATGTGGGGGATTGTGGGCTGAGGATTATCCGTGAAGGTCCCCTTGTTTGTCCATATTTTAAGCTTTTTTCTTGTTTTCTCTGGATTCAATCTCTCTCTTTCATGCAAATAAAGTAGATTTTTACACTCGTTTTTCAGGTCGAGTAGTTTTCTCTACATCTCCACAAGAACATTATTTTGACTGTCCTTATCAGCTGAGTTCAGAGGCCGTTGGCCAGACTTACCGTGATGCAATGGTATGATTCTTACCCCCAAACCTTCTAATGTATCGCCAACTCTGCTTCTGCCTTTTGTAAATCCTAATCAAGCTATCCAACAAAAGATTGAAGCTTTGTTAATGAGTGGATGTGGCACTAAGCTTACCCCTAATCGTGGAGTAAATACGTTTTAACAACAATGACTTTTCTAATCTATGTTTAACAAAATTAACATGCTTTAACAAGTTTGGTGATGGGTATCGGCTATATAGCTAAGATACGACTTGTAAGTATTGTTATGTTGGCCAAACTGTTCTAGTTATCCTGGTGGTAAACATAGAGAGAACCAGAAGGGTCCCTACAGTTTTGGATTTTGTTTACATGCTTATAATCTGCGTCTCATCTTCAACAACAGGTTAGCAGTGTGGAGTTGATACAAGGAGACACCATAGTAATGGGCTCGGACGGGCTTTTTGATAACGTTTTTGATCATGAAATTATTTCAACAACGTCCAGATGCAAAGATGTTGTCGAGTCTGGTGCGTTTTTTTAATTGGCAATCTATTGGTGGTTTTGTATTAGTAACTCGTCCATAATCTCCACTGTGATTTTATTTCAATGCTAGCAAAGGCATTAGCTGATCTAGCAAGAACTCATTCAATGGACTCAAACTTTGACTCTCCCTATTCGCTGGAGGCCCTATCAAAGGTAATATTATATCAAAGGGTAACCTTTTAGATTACTTGGCCTCGAAAATTTCATGTTTATAGTCTGGGTACTTAATTGCTTTCAGGGTTTTGATGTTCCTTGGTGGAAGAAAATTATTGGGAAGAAACTTACAGGCATGGTTATCTGTCACCTTCAATGATAATGATACCTCATTCATTGATACAGCAACTCACCCGCAGGGTTGGTTGCTTATTTATTTATTTATATTTATTTTTACAGGTGGAAAAATTGATGACATTACTGTGATTGTTGGTCAAGTCGTGAGCTCTTGAATCTCGTTTGTTTTGGAAAGGAGTTGAAAGGACTATATGCAGTTGCTATAACTTTACACTTGAGCTCTGATACTGTTTTAATTCGTTCTCTGTAAATATTCTAGTTTATGCTTATGGTGTAAAGGAAAACATCCGCATATTTGAACATCAATTGACAAATTACTATTTGTTTTTGTCTGATTGATGGTGGTCTTTACACCTTTTCCCTTCGAGCATATATACAAACGCATTCGTACATTCCTTTTCCATAACTCGGAAGGTATCTACGAAAGTAATTTGCATTGTGCACATCATGACACAAAGCCGCAAGTATTGAATTTAGAAGGTGAAGTAATTCACACATAATGCTCCCTTCTACGAATTTCATGGAAGTAATGATGTTCCAAAGACAAAGGAGAAGGCAATAATAGCCGCAACAGTTTTGGACCTAAACAAATCCAAAACACACAAGATAAGAAGGGGGAAACACATAAGGGGTCGAATCTGTGTTAGAACCACAGCATTAAGCAATACAAGAATAATGGGACTATTAAATCAATGTGTATCAATAAAGATTTACCACCAACAAGAACTAAAACGAAACCTCTTTTAGGTGCTTATTCGAACATACACCTAGCAAGGCAAAAAAGGATCAACTATAATCCTCGAAAAACAAAAAAGCAAAAACAAATTTATACCGTTGCAAAATAAATTTAAACCTCAACATCTAAATTGGACCGGCACCGGTTACCAAATAGACGGCGGTCCTGTATGAAAATTGCTTGCTTATTTGCCCTGCTTGGTCGTCCCTCCTGTGAAGCGGCATCTATGCTTTCAAAATTACATGGAGGTATCGGTATTTTGTAATGCCAACTCAAGAAATCCCTTCTATATCTTCAAAAATTATCACTCAGGTTGAGCCACCACTAGATCTGCTGTTCAATTCTTGAAAGAAAGATTTGGCGGCTTCGTATGTAGACCAGCAGATTGCAGCAGCTGGAGCATGAAAAAGCATCCTTGGAGTCCACCCCCTCATCAACCCTTTGTAACCATCCTTTTCGACTATTGTCTTTATAACATCTCTGATTGAATCACTTTTGAATCTATCACACCCACAAACACCCTGTAGTGTACAGCCAATGAATGTTGAATAAGTAAATTCATAGACAAGATAATCTTTGTTACAGATTTTTCATAAAAATTGGAAGTTGCTGACAGATCATAATAAAAGTCAAAATCAACTTTACAAGGTCAGTCATATGCTAATCTGAAGCTTGTATCTTTATGTTCTATGCAAAAAATCTCTTCTTCTAGTCTCTAATAACACTAGTTATAAGCAATACCAGTGTTTAATTCATTGAAAACTACTTCAATCTAATCTACTATACATGTAATTAGTTCTTCTTCTTCTTCATAGTCTTCAAAATCTTAATGATATAAGTATAAGACACAGAACATTCATAAACAAGTAAAGCCAAATCCGAAATTCACTCACCTGACATTGCAACTGAGTCTTGACCACGTCGAGCGGCGTAGTCACCGCCGCAGCCAACGCTCCGGCTGCGGCCCCTGCGGTGGCGTGCACGCCCAAGCGCTCGTCGCTGGCGCTCTCCGGCGAGACCTCTGTCAACGCCCGCTTGGCGGCCTCGTAGCTTGCGAAATGTACGGCGGTGAACGGCGCGTTCATGAGCACCGTCGTCCTGTACGAGGCGTAGAAAGCCCTAATTCCGTCCTCCCTCAGAACCCTACCGACGCAGTCCCAGACGCCCTTGTAGGGGCTGTTGGCCAATTGCAGCCTCTGCTTGACCATGTCCATGGGCGTGAACACGGCGTCACTCGCCACGGTCGCGAAGACGCCGGAGGCGGCGTGGGCGGCGGGGTTGTTAGGGTTCCCACCGGAGAGGGACTTCTTGCAGAGCTCGTAGACGGAGAAGTAGACGGCGTGGGCCGGGCCAGCGCCAAGGCCCATGGCGCCAATGCCGCGGTAGAGGCCCATTGGGCCCTCGGATTCAAGAATGGATCGGAGGGCGTGGCGGACGCCGACGGACTTGATGGGGCAGGAGCCCAAGGCCTGCATGTGGGTCTTGACGGTGTCGACAGGGAACATGGCCATGTGCTCGACCGACCCAGCGATGGAGCCGGCAACCATGAACTGCCAGAAGTGGAGGCCGTCGTGGGCCGCCACCGTGATCTCCGGGTGGAAGTCCGGCTGCTGGGGGACCGGTCGGAAGTCCGGGTTCTGGAGCTTGAGCGAGGCGTCGGTGGTGGCCATGGGAGAAGAAAATACGTCTTTGGGATCAGGATTGGGGTGCTTGAAAAGAAAAGATGGGATTTCTATAAGGGTTTTGGGAGAATTCGGTGAGAAAATTCGAGAAATTGGGGATTTGGCTTGAAGATAGAAAATGGGTTTTCGCCATAAACAGAGGTAAAGCTAGAATTCGAGAAGTTGCATCGCTAGGAGATATACAATGGGAGAGTAGTGGTTAACTTGTAGCTTTGGGAAAGCCTAGCTCCACAAGAGCACAGGAAAATTACAGAGTTTTTTGGATTTTTTTAGATTATTGACTGGTCTTGCGGCTCCTCAATTTGAGGGTTTAGGGTTCCGTATTCGTATTCTATGAGACATTTATGCATCAGATTATTTATATTTTATTGTTCCGGGTCAGAGATAAGCACATTTTTTTATTTGTTTTTTTTTTTTTTTAATATCCGAGATGAGCGAGTCTCTTTAAAAAAATAATAATAAAAAAAGAAAAGAACAATTGAGAAATGGATAGAAGACTGTTTTTTTTTTCTTTCTTGTTTGAATGAGAATTAAAGAATTGAGAAAGTAATCTCGTGAACCAAATTTGGAAACATGGACGCACATTTATAATCATTGGCACTTTCATTGGTAGGAGTTAAGAAAATATCCCTATCAATGAGTTGTTAGATTTGTAAGAAAAATAATTTTAAGGTTTTAAAATGTGAAAGTTGTGTTATTTATTATTTATCCTTAAATAAGGTCGTGGAAAATTGCAATCAGAAATTTATGTTTGCTTTTGGAAGAGAAATTTTTTGTTTTGTTTTTTTTTTAAACAAAAATAGAGCGTTATAACAAAATTGTATGTCAGGATTTCTTGTAAAGAAAACAGAAACTACATGTCGCTTACCCAAAATACCGTCTACCATTGCCCCTAAAATGAAAGACAGGTTGGATTTTGCTAAAACAGCTTTCAAACTCACAATGCCTCCAGCGTCAACAATGAATGGAGAGGGAAAAAAAATTAACCATAATATTAACCTGAGGTGTTTGACTCCATATTGATTTTCTATATTGTTCATTGAAAATGAATACATTACCTGTTATTGTTATCATCAAAATCAAACTCAAAGAAGTCAAATTGAGCGACCATTTAATTTAATTTAATTATTTATACTTCTTAACCAATATGCCATACAGTTATATAGTTTTGATTAAAAAAAAGAATTCATCCCCAAATATTCTTAAATAATAGTTTGCAATGTCAATATAGGCTTAACAAGAAATCCACACATTTTTTATGGAAAACTTTAATTAAAATTAATAAAAGTGCAAACTTGGTTCTATTTGACCACTCATCCTAATAGATTTTTAACGCAACTATTAACTGGTTCTACCAGTAAATACGAATAAGGTACAATGACAAATTTAAAGCGAAGAGGCTCAAAAAAGAAAAACTTACTCCATGCATAAATTAAAACTCGACTCGACTAAAGTTTGTTATAAAAGACTACAACAGTTGATAGATAAAACCTTTTTATTTTGAGTTAATTGTTAATAAAAAGGTTGAGTGATATTTTTATTTTTTAAGTCGCTATTTTATTTTGAGTTAATTTTACACATTGTCACGAACTTTATTCGTAGTTTCACTATGTGTTTTTAACTTTTACACCATCTCAAGTCTACCGCAATCTTTTTAGTTTGTTTTAGTTTTACCCATTTTTTCAATTAGAGTGTTAAAATGAGTGTGGAATATGCACGTGATAGTAATATAAAATTTCACTCTATTGATGACACAATATGAATATAGTACTGATAGAAAATTACACTTTGCTAATAGGCAATCACCCATATTCAGTATTTTTTTTAATATCCAATTGATGAAACAACTAAAACTAAAAAAATCTCCTAAATCATGATGAAATATGGTATATTTAAAAGTCAGGTATCAAAATAAGATAGAGGGTAAAGTTAGAGGATGATTTGTACAATTAATCCTTTTATTAATCATGCAAAAAGGGGTCAATAAAAACATAGATCAACTCGGTCAACAAGTGATGACCAAAGAGTATCGGTTCGATGGATTTAAAATGCAGAGTGTTTTTATGATCCTATTTGTCAAACTCTGAAACCAGAGGATACTAAAACGATATTTGGTTTAAGCTTGGAAATAAAAAATCAATAACCAGAGATAAGAATGTGCCCTACATGGTAGTCTAATTGATTATCATAGAACTCATTCAGCTAATGGCCTATTGGCCTTGTGTTGCATATATTTCTGATGAAGGCATCCAAGTTTTTGCCAGATGATCCCCCTTTTGCAATAGCTCGTTGGCACACATCGCTGAGTTCTCTAGCTCGCTTCCTCATCTCTTTCCCTTCGTTGCTTTCGCGGTCCATAAACCTCCTCACAAGCTCAGCAATTTCTTCTCTTTTCATCAGATTCTCCTTTCCCATCTCTCTCTCAACCCTCCACCCAATCTTCCAATCTTCGACAATTTGCCTGCTATTGGGAAATTGGTCTAAAAACAAAGGGAAAGTAAGCATTGGAACACCTCCGAAAACGGCTTCCAAAATGGAGTTCCATCCACAATGAGTCCAAAATCCCTCTATAGAAGAATGACATAGAACCTTTAACTGGTCACACCATGGCACTACGAACCCCAGATCGCCACAAATCTCCATCAACCGAGAAGCTTCCGATCGTGCCACCCACAAGAATCTAACACCGCTGATGCGCAGACCGTGAGCAATCTCGTCCATCTGGGTGCTCGAGACCGAAAGAAAACTTCCCAATGAGATGTACAACACTGACCCTGATGGTTGGAAACTAAGCCACCGAGAATGGTTGTGTTCTTCTCTACTAATTGAGCTTGAGGAATTGTATTGATCAAGTTCTAAATAAGGTATGGCAGGGCCAATAGGGTAGACTGGAAAGGGGAACTGTGTGCTTAGTGTGTGCATAGCTTGGGGTTCAAGCTCGTTGACTGAGGTCAGCAGGAGATATTCAGCTTTTGAGGCCTGTGAAATGCATTCCATGGCAAGTTTTAGGACTCTTTTGTCAGTTTTGTGAATGACTGTTTGAAGGTCAGCTACATGTGCGGATGAAAGTCCTGCTATGTTTTTCAACTTGTCATCACTATCCTCTATAACAAACACAAAGGCAAAACATCAATCCAGTGCCTTGTCAACACCCCAAAAAAAAAATAAAATCCCAATTTTGTTATTTTGTTCGAGTCTCATTACATGCCTAGAAATAACAATAATGTGTTATTTTCACATATATATATATATATATATCATGTCATTCAACGTTAAAACTTGTATAAATTGTACCCTCCCAAATATTAATAATAATATAATAACGACAAAAACCCTTCTTTTTCGAGGACATAGTTGAAACAGATTGTATTACATGTAATAATAATTTAAAACCTTTAAAACTAGCATTAATCTACAGTCTACATACACCTAGATGAACTACTACTAAAACCCAATAATAATATTGTCAATTTAATAAGATCGAAAATTAAAAAGATATTTTTATAATTATCTCTAAAAAGGGGGAAAAAAAACTAGGACTGTTATTACATACCTACCAGAAGATGAAACGGCAGATTATTATTGTTATCTTCCGCGAAGAGATCAAAAAAGTGCAACATGGCGAAAAACGACGCCGGCATGGTCCAGAACAAAGCGACGGGAATATTCCTCCGCTTCCCGAGATCGGCGCCCCAGCGAAGCTCCACGTCAGCCACGATGGCGCTGACCGGCGTTTGGAGCCGGAGTCGATCAAGGAGCTTCTCAGCAGGAGCTTCCATCTTGGTCATGACGGCTTCGTAGAACGCCGGGAAGTCGGCGGCTTTCAGCCGCTCCGGAGGGGCTGCGTCCGCCACGGCGGCGAAGCGGATGTTGTCCGGCTTGGCGTCGGAGCCGATGTAGCCGAGCCATTCCTCGGTGACGACGACGGTGAGGAGGATGTCGGGTTTTCTTGAGGAGAGGAACTTGCAGAGGTTCATCATGGGGTTGATGTGGCCTCGGCCGGGGAAAGGAATCACCACCACGTGGCAGGCGGCTGTTGGTTCGACGCCGGAATTGTTCATGTTTGTGGAAAAAAATATAATTGTTTTGCTGTTTGGGAAAGATTTTGAGGAAATTGGGTTTTATAGAGATTGTGGATGGAAGAATTTGGAGAGAATTGAGAAATTGGGATAGCCTACAGAGGTTTTTTTTTTTTTTTTTTTTAATTGAATTGATAATACTCCGAAAGCTTGTCAACTACTACACCTTCTCTCTCATCATCATCATATAAAAAATGTTAAAACGGTCGAAGATGGCTGCTTTTTCTTATAATTATCTTGTCCTTTTATTTTGATCCTGGCGTTGTGGCTTTAAATATTAAGTAAACCATTAAAAATAGCTTTCGACTTGTTTGTAAATTCGGAATGTGTATTGTTTATATAGTCATGAATTAAATTGTTAAAAAGTCAATTCAGTAATTAATAGGACCTGTAGAACCGAAATGCATTCCCTACTATAAAAACTCTTTCTAATTTAATTATTGATTTAGATACCTTAAAAAAAGTAAGAATTTGGACAACAATTAAAAAAAAAAAAAAGTTTACAAAGTCATCAAACCAAACCAAAAAAAGAAAAAAAATGAACGCTAACTAACAGCGGGAATTCCATGACGAATCGAACATTACAGGTTTAATTATGATGAAAACTGAGTAATGAGTACTAAATGTACAACATATTTTTCCTTATACTTAAGGGCCATCACATTGAGTTAAAGTCCTTAATGAACGCATCAAGAATAGATTATTTTCTCAATTGCTCTTCGACACATCACCTTAACTTCTCTCGCTCCTCCTAATTTCTTTCCCTTCTCCATTTTCAGGATCCGTAAACTCCTGCACCAGTTCAGAAATCTCCTCTCTGGTCACCACCCTTCCCATATCTTTCACTTCCTTCACCCTCATTCCAACCTTCCAATCTTCTACAATTTGCTTCCCATTGGGAACTTGATCAAAATATATGGGGAAAGTCAACATTGAAACACCAGCGAAGACACCTTCTAAAGTGTAATTCCACCCACAATGAGTCCAAAACCCGCCGATAGAACCGTGACACAACACCCTCAATTGGTCACAGTGCGGCACTACCAACCCTTTGCCACCACTAGAATGTTTTTAGCCTTAAACTATCTCCACGAGCCTCCCCCATAAGTATCTAACACCCGAATTTCTCACTCCACCCACTATTTCTTCCATCTGGGTGTTGGAAACAGAAAGGAAACTTCCTAACGAAATGTACAAAACAGAATTTTCAGGCTGGGAATCCAACCATTGGATGTAGTCGACTTACGGATTGACGTGTCCGAATTTTGTGTTTCATTTCGCAGTATGGTATGGCAGGGCCAATTGGGTAGATGGGGAAAAGAAACTTGAGTTTTAAAGCGCCTATAACCGGTGATTCGAGCTCGTAAACGGTGTTGATTAAGACAAGTTGAGCACATTCTAAGGCAAGTTCCAACACCCGTTGATCATTTCCTTGAAAGATTGTGGGAAGCCCTCTTACACTAATTGGTGGAGTTCCTGGGATGAAATTCACGTAATCTTCTTTACCAGGGTCTGTCACAAGTAGAAAGAAAATTTTACCAAACTTGCCCACAATGATTTAAATTCGCCATGTATGGCGAAATGATCAACTCCATGTTAGTTACAAAATAAGTACGCTAAAAACTTTGCTTCCTCTCTGTTTTGCGTTGGTTAATATTTGAGCAATAACTTCGTATGTAATTGGATGGCAGAAGAATGTAATAAGAGAGACAAGAAAATAGGAGAAGAATATTTTTTATTCATACATTTTACAACGTGTGTAATATACATGAATAAACAAAGGTAACCCTCAATGACACAGTCCTAGAATTGTTCTCCTAAAATCAGGCTATGAGATCTTCTATAGTCGGGCAATATTATATGATTCTAAGGCCCATTTGAAGCATTAGATAGGATAATCTTAGAGGATTGAATTGAATTGTATTGGAATAGGTAGGATAAAATTTTAGCTAATTTAATCTCATATTTAATATTGTGTTACTAAGATAAGAGTCTTTTTGTAAAAATTTTTCAAATTTTGGGCCAATTTGTAATTTTTAAAATGATTAAGACAAGGATATAATTATTAAAAATATGTTTGTCACATAAAAATTATATTTTGACCTCTTATTTTTTTAAAAAAATTATAATTTGACCCTAAATTTTTATAAATTTTTGCAAATAGGTTTTTAAAAATTTTCTCAATATATAAAGATTATGTTTAACCTCATGTTTAACGAGGGATTGCCTAATCCCCTTCCAGGTGATTCAAGCATGAATTGGGATAAGCTCTTATCTAATCTAATATTTTAAAGTTTTTCATCAAACAAAATATTAAGATTTAATCTAATCGAATCATTCTTCATCGTACGCACCAAACATGCCCTACAAAAATAGAAAGAATTGCACACTGCATTGTTGATAATCTCAGTAGAAAGTTAACAAAATTAAAAAGCAAAGTAAATGATATTAGCTAACTTGTGAGCTTACCATGTGATGTTGCACCATTTTGATATCTTTGTAAATGGCCTAAAGCTGGTCAGAGTGCGTTTCACTATATAATTAAATTCGATTAACTGGAGTGTCACGTGATAGTGACACAAGTCGAAAGTATCAATGCAATATATATATATATATTTCTGTTTGTAATTTTTATAACTAGACAATAGATATGAAGCTTTTATTATTATTTTTTGTGGCTATATGTGTACCTTGGAAACATCGAGCTTGTATGAGATCAAAGCAACGAATCATAGAGAACACCGAGGCCGACAGGGTCCAAAGCGTGCCCACCGGCATGTTCCTGTGGTTAGCGGCGGGGACGGCCCAAAGAAGCTCAGTATAGGCGATGACAAGGCTAACGGGCGGTCCAATCAGGTCCAACAGCTGCTCAAATGGGGCTTCCATCTTTGTCATAACAGCCTCATAGAAGCCAGCAAAGTCCTTGCCTCGAACCAGCTCAGAGGGAAGAACATTTGGTATTGTTGTGAAGCGTATTTGGTTGTGTTCAACTGAATCATGATCATCTGAAACGAAGCCTAGCCACTCTTCCGTGACATCATCATGGGGTTCACATGGCCCCTGCCGGGATAAAGGCACCGCTAGAACATGGCAAAGTGATCTGGTTTTTTGTTATTCGAACTTGGAAAAATTCATTTTTTTTTTTTTTGGCTTGAAATTATTCCGATGGGTTTTGCTAATATTTGATTATAATTTGTGCTGAAAGGTGATGAACGTGGAACTGCTAAGTGCTAAATGGTTTATAATATTAATACACTAGTGATTGATGAGCTCGTCCCTTCTTTTTAATTGAATTGTCGTTACCTCAGTGGCAAGAGTTGGCTGTCATAGATTCTTTATTTTATTATATTATATTTTTAGGTTGAAGAGAATTGTCATTGACGTTAAACTTACAGCATAGCAATTAGCAATTTTGCCTTGACTACTCATTTTTTTAAGAGCACACTATCAGCAGCATGAACGACAAAACCCAAACAAAAATGGAAAAGCAAAAAAGCACACGGAATCTAGCAATAGAAGTACAATTATTTAATGAAGTAGAAGGTCCAGATCAAAGCAAAGCGTGATAGATGAGAAACAACTTCCAAAAAAGAACAACCATTGATGAATCACTAAGCGCAAGCAAACTTAACTGAAGTTAGCTTAATGGCCACAGCCTTGTGAGATATCCCTTATGAAAGCATCAAGATTTACGTCGGATGACCCACCTTTGGCAATTGCTTGGTGACAAGCCTCTTGAAGTTCTTTCACTCTTTTTCTCATTGCTTTCCCCTCCTTGTTATCTTTGTCCATAAATCTCTTCACAAGCTCAGAGATTTCATCTCTTGTCACCAAACTCTCATCACTACTCCCCAACACCTTTTTCTTCACCCTATACCCAATCTTCCAGTCCTCCACAATCCGCTTGCTGTTTGGAACTTGGTCCCACAATATGGGGAAAGTCAGCATAGGGACCCCACCAAAAACGGCTTCCAAAACCGAATTCCACCCACAATGTGTCCAAAAGCCGCCTATGGAAGGATGGCACAACACTCTCAATTGGTCACACCAAGGCACCACAAACCCAAAATCTCCACAACCATCTTTGATCTTTGAGGCATCCCCACGCGCCACCCACAAGTAATTTATGCCACTATTCTTTATCCCGGCAATAATTTCATCCAGTTGAGCACTTGAAACGGAAAGAAAACTCCCTAATGAGATGTACAAGACAGACTTTTTGGGTTGACAATCTAGCCACTTGAGATACTCGGGACCATTATTATTGTTGGAGTGACTAGAAGAACTTTCAAGTACGAAATGAGGGATGCTAGGTCCAATGGGGTAGACAGGGAAACGAAATTCAGCCTTCAAAGCGTCAAAGATTAGGGGTTCAAGCTCATACACTGAAGTTGACAGAAAATATTGGGCTTTAGACACCCTGAAAGCACACTTCAAGAGTATTGGTAAGATTTTTTGACAAGTTTCGTCAAAAACAGTTGGAAGATCTGCCAGGCACGTTTTAGATATTCCAGGAATGTAATCCACAACTTCGTCCCCTCGCTCTTCGAACATGCACAAGCACATATTCATGATACAAAGAAAATGAAATTTCAATATTGAAACGATAAATAGTAAAAGAAGTACCTCGTGAACGAACCAGACATAAATTCATTCTCAAAATATTGAGAGCAATAGCCTAGAGAGATTTTCTATTCTTTGCTCGACTGCTTTGGTATGAGTAAGATTACGTGAACAGATTACAAGCCCTGTTTCTTCTCAGCATTATCACAAGACACAAACCATTTTCCCAATATATATTTGCACACTCTTCAAATGCAACAAAAGTAACAAGCTATTGCTTTTTTTTGATCAATACATTTCCTTAAAAAAAGTCAAGAAATTGCCCATAGGCAGCAGTCCACATAAATAAGAGTAAAGTAATTGATGTGGCTCACCTGAGAGGTCCACCGGGAAATGCCCGTTTTGTTCCAGAAGCTCAAAATGGTGGAGCACCGAGAACACAGAGGCAGACATAGGCCAAAGCGAAGCCACCGGAATATTCCTCCGATTCCCGACAAGTGGCATCCATACCAAGTAGCTGTCGGCTATGACGGCGCTCACCGGCGGCTCAAGCCGATCGAGGAGCTCCTCGAAGGGAGCTTCCAGCCTGGTACTGACCGCTTGGACGAAGCCAGCTAAGTCCTTGGCGCGACCGTGCTCGGAGGGTATGACGTTGGGGAGTATGCCGAATCGGATCTGGTCTGGCTTCGCCTCCGAGCCGATTAAACCGAGCCATTCCTCTGTGACGACGAAAGTGACGAGGATGTCGGGCTTCCGAGAAACTAGCAACTTGCATATGTTCATCATGGGGTTGATGTGGCCCCTGCCTGGATAAGGCATTGCGACCACGTGGCACACGGTGGTCGGCGGTTCTGCTTTCTGGCAAAACATTTTCAGGCGGATGGCTCTGTTAGCCAGTGGGGACTGATTGATAGTAATAATATAGAATAAGCACAAGCATGGAAAGAGTGATACATCGGGAATTTAAAAGTGTAAATTGTTTTAATAGTCCTTTAATTTTTTATAAAAGTAAAAATTTATTCTTTATTTTTTATTTTTTATTCATTAACCTCTAACTTTAAATCATAGTTGTCCATAGATTAATTTAACGGTTAATCAGTTAGTTTTGGATTAAAAAATATGACAAACTGGCTTTAGAGTCATCAAAAAAGTAACAAACTAGTTCTCAAAATTAACGTTTAATTATTAAATTGGTCCCTCAGTAACTAAAATAAAAGATTGATGACTGATAAATCAAAAATAAAAAATTAAGGACTAAAATCACTCTTTTGTGAAAGGTTGGAGATTAACATGAAAATTTACTTACTTTAAAAATAGTTGTAAACTCTTGATAGGGGACATGTGTCTGTGCAATGATGTGATACCAGACGGTGGTCTTGTCTCCCTGCGATGATGTGATACTTTTCAAGTCGACAATTAATAAAAGGTCTTTGTATTCAAACCAATAGTGGATGTGTTCAATTATTATTAAGGTAATTAGAAGAGTAGTTTAAACCATCAATTTGGATTTGAGAATTGTAGCATGTGAGAGCTTTACACTGTAGCTTTTTACTGTAGCATATGAGAGCTTTATATTATTTATAGTTCAAACTATTTGTGACACCCGTTATTCTTCTAACGGGTATTGAGGTAATTAAATTAATTTTTAATGTATAAAAAAAAATTGCTTCATTTAAATTTATTTTATAATATTTATTTTTATCTATTTTTAAATTTTCTAAAATTCTCCTATATTTATTTAGTATGATTACTAAAAAGCCTTAGAACTTCTAATAAATCTCAAAAATGTCATATTGGCATTATGTGTGTTAAAGTCTTTAGATGAGACATAAGGATATCTTTTCCAACTACTCTTGACCCTCATTTTCTTTATTTCCTCCGTGACATGCTTCAACATGTCTCCTCTATAATTGTTTCTATCACTTCTCTTCAAAGACTTCATCTTTTCTTCCTTTCTCTTCCACGGTTCCCACACTCTTCTTCTCATTTCTTTGCTGAAGCAAAATACTTAGAGAACTTCTTCAAGGCAGCCATAAAAATCAGCCACCATCACCTCCATTTGAGCAAGAATTTCAGTCATACCGAACTAAAGGAACCTGTTTTGAAGCCATTTCAAGCTTCCAACTAACCATAATCCGAGGTTAGAATCTTATGAACAAATTTAGTCTTTCATTTATAAATTTTCTTTTATACTAAAGGATTATTCAAATTTGCGTTCTTAAACCTAAGTATATGTTTGTTGCTATTTTGGAGCATATGTATGAAGTCTAAGTGTATATGCCCTAGACAGAAAATTTATATTGTTAAACTTTATAATACCTCTATGGGCAGTGGTTATTTCTTGAAATTCTAAGATTAAATTAAAATAAATTTTATGAATGTAGTTGTATGTTGTGCTTTAGTTTTAATTGTCCTTATGCACGCCTTAGGATCAAGGGAGTATGGAGCTAACGTTAATTGATTCCAGGATTAAGAGACTGTTGATAAGCTTAAAAGGTAGGGATTCTATTACTCATCTTTTGTGAGGTTTTTATAGAATTAAAATTGATTGTTTTGCCGCAATATATATATCTATGTTGAACTGATATTATATGATTATCACATATGAAACTATGACATGGACTCGTCTTGTATTGTACGGCGAGGAACATAATGAATTGACACATGTTATAAATTGAGAAGCATGGTTAGGAAAACTAACTCTATTAATAATGATTCAATATAGAGAAATTGTGAGACATGAAGAGGGCGATGGTTACGTCCTTGGGCATGAATACCCTAAAAGGTAAAATAGGGGGAAGGCGATGACGCTTCCTTGGGTTGAAAGTCCCAGAACACACTGTACAGGAATCGATTTGGTGAGGACTCGGGGCTTGATGTCCCCTCACCGGAACACCCTTGGAATGTTTATAGGGTGATCAAGTGCGCCCATTTGGGTTTCGATGAGTTGAGTGATACTCAATTTAACATGGATACCTAGGAACAATGATGATTGGTAATATTTGTATAAATGTGTAATTATGACACTTGGTAATGATTAACTACGGTATCCATAAGATGTGATCATAATAAACCTCATAATCTGAAATATGATGTGACTTACTAGCCATGCAGATTTTAATGTGGTAATGATAGAGGTGAGTAATGGTTTTCTCCACTGAGCATAGTGTTGCTCATACCCTTATGTTTATATCTTTTCAGGACTCACTAAGTGTGAGGTGGCTACGAGAAATATAGTTGAGGAAGTGATGTAACTATATTACATTGGGACTGCTTCAATCGTTGAGAATGTTCTTCATGATAATGTAAGCATCAATTGTTACTTTCTGTGACTGTATTATAATGTGTTGAGGGTTAAAATGATGATGACAACAGTTTATATTATTAAATTTAAGGTGCTACATTAAAACTGTGGTTTATTTGTCGTTTATATTTTTATTTTTGAGTTGAGAGTTTTCATTTAAGTCCCGGGCAAATTTTATTTTTAAGGTTTTACTTTTATTATTTATTTTTATTTTATCTTATTAAAAACTGTTAACCCCCATATAGGGGCGTTACAGAATTTTTGGTATCAGAGCCTAGGTTCGGTTAACCTAGGGAGTGTAGCACCACTTTAAAAAATATATTTTTGAGATAGTTTTGAAGCTGAATTTTCATTGTCATCATCAAAATGAACCTTCACATTGATTTATACAGTCTAGAAGGATGTAACATGGAAAGGCCATAGAATGAAAGTATTAATAGTTATGAGGGAATGATAATTATATGAAATGAGTTTATAAGTAGAATGCTTATGAGAGATTCGTATAATATTTGGATCTATAAGCATATCTAATTCGTATAAACGATGAGAAATTCGTGTAGATACGAGGATTTAAGAGCCTTTTATCTCGTGAAAAACAATAAGAAATATAAGGCTTGATTTATTGATTTTAAAGTTTGACATAGATATGCCAAATTTTTCGTAATTGATTCAAACCTAAGTAATGATTATGTGTGGATTCGATGGAGCACATAAGTGTCAATAACTTTTCTTGAAAGTTCTATTTAATTGAGGAATATGATATAAGTTGGGAATCATGGTATTGAATCTTGAGAGAGATAAATGTTAGACTTTTGGTCTGTTGAGACTGTGTAAAGTCTAGAATGCATGAATCTCAAAATTGGAATATTTCGTTACGTACATTGTATTTAAGTGTATCAGTGAATCTTTTGGTTACCTAAGGTTTTGTTATATGAGGAAATTATATATTGTATAAGTAGAATTGTGGAGATTGTAGATGTTCCTAAGTAGTAACATCTAGTGTCTTTGTTCGTTGATATGGTCTACGTTGAAAGACGTAAATCGTATTGATTTCAAGGTTAGTCGCATTCTAAACCCTTGGTAGTAATAATGATGAATCCATTGATAGATGTTGAGTATTAGGAATAACATATGGGTGTATGCATTGTTCAATAAGGTTTTGATTAAAACAAAATTATTTGAGTTGCTGGAAGATTATGTTGTTATGAAATGATTTTAAATATCATTCAGGAAGATCCTTGTTGTCGTTAAATTAGATTTGTTGTTTATAGTTAACTTTATCTATGGTGGGCTTTAAATTGTGTTTAAGATTTATACAAATTGGTTTTCAATTTTATGTTTGTTATTTAACTCGTTTTAAATGTGTTAAGGCCCGAAACAACCTGACCATTTTCAACTTAGAACATTTGGGCCTAGTTCAAATCTTAAATCAGTTTGATTCACACTGTCTCTCCCACGTGGTCTCTATACGTGTCATATACAGTGGTTTAATTATTGTTTACAAATACGTTTACTGTGCATAAGAGCTTATTTCTCCGAGTTCACTGTTTCTCTCTTAATTTGTTATTTTCTCTCTAAATCGCAAATCCTCTTCTTTTTCATTAAAAATTCTTCTTTTCCTCAAAAAGAAGAAGGAATTCTAGGATTCTGCAATTTACTATCTTAATTTTTCCTTTCTATTTACTCTTCTTTCATCTCATCATGGACCCAAAGTACCTACACCTGAGAAAGTATTTCCCATCACTCTCCCAAAAGATTCTCAGAAAGAAATACAAGGCTAGAATTACTCGGTTGTGGATTCTTATGCGTTTTGGCATCCCTTGTGATGTGAGAATGTTAATAGAGGGGAAAATCCGTCCGAGTGACTTTAGTCAAGATGTCGGTTTACCAGGAACAGGTACCAGTCGTAGTGCAATGAAAAGAAGAGCCCGTGCCATCGTGGTCGCTTGTAACAAATGTGGAAGACAAAATTGTAACGGTAAATGTACTTCACCTGGTTATATGTCTACGAATAGAGAGGATAAAATAAGGTTTTGTAGGGATGGACTTTCAAAGGAGAACTTGGATAGCATCCATCCTCCTCTCCATGGTCACCCTAGTGGATATGTTCAAGGAGCTATTTTTAAACTCTGGCCTAAATTTTATACAGAAAGACAACGCCTCAGGAATATGGTATTTCTAGATCCTGTTTGCCAAGCCATAAGAAAACTGGATGGGGAATAAGTCATCGCTCTATAAAGGTTATTTAGTCTTTACTTATTTGAAGCAGTTTTAGCTGATGTTCAACAGTTTGTGTTTTTCTTTTACTCAGAATATTTGCTTTTGTGTTTGAAATAATTGTGATTATTAGATTGATACAGTAAGTGTTAATATCTTATTTAATTTATGATTTTCTTAAATATATATATAATAAAATATATTATCTTATCAGACACGTTACATACGGTACAGTAATATGTTTGAATTTTGAAAAGCTTATCCAGATATTTCAAGATTTGTGTCTCAAATTTCAAAAGTTCTACAGTATTTGTCATTTATATTAAATTTCTAGACTTGGTGTATATTTGTCAAAAAGTCTACAGTTGTGTCATGAGGGTCTTCTGTCGAATTGTTCTCAATTGTCAAAAGTTATACAATTAGAGTCTAATCTTTTTCAAAAAGTGAATCAGATTTTCTGTAAACTATCAATCACCTTATCTTACTTTCTTATCCGCACAAGATTTTGTTTAAATCTTTGGATTACCTTTTCATTACCTACTCGTCTATCTCTTTAGCCCTTTTTGTATATTTCTCATCTTTAAAATCTCATGTAGAACCCGAAGTCTAAGTGGAGCAGACATTAAGCAACCACTTCTATAAACCAAATATGTCTACCTCCCAGTCCACGAAGAAAATAAAGAATGTCTGTGTCTTTTGTGGTTCCAGCTTTGGAAAAGATAAAGCTTATTTAGAAGCTGCAAATCACTTAGGGCAAGTCCTAGCACGCAAGAAGATTAACATAATCTATGGGGGTGGTAGTATAAAAATGATGGTAAATATGGCACTAGCAGCTAGGTCTAGCGACGCTACTGATGTAAGAATTTGGCCTCATATTCCAGTTGAAGGAAACCTTTATAAGGAAGCCATAGGTAAGGGAGAAGGAGTCAGGAGTATCCCTAAAAATTTTAAAGATATAATCTATAATTCTGATGCTTTTATAGCATTACCTGGTGGTCTAGGTACTCTTGAGGAAATATTTATAGTTGCTTGTGGGCAATTGTTGGGCTTTTATTCCAAACCTTTGGGACTGCTGAACGTAAAGGGTTTTTATGACGGTCTTTTGAAATTTCTAGATTACGCTGTGGAAGAAAACATCACTACAGAATCGGAGAGACAAATCTTTGTCACTGCTTCAACAGCTGAGGAATTGATAGATAAAATGCAAATCATACATCCAGAATCCGACACTGCAACATCCAAGCTTGAATGGGAAAGGGAAAGCCGGGAGCGGCCAATTGATTTGAATCTCCATCTGTAATCTTTTTGTTTTATCTTTGGCATGTAGGCATGTGTGTCCGTATTTCGTGTGTTACGAATAACCGTTTGCCTTGTATTCTGTGTTTCTTGTGGTACGTCGTTGTTCAATCTTTTAGATTCATTGAGCCTAATGCCGGGATGGCTGGATACGGAGTACTTGATGCTCTCGAAACGCATCCTTCTTAAGGTCCGATCTTTTGTTTATCGATGTTTTTGTATCCTCTAAGCATGCATGATATGGATAGCTGGTATACGGAGTGCCTTGTACTCTCGAAACGTATCCGTATTATGTTTGTAATGTGTAATATTCTGTTAATATTATGTGGAAGTACCAGAGTCAGTTATGGGGATATTCCATATGAAATATGAGTATATTATTTGGATTGAATGTTTGTGTCATGAGGATAGCTGTTTAATGAAAAATATGTCGGGTATGTTTGCAACTCTGAGATTCCGTTTAATATCTCTATGAGTAAGTTTAATGTATAGTTTTGAATAAAAGTGTTTGTGATATATGTTTTATGACTATGTTTTAGTTTATTAGTTGAGGTATGAAATCAAATATATTTGACTTTTCCTTACTCAAAAAGGAAAAGGAACCTAAAGATGAAGTATATAAATTTCTCTGGCAATCTCCTTAAATGTGATTGTAAATCACAGTCTATGGACAATGAAGGACTGAAATCATGGTATGGTCAATATGTATGCCTGATCAGATTCTTAGACTATTATACGGTGTTATAAGTTGAAACTTGTCAGAAATACTCTCATTGAGGGATTTAGGAGTAAGATTTATTATGCAAGGGGATAAGTGGAGATACGATAACTTAAATTTGGAGGACAAACAACATTAACGGTTTAGACTCAGAATTGGAATCATAGTGGAATCATAATTTTTACTAGTATTACTAGAATTGAAATTTCGAGGACGAAATTTTTTTTAGGGGGGTAGAGCTGTGACACCCGTTATTCTTCTAACGGGTATTGAGGTAATTAAATTAATTTTTAATGTATAAAAAAAAATTGCTTCATTTAAATTTATTTTATAATATTTATTTTTATCTATTTTTAAATTTTCTAAAATTCTCCTATATTTATTTAGTATGATTACTAAAAAGCCTTAGAACTTCTAATAAATCTCAAAAATGTCATATTGGCATTATGTGTGTTAAAGTCTTTAGATGAGACATAAGGATATCTTTTCCAACTACTCTTGACCCTCATTTTCTTTATTTCCTCCGTGACATGCTTCAACATGTCTCCTCTATAATTGTTTCTATCACTTCTCTTCAAAGACTTCATCTTTTCTTCCTTTCTCTTCCACGGTTCCCACACTCTTCTTCTCATTTCTTTGCTGAAGCAAAATACTTAGAGAACTTCTTCAAGGCAGCCATAAAAATCAGCCACCATCACCTCCATTTGAGCAAGAATTTCAGTCATACCGAACTAAAGGAACCTGTTTTGAAGCCATTTCAAGCTTCCAACTAACCATAATCCGAGGTTAGAATCTTATGAACAAATTTAGTCTTTCATTTATAAATTTTCTTTTATACTAAAGGATTATTCAAATTTGCGTTCTTAAACCTAAGTATATGTTTGTTGCTATTTTGGAGCATATGTATGAAGTCTAAGTGTATATGCCCTAGACAGAAAATTTATATTGTTAAACTTTATAATACCTCTATGGGCAGTGGTTATTTCTTGAAATTCTAAGATTAAATTAAAATAAATTTTATGAATGTAGTTGTATGTTGTGCTTTAGTTTTAATTGTCCTTATGCACGCCTTAGGATCAAGGGAGTATGGAGCTAACGTTAATTGATTCCAGGATTAAGAGACTGTTGATAAGCTTAAAAGGTAGGGATTCTATTACTCATCTTTTGTGAGGTTTTTATAGAATTAAAATTGATTGTTTTGCCGCAATATATATATCTATGTTGAACTGATATTATATGATTATCACATATGAAACTATGACATGGACTCGTCTTGTATTGTACGGCGAGGAACATAATGAATTGACACATGTTATAAATTGAGAAGCATGGTTAGGAAAACTAACTCTATTAATAATGATTCAATATAGAGAAATTGTGAGACATGAAGAGGGCGACGGTTACGTCCTTGGGCATGAATACCCTAAAAGGTAAAATAGGGGGAAGGCGATGACGCTTCCTTGGGTTGAAAGTCCCAGAACACACTGTACAGGAATCGATTTGGTGAGGACTCGGGGCTTGATGTCCCCTCACCGGAACACCCTTGGAATGTTTATAGGGTGATCAAGTGCGCCCATTTGGGTTTCGATGAGTTGAGTGATACTCAATTTAACATGGATACCTAGGAACAATGATGATTGGTAATATTTGTATAAATGTGTAATTATGACACTTGGTAATGATTAACTACGGTATCCATAAGATGTGATCATAATAAACCTCATAATCTGAAATATGATGTGACTTACTAGCCATGCAGATTTTAATGTGGTAATGATAGAGGTGAGTAATGGTTTTCTCCACTGAGCATAGTGTTGCTCATACCCTTATGTTTATATCTTTTCAGGACTCACTAAGTGTGAGGTGGCTACGAGAAATATAGTTGAGGAAGTGATGTAACTATATTACATTGGGACTGCTTCAATCGTTGAGAATGTTCTTCATGATAATGTAAGCATCAATTGTTACTTTCTGTGACTGTATTATAATGTGTTGAGGGTTAAAATGATGATGACAACAGTTTATATTATTAAATTTAAGGTGCTACATTAAAACTGTGGTTTATTTGTCGTTTATATTTTTATTTTTGAGTTGAGAGTTTTCATTTAAGTCCCGGGCAAATTTTATTTTTAAGGTTTTACTTTTATTATTTATTTTTATTTTATCTTATTAAAAACTGTTAACCCCCATATAGGGGCGTTACACTATTGATTTGAATTATTCTTCCAAACACCCTATATGTATGGTCAAAATCATATTTTCTTGCAAATCTTGACAACTAAAAAACTAATTTCTATCAAAAGTTACGTTTTTAGTATCTAACAAAAAAAATATCCATTAATAAATTTAAGAAGATTTCTTAAGTTTTCTTCATCAGCTTGTAGTTATATCTTAGCGGTAATTTTGAATTGAGTTTTGGAAGCAAAGTGTGAGTTTAAATCCATCACCTCAATTTAAGAAAAAAATAATACACAAATAAAATACATATGTTTCAAATTTATTCCAAAAATATGGTTGTAGCATAGGCTAAAAGTAAAAGCATACCCATTTCCACTTATATGCGATGTTGATGCTTTTGAACAAATCAACACACATGTGACTGCGCATAGTGGTTAGACTGCCTTCTCAACGTCTACATGTCTTGTATCTTGCAAAAAGAGGGAACGTCTTGGAGTCAAGGGAGTGCCAATATGGTACCTGCCAACTACTCCTTGACACTTAAGTTAAGTACCTTTTTGGTATAGATAGAGGTAGATAGTAGGCAAGAGAGTTTACTTACCTTGAGGATGGAGTGAAGACTTCTATTTATAGTCCTTGATGTGGATCGGGTATGAAGTGGGTTTGTCTGTGACCCTAGCATTCAATAGTACAATATCTACGTGGTAGGCGACAAGTATCACAATCTCTATGTATGGACGATTGCCCATAACAAGGCTGAAGGTATAGCACATGGTGTCTTTTGGGCGTAGTTTATTCTCTCAAGTGAGAGTATGGTTGTGTCTTGGTGAGGTTTGCATGGTTGGACGCCTACCAAACCATAACAACTTCATTGACTGTCTTTATGAGCAAGCTGGTTGGTAGATTTCATAGTGTGCTTGGCCAACGACAAAGTTGGTCGACATGGCCTTTATATGCTGCTGCATGAACAAAATCACCTCAAGGAAGCTGGATTTGCTTGGTGTGTCCTCTGGAGGAAGTGGTCGGCGAGCCATTCAAGAAGGTGAGACCCCCAACGGATGAAGAGTTCGAATTCCCATGCCCTCAAGTTCAAAAATTTATTTCAAAAATTCCTTTAAAAAAATTGTGAATAAAAAAGCTCTTAATTAGTTTGTCCTTGAATATATAAATGAAAAAATGTTTAGTATAAGTTTTACTGAAATCAATTCCTACACTAGGAATTATGTTAATGTTAGTCACGCTGTGCTCTACAATGGTTTTGATCAGTTTAGTGATTGAATGGTCACCAACGGTTTTTAAAAGCATAATTAAGAAGAGCCTGGTTAGAATGACTTAAAAAAAAATTGCTTTTGATTTATGTATTCCTAAAGTTTTCATTTGACATGTTTAGATGGACATTGAAAAAGTGTTTTTGGTTTTTATAAGTCAGGAGAAGCTAACCATGTGGTGTTTATAAAAAAGGGCTTCTAAAAAAGTCTTTAATTTCCATTTTTGATCTTATATTTTAAAAATAACAAATTGAAAATTCCATTCATATTCTTCAATTATACTATTTTTAATACGAATAAGAGCTTTTGATTTATTTAACCAAATATGTTCAAAAGTTCTTCTGAAATAAAAAAAACCACTTATTCATACAGTATTTAAACACTAATTAAGAAGACCTAACTTATGCTTATTTTATTGGGGCTTTACAAATGCCCCAAATTAAAGAATTGGATTGATATATGCCAAAAAAAAAACTATTTGTAGAGAATGCTACACCCAATCAGTACATTATATTTAGGGCCCGCTTGTTTCGATATTTGAATCACGGTTTGAATTATTTTACTATAGTATTTTCTCTCACAAAAATTTAAATCTTCATTCAAATACTCAAACCAAACAGCCCTTAGAATTCTAAATATGCCCTCAACATCTCTTTCAAAAAAAAAAAGAAAAAAACAAAAAAGGCTGATCAATAAGCACGTTCCTCCGTCAATAGGTTGCACCACGATTGGAGAGTTCGTTGTCTCCATCGAGTCACGGCGGCGCTGAAATCGGATCTGATCTGGTCGTGACGACTGGTTTCACACGGCGTATGGTGGCTCCGACGAGAGAAAGGAGGGAGGGGAAGAGAGCAACAGAGCTCTTGAAGGAGGTTCCCAAAGTCGCTGTGTCATCGCGTGGCTCCTAAAGGCGGCTCCCGAAGTCGCCTTACTCGTTGCGCTACTCCCAAAGGCAGCTCCAGTTGGTTTGTACTCGTCGCTTGTCTCTCGAAGACGGTTCCTGAGGTCATCGCGCGGCCCCAAAAGGCGGCTTTAGCTTGTTCGTGCTCGTCACGCGACTCATGAAGTCAGCCATGGCTGGTCCCGAGGCTCCCAAAGTTGGCCGTGGTAGTTGTGCGCCTCCAGAAATCGATCGTGGCCATCGCACGGCTCTCGATGGACTAGCTGGCATCAATTTCCGGCGGCATCTAAAGTGCCAGTGTTAACGCATAGAGACGAAAAAGGGGTGGCTAGAGGAAGGAGGGAAGAAAGAGGGGAAAGTAACGGAGAGAGAATATTAGGATACATTTGTCTTTTTAATTTAGTTTTAATCTGCATGTAGCATTTTATCAAATAGTTTTGTTAGGAGTTGTATAAATCAATCCACACCTAAAATAAAATGGCATCCAACATAATTATATTTATTTTTTTTATACGGTTTAAAAGTAAAAACACCAACTATCTTAGACTGGCCTTAAGCACTGAGCTGAAGTAGAAATTCAATAGGCTTATTGATAGGCATTGAGCAATTTTCTAAAGGCCAAGTAGAAATTCAATAGGCTTATTGATAGGCATTGAGCAATTTTCTAAAGGCCAACATTATCTAGTGTAATGGAAATAATACACCCGCAGAAGTTAAATTCCTCAATGATAGTTTTATGGTCAATAAGTTTAAAATCATTTTGCAAAATCCATTGAGAGACTAAATAATATGTAACTATACTTATATAATCTTGTTTAGCCCTACAACTCCAAATATTAGATGTTAATACAATTGAAAAGCTAGAGAAACTCATTTTCATTTTTAATACAATGTGCTTCATAATATACTATCATATCATTCGTAGTAGTATTTCTAGAAACTTTTTAAAATTGAGGACAATATGCTCTTTGAATGTGTTGCTCATAGAAGGGGCTCTCATTAATGTTAATAGGTTAATCCATGGCAGTAATAAAACATCATAAAAATTCCCTACTAATAGTTGGATCGTAAAATCATATATTTATTGAACCATTGGCATGGAATGCAAGCTGAGTTTATGTAGGCTTCGTCCTTTGTTGATTTTTTTGGCGCATTTCTCACCATGAGTAGTTAAGTGTCTAGTTCCACTTGTTGAATTTGCAGACAAAACTTTTTTGCAAAATTTACAAATTGCAACAATTACCTTTTTATCATTCTTGTCCAATTACTCTCTTCTGTATCAAAGAATTGCTAGCAACGTGCATGTTTTTCCTAGTTTTGTTGCTATAGTTGAACCTTTGGGGGTTGTTATCGCATTTCATTAACTTCGTCACCCTCCTTTGTGTGGAGAATCTGTACTTCTGTTATATTTTGGTCATCTATTCCATAATAGTCATTACCATCAAGATCTTACCTATACATATTTGGATCCATTTTCTAATCCTATGAGAATAATAATGATATTATTCTATTATCAAAACTGTAAACATCATAAATTTGATAAAAAAAATTGATAATTATAATTGTAAATTGTAATCATAAAGGATAGTTGATATTGAAACTTAAAAATTGAAGTAGAAAATTATTTATCTTTTTTCAACCAAAAAAATATATTTTCACCAATTGAGAGGTTTTTTTTAGGAACTAATTGAGAGAGTTGTAGAATTAGAATGAAGAGAAATTGTAGATTGAAGAATGAAGAGAAATTGGAGGTTGAAGAATAGATTGAGAGTTGGGTGAAAATGGGCTGATGGAATAAGGTGTTTATAGAGCGGTAAATCTAGAAAAGAAAAACACAAATATGACCGTTTTACAATCACCAATTCAAAACCAACGGTTGGATAACCAAATTTTACGTTACATTGATTACAAATTTATAACGGCTACATCATCAGCATTTCAGTAAGCGGTGTATCGCCGTTTGACAACGGTCTGATGACCGTTTGGGCTTGGGCCTTTTTCTTTGAAGTGAACTTAGCATTTGGACTTCCCCCCCTTGAATGCACCCTTTGTACTTTACAATTTCCACCATTAGCTTTTTATGTTTTTTTTTTTTTCCGAATTTTACTATTAAAAAAGTGATTAACTTTGCAAGTTTGTAAATATTATTATATCTATAATATGAATATGGGAAGAATTTGTAAAAGGACGGTTATTGTACGTTACTATATATTTTTTGCATTTCCGGATTCAAGACAATTTCGGGCCAGAGCAGGCTTGGCAGGGCTTGGGCTGGGCCCATTTGTGTCAATTTATGAGCCGGGCCCGGGAGCCGGACCGGCCTAGAAGTGACGCCCAGCCTAGCCCTGTATGTGGGGCCTAGCCCTGGCCCGTATGGTGGTGGGCCTGACAGGGACAAAAATGTGGGCTTCGGGTCGGACTAGGTCACAACACTATTGGTGGCTTTGAATAGTGTTTAGTAGCGAGTAGGTTACCTTTAAATCTTTATAATTGTAAATATATTTACAATAATTGATAATAAAGGGCATTTTTTAAGTTTTAAACAGAATATTTTCAAGCGTAAAAATAATTTTATTGACTAAAAAAATAGATAATATGTAAATAAAAAATTAGTAAATACTAAAAATATGTATATAAACCTAGAATTTTGGCTCATGATGAGGTAAATTTAGGATTTTCCCACCTCATATTTTTCAAATTTGATAGGGGTAAATACAGAATGTATCAGATAAATCATGAATTTATTTTGGTAGCTATAGTAACTTGCAAAGGTTCATTTCACGTGGCCCCTACCGGGATAAGGCACTCATAGGACATGGCAAAATGATATGGTTTTCTGTTGTTCGAGCTTGGAAAGATCCATGTTTTTTCCTTGAAATTATTATGATGGGTTTTGCTAATATTGGGTCATATATGCTGAAAGGTGACAAAGAAATTATGTGAAGCTTTTTTTTTTAATTGACAATAATGACTGATCATGAGCTAATCCCTTCGTTTTCATTTTGGATACTTTATTAGAGTGTTTAGCACTTCAATTTTAATTCATTATTTTTAACTATGAATAATATATAGCTCTTTTATTAAAAGCAAAAAATTGTCACATTATAAAACTTTTACATACTATATTTCTTAAATTTAAAACTTCAATAATAACTAAGGTGCCAGATGCAATATAAGTTCGAAGGGATTTGTCATGATCTCAGTGGCAAGATTTACTAATGTCCCTCTTTTTTTTTTTTTGAATTGTTGGAATTTGGAAAGATTTGTCACCGATGTTAACTTATTAAAGCATAGAAGCTTTGTGTTGAGGACTAAATTTTTTAATAGCTTATTTTTAGCATGAACGACAAGACCCAAAGTACAAAAAATGAAAAAAGCTAAAAAAACATACAAGGAATCAAGCAATAGAGATGAAGACAACAATTTTTTGGGTCCATGCCAATTACGCGATTAAGTAGAAGGTCCAGATCAAAGCAAAGTGAGAGATGAGGGAACATCTCCCAAAAACAATATTTTGAAATCCAAAATCAGCAATAAATTACTAAGCACAAACTTAATTTTTTGATAATGAGCTTAATGGCCAGAGCCTTGTGAAATATCCCTTATGAAAGCATCGAGATTAGTGTCAGATGACCCACCTTTGGCAATTGCTTGGTGACAAGCCTCTTGAAGTTGCTTCACTCTTTTTCTCATCGCTTTCCCCTCATTGTCGTCTTGGTCCATAAATCTCTTCACAAGCTCAGAGATCTCATCTCTTGTCACCAAACTCTCATCACCACTCCCCAACACCTTTTTCTTCACCCTATACCCAATCTTCCAGTCCTCCACAATCCGCTTGCTGTTTGGAATTTGGTCCCAAAATATGGGGAAAGTCAGCATAGGGACCCCAGAAAAAACGCCTTCCAAAGTCGAATTCCACCCGCAGTGTGTCCAAAAGCCGCCTATAGAAGGATGGCGTAACACCCTCAATTGGTCACACCAAGGCACCACGAACCCCAAGTCTCCACAACCGTCTTTGATCTCTGAGACATCTGCACGGGCCACCCACAAGTAACTCGTGCCGCTGTTCTTTACCCCGGCCACTATTTCCTCCAATTGAGCACTTGAAACCGAGAGAAAACTCCCTAGTGAAATGTACAAGACGGACTCTTTAGGTTGAGCATCTAACCACTTGAGATACTCTGGACCATTGCTATTATTAGTGAGGTTAGAAGAAGTTTCAAGTAGGAAATGGGGTACGCTAGGTCCAATGGGGTAGACAGGGAAAGGAAACTCGGCCTTCAATGCTTCAAAGACTTGCGGTTCAAGCTCATACACTGAAGTTGATACAAGATATTGGGCTTGGGACACCCTGGAAGCACATTCCAAGGCTATTGGTAAGGTTTTCCGACCCTCTCCGTCGAAAACCGTCGGCAGATCTGACAGGCGCATTTTGGAGACTCCGGGGATGTAATCTGTAATTGCATCCCCTAGGTCTTTTATCATGCATGAGAGATTACAAATTCATGCAAAGAAAAATGAAATTTTAATATTAAAACAAATTGAAAAGCGTGCAAGATTAATTAAACATCATCAATGAATAAAAGATTGTTTCATTCCGAAAAAAAAAGAGACAGATTAACAACAGGATACCGAGGTTTTCTATTCTTTGCTCAAATACATACTCTTTGTCCAAATTATGTTGACAGTCTTTTACATCATCAAAGCATCAGCACAAATCCATCTTTAAATTATTTTCTCACGCATAAAATTTGTTGTTATATGCGAGAGCCTTGTATATATTATTGGCCGCAAAAATTGTGTATATATACTTACTTACTCTTACAAATAAACAAAAATAAGTTTTCCCTTTGCTGATCGATAAATTCTGTAATCATGAGTCCATTGTTTAGAAAAGTGTCTTCTTGTTTGATCAAAAAATTGCACATAATGTTAAAAAAAAAAAATGGGGCTCACCTGAGAGGTCGACCGGAAAATGCCCGTTTTGTTCCAGAAGCTCAAAATGGCGGAACACCGAGAACACAGAGGCAGACATAGGCCAAAGCGAAGCCACCGGAATATTCCTCCGATTCCCGACAAGTGTCGACCATACCACGTAAGTGTCGGCTATGATGGCGCTCACCGGCGGCTCAAGCCGATCGAGGAGCTCCTCGAAGGGAGCTTCCAGCTTGGCACTGACGGCTTGGACGAAGCCAGTGAAGTCCTTGGCGCGACCGTGCTCGGAGGGTATGACGTTGGGGAGTGTACCGAATCGGATCTGGTCTGGCTTCGGCTCCGAGCGGATCAAACCGAGCCATTCCTCGGTGACGACGAAGGTGACAAGGATGTCGGGCTTTCTAAAAACTAGCAGCTTGCAGATGTTCATCATGGGGTTGATGTGGCCTCTGCCTGGATAAGGCATCGCCACCACGTGGCACACGGTGGTCGGTGGCTCTGCTTTCTGGGTGAACATTTTTCAGCTTCAGATAACTCTTTCGGCAACTTGGGACAAATGTGACAATTTTGACGTTTAGTATGGAAAGAGAGATATTTGTACGAGTTGAAAATAGTTACGAGCTCCTAATTGTACTGGCTTGCGTGTAATGATGTGTGGTAAATTCATTAGCGAATTTTAAAAATTTCTTTTGGACTCTTTTTGTTTACAAGTTCGAAGAGAAGATTTGAACAAAAATTTAAATTTTTTTAGGAGAGAATTGTTGAAGTCTAAAAGTTTACATTGTTGTGGAACTTATTAAACAAACGGAACTTTTTAAATTTTCAAAAATAGTGATCAATATTGTGATTACATGCATATCTTAGTAGTAATATTATACATTTTACTATAAAATGTACCGTTCAAATCCCTCTTAATTTCCAAAAAAAAAAAATAGCTTGTATGTTCCATAAATTTTAAATATGGTTAAAGTTTGTACTTTGTTAAATAAATGGAGAAAAATGTGAGTACATGTTGTGCTAGAATCAATCCATCAACTTCGCCAAAAAAAATACATCGATATTACTCAAAATAAAAAAATATGTCGCATTTTATCAAAATATACATTAATAGTACTTGGAATAAAAAAAAGTCGCATTTTATCATAAAACTATGATGATATAATACACGATATATTCAAATATTATAAGATAATAAAATATGACTCACTTTATTTTATTTTTTGTAAAATTTGTATACTTACATTTTGCTGTCGAAAATAAAAGTTTTTATGCCAATGTTGGCTTATCATAAGAATAATCCATGATTAACAAAAATACATATAGATGCGACAGTTTCATCATTTGTTCATAGAAGATATCTTATTAGAATCAAGACAATGCAAAATTTTAATTTAAAGTAACTTACAACCATCATCATCAAAAAAAATCTCTTCAATTTGAAACATCTTTCCCACAATTTATCTTTAACTTAAAGAAAATTTGAGGAATAGTTAGCAATGTCTTATAGTTCATATTTTTCTTGCATGCAAGAAATTTCTATTATCTGTATAATAATCTAATTAGCTACCTTGAAGTATTTTCTTCATAGGTTTTTATAATAAAATAAAGTATTTATTCTTTTTGATGTAACCATAGACAATTTTTTCCTGTTTTTGACAAAAAAAGGACTAAAATTTGTTAAATATAATGTTACCTAAAAACAAATAAGAATTATGCTAAGCAGCCTTATAATACTTGGAATCAATGAAGGGTAACATATCTCTATATCTCTAAAAAGCTTTAAATGGTAATTAAAAAGAAAATCAATTTCATAATTATTTAATACAAACAAAATAAAAAATTGCTTCAATAATACATATTATAATATATGAAATTTTAAGAGAAATTCTATGTGCATGGCACACATTTTCTATGTTATATATATTTTAATAAGTTCATGTGAAAAAAAAAACATTTAAGCAATAAATTTCTTTCTTTTTTTTTTTTCCTTGAACGAAGCAATGAATGCTCTCAACAAGAGCAAGCATTTTCTCTCCCTATCATGACGTCACCAAGCACATCAAAGGGAACAAAAAAAAAAAAAAACGTGCTTATAGTGAGGGGAATACATTCAACATGGGGAAGGAGATGGAAGGGAAAAAATTGAATTAAAGAAAAAAAAAAAAACCCCAAAGTTGTGGGTCTTGGACCACCAAAAGATAATTAGTTGCTTTCATACGCTCGTTTAATATAGTTATTAATCAAAGAAAAAGGAAATTTATGCCATATGCCAGTTCCTTTAATCCATAAGCAAATTTATGTCTATGCAAGCTCCTTGATGGTCAAGTAAAAGGGTGCAAAAGCAAACTAAGGAGAAAGTTGAGAAAACAGCTTAAAACATATTTTATCACCAAAAACTAGCTTAGCTCAACTGCCATGGGCTTGTGAAATGTCCCTGATGAAAGCATCAAGATTAGCGTCTGATGAACCGCCTTTGACAATTGCGCGGTGACAGGTCTCTCGAAGTTGCTTTGCTCTTTCTCTCATCAGTTTCCCTTCCCTATTTTCCGGATCCATAAATCTCTTCACAATCTCAGCAACCTCATCTCTTGTGACCAAATTTTCATCCCCCGTAATACCTTTCTTCACCTTACACCCAATTTTCCAATCCTCCACAATTTGCTTACTGGTTGATACTTGGTCCCAAATAATAGGAAAAGTCAGGATTGGGACCCCACCAAAAACGCCTTCCAAAGTGGAATTCCACCCACAATGTGTCCAAAAGCCGCCTACAGAAGGATGACACAACACCCTCAATTGGTCACACCAAGGCACCACAAACCCAAAATCTCCACAACCATCTTTGATCTTTGAGGCATCCCCACGTGCCACCCACAAGTATCTTGCGCCACTATTCTTTATCCCAACAATTATTTCATCCAATTGGGCACTTGAAACCGAAAGAAAACTCCCGAATGAGACGTACAAGACAGATTTTTTTGGTTGAGAATCAAGCCACTTGAGATAGTTAGGCACACAAGCAATAGATCTTTCAAGTTGTGAGTAAGGAATGCTAGGTCCAATTGAGTACACGGGAATAGGAATTTTGGCCTTCAGAACATCATAGACTTGGGATTCAAGCTCATACACTGAAGTGGATAGAAAGTACTGCGCTTTGGACACCCCAGAAATAACTCCCAATATTTTTTGCAACATTTTTTGACTAACATCGTTTGTGCTTAAAAGTCCTCTTGGAAGATCTGCCAGGCGAGTTGCCGAAATTCCGGGGATGTAATCTACGACTTCATGTCCCTTCTCTTTGACATTAATTCAAAGTGACACCAATAGAAAAGCAAATATATCAATAAAAAAATTTAAAAAATTAAAACACACATGATTTAAGATAGAAGTGTTGTAATTATTAAATGATTAGGTCAAAGTTTGACTTTAAAGTATATTGCGGTCGTGGATATGCTAAATTTCAACCAAATAATTTAACACCAAAGTGCATTTGAAAAGTGTCATGTACATTTCGTATATAAAGTTTTTTTAGTTAAAAAACAGGTCAATGGTGTATTCATATCCTCGCTCAATTTCTTGAAAGAAATTATTGAGAGCATAGGTGGATCAATCAAAAGCTTAAATTGATAGGCGGTCCAAATTATGGATTCGTTCGGTAAATGGATTTAAGTTATGTTGATTTAGATTTGAATAGTGTGATTTAAATTAGTGTGAATTGTTATCTGAATTAACATTTAGATGTACATTTAAAGTGTTAAGCTGAATAAGAATAAAATTAAAATTTATGTTTAGATAATTAGTGAAAAAAGTTTTTGATATATTAACAAATTTAGCAAATTCTTAATGTTCATGATTCTAAAAATATGCAATATGAGTTTTAATTTATTTATCTTTTCATTACAAACGCAATGGAAAAAAAATCATCTTTAATCGGATATCAAATAGAGAAGTTATGATCTTTTTTCCTAAAATATAGAAGAGAGAATTTCAGCTTTACTGTAATAAACATATCGCGTCTAAAGAGTTCAAGACGGAGGTAGAGTTCTGAAAACTTGATTCAAATGATTCATTTGATTTGAATTTTAGAAGAAATCTAAAGATTCTAAAGATTATTTGAATCGAAAAAGATATTTTTATCGTGACTTCAGTGGCATCAATTCGGATCGGTAATACAGATTATGACACAACACAAACTCGACACTCTTTTTGACTAGTTGGGTCAAAAAAATTAATCGCGGGTCATTTTAATGTCAACCAGAATTTGACCTGTGTCAAAACAGGTCGTGTTCGAATCAACTCACATAACACTAAAATGGCCCGACTTGTGATTAATTAGTTAAATATTTTTTAAAATATGTTTTCTATTATCAAATATTCTTATAAGATAAAACCCTAACTTACTTAATTTCAGACCAAGTTTTAACTAAATTGATTTAACCCTTAAGCAATAAAAAGATTATTTTAACTTGATCATTTGAGTTTTTTATTTTGTTGGACTTGTTATTTTGTTACTTATTATTTTGTTAGTGTTGGACTTGTTATTTTATTAAATGTTTTTAAAATTTTAGGATAATTTTTTGTTGTTGTAGTATTGAACTGATTTGATTTTGAGGAAATTTGTTTTATGTTTGTTTTTATGTTATATTAATGCAAATCAAAGCTAAAGACGTCACAACTTAATGCAAGTTACTTTTAGTCATTGGCACATTTTGGGTTATTAGTGGGTTACAAGTTAATGACATTTTATAGGTTGTATAAAAAACAGATTAATACAGGTTATATTTGTGTTAATATTTGTAAAAACAAACAGTGTTAGTATCATATTAATTCTTATAAAAATTGACACTTGATCTAATCCGAATTCACCCACTGACACAAATTTCCAACCCTAACATCAACTCAAGCTGTGACGAGGCTCATATGTCATCAAAGAAGTGTTTCGTTTACCAAGTCAAAAAATTAAAAAATAAATATTCCTTTTACTCATTTCACCGGTCATTCGAGACAACACAATCATGGGCGTAATTGCTAGCCTCAATTCAATGCTGTGACGCAAGCACGTATGTTATCAAAGAATTGTTTCGTTTACCAAGTCAAAAAATTTAAATATAAACACACTTTTACCCATTTCATCCGGTACAACACAATAACGAGCGTGAACCACCATCGTACCGTACCTAGACAACTTTTATTTTCCCCCTCACCGGTGAAGGACGAGAGGTGCCGACAAGACAAATATTATTCACCCAAACGTCAAATAATAAATAAATACGGTGAAGCAAAAATGGTAATCTTTTTTAAGCATATAAGTTATAACCTATTATTAATAAGTATCAACTTAAAAAATATATTACATATTAAAATAAAACTTAAAATTTTATAAACAGTAAAATTGTAACCTCATAAAAATAAAAAAAAAAATTCATGTAAAAATTACACATCACATATATAGAACGCTAATACCTTGGCACCGTTTGAACATTTTTAAACCTACTAATTGAAAATTTTTGAAAAGCTTGAAGTTAAAACTTAATCCTTATATTGTATAAAAATTTTATAGTGTTTTATATTATAAGATTTAAGAGTTTTATATTATAATAATTAAAATTTTAATGTTAAATATTGGTTTCAAACATCCTCAGTAGATAGTCAGCGGCTGATCTTGAGGAACTCATTTTCACGAATTCTTTTTTTTTTAATTTTGTTTTTCCTTTTCTCGAGAAAGTCAAGGAATCAGCACATAGGATGTCGATCATTTTTATTAATTAATTCACCTATCTACGTACCAGAGAGTTCGGCAGGGAAATGGCCGTTTTGTCTGAGCAGCTCAACATGATAGAACACGGAGAAAACGGAAGCAGACGTAGTCCAAAGCCAAGCCACCGGAATGTTCCTCCGGTTGCCAACTTCAACCGCCCAAGATAGAACATTATCCGCTACGATGGCGCTTACCGGATCCTCGAGGCGGTCGAGGAGCTCCTCAAAGGGACCTGCCAGCCTCGTCAGGACAGCTTCCATGAAACCCATTATGTCCTTTGCGCGATCGTGCTCGGAGGGTACGACGTTGGGGATCGTTTCGAAGCGGATCATGTTTTTGTTGTCGGACGATATTGTCGGATCCTGAGGACCGATCAGGCCAAGCCACTCTTCGGTCACGACGAAGGTGACGAGGATGTTTTTGTTGTCTGCAGGCTTCCGGGAAGCGATCTGATGGCAGAAGTTCATCATGGGGTTGATATGGCCTCGGCCGGGATAGGGCATCGCCACCACGTGGCAGCAGCCGGACGACATTTTCCGGGCGGTTTAAGTATTGGTTGGGTTAGGAAAAAGCTCAAGTACCACAGACAACAAGGGATTGAAACGGACCAAAAATAAGACAGACGATATAAGGGGAAAACGTGCTTGACCAGTGTTGTGAAAAACGTTCGAATTGTGTCACTGGAAAACGTGCTTAACCAGTGTTGTGAAACACGTTCGAATTGTCACTTGTAAGGCTTTGAAATTTCGGGGAAAGTTGGAACAACTCGCGTGGGCAGTTACGAGAGCGGTTCCATTCAGGCCCTCGGTGAGACCCATCCTCTTGGAGTGAGCCCCACTAGTGGTTTCACCCTCTCTTGAAGATAAGGTCCCATTTGATTATTAAAAAAAAAAATAAATTTCAGTCTAAAAAATACACCTTATATTTAATTGAGACTTATGATTTTATAAACAACGAGGTTTTTATCCCATTAAAAAAGGGTTTTTCTTTATAAAAATCTATGACCACTGAAAATATAGTCCTTAATGACTAAAAGCAAAAATACTGTACTTGAAAGTTTGGAATTCCAAAAAATACCCTTCAACTTTAGCAAAATTTAATGTGTTTAAGAAATTAGTTGAAACTTAAACACTATAACATATGAGAGTTTTACATTATAACAGACTACTATAGTATGTCAAAACTTTACTTTATAACAAGTTGCAACTTTAATTTTTAACTTGAACAAACTTACGTTTGCTCTCGTGATTTTGGTAACCCGATAAATATACCTCATGATTTCGAGTTCACCAAAACTAGCCCCAAAGATGAACTTTTGTATGTTAGTTTCAACTTATAAAAACATGTTTCAAGTAAAATTCTCGAAGGTAACAGATTATAGTCGAGTCAATTATGCGGCAATCACGTTAGAGATTTTCTTCAACCTCTCTAGTAAAGGGACTCTACTTTTTGCACCAAAACGAAGAAAGCAATATGCAACGTTGAAAATAAGAAAATAAAAAGGTTGCAAAAACCTAGACTTAGTGACAATGTGGTCTACATGTAGCACATATAATATATTCAAGGGAAATTTTATTTCCACCCTAAATATTCCTAAAGGCCCCACAAACTAAAAAATATTATATTTTAAAATTTGAAATTATGTTTCTAATATTAGAATCTATTATATTCCTTAAATACCCTTATAGTACACCATCTAACAAAACCCAATCTCTTCCCATAATTTTAGTAATATTTTTTTCTTCTCCTTTTTTAACCGGCAAAGATTCACACCTCATATTTAAAGAACCAAATATCACGTTTGTCGCCTTCTTTTTTTAAGGGGTGTTTTTTTTTTTTTTTTAAATCAAGATACGTTCAAGTTTAAACCTGCATTTCAAAGAAAAAAACAATATATCGTGATGAGCTTTTCATCAAATTGTTCAAGCTGTTCATTTTTTTTTTTTCCATAAAATCGCATATATAGCCGATAGATATTTGTTCTTAATTATTTTCCTCTTTCTGATTTTGTATAATCTTCAAAGTGGTAAAACTTCATTTTATGTCTTCTTTATGATTTATGATTCCTACATTTATATTGATGATCTCCAGGATCATTTTAGTTTCTCTGTATTATATTCATTGTGTTTTTTTATGCCAACAATATTACCTTTTTGATCCTTGATTTAAGTATTTTTTTCTCAAATTTCCTTTTGATTATCATCATTAATTGATCTTTTAATGCCATTATTTTTTGTTCCATGCATTGGTCTCGTCACACAGAAATCCAAATCTATCCTGGGTGTGAACTTTGACGGTTAAGGAAAAAAAAAAAAAAAAAAACTAAGTTACTAAAATTATAGGAAAGAATTTGGTTTTATTGGGGGTGTACTCTAAGGGTATTTTAGAAATATAATAGATTCTAATATTAAAAGACATAATTTTAAATTTTAAATATAATGTTTTTTTGTTTGGGGTGCTTATAAAAATATTTGGGATGTCTTTAGAAATATTTGGGGTAATAGAATTTTCCTATATTTAGACATATATTAATCTGTCTCCCATTCTTATTTGGTGTATGGGATTGGACTGCATAAAGGGTTGGATTGAGATAAGGCCCTTTAGTCCTGTGTTTGGGTCAACTTTTTTAAAGAACTAGATAGTATTATTTTTATGAAAAAATTACAATACGTGTCTAAATTATTTTTATGAAATTAAAATTTAACACAATATTTAAAATATTTTAAAAATATCCTTAATGATATAGTAATTATCTTAATGATATTATATATTGTGCTATATAATTACATATAAATAAATTTAATGATACCATTATAAGACATTTGTAAAATTTTTACAAATTAGAGTCATATTTTAATTCAATAAATGTAATTGGGCCAATTATCTTGTTAACCCTATGTTTATTTAGCCTGGATATAATACCCTAATAAGAGGATTATACAATCCCCCCAAAACATGGGATTACGACTAGGAGATACAATCCTAATGAGAATTAAAAAATACACATTTTTTAAGGCTAAATATCATCATTTGCATTAATATTTCTTGTTTAAATTTTTAGTCATAGCATTTTAATGTTAAATAGTATTTTAGTGTCTTAGTGTAAAAATATATTTAATTAAGTGTTTTTAGAGTGTTTTTATATATAAGAATATTTTTAGTAATTTTTAGAATCGTGTTTTGTGTAAAATAAATTAAAAACCATAAAGTTAATATATGTGTGTTTTTGTGTTTTGATTTAGTTTGTGTTAAATAAGTATGTTAAAATATTTAATTCATTTTAGTAATTTCTGTTTTGTAAAATAATTAGTTTTTCAGGGTTTATTTGTTAGGATTTTTGAATATAGGGTCAAAAACATAATTTCCAGCAAATGAATTTATAGCCGCATGTTTGGCCATCATTATGGTTGCATCCTCGCCAAATTAACCTTCAATGCCAAAAGTCAAAAGCCATTAGCTTGGAAAAAAAAAAAAGGAAAAGAGAAGTTAATATTTTTCCAAATGGTAGGACCTACCATATGCTGACACTTCTCCAAAGGCAATATTCCAAAGAAAGGAAAAAAAGAAAGAAAGAAAGAAAGATATGATTTCTTGTTAGCTTTTGGAAGAAATGAAATGCAGCAATTAAATAAACCTACTCTGCTGACAAAGCTTATCAGCTTTGTCTTAAATTCTATCATCTCAGCTCGCCTTTTCCCTGTTTCTAGATCTACTTGTTTATATTTTATTTTTAAAATATCAAATGTAGACCCTTTGGTTCATTATTTTATTTGTAAATCACTTGTCTGAGTATGCGTGAAAACATCAATAGATAGCCTGTAAACTTTAGTGTTCTTCCTTCGTCCGAGAGTTAGTGTATATGCTGAGTTCTTAAACTTGCAAAATCTTGTGTCCACTTTTTTATTTAGTTTGTATGTAATATTTTCAGTAAATAATATTTAAGTTATGTTTTTAGTTTATTTTTGTTGATTTATTTTCAAAATGTATTTTTAAATCCTTTTTAGCTGAGAGAAAAGAGAGAAATTCTAATTAATTTTGTTTAGTTATTTTTAGTTATTTTATATTTTTTAAGCCATTATAATGCCAAAATCATTTCAAAAGAGAAAGAGAGAGTAAATTTAGAGTAATTTTAAGTTATTTTCTTGCAAAATAGGAGAGTTTGATTTATCGTAGACATAGACTGACACGGATAATGCTTAGAAAATAAATTTCTTAACTAACTTTAAATTTATATTTATTTGTTAACTTGAGTTTTTACTATAGTAAAGATATGAACTTGCACATTTAATGCTTAGTAATTCTTGATTAATTGTAGATAGAAGACGACACAGTATATACTTAAACCTTTTTCTCAAATATTTTAAGAGGAACTAACATATAATTAAGTTAGGAACCAAAATTGATACCTTAACCTCAACATTTTCACAATTATTGTTTTCTTTGAATTAACTATATTTCTTGTTGTTAAAAATCTAAAATTAATTTTAATTTTCTATTTTAAAATTTGTTAATTTCTACGTAAATTCGGTAATCTACAAAAATCATAATACCTGCAAAACTTGTAAATAATTTGTAAATAATCTGTAAATGGCTAATTTTAATTCTCAAATTTTGGTAAATAATTTAGCTGAATAACATAATTAATATATTAGACTTTGTAATATCTTTTTCTTGTGGAATTGATCTCAGACTCACTAAGACTTTATTACTTGGACAACCTTATAGTTAAGATTATATTGGATTACACTTTTTAGGACCAAAACTAGGAAAAAGATTGACATACCAAACAAAACAAACAAGCTAATGCTGTACTGGTTTGATCTCGTGCGAGCTTCTCAAAATAACGTTTGTATGATATTGTGTTTCAAGTTGCTTGTTGTACAGATCGAAATATAAAGCCTTCTTTTTGTGCCAACCAAAAACTGCTAAGCTTATGTGTCGTTTACATTTTATCTTCTAAAGTAAACAACCTTAGGTTTCATAAAGAGATACTTAGTTTTGGAACACTGATAAGTTAGTTTTAGGCTAATTAATTAGACGATTTTCACTTAATAGTTTTGTTAGTTTTGAGTAATTTATAAGAATTTGATAATGTTTTATGTTCTTTTGTAGGTTTTGAGGAAAAAAGATGCATATTGGCAAAGTGCGAGACAAAACAGACCGAAAAATAAATGAAACTGGACTCGGGACAAAATGGAGCCTAGACGCCAGCTTATGGGCGCCTAGGCGCTGTTACAGATGAAGCCTCACACAGAAAACCCGAGAGCATAGCGCCTAGGCGCCACAATTTGGGCGCCTAGGCGCCAGTTCAGAAAAGGAGATGTGGACAAGTATAGCGCCTAGGCGCTACAATCATGGCGCCTAGGCACCGTAATGAAGCCTAGGCGCCATTGCGATCCCAGTTCAAATTTTAGTGTAATTTTGTTCCAAAATTACCCTTTCAAACCCTAGCCTATAAATAGAATATTATAGAGAGTTGAAACACGAATTCTAAGGGAGAAAAACTACAGACAAGAGGGAAGAACTCATTGCTTTGGAGAAGAAGAACGGTGCAACCCTGAGACGGAAACCATCTTCGCATCCAAACACAGTTCTTTTCCTTCACTCATCATGTTTTAGATATTATTTAGGACTGTTTTTAGTTTCATTAGGAACTAATTTTCTCTATTCTAGGGCTACGATGTAGCCGAATTATGAATGTTCACTTTGTTTAATTTAATTCAATTCCATGTTTATTCATTCTCTATGCTAAGTATTTAATCTAATCTTAATGCTTGTAAAAGTTTGCGCACCTTTTGCATGATTTGTGATTTATTTGAGGCTGAGAAGTGATAATTAAATTAGACCATGATTGAATGCCATGAGATCATCATAGGATAGAGATATCTATGAGACTTGTGTAACACTATGAATTTCTTGTTCTTAATGAATCTTGGTAAGTTTAGAGTTTTCACAGAGATGTAGGAAATTTGCTAACGAGGATAAATTATTAATGCTTGAGAAAGATTAATGACTACCTAAGAGAAATTTGTTATCGGCATAGGAGTAAAAATCAATTGATTAAATTAGATAATTTGAATATGATTAATTTAGGTGAAATCGGATGCCCTAGTCTTTTATTATTTAGATTTTCATTTATTTTTTTTTCTATTTTATATTTGATTGTTCAAATAATTGTAGGGTTAACCAATTTTGGTACTTAGCTAGATTAACGCAATCCTCGTGGGAACGATACTTTACTTACTCTTTATTACTTGTTAACGGTACGTGCACTTGCGTTAGAAATTCCACAACAAACACTTTTAAAAAAGAAATGAAATTCAGTTTCAAAGTTTGCTTTATAGAATCCATTCACAGTGTTCTTGCAATTCCAATCTAAATGAATGCAGCCAAATAAGAATTAAGCGCACAAAAATCCAAATCAAACCGACCTCAAGCCTCTATTGCTTCATTTCCCTCATCGTTTTGCTCGAAACTTGTAGAGAGAAAACAATATAAACAGAATCCAAAAAATGAAAAATTAGAAAACAACAAAAAAGGTACACAAAACACATCAACAAAGATCAAGGAGCAGAACCCTTGTCACAAGTAGTTAACTTCAAAACAAAAAGGAGGCAGATCATTATTCTGCAAAGTGTCGTTCAAAATCGTTAGACCAACTTATAGAGATTTGTGCATTAACAAGTATGTCTCCGAAATTAAAGGCACACATAAAATGTTACTTAAATTAATTAGATTAATAAGTTAACTAATTTAATCATGTTACCAGTTCTAAGATGATTAACTTTTACTTAGTCAACTTGAGTCATTTAGTCAAAAAAGTTTAATTATAACAGAATGAACAGGAAATTAAAATGTAAAGGAAAAGACAAATAAAGGAAAAGTTAAATTGTGACACCCGTTATTCTCCTAACGGGTATTGAGGTAATTAAATTAATTTTTAATGTATAAAAAAAAAAATTGCTTCATTTAAATTTATTTTATAATATTTACTTTTATCTATTTTTAAGTTTGCTAAAATTCTCCTATATTTATTTAGTATGATTACTAAAAAGCCTTAGAACTTCTAATAAATATCAAAAATGTCATATTGACATTATGTGTGTTAAAGTCTTTAGATGAGACATAAGGATATCTTTTCCAACTACTCTTGACCCTCATTTTCTTTATTTCCTCCGTGACATGCTTCAACATGTCTCCTCTATAATTGTTTCTATCACTTCTTTTCAAAGACTTCATCTTTTCTTCCTTTCTCTTCCACGGTTCCCACACTCTTCTTCTCATTTCTTTGCTGAAGCAAAATACTTAGAGAACTTCTTCAAGGCAGCCATAAAAATCAGCCACCATCACCTCCATTTGAGCAAGAATTTCAGTCATACCGAAGTAAAGGAACCTGTTTTGAAGCCATTTCAAGCTTCCAACTAACCATAATCCGAGGTTAGAATCTTATGAACAAATTTAGTCTTTCATTTATAAATTTTCTTTTATACTAAAGGATTATTCAAATTTGCGTTCTTAAACCTAAGTATATGTTTGTTGCTATTTTGGAGCATATGTATGAAGTCTAAGTGTATATGCCCTAGACAGAAAATTTATATTGTTAAACTTTATAATACCTCTATGGTCAGTGGTTATTTCTTGAAATTCTAAGATTAAATTAAAATAAATCTTATGAATGTAGTTGTATGTTGTGCTTTAGTTTTAATTGTCCTTATGCACGCCTTAGGATCAAGGGAGTATGGAGCTAACGTTAATTGATTCCAGGATTAAGAGACTGTTGATAAGCTTAAAAGGTAGGGATTCTATTACTCATCTTTTGTGAGGTTTTTATAGAATTAAAATTGATTGTTTTGCCGCAATATATATATATCTATGTTGAACTGATATTATATGTGTATCACATATGAAACTATGACATGGACTCGTCTTGTATTGTACGGCGAGGAACATAATGAATTGACACATGTTATAAATTGAGAAGCATGGTTAGGAAAATTAACTCTATTAATAATGATTTAATATAGAGAAATTGTGAGACATGAAAAGGGCGACGGTTACGTCCTTGGGCATGAATACCCTAAAAGGTAAAATAGGGGGAAGGTGATGACGCTTCCTTGGGTTGAAAGTCCCAGAACACACTGTACAGGAATTGATTTGGTGAGGACTCGGGGCTTGATGTCCCCTCACCGGAACACCCTTGGAATGTTTATAGGGTGATCAAGTGCGCCCATTTGGGTTTCGATGAGTTGAGTGATACTCAATTTAACATGGATACCTAGGAATAATGATGATTGGTAATATTTGTATAAATGTGTAATTATGACACTTGGTAATGATTAACTACGGTATCCATAAGATGTGATCATAATAAACCTCATAATCTGGAATATGATGTAACCTACTAACCATGCAGATTTTAATGTGGTAATGATAAAAACCTAAAGGTGAGTAATGGCTTTCTCTACTGAGCATAGTGTTGCTCATTCCCTTATGTTTATATCTTTTCAGGACTCACTAAGTGTGAGGTGGCTACGAGAAATATAGTTGAGGAAGCGATGTAACTATATTACATTGGGACTGCTCAATTGTAAAGAATGTTCTTCATGATAATGTAAGCATCAATTGTTACTTTCTGTGACTGTATTACAATGTGATGAGGGTTAAAATGATGATGACAACAGTTTATATTATTAAATTTAAGGTGCTACATTAAACTGTGGTTTAATTGTCGTTTATATTTTTATTTTTGAGTTGAGAGTTTTCATTTAAGTCCCGGGCAAATTTTATTTTTAAGGTGTTACTTTTATTATTTATTTTTATTTTATCTCATTAAAAACTGTTAACCCCCATATAGGGGCGTTACAGAATTTTTGGTATCAGAGCCTAGGTTCGGTTAACCTAGGGAGTGTAGCACCACTTTAAAAAAATATATTTTTGAGATGGTTTTGAAACTGAATTTTTATTGTCATCATCAAAATGAACCTTCACATTGATTTATACAGTCTAGAAGGATGTAACATGGAAAGGCCATAGAATGAAAATATTAATAGTTATATGAGTACAATAATTATATAGAAGGAAAGTATTAATAGTTATAAGGGAATGATAATTATATGGAATGAGTTTATAAGTAGAATGCTTACGAGAGATTCGTATAATATTAGGATCTATAAGCATATCTAATTCGTATAAACGATGAGAAATTCGTGTAGATACGAGGATTTAAGAGCCTTTTGTCTCGTGAAAAACAATAAAAAAAAAATATAAGGCTTGATTTATTGATTTTAAAGTTTGGCATAGATATGCCAAATTTTTCGTAATTGATTCAAACCTAAGTAATGATTATGTGTGGATTCGATGGAGCACATAAGCGTCAATATCTTTTCTTAAAAGTTCTATTTATTTGAGGAATATGATATAAGTTGGGAATCATGGTGTTGAATTTTGAGAGAGATAAATGTTAGACTTTTGGTCTGTTGAGACTGTGTAAAGTCTAGAATGCATGAATCTCAAAATTGGAATATTTTGTTACGTACATTGTATTTAAGTGTATCAGTGAATCTTTATATATAGATGCAATAGAAAAATGATCAATAGGAGTTTCCTTAAGTAAATCATAATACTTAAGGCACTTATAATAATTTTGGATAATTACGATAAAATGTTTAAGTTTTAGATGTTTAGATGTGAATCTTTTGGTTACCTAAGGTTTTGTTATATGAGGAAATTATATATTGTATAAGTAGAATTGTGAGGATTGTAGATGTTCTTAAGTAGTAACATCAAGTGTCTTTGTTCGTTGATATGGTCTACGTTGAAAGACGTAAATCGTATTGATTTCAAGGTTAGTCACATTCTAAACCCTTGGTAGCAATGATGATGAATCCATTGATAGATGTTAAGTATTATGAATAACATATGGGTGTATGTATTGTTCAATAAGGTTTTGATTAAAACAAAATTATTTGAGTTGCTGGAAGATTATGTTGTTATGAAATGATTTTAAATATCATTCAAGAAGATCCTTGTTGTCGTTAAATTAGATTTGTTGTTTATAGTTAACTTTATCTATAGTGGGCTTTGAATTGGGTTTAAGATTCATACGAATTGGTTTTCAATTTTATGTTTGTTATTTAACTCGTTCTAAATGTGTTAAGGCTCGAAACAACCTGACCATTTTCAACTTAGAACATTTGGGCCTAGTTCAAATCCTAAATCAGTTTGATTCACACTGTCTCTCCCACGTGGTCTCTATACGTGTCATATACAGTGGTTTAATTATTGTTTACATATACGTTTACTGTGCATAAGAGCTTATTTCTCCGAGTTCACTTTTTCTCTCTTAATTTGTTATTTTCTCTCTAAATCGCAAATCCTCTTCTTTTTCATTAAAAATTCTTCTTTTCCTCAAAAGAAGAAGGAATTCTAGGATTCTGCAATTTACTATCTTAATTTTTCCTTTCTATTTACTCTTCTTTCATCTCATCATGGACCCAAAGTACCAACACCTGAGAAAGTATTTCCCATCACTCTCCCAAAAGATTCTCAGAAAGAAATACAAGGCTAGAATTACTCGGTTGTGGATTCTTATGCGTTTTGGTATCCCTTGTGATGTGAGAATGTTAATAGAGGGAAAAATCCGTCCGAGTGACTTTAGTCAAGATGTCGGTTTACCAGGAACAGGTACCAGTCGTAGTGCAATGAAAAGAAGAGCTCGTGCCATCGTGGTCACTTATAACAAATGTGGAAGACAAAATTGTAACGGTAAATGTACTTCACCTGGTTATATGTCTACGAATAGAGAGGATAAAATAAGGTTTTGTAGGAATGGACTTTCAAAGGAGAACTTGGATAGCATCCATCCTCCTCTCCACGGTCACCCTAGTGGATATGTTCAAGGAGCTATTTTTAAACTCTGGCCTAAATTTTATACAGAAAGACAACGCCTCAGGAATATGGTATTTCTAGATCCTGTTTGCCAAGCCATAAGAAAACTGGATGGGGAATAAGTCATCGCTCTATAAAGGTTATTTAGTCTTTACTTATTTGAAGCAGTTTTAGCTGATGTTCAACAGTTTGTGTTTTTCTTTTACTCAGAATATTTGCTTTTGTGTTTGAAATAATTGTGATTATTAGATTGATACAGTAAGTGTTAATATCTTATTTAATTTATGATTTTCTTAAATATATATATATAATAAAATATATTATCTTATCAGACACGTCACATACGGTACAGTAATATGTTTGAATTTTGAAAAACTTATCCAGATATTTCAAGATTTATGTCTCAAATTTCAAAAGTTCTACAGTATTTGTCGTTTATATTAAATTTCTAGACTTGGTGTATATTTGTCAAAAAGTCTACAGTTGTGTCATGAGGGTCTTCTGTCGAATTGTTCTCAATTGTCAAAAGTTATACAATTAGAGTCTAATCTTTTTCAAAAAGTGAATCAGATTTTCTGTAAACTATCAATCACCTTATCTTACTTTCTTATCCGCACAAGATTTTGTTTAAATCTTTGGATTACCTTTTCATTACCTACTCGTCTATCTCTTTAGCCCTTTTTGTATATTTCTCATCTTTAAAAACTTATGTAGAACCCGAAGTCTAAGTGGAGCAGACATTAAGCAACCACTTCTATAAACCAAATATGTCTACCTCCCAGTCCACGAAGAAAATAAAGAATGTCTGTGTCTTTTGTGGTTCCAGCCTTGGAAAAGATAAAGCTTATTTAGAAGCTGCAAATCACTTAGGGCAAGTCCTAGCACGCAAGAAGATTAACATAATCTATGGGGGTGGTAGTATAAAAATGATGGTAAATATGGCACTAGCAGCTAGGTCTAGTGACGCTACTGATGTAAGAATTTGGCCTCATATTCCAGTTGAAGGAAACCTTTGTAAGGAAGCCATAGGTAAGGGAGAAGGAGTCAGGAGTATCCCTAAAAATTTTAAAGACATAATCTATAATTCTGATGCTTTTATAGCATTACCTGGTGGTCTAGGCACTCTTGAGGAAATATTTATAGTTGCTTGTGGGCAATTGTTGGGCTTTTATTCCAAACCTTTGGGACTGCTGAACGTAAAGGGTTTTTATGACGGTCTTTTGAAATTTCTAGATTACGCTGTGGAAGAAAACATCACTACAGAATCGGAGAGACAAATCTTTGTTACTGCTTCAACAGCTGAGGAATTGATAGATAAAATGCAAATCATACATCCAGAATCCGACACTGCAACATCCAAGCTTGAATGGGAAAGGGAAAGCCGGGAGCGGCCAATTGATTTGAATCTCCATCTGTAATCTTTTTGTTTTATCTTTGGCATGTAGGCATGTGTGTCCGTATTTCGTGTGTTACGAATAACCGTTTGCCTTGTATTCTGTGTTTCTTGTGGTACGTTGTTGTTCAATCTTTTAGATTCATTGAGCCTAATGCCGGGATGGCTGGATACGGAGTACTTGATGCTCTCGAAACGCATCCTTCTTAAGGTCCGATCTTTTGTTTATCGATGTTTTTGTATCCTCTAAGCATGCATGATATGGATAGCTGGTATACGGAGTGCCTTGTACTCTCGAAACGTATCTGTATTATGTTTGTAATGTGTAATATTCTGTTAATATTATGTGGAAGTACCAGAGTCAGTTATGGGGATATTCCATATGAAATATGAGTATATTATTTGGGTTGAATTTTTGTGTCATGAGGATAGCTGTTTAATGAAAAATATGTCGGGTATGTTTGCAACTCTGAGATTCCGTTTAATATCTCTATGAGTAAGTTTAATGTATAGTTTTGAATAAAAGTGTTTGTGATATATGTTTTATGATTATGTTTTAGTTTATTAGTTGAGGTATGAAATCAAATATATTTGACTTTTCCTTACTCAAAAAGGAAAAGGAACCTAAAGATGAAGTATATAAAATTTCTCTGGCAATCTCCTTAAATGTGATTGTAAATCACAGTCCATGGACAATGAAGGACTGGAATCATGGTATGGTCAATATGTAGGCCTGATCAGATTCTTAGACTATTATACGGTGTTATAAGTTGAAACTTGTCAGAAATACTCTCATTGAGGGATTTAGGAGTAAGATTTATTATGCAAGTAAATAAGTGGAGATACGATAACTTAAATTTGGAGGACAAACAACATTAACGGTTTAGACTCAGAATTGGAATCATAGTGGAATCATAATTTTTACTAGTATTGCTAGAATTGAAATTTCGAGGACGAAATTTCTTTAAGGGGGGTAGAGCTGTGACACCCGTTATTCTCCTAACGGGTATTGAGGTAATTAAATTAATTTTTAATGTATAAAAAAAAAAATTGCTTCATTTAAATTTATTTTATAATATTTACTTTTATCTATTTTTAAGTTTGCTAAAATTCTCCTATATTTATTTAGTATGATTACTAAAAAGCCTTAGAACTTCTAATAAATATCAAAAATGTCATATTGACATTATGTGTGTTAAAGTCTTTAGATGAGACATAAGGATATCTTTTCCAACTACTCTTGACCCTCATTTTCTTTATTTCCTCCGTGACATGCTTCAACATGTCTCCTCTATAATTGTTTCTATCACTTCTTTTCAAAGACTTCATCTTTTCTTCCTTTCTCTTCCACGGTTCCCACACTCTTCTTCTCATTTCTTTGCTGAAGCAAAATACTTAGAGAACTTCTTCAAGGCAGCCATAAAAATCAGCCACCATCACCTCCATTTGAGCAAGAATTTCAGTCATACCGAAGTAAAGGAACCTGTTTTGAAGCCATTTCAAGCTTCCAACTAACCATAATCCGAGGTTAGAATCTTATGAACAAATTTAGTCTTTCATTTATAAATTTTCTTTTATACTAAAGGATTATTCAAATTTGCGTTCTTAAACCTAAGTATATGTTTGTTGCTATTTTGGAGCATATGTATGAAGTCTAAGTGTATATGCCCTAGACAGAAAATTTATATTGTTAAACTTTATAATACCTCTATGGTCAGTGGTTATTTCTTGAAATTCTAAGATTAAATTAAAATAAATCTTATGAATGTAGTTGTATGTTGTGCTTTAGTTTTAATTGTCCTTATGCACGCCTTAGGATCAAGGGAGTATGGAGCTAACGTTAATTGATTCCAGGATTAAGAGACTGTTGATAAGCTTAAAAGGTAGGGATTCTATTACTCATCTTTTGTGAGGTTTTTATAGAATTAAAATTGATTGTTTTGCCGCAATATATATATATCTATGTTGAACTGATATTATATGTGTATCACATATGAAATTATGACATGGACTCGTCTTGTATTGTACGGCGAGGAACATAATGAATTGACACATGTTATAAATTGAGAAGCATGGTTAGGAAAATTAACTCTATTAATAATGATTTAATATAGAGAAATTGTGAGACATGAAAAGGGCGACGGTTACGTCCTTGGGCATGAATACCCTAAAAGGTAAAATAGGGGGAAGGTGATGACGCTTCCTTGGGTTGAAAGTCCCAGAACACACTGTACAGGAATTGATTTGGTGAGGACTCGGGGCTTGATGTCCCCTCACCGGAACACCCTTGGAATGTTTATAGGGTGATCAAGTGCGCCCATTTGGGTTTCGATGAGTTGAGTGATACTCAATTTAACATGGATACCTAGGAATAATGATGATTGGTAATATTTGTATAAATGTGTAATTATGACACTTGGTAATGATTAACTACGGTATCCATAAGATGTGATCATAATAAACCTCATAATCTGGAATATGATGTAACCTACTAACCATGCAGATTTTAATGTGGTAATGATAAAAACCTAAAGGTGAGTAATGGCTTTCTCTACTGAGCATAGTGTTGCTCATTCCCTTATGTTTATATCTTTTCAGGACTCACTAAGTGTGAGGTGGCTACGAGAAATATAGTTGAGGAAGCGATGTAACTATATTACATTGGGACTGCTCAATTGTAAAGAATGTTCTTCATGATAATGTAAGCATCAATTGTTACTTTCTGTGACTGTATTACAATGTGATGAGGGTTAAAATGATGATGACAACAGTTTATATTATTAAATTTAAGGTGCTACATTAAACTGTGGTTTAATTGTCGTTTATATTTTTATTTTTGAGTTGAGAGTTTTCATTTAAGTCCCGGGCAAATTTTATTTTTAAGGTGTTACTTTTATTATTTATTTTTATTTTATCTCATTAAAAACTGTTAACCCCCATATAGGGGCGTTACATAAATCGACGAGAAACAAGGTTAAGTATAAGAAATGAATGATCAATGTTTAAGTCATATTATCGATCAAGTAGGTCAGTAATGAGAAAAGTTAGCTAATAATTGGGTGTCATCTGAACAGGACACAAAGCCGATTAATTGAAGGAAACAAATAAAATAAGAATGTTAGAGCTTTATCCAGTTAAGTTTCAAACCTTACTTACAGCTTGAAGAAAATAATTTTCAAATGCTTTTATGTTTGACGTATGTTTGTATATGTTATGCAAAATGTTTAAAAGTTCAAGTTATGATTTGCAATATTTTTACATTTGTTATGCTTAATGTTTAAGTAAGTATTAAATCACAACATATGGTATGCTTAGCATTGATATGCTTATAACTTTTTTATTTTAATAAAAGCTTAATCAAAGATATTAATTAGAATAAATTTGGGTTAAAAAATAAAAATAACCATTTATCAATAATCAACTATTGATGTACAAATCACATGTCAATTTCATTGAAAAAGACCTAAAATTACTAATAATAGGGGTGCTTTGCTTTAAACCTATAAGTTTAAGGACAGTTTGTCAAAATTAAAAATTTAGAGGACAAATTGTAAGAGTACGACAAGTTCAGTATTAATAATCTCAATATACCTTTATAAAAAGCATGTTCCAAATAAGGGTGTTCATAGAGATACAACAATAGGCCGGGACCCGTGGGCCAGCCTGGGCCCGTCCTGCTACAGTGATGGCCAGACCATGCTGTTCAAGGCACGGCCTGGCCCATAAATACTGGTGAGCTGGGCTAGGCCAACATATGTCGGCCTATGGGCCGGCCTAGCACGGCCCATAGAAAATCATGGGTCGAGCCGGGCCATCTAGGCCCATAATGGGACAGACCATCACGGCCATACAGGCCCACAATGGGCTAGCCCACTGGCCCAAGTCAGGCCGGCCCGTCTAGGCCCATAATGGGCTTGCCCATCCTGGCCCATACAGGCCCACAATGGGCTAGCCCACAGAAGGCCTATTTTGACCTAATTTCATATATATATATATATATATATATATATATATATTTTTTTTTTTCTATGTTCATTCACTGATGAACATAGTTGAATATGGCATTCTTCAGTAAAAGGCCTCACACATCACATCATAGCAAGGTTTTTTTTTTTTGCTTGTAGGCATGCTTTGCTTCTTCTAAGAAGCAAAGTTAAGACAAGGCCTCACATATCACGTTACAATAGGCCTAGCAAGTTCTTTCTCTTTTCTTTTCTTTTCTTTTCATTTTTTTTATTTTTTTCTTTTAGGCATACTTTGTTTCTGAAAAACAAAGCTAAGACTCAAATACTGGCTCGGTAAGTCATGTATTATCATATCAAAATTGTATACATTTAATATATATATATATATATTATTTAATACATATAAGAATTAAATATGATGTAATATAGATACATGCCATATTCACCCGTGAGTGAATATGGCATTAGATTTTCCCCATGCATATCACATTACAATAGGCCTTGCAAATTCTTTTTCTTTTCTTTTTATTTCTTTTTATTTTTTTTTTTCTTGTAAGCATGCTTTGCTTTTGAGAAGCAAAGTTAAGAATTAGATGTTGAGTCTGTAGGTGTATTATCATATCAAAATACTATACATTTAATATATATATATTATTTGATACATGTAAGAATTAAATATTATATAATATATATACATGCGATATTCTCTCATGTACATCACATTGCAATAGGCTTGACAAGCTCTTTTTCTTTTCTTTTTATTTATTTTTTTTTGTAGGCATTGTTAGTATGTGTGGAGCCTAATTATTACCTAGATGTAAATTGCCCCTACGCAGAAGTTGTACGCGAATCGACATTTGTGATAAAGTCGACGTGGGGGTTGGAAGATGGTGGTAAATCCCCCTCATATGCAAGTTTATTTTACATAAAGGGTATTTTAGGTTTTTTAGATAAGGCATGCTTTGCTTTTGAAAAGTAAAACTGAGAATCAGATACTAAGTGTCATGTATTATTACATCAAAATACTATACATTTAATACATATAATAATTAAATATTATATAATATATACATGTCATATTCACCCGTGAGTGAACATGACACATTAGATTCCATCATAATGGGGCAGCACTAACATATCGGCTCAGAAGGAAGGTCTGCAATGTAAAAAAAAAAAATGAAATTTTAATATTAAAACAAATTGAAAAACGTGCAAGATTAATTATATATCATCAATGAATATAAGATAGTTTCATTCCGAAAATAAAGAGACAGAGTAACAACCGGATACCGAGGTTTTCTATTCTTCGCTCAAATACATACTCTCTGTCCAAATTATGTTGACAGTATTTTACACCAGTAAAGTATTAGCACAAATCTATCTTTAAATTATTTTCTCACGCATAAAATTTGTTGTTATATGCAAGAGCCTCGTATATATTATTGGCCGCAAAAAATGTGTATATATACTTACTTACTCTTACAAATAAAACAAAAAAAAGTTTTCCCTTTGCTGATCGATAAATTCTATAATCATGAGTCCATTGTTTACAAAAGTGTCTTCGTGTTTGATCAAAAAATTGTACATAATGTTAATAAAAAAAATTGGGGCCCACCGCTCACCTGAGAGGTCGACCGTAAAATGCCCGTTTTGTTCCAGAAGCTCAAAATGGCGGGACACCGAGAACACAGAGGCAGACATAGGCCAAAGCGAAGCCACCAGAATATTCCTCCGATTCCCGACAAGTGTCGACCATACCACGTAAGTGTCGGCTATGACTGTAACACCCGAGATTTTTAATGCATTAAAAATACATTAAATTAAGGATTATATTAAGACAAAGTACAATTAATGAAAATTAATGAAAAATACTGTATAATAAGATGGAAAATTATACAGTATTAGAGCAACGCAGTATAAGAATTGAATTGTGTGGACCACAATTTCTTTTTTATACTTTTATAAAAGAAAAGAAAAGAAAAAAAAAAGAAAAATCAGAAAATTTAGGCAAATTCGAGACTTTCTCTCTCCTATTTCTCTCTCTAGAATTTTCTCTATCTCGCCTCAAATCTCGTTTGAGATTCCGGCGTTATTTTTCGACACCTCCCATACCAGTGGGAAGCTCTCGTTGAGCTGAGTCCAACGAGGTGTCGTGCCACCCAAATAGCCGCCGGAGGAGGGTCCACGCGCCGCCCAAAGTGGCGGCAAAACACATTTTTTCCCGACGTCATTTCTCCGCCGTCCGACCACCAATCGACGTGATTTTGGTGTCTATGGACTCAGTGTGAGGAGAGGAACAAGATGGTACCAATTTTCCAGCTCAATTTTGGCTGGAAAAGCTTCGCCGGAGCTGCCCCGTCGCCGCCGTGGAGCCGCCGTCGGAGCCGTCGTGTCTGGTGGTGGTGTAGCACACCGCCGGTGCCAAAATGATCAGAGGGCGACGGCGAGCAAGACCCCTCGGTCAATTGCACCGTTCTGCCGCCCCTCTCCGGAGATCGTGGATGCCCGCCACCGTCGCCGTGGGTGTGTTCGGGTTGGCCGTTTTAGGCGGTTTTGTGCCAAATTGAAGGCACAAACACCTTCAGAGGCTCGAGAAGAGCGTGAAGCAACCCTCAATTGCACGAAATGAAGGCCGGAGGACGGAGAACGGCATCTCCGTCGTGCACCGCCGCGGGGCTAGGTGGAGCCGCCGTTCCACGCGGTGTTGAGCTGCCCCACTATAGGGGAAATACTCAGAGGGTCACGGGGAAGAAAACGCCCAAGTCAATTTTGGGCTACCGTCGCCGGAGGACCGAAATCGGAGCCGCCGGTTTTGGCCGTGAAACCCGTCTTTGATTTGCTATGTTAGAGGGCAAATTAGGTGAAATTGACCCCACCAATCGACTCAGGAGGGTCGAATTAGGGGGGTAGGCTCGAGCTCAGCCCTCAACAGAGCCAACCGCCGCCGGTCAACGGCGGTCAACGGCGGTCAAAGGGCAAAATGGAATTTTGTGATCCGGACCTCCAATCGAAGATCCGAGACCGCCTCCCGACTCGTTTCGATGCTCTAAACGCAATGGTTACCTCTGTTCGAGCAAATTCCACTCCGATGAAAATCGTCCGGTACCGACTGCACGCGGATCGAGGCGATTCAAACAGCAGCATCGGAGTCCAGAAGGACAGTTTCAAGAATGGATGATCTCCAGGAAGCATTCCTAGCCATTCATGGTAGCTCGAGGAGCACTGCAGAGGATGCTTCATATACTGTAGATGCAGCGAGATACAACTAGATCTGCTTAGCTTGGAGTTCAAGTAAGTAGGAATCTCGACTACAGTATAAACTGTTTTAGATGCTTTCATAGAAATTTATGAAATGCATGATCAGTGATTGTTACACTGTTTTATATGAGAATAGGTTTTATAACGTTACAAGGTTGACGAAAAACCCGTTAAGGGTAAAATCATCATTTTTAAGGAAACGGCTAGAACGGAGTCGAACACTCCGATTTAGCATAATGTTATTAGATGAAAAATGTTCCGTAATACGTTAAGTAACGTTACGGTCATATGAGATCAGAGATTTCATAAGAGATGTTTTAAGTAAACGAGAGGTAACCGATGGGTTACAAAGTTAAAAGAAAATGTAACCCCGGTGGGTTACAAGGCTAATTGAAGGAAATGTAAACTGATGGTTTATAAGGTTGAGTTAAAAGAACGGTAGACCGAAAGTATAGTAGTCAAGTTATGAAAAAGGAATAAATGGTTAATGTTTACGTTTTATTATCAATCGAGTGGATTGATAATAAAGAAAGTTAATTAATGAGTCGGCTGTCGTATGATCAGGACACAAAAGCCGACCAATGGAAGGAAAAGGAACGAGAAAGGAACAGAATAGAGAACGCTAGAGCATAGTTTGGGTAAGTTTCAAACCTCACCTACAGCATGAAGTAAATGATTTTTAAATGCTCATTTATATGTTTGCAAATGTGTTTGCAAATTGTTAAGCAAGTTGTTTTTAAAGTATGTTTGCATTTATTATGCAAAAAGTTTTAAAGTTCAAGAAAAAGATTTGCAATGAATTTGCAATCGTTATGTTAAAGGTTTATTTGCATATTGATATGCATAACATTTCTTAAAAGTGTAAGTTATGATTTTCAAAGTATTGAAAGTATGTTTTGCATTATGACAACGCATAATGTTTTATAGTTTAAGTTAAAGGTTTAATGATGCATTTGCTATACAATAAGTTGCATTTGTTATGCAATAAATTTAAGAATAAAAGTTATAGTTTGCAAAATGTGTTTGCATTTTATGTTGCATTTATTATGCAATATGTTGCATCTGTTATGCAATAAATTTTATAATACAAGCTATGAATTGCAAGTGTATTGCATATGATGTGATTGCATTTGAAATGCTCACTAAAGTTAATAAGAAGGTAACGTAAAGATAAAAAGAAAAGTGTCGTACCAGCCTCTTTGTTATGAGGTAATGAAAGTAAAATTAAAGTGTGACCTCCTAAAGGTGAGGTACAAGACCTCAATGTTTGATGGTCTCAAGTCTTCCACAAGGGAAGCATCATGTATATGATCTCATGATTAATGAGTTGGTACGAACACTAAAGTAAAGTAAGGAAAATGAAGGTTACAAGATAAAGAAAGTTAAGGAACAAGAATAAAGGTTGAGAAAGAAAGGAATATTTAAGTTTATAGAACGTTCATAAAATGCTCATAATTGAAGTTAATAATTGAGCATAAATGGAGTCATGCATTCTGATGTTACTTGAATGCTAATTTATGAAATGTTTATATGTCATGTCATGAAAGACATTTTGAGAAAGGTTATCATGAAACGGTTTATGAACGACGTTTTAAGAAAAACGTTCAAGAAATGTTTTAAGAGAAAGATTTTACATTAAATGTTTATGAAAAACATTTCATGTTTGCAAGAAAAGGTTTACGAACGACGTTTTAAGAAAAACGTTCAAGAAATGTTTTAAGAGAAAAGTTTTACATTAAATGTCTATGAAAAACATTTCATGTTTTCAAGAAAAGGTTTACGAATGACGTTTTAAGAAAAACGTTTCAGAAATGTTCTATGAAAGACGTTTATGAAGAACGTTTTTAGAAATGTTTAAGGAAAACGTTTATGAAAAATATTTCATAAATGTTTATGGAAAACGTTCATGAAGAACGTTTCAAGAGAAAGGTTTTCATGGGAAAAGTTTTTAAAGCATGTTTAAATGCTTTTGTGAGAATATGTTTGAACTTGCTGAGCGAAAGCTCATTAAAAGTTTTTCATGCTGTAGGTAACTTATGGGTGACCAATAGGACCCGCTAGAAGAGCTGGGTGCTGCGGAGGACAGATGCGAAGATTTGGGTATGGATACCATCACTGTTTGCTTCCGCTACGTAAAGAAAATGTTTTCCATTGTTTAATGTTGTGTTTTCAAAGTTTAAAGAAAATCAGAGTTTTAAGAATTGTATTCAAAGTTTTAAGATACAGTTTATGAACTGTTTTATGTAATGATAAAGTAAAGTTTTAAACTATGATTTAATAAATGTTTCTTATTAAGTTTTGAGAAACGATTTGAAATGAGTTTAAGGACAAGTGTTGAGCGATGTCTCAACTTGAAATGCGACAGAGGTCGCATCAGTTTTAAAGAACGCTTAAAAAGAAAAAAAAAATTTACTACAGTATTTTCTTACTAAGTAAGTAAGATTACTGTTTACGAAACGATGTTTAAGAAAGTAAAGTGACTGCCTGAAAAGGCGGGTCGTCACAATGACGGCGCTCACCGGCGGCTCAAGCCGATCGAGGAGCTCCTCGAAGGTAGCTTCCAGCTTGGTACTGACGGCTTGGACGAAGCCAGTGGAGTCCTTGGCGCGACCGTGCTGGGAGGGTATGACGTTGGGGAGTGTACCGAGTCAGATCTGGTCTGGCTTCGGCTCCGAGCGGATCAAACCGAGCCATTCCTCGGTGACGAGGATGTCGGGCTTCCGAGAAACTAGCAGCTTGCAGATGTTCATCATGGGGTTGATGTGGCCTCTACCTGGATAAGGCATCGCCACCACGTGGCACACGGTGGTCGGTGGCTCTGCTTTCTGGGTGAACAGTTTTCAGCGTCAGATAACTCTTTCGGCAACTTGGGACAAATATGACGATTTTGACGTTTAGTATGGAAAGAGCGATATTTGTACGAGTTAAAAATAGTTACGAGCTCCTAGTTGTACTGGCTTGCGTGTAATGACGTGTGGTAAATTCATTAGCGAATTTTAAAAATTTCTTTTGGACTCTTTTTGTTTACAAGTTCGAAGAGAAGATTTGAACAAAAATTTAAAATTTTTTAGGAGAGAATTGTTGAAGTCAAAAAGTTTAAATTGTTGTGGAACTTATTAAACAAATGGAACTTTTAAAATTTTCAAAAATAGTGATCAATATTGTGATTACATGCATATCTTAGTAGTAATGTTATACATTTTATCATAAAATGTACTGTTCAAATCTCTCTTAATTTCCAAAAAAAAAAAAACAGCTTGCATGTTCCATATATTTTAAAAAAATATGGTTAAAGTTTGTACTTTGTTAAATAAATGGAGAAAAATGTGAGTACAGGTTGTGCTAGAATCGATCCATCAACTTCGCCAAAAAAAAAAAAATACATTGATATTACTCAAAATTAAAAAAAATGTCGCATTTTATCAAAATATACATTAATTGTACTCAAAACAAACATTAATAGAACTTAGAATAAAAAAAGTCACATTTTATCATAAAACTATGATGATATAATACACGATATATTCAAATATTATAAGATAATAAAATATAACTCATTTTATTTTATTTTTTGTAAAATTTGTAGACTTACATTTTGCTGTCGAAAATAAAAGTTTTTATGCCAATGTTGGCTTATCATAAGAATAATCCATGATTAACAAAAATACATATAGATGCGACAGTTTCATCATTTGTTCATAGAAGATATCTTATTAGAATCAAGACAATGCAAAATTTTAATTTAAAGTAACTTACAACCATCATCATAAAAAAAATCTCTTCAATTTGAAACATTTTTCCCACAATTTATCTTTAACTTAAAGAAGATTTGAGGAATAGTTAGCAATGTCTTATAGTTCATATTTTTCTTGCATGCAAGAAATTTCTATTATCTGTATAATAATCTAATTAGCTACCTTGAAGTATTTTCTTCATAGGTTTTGTATAATAAAATAAAGTATTTATTCTTTTTGATGTAACCATAGACAATTTTTTTCTGTTTTTGAAAAAAAAAATGGACTAAAATTTGTTAAATATAATGTTACCTAAAAACAAATAAGAATTATGCCAAGCAGCCTTATAATACTCAGAATCAATGAAGGGTAACATATCTCTATATCTCTAAAAAGCTTTAAATGGAAATTAAAAAAGAAAATCAATTTCATAATTATTTAATACAAACAAAATAAAAAATTACTTCAATAATTCATATTATAATATATCAAATTTTAAGAGAAATTCTGTGTACATGGCACACATTTTCTACGTTATATATATTTTAATAAGTTCATGTGAAAAAAAAACTTTTAAGCAATAAATTTCTTTTTTTTTTTTCTTGAACGAAGCAATGAATGCTCTCAACAAGAGCAATCATTTTCTCTCCCTATCATGACGTCACTAAGCACAAAAAACCCGACAAAAACTCCAAAAAAAAAAAAAAACCTGCTTATAGTGAGGGGAATGCATTCAAAATGGGGAAGGAGATGGAAGGGAAATAAAATTGAATTAAAGAAAAAAAAAAAAAAAAAAAACCCCAAATTTGTGGGTCTTGGACCACCAAAAGATAAATAGTTGCTTTCATACACTCTTTTAATATAGTTATTAATCAAAGAAAAAGAAAATATATGTCTATGTCAGTTCCTTTAATGATGATAAAGAAAAAAAAGGTATAAATCCATAAGCAAATTTATGTCTATGCCAGCTCCTTGATGATCAAGTAAAAGAGTACAATAGCAAACGACGGAGAAAGTTGAGAAAACCAGCTTAAAACATATTTTGTCACCAAAGACTAGCTTAGCTCAGCTGCCATGGGCTTGTGAAATATCCCTGATGAAAGCATCAAGATTAGCGTCGGACGAACCGCCTTTGGCAATTGCGCGGTGACAGGTCTCTCGAAGTTGCTTTGCTCTTTCTCTCATCAGTTTCCCTTCCCCATTTTCCGGATCCATAAATCTCCTCACAATCTCAGCAATCTCATCTCTTGTGACCAAATTTTCATCCCCCGTAATACCTTTCCTCACCTTACACCCAATTTTCCAATCCTCCACAATTTGCTTACTGGTTGATACTTGGTCCCAAAAAATTGGAAAAGTCAGGATTGGGACCCCACCAAAAACGCCTTCCAAAGTGGAATTCCACCCACAATGTGTCCAAAAGCCGCCTACAGAAGGATGGCACAACACTCGCAATTGGTCACACCAAGGCACCACAAACCCAAAATCTCCACAACCATCTTCGATTTTTGAGGCATCCCCACGTGCCACCCACAAGTATCTTGCGCCACTATTCTTTATCCCAACTATTATTTCATCCAATTGGGCACTTGAAACCGAAAGAAAACTCCCGAATGAGACGTACAAGACACAATTCTTTGGTTGAGAATCAAGCCACTTGAGATAGTTAGGCACACAAGCAATAGATCTTTCAAGTTGTAAGTACGGAATGCTAGGTCCAATTGAGTACATGGGAATCGGAATTTTGGCCTTCAGAACATCATAGACTTGGGATTCAAGCTCATACACTGAAGTGGATAGAAAGTACTGCGCTTTGGACAACCCAGAAATAACTCCCAATATTTTTTGCAACATTTTTTGACTAAGATCGTCTGTGCTTAAAAGTCCTCTTTGAAGATCTGCCAGGCGAGTTGCGGAAATTCCGGGGATGTAATCTACGACTTCATGTCCTTTCTCTTTGACATTAATTCAGTGTGACACAAATAGAAAAGCAAATATATCAAAAAAAAAATTAAAAAATTAAAACACGCATGATTTAAGATAGAAGTATTGTAATTATTAAATGATTAGGTCAAAGTTTGACTTTGAAGGATATTGCCTTCGTGGGTATACAGTTTGTTTTAGTTAAAAAACGGATCGTTGGTGTATTCATATCCTCGCTCAATGTCTTAAAAGAAATTATTGAGAGCATAGGTGGATCAATCAAAAGCTTAAATTGATAGGTGGTCTAAACTATGAATCTGTTTGATAAATAGATTCAAATTGTACTGATTTAGATCTAAATAGTGTGATTTAAATTAGTGTGAATTGTTATCCAAATTAATGTTTAGATGTGCATTTAAAGTGTTAAGCTGAACAGGAATAAAATTGAAATTTGTGTTTAGATAATTAGTGAAAAAAGTTTTTGATTTATTAATAAATCTAGCAAATTCCTAACGTTTATGATTCTAAAAATATGCAATATGAGTGTTAATTTATTTATTTTTTCATTAGAAACGCAATGAAAAAAAATCATCTTTAATCGAATATCAAATGAAGAAGTTATGATCTTTTTTCCTAAGATATAGAAGAGAGAATTTTAGCTTTTACTGTAACAAACATATCGAGTCTAAAGAGTTCAAGAAGGAGGTAGAGTTCTGAAAACTTGATTCAAATGATTCATTTGATTTGAATTTTAGAAGAAATCTAAAGCTTTCAAAGATTATTTGAATCGAAAAAGATATTTTTGTCGTGACTTCAGTGGCATCAATTAGGGCCGGTAATACAGATTATGATTGTTGAGGGAAATTTTCACAATGAGAAAACCGTCTGAAGTTTATACACTCTTTAAACCAAGCACCCGATCAGGTTGGCTGAAAAGATTGGTACCTGAGGGACACCCTAAGACCCTCTCATTTAAGAGGATACAGGTTCAACTCTCAGAGGACGCGCTCCCCTAAGGGAGACAAATCCGCACCGAGGCTCCATGAGCAACCTCCCCGACAATACGTTCAAGGTGCCTGCCAGGCTCTGGCTAGGAATCTCAACACGTCAACATTAAACGCTCATTTTTGGGTGGATACTCAACCTCTGAGTGGACCCCTGCTCGGGGAGGGACCTCAGCTCGACGGGTAGATCCCCCTAATGAATTGTGGACGAGAGGGTCCTTGCTCGAAAGAGAGACCCAGCTCGGATTTTTGCCTCCAGTGAAAGAGGTGCGCACCCCAGGAGTTGAACCCGCATCTTCTTGAATAAGAGGGTCTTAGGGTATCCCCATGTACCAATCCCACTATGAGATTGATACCTGTAGGACACCCTAAGACCCTCTTATTCAAGAGGATACGAGTTAAACTCCTAGGGGACGCGCTCCCCCGCGGGAGGTAAATATGCGCAGAGACTCCACGAGTAGCCTCCCCAACAATACGTTCTAGGTACCCGTCAGGCTCGACCCGGGGATTTCAACATCTCAACAATGACACAACATAAACCCGACACTCTTTTTTACTGGTTAGGGTCAAAAAAATTATTTCAAAAACGGGTCATATTCAGATCAACTAACATAACACTAAAATGACCCGACTTGTGATTAATTAGTTAAATATTTTTTAAAATATGTTTCTATTATCAAATATTCTCATAAGTCAAAATCCTAACTCACTTAATTTCAGACCAAGTTTTTACTAAATAGATTTAACTCTTGAGTAATAAAACGATTATTTTAGCTTGATCACTTGAGATTTTATTATTTTGTTGGACTTGTTATTTTGTTACTTATTATTTTGTTGGTGTTAGACTTGTTATTTTGTTAAATATTTTTAAAATTTTAAGACAATTTCTTGTTGTTATAGTATGAAACTAATTTAATTTTGAGGAAATTTGTTTTATGTTATATTAATACAAATCAAAGCTAAAGATGTCACATATTAGTGCGAGTTACTTTTAGTCATGGACAGATTTTGGGTTATTAGTGAGTTATAAGTTAATGGCATTTCATAAATTGCATAAAAAATAAATTAATATAGGCCAAATTTGTGACAATATATATCCAAACAAACACTATTAGTATCGAATTAATTTTTATAAAAGTTGACACTTGGTCTGATCCGAATTCACCCACCGACACAAATCACCAACCCCAACATCAATTCAAGCTGTGACGAGGCTGAAATGTCATCAAAGAAGTGTTTCGTTTACCGAGTCAAACAATTAAAAAATAAATACACCTTTTACTCATTTCACCGGTCATGCGAGACAACACAATCATGTGCGGAATTGCTAGCATCAATTCAATGCTGTGACGCAAGCACATGTGTTATCAAAGAATTGTTTCGTTTATCAAGTCAAAAAATTTAAATATAAATACAGTTTTACCCACTCCATCGGGTACAACACAATAACGTGCTTCAACCATTGTACCGTACATAGACAACTTTTTTTTCCCCCTCTCCGGTGAAGGAGGAGAGGTGCAGACAAGACAAATATTATTCACCCAAACGCAAAATAATAAATAAATACGGTAAAGCAAAAATGGTAATCTTTTTTAAGCATATAAAGTTATAACCAGTTATTAATAAGTGCCAACTTAAAAAATATATTATATATTAAAATAAAACTTAAAATTTTATAAACAGTAAAATTATAACCTCATAAAAATAAAAAAAAATTTCATGTAAAAATTACACATCACATTTATAGGACGCTAATACTTTGGTACCGTTTGAACATTTTTAAACCTACTAATTGATAATGTTTGAAAAGCTTAAAGTTAAAACCTAATCGTTATATTGTATAAAAATTTTATAGTCTTTTATATTACAAGATTTAAAAAATTTATATTATAACAACTAAAATTTTGTTGTTAAATATTGGTTTCAGACATCCTCAGAAGATAGTCAGCGGCTGATCCTGAGGAACTCATTTTCACGAGTTCTTTTTTTTTTTTTTAAATTTTGTTTTTCCTTTTTTCGAGAAAGTCAAGGAATCAGCACATAGGATGTCGATCATTTTTATTAATTAATTCACCTATCTACGTACCCGAGAGTTCGGCAGGGAAATGGCCGTTTTGTCTGAGCAGCTCAACATGATAGAACACGGAGAAAACGGAAGCAGACATAGTCCAAAGCCAAGCCACCGGGATGTTCCTCCGGTTGCCAACTTCGACCGCCCAAAGTAGAACAGTATCCGCGATGATGGCGCTCACCGGATGCTCGAGGCGGTCGAGGAGCTCCTCAAAGGGACCTTCCAGCCTCGTCAGGACAGCTTCCATGAAACCCATTATATCCTTTCCGCGATCGTGCTCGGAGGGTACGACGTTGGGGATCGTTTCGAAGCGGATCATGTTTTTGTTGTCGGGCGATATTGGCGGATCCTGAGGACCAATCAGGCCGAGCCACTCTTCGGTCACGACGAAGGTGACGAGGATGTTTTTGTTGTCTGCAGGCTTCCGGGAAGCGATCTGATGGCAGAAGTTCATCATGGGGTTGATATGGCCTCGGCCGGGATAGGGTATCGCCACCACGTGGCAGCAGCCGGACGACATTTTCCGGGCGGTTCAAGTATTGGTTGGGTTAGGAAAAAGCTCAAGTACTGCAGACAACTAGGGATTGAAACGGACCAGAAAATAAGAAAGACGATATAAAGGGAAAAGGTGCTTGACCAGCGTTGTGAAAAACGTTCGAATTGTGTCACTGGAAAACGTGCTTAACCAGTGTTGTGAAAAACGTTCGAATTGTGTCACTTGTAAGGCTATGAAATCTCGGGGAAAGTGGGCAATTACGAGAGCGGTTCTATTCGAGCCCTCCGTGGGACCCATCCTCTTAGAGTGAGCCCCATTAGTGGGTTCACCCTCTCTTGAAGATAAAGTCCCATTTGTTTATTAAAGAAAAGAATAAGTTTTAACCTAAAAAATATATTATATATTTTATTATCAATAAAATTATATATTTTAATTTAAAAAATATATTATATATTTAATTGAGACTTACGATTTTATAAGCAATAAAATTTTAACCTAATAAAAAAAAAGGTTTTTCTTTATAAAATCTATGACCAGTGAAAATATAGTCCTCAATGACTAAAAGCAGAAATACAGTACTTAAAAGTTTTAAATTTCAAAAAATGCCCTTCAACTTTAGCAAAATCTAAGTGTGTTTAAGAAATTAGTTGAAACTTAAACACTATAACATGTGAGAGTTTTATATTATAACAGACTACTATAGTATGTCAAAACTTTACTTTATAACAAGTTATAACTTTAAGTTTCAACTTAAATAAACTTACGTTTGCTCTCGTGATTTTGGTAACCCGATAAATATACCTCATGATTTCGAGTTCACCAAAACTAGCCCCAAAGACAGAACTTTTGTATGTTAGTTTCAACTTATAAAAACATATTTCAAATATAATTCTCGAAGGTAACAGATTATAGTCGACTCAATTATGCGGCAATCACGTTAGAGATTTTCTTCAACCTCTCTAGTAAAGGGACTCTACTTTTTGCACCAAAACGAAGAAAGCAATATGCAACGTTGAAAATAAGAAAATAAAAAGGTTGCAAAAACCTAGACTTAGTGATAATGTGGTCTAAATGTAGCACATGTAATATATTCAAGGGAAATTTTATTTCCACCCTAAATATTCCTAAAGGCCCCACAAACTAAAAAATATTATATTTTAAAATTTGAAATTATGTTTCTAATATTAGAATCTATTATATTCCTTACATACCCTTATAGTACACCATCTAACAAAACCCAATCTCTTCCCATAATTTTAGTAATATTTTTTTCTTCTTCTTTTTTAACCGGCAAAGATTCACACCTCATATTTAAAGAGCCAAATATCACGTTTGTCGCCTTCTTTTTTTAAGGGGTGTTTTTTTTTTTAAAAAAATCAAGATACGTTCAAGTTTAATCCTGTATTTCAAAGAAAAAAACAATATATCGTGATGAGCTTTTTATCAAATTGTTCAAACTGTTCAAAAGTTTTTTTTTTTTTTCATAAAATCGCATATATAGCCGATAGATATTTGTTCTTAATTATTTTCCTCTTTCTGATTTTGTATAATCTTCAAAGTGGTAAAACTCATTTTATGTCTTCTTTATGATTTATGATTCTTACATTTATATTGATGATCTCCAGGATCATTTTAGTTTCTCTGTATTATATTCATTTTGTTTTTTTATGCCAACAATATTACCTTTTTGATCCTTGATTTAAGTATTTTTTTCTCAAATTTCCTTTTGATTATCATCATTAATTGATCTTTTAATGCCATTATTTTTTATTCCATGCATTGGTCTCGTCACACAGAAATCCAAATCTATCCTGGGTGTGAACTTTGACGGTTAAGGAAAAAAAAGAAAAAAAAAAAACTAAGTTACTAAAATTATAGGAAAGAATTTGGTTTTATTGGGGGTGTACTCTAAGGGTATTTTAGAAATATAATAGATTCTAATATTAAAAGACATAATTTTAAATTAAATATAATGTTTTTTTTGTTTGGGGTGCTTATAAAAATATTTGGGATGTCTTTAGAAATATTTGGGGTAATAGAATTTTCCTATATTTAGACATATGTTAATCTGTCTCCCATTCTTATTTAGTGTATGGGATTGGACTGCATAAAGGGTTGGATTGAGATAAGGCCCTTTAGTCCCGTGTTTGGGTCAACTTTTTTAAAGAACTAGATAGTATTATTTTCATGAAAAAATTACAATACGTGTCTAAATTATTGTTATGGAACTAAAATCTAACACAATATTTAAAATATTTTAAAAATATCCTTAATAATATAGTAATTATCTTAATGATATATATATTGTGCTATATAATTACATATAAATAAATTTAATGATATCATTATAAGACATTTGTAAAATTTTTACAAATTAGAGTCATATTTTAATTCAATAAATGTAATTGGGCCAATTGTCTTGTTAACCCTATTTTTATTTAGCCTGGATATAATACCCTAATAAGAGGATTATACAATGCCCCCCAAAACATGGGATTACGACTAGGAGATACAATCCCAATGAGAATTAAAAAATGCACATTTTTAAGGCTAAATATCATCATTTGCATTAATATTTTTTGTTTAATTCTTTAATCATAGTATTTTAATGTTAAATAGTAATTTTGTGTCTTACTATAAAAATATATTTAATTAAGCATTTTTAGAGTGTTTTTATATTTAAGAATATTTTTAGTAATTTTTAGAATTGTGTTTTGTGTAAAATAAATTAAAAACCATAAAGTTAATATATGTGTGTTTTTGCGTTTTGATTTAGTTTGTGTTAAATAAGTATGTTAAAATATTTACTTCATTTTAGTAATTTCTGTTTTGTAAGATAATTAGTTTTTCAGGGTTTATTTGTTAGGATTTTTGAACATAGGGTCAAAAACATAATTTCCAGCAAAATGAACTTACAGCCGTATGTTTGCCCATCATCACGGTTGCATCGTCGCCGAATTAGCCTTCCATACCAAAAGTCAAAAGCCATTATCTTGGCTAGCATTCAGAAAAGAAAAAAACAAAAGGAAAAGAAAAGTTAATATTTTTCAAATGGTAGGACCTACCATATGTTGACACTTCTCCAAAGGCAATCACCAAAGAAAGGAAAAAAAAAGAAAAAGAAAAAGAAAAAGAAAGATATGATTTCTTGTTAGCTTGTGGAAGAAATGAAATGCAGCCAATTAAATAAACCGACTCTATCAGCTTTGTCTTAAATTCTATCATCTCAGCTTGTCTTTTCCCTGTTTCTAGACCTATTTGTTTATATTTTATTTTTAAAATATCAAATGTAGACCCTTTGGTTTATTATTTTATTTGTAAATCACTTGTCTAAGTATGTGTGAAAACATCTATAGATAGCCCGTAAACTCTGGTGTTCTTCCTTCGTCCGAGAGTTTAGTGTAGATGCTGAGTTCTTATACGCAAAATCTTGTGTCCACTTTTTTATTTAGTTTACATGTAATATTTTCAGTAAATAATATTAATTTATGTTTTTAGTTTATTTTTGTTGATTTATTTTTAAATCCTTCTTAGCTGAGAGAAGAGAGAGAAATTTTAATTAATTTTGTTTAGTTATTTTTATTTTTATTTTTTACATTTTTTAAGCCATTGTAATGCCAAAATCATTTCAAGAGAGAGAGAGAGTAAATTTAGAGTAATTTTAAGTTATTTTCTGGAAAAATAAGAGAGTTCGATTTATAGTAGACATAGACTGACACGGGTAATGTTTAAGAAATAAATTTCTTGACTGACTTTAAATTATATTTATTTGTTAACTTGAGTTTTTATTATATTAAAGATATGAATTGACACGTTTAATGCTTAATAATTCTTGATTAATTGTAGATAGAGGACGACACAGTATATACTTAAACCTTTTTCGCAAATATTTTTAGAGGAACTAACATATAATTAAGTTAGGAACCAGAATTGATACCTTAACCTCAACATTTTCATAATTATTGTTTTCTTTGAATTAACTATATTTCTTGTTGTTAAAATTCTAAAATTAATTTTAATTTTCTATTTTAAAATTTGTTAATTTCTACGTAAATTCGGTAATCTACAAAAATCATAATACTTGCAAAACTTGTAAATAATTTGTAAATAATCTGTAAATGGCTAAATTTAATTCTCAAATTTTGGTAAATAATTTAGCTGAATAACATAATTAATATATTAGACTTTGTAATATCTTTTTCTTGTGGAATTGATCTCAGACTCACTAAGACTTTATTATTTAGACAACCCTATAGTTAAGATTATATTGGATTACACTTTTTAGGACCAAAACGAGAAAAAAGATTGACATACCAAACAAAACAAACAAGCTAATGCTGTACTGGTTTGATCCCGTGCGAGCTTCTCAAAATAACGTTTGTATGTTATTGTGTTTCAAGTTGCTTGTTGTACGGATCGAAATAAAAAAGCCTTCTTTTTGTGCCAACCAAAAACTGCTAAGCTTATGTGTCGTTTACATTTTATCTTCTAAAGTAAACAACCTTAGGTTTCATAAAGAGATACTTAGTTTTGGAACACTTTTAAAAAAGAAATGAAATTCAGTTTCAAAGTTTGCTTTATAGAATCCATTCACAGTGTTCTTGCAATTCCAATCTAAATGAATGCAGCCAAATAAGAATTAAGCGCACAAAAATCCAATTCAAACTGACCTCAATCCTCTATTGCTTCATTTCCCTCATCGTTTTGCTCGAAACTTGTAGAGAGAAAACAATATAAACAGAATCCAAAAAACGAAAAATTAGAAAACAACAAAAAAGGTACACAAAACACATCAACAAAGATCAAGGAGCAGAACCCTTGTCACAAGTAGTTAACTTCAAAACAAAAAGGAGGCAAATGATTATTCTGCAAAGTGTCGTTCAAAATCCTTAGACCAAGTTATACAGATTTGTGCATTAACAAGTATGTCTCCGAAATTAAAGGCACACATAAAATGTTACTAAATTAATTAGACTAATAAGTTAACTAATTTAATCATGTTACCATTTCTAAGATGATTAACTTTTACTTAGTCAACTTGAATCATTTAGTCAAAAAAGTTTAATTGTAACAGAATGAACATGAAATTAAAATGTAAAGGAAAAGATAAATAAATGAAAAGTTAAATCGACGAGAAACGAGGTTAAGTATAAGAAATGAATGATCAACATTTAAGTCGTATTATCGATCAAGTAGGTCGGTAATAAGAAAAGTTAGCTAACAGTTGGGTGTCATCTGAACAGGACACAAAGTCTATTAATTGAAGGAAACAAATAAAATAGGAATGTTAGAGCTTTATCCAGTTAAGTTTCAAACCTCACTTACAGTATGAAGAAAATAATTTTCAAATGCTTTTATGTTTGAAGTATGCTTGTATATGTTATGCATAATGTTTAAAAGTTCAAGTTATGATTTGCAATATTTTTACATTTGTTATGCTTAACGTTTAAGTAAGTATTAAGTTACAACATATGGTATGTTTAGCATTGATATGCTTATAACTTTTTTTTTTAATAAAAGCTTAATCAAAGATATTAATTAGAATAAATTTGCGTTAAAAAATAAAAATAACTATTTATCAATAATCAATTATTGATGTACAAATTACATGTCAATTTCACTTAAAAAGACCTAAAATTACTAATAATAGGGGTGCTTTGCTTTAATCCTATAAGTTTAAGGACAATTTGTCAAAATTAAAAGTTTAGAGGACAAATTGTAAGAGTACAACAAGTTCAGTATTAATAATCTCAAAATACCTTTATAAAAAGTATGTTCCAAATAAGGGTGTTCATAGAGATACAACAATAGGCCGGGGCCTATGGGCCAGCCCGGGCCCATCCTGCTACAGTGATGGCAGGGCCATGCTGTTCAAGGCACGATCCGGCCCATAAATACTGGTGAGCTAGGCTAGGCCAACATATGTCGGCCTGTGGGTCGGCCCGGCATGGCCCATAGAAAATCATGGACCGGGTCGGGCCATCTAGGCCCATAATGGGATGCCCCATCACGGCCCATACAGTCCCATAATGGGCTAGCCCACCAGCCAAGCCGGGCCGGCCTGTCTAGGCGGATAATGGGCCAACCCATCTGGCCCATAATGGGCCAGTAAGGCCCATACAAGCCCACAATGGGCCAGCCCAACGAAGGCCCATTTTGACCTAATTTCATATATATATATATATATATATATATATATTTCCATGTTCATTCACGAGTGAACATGATTGAGTATGGCCTTCTTCAGTAAAAGGCCCACACATCACATCATAGCAAGGCTTTTTCTTTTTTTTCTTTTTTTTTGCTTGTAGGCATGCTTTGCTTCTTCTAAGAAGCAAAGTTAAGACAAGGCTTCACATATCACGTTACAATAGGCCTAGCGAGTTCTTTTTTTTTTCTTTTCTTTTCATTTTTTTTTATTTTTTTCTTCTAGGCATACTTTGCTTCTGAAAAACAAAGCTGAGAATCAGATACTGAGTCTGTAAGTCATGTATTATCACATCAAAATAGTATACATTTAATATATATATATATTATTTAATACATATAAGAATTAAATATGATATAATATATTTACATGCCATATTCACCCATGAGTGAAATGGCATTAGATTTCCCCCATGTAAAAATGCAAGTTCTTTTTCAGTAAAAGGCCTCACACATCACATCATAGCGAGGCTTTTTTTTTTTTTTTTTGCTTGTAAGCATGCTTTGCTTCTTTTAAGAAGCAAAGTTAAGACAAGGCCCCACATATCACGTTACAATAGGCCTAGCAAGTTCTTTTTCTTTTCATTTTCTTTTATTTTTTTCTTCTAGGCATACTTTGCTTCTGAAAAACAAAGCTGAGAATCAGATACTGAGTCTGTAAGTCATGTATTATCACATCAAAATAGTATACATTTAATATATATATATATATATATTATTTAATACATATAAGAATTAAATATGATATAATATATATACATGCCATATTCACCCGTGAGTGAATATGGCATTATATTTCCCCCATGCATATCACACCACAATAGGCCTTGCAAGTTCTTTTCCTTTTCTTTTTATTTCTTTTTATTTTTTGATTTTTTTTCTAGTAAGCATGCTTTGCTTTTGAGAAGCAAAGTTAAGAATCATATGTTGAGTCTGTAGGTGTATTATCACATCAAAATACTATACATTTAATATATATATTATTTGATACATGTAAGAATTAAATATTATATAATATATATACGTGTCATATTCCCCCATGCACATCACATTGCAATAGGCTTGACAAGCTCTTTTTCTTTTACTTTTATTTTTTATTTTTTTTGTAGGCATTGTTAGTATGTGTGGAGCCTAATTATTACGTGGCGTAAATTGCCCCTATGCAGAGATTGTATGCGGATCGACCTTTGTGATAAAATCGATGTGGGGTTGGAAGAGGGTGGTAAATCCTCCTCATATGCAAGTTTATTTTATATAAGGGTATTTTGGGTTTTTTACATAAGGCATGCTTTGCTTTTGAGAAGCAAAGCTGAGAATCAGATACTAAGTCTATAGGTCATGTATTATCACATCAAAATACTATACATTTAATGTATATATTATTTAATACATATAAGAATTAAATATTATATAATATACACATGCCATATTCACCCGTGAATGAATATGGCACATTAGATTCCCTTATGCAATCATAAAGGGGCAGGCCTAACATAGAGGCTCAAAAGGAAGGCCTGCAATGTGTAAAGCTGAGATGTTAAGTCTTTAGTGAATTTTCCAATCAAATCACACTTGAAAGAAAAAAATAAAAAAAAAGATTTAAAAAAAATTAAAAAATAAAAAAATAAAATTTTTTACCTATAAATAAACGTAGAACATTCACAAAGATACTCATTCAACAAATTTCTAAAATCTTATGTATTGTCTTTTTTTAGTTTACTTAGAGTTCTTCAGAAAGGAAAAAAACTTGAAGGTATAATTTATTTCATTTGTTATTCATTAATTTTGTATTGTTATAAGTTAATTTTATTGTGTAGTTATTTAATTTAATTTTTATTAACAGTGTTGTGTTAATTTATTATTATTTTTTATTGAAGCTATAGCGTCATCACATGGAGGGAGAGCCAACGTTTCAAATTTGGTGATCAATGAAGAAGAACAATTTAATGATCCACTTGAAGAGATTGGAGCTGACTTACTATCTCAAGTTGGTGGCTCCTCCAAAGTGACTCGTAAAGCCAAAAGGAAAGTGCAACAAACTTCCCCAGTTTGGAGTTATATTGATCTAGTAACATGTACAAACCAGAATGGTGTAACAGAAGAACGTGCAATTTACAAAGTGTGCAAACAAGACTACACAAGTAAATCATCTTCTAGCACTGGTCACTTAGGGAGGCATCGCAAAAAATGCGAAGCTAAGCATAGTGTAGGTGGTGTTGATTGTTGTCAACAAACACTTTTAATTTAGCCCTGATGCTAGTGTTACCAATTGGTTATATGACCAACAAAAAGCTAAAGAATGACATGATAGATATTTGGCTAGTGGTCAATAACCAATTAGTCTTGCTAATGATCTGGCCTTTGAGGAGTACATTCAAAATGCTTATAATCCACAAAATAGACGTGTTTCAAGAACTACCACAAGAGCTGACACCATGAAAGTTTTTCATTCAATGAGGGAAAAGTTAGTAACTGAATTTAGTTCATTCACTACATCTGTTGCACGCACATCTGATTTGTGGGTAGGTCGTACCAAAATTAGTTATATTTGTGTAACTGCACATTATGTGGATAAATATTAGGCTTTTCAAAAAATGTTAATTGCTTTTTGACCAATGCCTTATCCGCGTGATGCCAAGGCCATTCATGATGTCATCATGAAAGTTTTTGATTTTTATGGAGTTAAAGAAAAGGTTTTGAGCATCACATTTGATAATGCATCTGCTAATACTGCTATTATTAATCTTTTCAAAACAACTTTGAGACCACACCATCGCAAAACACTTTTTCACCAAAGATGTGCTTGTCATATTATTAACTTGTGTGTTCAAGATGGCATGAAATTTTTTCAAGGTTATTTGGAAAATATTCGAACAGCCTTAGGTTACATAGCAAGTTCTGGCTCTCAAATTGAAGAGTTTGCAAAACTTTGCAAGAAAGCAAGCATGAAACCCAAAAAACTTCCAATTGACATAGGACACCAGTGGAATTCAACATATTTGATGCTGAACACATGCCTACCATGCAAAGAGGTCATAACCATGTTTTACAACTTGAAGAATCTAACTGAGCCGCTTCAAGAATTTGATTGGCAAATTGCTTCATGCTTTTACAATTTCTTGAAGGTTTTTTATAAAGTCACTCTCCAACTCTCTGGTGTGTACTATCCCACCACTCCTCATGCATTACATAAATTGTACGACATTGCTACAACCTTCGATATGCATAAAGATTTTGAAATGTTTAGGGAATCTATTGAGTTCATAGAACAAAAATTTTAAAAATATTGGGAACGTGTTCCAGCTTTGTATTGCATAGCCGCTGTATTGGATCCAAGAGTTAAATTAGCTGGTGTTAAATATTTGCTTAAGGGTATAAGAGAAAAATTAAGGGTGCCTTCTAACATCATAACCATTCAAAATGTGCAAGCAAAAGTTAACAACATATTTGTTGCATATAATGAAAAATATGGAGGAGGCCAAACAGTATTCCCTACACCTTTAGCAAATACTACATCTGTACCACATGGTTCGTCATGAAAAAGTATGATTAGCTACACCAGAGTTGGTTTCTATGCATTATCCATATCTTCAACACACAGTGAATTAGAAAACTATCTGGAAACAAAATTTGTGGCATTCATTTGCAATGAGCAAGGTGGTGGTCATGATTTTAATAAGTTTGATCTTTCGTCATTTTAGAGATCATGGTCAAAAACTTTTCCTGTGCTCTCTAAAATAGCTCGTGATATTCTAACCATACCAGTATCCACAGTTGCAAATGAACAAGTGTTTAGTTGCAGTAATAGAGTACTTGATGAACGACATGCACGTATGAGTGATGATATTCTAGAAGCAGTAATGTGCGTCAAAGATTGGGAGGATGCTCGCAGAAGAAGCCAAAAAGTTCAAGATGATTGGGTTGATGACTTTGAAAATTTGGACATTTCTGATACTCCCACTAGGATTAATACATTGTAATTATGAACAATATATATTTTTTATTTTTTTTGTTTTTTTTAGTAATTTTGTAAACATCTTATGTATAATTATCCTGATTGTACTCTTTTTTCCTTACAAAGGTTTTATCCCATTGGGTTTTCCTTAAAAAGGTTTTTAATGAGGCAATCATAAATAAAATATCCCTTTTTATATTTCCCTTAACTATTCAAACTTTTACATTTGTTAATTTGTTTGAAAATTCAAAAATAAAAAAAAATTGAAATTGCATGCTTAGATGGGCCAGCCCATCTAAGCCCATAATGGGCCGGCCTATTCAAGACCTATGGCATGGCCACGTAAAATTGGCCTGCAAACCGGGCCGGGCCAAGGTAATTTTAATGCTGGCCCGGCCCATAAAATTCCAGTCCAGCCTGGCCCATGGCTCGCGTGGGCCTAAGGAGAACGAGTCGCGTAGGGCCGGGCCGGGCCGGCCCGTTCTTGCATCAGTAGGTGTTCACAAAATTTGTGAATCTGTGAAATTGGCCAAACCAAATCTAATTACAAGAAGGTAAATCAAAGATGACAATTTAAGTGTCGTAGCAACCTCTTTGATGTGAGGTGCACAAGTTATATTAAAGTTATGACCTTGTTGGTCGATAGTCTTAAGTCTTCCACAAAGGAATCATTATGTTTATAATATCATGATTGATGATGTTAGGAACACTTATGCCTTTAAGATAAAGGAAGGATAAGAAGGATGATAAGAGGTTTACGTAAGTTATGAGTTATCATAAGAAGTTTATAAAAGGATGATCATGAATGAGCATTAATGGAATCATGCCTTATGATTTTGCTTGCATTCCTTTCAATGAAATGTTTATTTTACGGGAAATATTCATGAAAAACAATTAACAAAAAATGTTTACAAGAAAAGGTTTATGAACAAGAGCAATATTTTATGATGAAAGTCTTAATGTTTTGCGAGATTATGTTTGAACTTACAGAGCAAAAGCTTATTACAAGTCCCTTCATGCTGTAGTTAATCCTACAAGAGCCAAGTGTAATTGGTTGGTGAGCTCGGTGCTATAGTAGACAGATGCAAAGGTTGGGTATGATGCCACTACGATAGTTTTCCGTTGTTTTCTAAAAGAGGTTTAAAAAGTTTTACGAAAGTATAGATTTTCTTAATAAGTTTTAAGAAACATTTTGAATGATTTTAAAGTCAAATTTTGAGGCATGTCTAAACTTTTGTTGCAACAAAAGTCGCAACAGTTTTATGAATATTTTTAAATATGTTTTAAAGAAAAAAATTTACTTAGTATTTTTTTTACTAGTAAGTACGATTAAAGTTTAAAAAATGATGTTTAAGCAAGCTACATGATAGCTCAAAAGGCTGGTTATTATAGTTTTAATGTGGACAGCCAAGTCCTAACATCTAATTACGTGACAATGACAGAGAACATTAACACGAGTGTCATACTCTAATGTAGCTTATCACATGTTTTGCACATTATCCTAATATTTTATGGAATTTCCTCATATTGATTTTACAATTCAAAGAAAACAAAATAAAAATCCAAATAAAATTGAAACTAATTAAATTTCATTTGTTTCTTTTCCTTAAAAATGCAAAATCTGATACCAAACCTTGTCATCTATTCGGAAGGCCCAATTTAAGAATTCATGATTCAAATCAAAAGATCAAAATTTCAAACCTTCAAATCTCAAAGCCTCAATTATTTAAGTTGTTATGGAGACTACAATTGTCTTAAAATAAATATCCAAATGAAATTGAACCCAAATAAATTTGATCTTTTCTCATCCTTTTTCATTTGTAGTGTTTTCATAGGTCAATGTGATTGTGTTTGGTCAACAATTTAGATTGGTATTTTAATGTCATTTCGTATGTTTTTATATTAAAATGATTTAAAGATGTTGATTTTAGTGTTTTTGAAGGCTATGTTGGGGAATTAGGCACCTCTTAATTTTAAAGATTGCAAGAACGAATAATTGCAGAAAAAATTAGAGAAAAGAAGAAAAAGAGAAACACAAATTTTTATACAGGTTCGTCCAAATTCGAGACTACATCCTATTTCTGCCAACTGCAGATTCTACTATGATGAAGGAGATTACAAGAGAAATTTATCATACAATCTCAAACAGTGTTTCCCAAATCTCTCTTCTACCTAGCACTCTCTTTGGGAATTTTTCTCTCAATAATGGAGCTCTCACAAAAATACGCCTCACACAAAATAATGCCAACTCTCACAAAGTTACACCCACAACCCTAGCCACCTTATGTCTATTTATACCCCAAAGAAGAGAAAAATAGCAACTGATGAGAAAACCCTAGTAGTTTCCCATTTTTGGCCTCAAAACCCGTAAAAAATCGAGCAACACAGTGCCTTGGCGCCGCGGTGCTCTTTTACCAGTGTCGCGACACTGCCTTGCTGTCCATGGGCACTGCGGTGGCCAAGCTTGGCGTTGCAGCGCCCTGAATCTGCCTTTCCTCTCCTCTTTCTTCCTTTTGCTAGGATGTTGGCGTGATTTGGCTCCACACCTGCAACAATCTCCCACTTTAAGACTAATCAATCATCATGTCTTCACTACAGCGGCAACAACTTCTCACGCCCCATGGAGAAGTCTAATTGAACTTGCGCACAACTTCAGTTTCTCAATCGGAACCGTCATGGTGAGCATATCTGCTGGATTCTGACTCCCAAGAATCTTTTCAAGCTTTAGCACTCCATCCTCCAAAGCCGATCTGATGAAGTGACACCACAATTATACATGCTTCGTCTAGCATGAAATGCAGGATTTTTTGCCAAGTGAATGCAACTCTAACTGTCACTGTGTAATGCACTCCTTTCCTGCTTATGACCTAGTTTTTCCAAAAACGACTACAACCAAATCATCTCTTTGCTCGATTCTGTCATTGACACATACTCTGCTTCTGTTGTAGAGAGTGCAACTATCTTCTACAGCTTCGAGACCTAATTAACTGCTATAACACCCAAAGTGTACACATAATTGGTGGTACTCTTTCTGCCATCAATGTCTCCAGCCATATTAGCATCAACATAACCCTGTAATCCTAAGTCTGACTTCTTGAAACATAGTGCTAAACCCCCAGTACCTCTCAGATATATGAGAATCCACTTCATTGCCTCCCAATGTTGCGTTCCTGGATTGCTCATGTACTTGCTCACAACTCCCACTGCATGTGCAATGTCTGGTCTGGTACAAACTATGGCATACATGAGACTGCTTATAGCAAAAGCATAAGGTACCTTGGCCATGTGGTCTCCCTCCTGCTCTATGGTCGGTGATTGCTCCTTTGATAACTTGAAGTGACTGGTCAAAGGAGTGCTCATAGGCTTCGCATTGCCCATCTTGAATCTGCTAAGCACCTTTTCAACATATTCTTCCTGTGACAGTTTCAGACCACTGATGTTCCTCGTTATTCTCATCCCGAGGATTTGTTTTGCAGCACCTAAATCCTTCATTGCAAACTCTTTAGATAGCTCCTTCTTCAGCTTGTCAATCTCCTGTTTGCAACCTCCTGCTATCAGCATGTCATCGACGTATGCAACAATATGATGTAGGAGTCACCAAAATTCTTCACATAACAACAGTGATCTCCCTGACACCTCAAGAAGCCATTGCTGCACATAAAACCATCAAACTTCTTGTACCACTGCCTGGGAGCTTGTTTGAGGCTATACAAGCTCTTTTGAAGTTTGCACACTGAGTTTTCCTTAACCGGTACTTCAAAACCTTGTGGTTGCTTCATGTAGATCTCCTCCTTCAAATCACCATGAAGAAAAGTTGTCTTAACATCCAGTTGTTCCAAGAACAAGTCTTCATTTGCCACTAGCGCAAGTATCATCCTGTTCGTGGTTAGCTTTACCACCGAAGAAAAAATCTCATTAAAGTTGATGCCCTCTTTCTGCTGAAAGCCTTTTACCACCAGCCTTACCTTATACCATTTGTTGCCATCAGATTCATCTTTTATTCGGTATACCCATTTGTTGTGCAAGGCCTTTTTGCCTTGTGGTAACTTTGCCATTTGCTATGTCTGATTGGACATTAAGGAATCCATCTCATCCCTGATGGCTAACTCCCACTTGACCGAATCTTCAGCCTGCACGGCTTCATCATAACTCTCTGGTTCACCTCTATCGATCAACAATATATAATGCAAAGAAAGAGAATATCTCTGCAGCGGCCTGATAGTCCTGCTAGACCTCCTGACTGGAGTGGCAAGAGTACTTTGGTTTCCCTTAAGAGCTATATTCTCTTGGTCTTCATTCTCTAGATTTTGCACCTCCACTTCAGGAAGATCCTTCAATGGAATTACCTCAGACTTCTTGTCTTCAAAACCTAAACCCCTAAAGTCAATGCTGTCTCTATCCTTGTACAGAACACTTTCATTGAAGATCACATCCTTGCTCTTGATAATCTTTCGATTTTGGTCATCCCAAAAATGATAACCAAACTTAAGTCCACCATAGCCAACTAGAAAACACTTCTTTGACTTAGCATCAAGTTTACTTCTAGCAGCAGGATCAATGTGAACATAGGAAATACACCCGAATACTTTCAAGTAAGAGAGATCAACCTTTTTACCGCTCCATACTTCTTCCGGTAGCTTGAACTTCAATGGTGTGGATGGACTTCTGTTGATTAGATGAGCTGCTGTATTAATTATCTCAGCCCAAAACAACTTTGGCAGCCCTGCAGCAACCTCATGCTTCTTGCACGTTCGTTTAGAGTCCTATTTATCCTTTCAACTACCCCATTCTACTGTGGTTTCCCTGGAATTGTTTTCTTCATTTTTATTCCATTCTCAGAATAGTACCACATGAAGTCATCATCTAAGTACTTTCCCCCATTGTCAGACTGCAAGCACTTCACATTCAGATCTGTCTCATTCTCCATCATGGCTTTCTATCTCTTGAAAGCACCAAAGACATTAGATTTGTTTTTCAGAAAGTAAATCCACTCCTTCCTGTTTGAGTCATCAATAAATGTCACATAATAATTTACGCCACCAAGTGAGGTCACCGTCGTAGGGCCCCACACATTAGTGTGAACTAGCTCCAATTTCCTGGACTTAGGTTCTATACCTGTTGTTGAGAAGCTAACTCTCTTCTGTTTACCAAAGACGCAGGCTTCACACAAACTGTGATCAATAGTTTTCAATCCCGGTAGTTTTTCTTTACAGTGAAGCACCTTCATTCCCTTCTCACTCATGTGACCGAGCCTATAATGCCATAGCTCAGTATTGGTAGCAGAGTCAGCAACTGCTATGGTATCTCTGCAATTAGGGTTCATGTAGAGAGTTCCAGTCTTGTGTCCCCAAACAACAATCATCGTTCCCTTAGTAACTTTCCAACCTCCACAAACGAAGGTCACTTTATGTCATTCTTTATCCAGTTGCCCTACCGAAATCAAATTGCGCATCAGCTTGGGTACATGCCTCACCTTCTGAATCTTCCACACAAACCCATTAGGCATTTTCAAACTGACATCTCCAATGCCAACAATTTCCAACGGTTCACCATCTGCAAGGTAAACCTTATCATGATTTTCGGCAACATAATTCTCTAGGATATGACGGTGTGTAGTAGTGTGGAATGACGCTCCTAAATCTATCACCCACGAGTCAAAAGAATTGTCAACAGACAAGAGCAAGGCATCTTGTGGCTCTTCAATGGCGGAATTTGTAGCGTCATTATTTTTGTCTTCATTCTTCCTTCGAGCCCTGCAGTTTTTCTTCAAGTGGCTGGTCTTTCCACAGTTCTAGCACTCCATACTCCTACCGTTCCTCGACTTGCTTCTCCCATTCCTCGACTTGCCTCTCCTGCCATTATCCCTGTTGGAATGTCTCTCAAGTTTCTTGCCTCTATTATCAACATTAAGGGCCGAGTTCGACGTAGAGGCTTCACATGAATCCTTCCTGTGAACTTCTTCCGCCAGAATAGAATTTTTGACATCAACAAACTTCAATTTTTCATTCCCAATTGAATTGGTAATGGTCACCCTTATAGGTTCTCAACTATTCGATAACGAGGCCAATGGAACAAGAGTAGGCGGTGGAAATCTCCTGCATTTTTGGAAGGGAATCCGAGCTAGTTTCTCAGATTCTACATGACATCACTCAACAAACATCTGACGCATTTTGCAAACACGTTGTACATTGACTCTTGGTTATGGCTAAAGTTGTATGGCCATTTTTCTAGAAGATGAAGCCATGAATTGGGATCTCGACTTTATCCCATCGTCGATGTTGTCCTTGCCATATGATAGCACAATGATCTCGTCCATAAACAATCACCAATATTATTTTTTTGTTTTTTAATTTTCTATATTTACATTAAGATGTTAAATAAATATTTTAGTTTTTCTCTTTTAAATGTGCCAATGAGAAAACCTGACAGTAGTACGGTCGGCGATCTCTAGTTGTTGTAATTGCCATAATATAGTAAGATATCGATAGTCTTTGCCTGACAGCTATAAAGTATCACTGTAATTTTCACATCTTGGTAAAAGGCCTTTCTTAAGGTCTAAGCTCATCCTTCCATCCTGTGATGAGCTTTGTTTATGGATCCAAACCACGCTCAAAGAACTCTTTTGGGTTGTAGTTTGGTGGACTCTCAGTAATTAAATAGACCCATTTACCCTTGGCCTAAGGTTGGGTTTTCATCCCACTTAGGGATTTCAAATTAACTTGCCAAGATACATGGGTAATGGAGAAAATCTTCTAGGAAAACCTATACTCTTATCTTGGGTAACCTGAAATCCATATTAATGCCCAAAGGCACGTGCTTGCAGTTGTTGACCAGCTTAGCCGAAGGTCTCATTTCTAGGAGGGCTTTACAGATACGTCATTTTTTATGTTGTAGATTGAAATATGTCACATGAAAAAAAATTTTTAAAAAAATACCACAAACTATTTGTTTTTTAATAATTTTTTTCTTGTATTCATTCTTGTGAGTGATATATAGTGTAAATTTTTTTTTACAAGTTGTAAAGGTCAATTCACTTTTCAATAAGATGGTAGTGGGCATAAATATCTCTATTTCTAACTCTTAGTGGCCCAAATAGCCCAAACAAATTAGCTTTAGAAGTTTCCACATGAAGAGACACGTTTAATTCATTCAAGAAAAAAAAAAACAAAAAGGCATTTAACTTACAGTTAATAGAGTGGTTGTACTCATTTCAAGAAAAAAAAAAAAAGAACAAAACAAAACAAAACAAAAAGGTATTTAACTAATAGTTAATAGAGTGGTAGTTGCAAGTACAACCTAATGGTAAAAATCTAATCTGACTCCACCTAAAGATGAAGAGTTTAAATTCTTCTTCCTCCCCTAAGTTCAAAAAGTTAATAAAGTCTTCCCTTTATCCTTCAAATTGGTCTACAAAGTTCTCCTTGTTGCAGCTATGGAGTGGATGTAAGTGAAATGATGATACAATAACAAACGGAACTTAGAATAATATTATTAACAAAATGACAAATAATAACAGTGCAATATGAACCTTGAAAACATGAAAAACATTAAGGGTCGTGTATGATACAGTGTTATTAAGACAGATTCGTCCGTTATCGTAAATGCTTGAGGCTTGAACAACGTCGTCTCTCACTATACAAAGGCAGAACAAGTAGCAAGCATGTATCAAATGAAAGTTACTTCAGCAAAATAGAATTTTCCTGAACTCTATAATACTGAACACGTAAAACCTCTAGAAGAATATCCGAGAGAAGAGAAAGTAGATGAATTTTTGGTGTCTTGAAAGCAGAATAGAGGATGCCTTATATAGCAATTAGTAGAGACCATACTCTTACTTTCTCTCCCATCGGAGTAACAGAATTTCCAATTTAGTTTTTCAACTTCACATGTGCACATCAGTTGTATAAATATACCATTTCGATCTTCTCATAGAGGAAAACAAGTTTTTGACCGATCATTAATACATGATGGGTCCTTCTCAAAATTAAGCCTAAAATGATACTTCAAAAATGCTTTTTCTAAGTTTTTTTTAATAATAGAAGGCAGTCTTCCTTGAAAGGACCAATAGCGCAACATAAACAATCATGCCGTTACTTTAACCACCCAAAGATAGTAGTTATATTTCTTTTTTAGACAAACATTGTGCCGATCAGAACTTACCATCTTCATCTTCATCATATAGACTGATTCTAGATATGTTTCACGATCGTTACAGTGCTCCCAAACTTCTTTGGATGTTATAAAATAATGAAAATAGCCAATAAAAAAATGAAGAAGAACAGCACACAGATTTACGTAAAAAACCCTTCCTCAAAAAATTCTCACAATTTAACTTTATTAAATATGTCGCATCATGAGTTTTTTGTATCAAACCAAACAGAATTCGAGTTACCATATTCTAACATCGGAGAAAGCTTAATGAGATCCTCAAGCTGACCTTCCTCTTACATAGAGTTACATACTTGTTTTCCGACAACTATTTAATTACTCTTCCTACTATTCTTTGATCTAGTTTGTTCCGTTTGATCGTTCTGTTGAGTTTTGCATATTATTTCTCTGTCATTTTGCAACAAAAGTGGTCCTGAGAGCCACTCTCTCAAACTTCTTCGAGCATAACACCCCGCATCCAAATTGAAGATCCTGCCTTTCATTATTTTTCTACAGAAAATAAGCAACGTCTCTGACCATGTCGGATAAGCCGGCAACCAACCGGAGAACATCCACTAACCCAAGTTGTAGTTGACGATTCTATGGAATCCCAACAATCTTCAACTGATAACTACAAAGCATCACAATATCAACAGTCATTGATCGACAATCATCACTCGAATTTAAAATATTAAGGCCCGTTTAGTCTTGTTTTGAGAGTTGTTTATGCTTTTCAAGATAAAAGTTTTAAAAATACTTTCAATATAAATTCTCAAAAAATTCTCATTTTTTAAAACAAAATTATTTTCACTTATTTTAAAAACAATACAGCTGTAAATATCATGACATATTAGTACAGTATATTACTGATTAAGCATAACGTAATATTACATTTTTTATAAGAATTTTTTTCATTAATTTTTTTCATGTGCCGTAAATCAATACATATTACATGGCGTGACAAATCTTTGAAGTGGCAATTCTCAATAGCAGTCGTTTGCCCGTGGGCCTTGTAAAAAGTTTCAGTTCATGCCCACACCCGATAAGCGTCGACTAGAATGTCCTGAACCGTCCCATTCTTTCATAATTGTAAAAGAAAAGCTGAAAGAGGTATACAGTTAGGCAGACTATAAAGTTTTCATGTATTAATAAAAAATAAATATTTATTATAGTGTAAAATTTTTACATACTATAATCTTTAAGTTTCAATTAATTTTTTAAACAAACCCATAACACAACTAAAAAAATAAGTTCACAAAATATCTATTGCCTTTTTGTCCAATCCAAGAACTTGTTAATTTTACCAAATGGGAACTTTGTGTTCCCAAAATGGTAATATTATAACTGTTTAAGATACTTTTTTTTTCCAAAACTTTATTTGACACCTTTGTCCCTTGAATTTACCACATATTTCTATTTTTTTCTTGAAATTTAATCTTAGCAATTTGTATATTGAACCTACAAATGTATAGTAGACCACTCCTAATTGATAACAATATTAAATTTTCACATAAACCGACATGTAATTTTCATGTAAGTAGTTAACAAAAAAATATAAAAAATCATTTTGTATAAAGTTTACCAAAATTTAGATATTTAAACAAAATTAAGTCAAAATTTTCTATTTTGTTAAAACTTAATTAATGATCAATTTAGGTTACTATACGTACAAAATGACCATTTATGTCATTAACTAATAATTTATATGCAAGTCATACGCCAATATATGTCAAAAAAATAACACTGCTATATCAACCAGTGATTTGCTATAGATTTAAAGTTTAAAAAATCAAGATGCAAACTATCAAAATTAAAAATATAGAGGACGAATTAAAACGTACAATAAGTTCACAGAGTAATAGTGAAAAAATCAACATGGTATTTGGTGTATAGGTTTATAATGATTTAAACCATAGAGATACTTTAAACTGCCGTTTGGTAGAAAATAACTGAGGCCAGTTTAAACTATCAACCAAAACCATTAAAATATAAACTTTGGGCTCCTTTAAATTTACACAGTTTAAATCATTTTGTATAATACAAGTAATTCTTATTCTCATTTTATTTTTATAAACTCTAATTTTTTAAATATCAGTCTTTATTTTAAATTTAATGTGATGTTTTATTCTTATTTAAACTTTTACATTCTAAAAATACTATTCAAACTACATAAATTAAAACTCACAATTATTTTAAACTATGTCATTTTAAACCCAGACACCACACCAACCGCGAATAGTTAGCATGGAAGTCGGTGGGATAGAACGTTTGGAATGGATATTTTGGCAATGTAGTAAATATTGTTCGCAGATATTTACCATACTGAGTTCTGTCAGGCCAAGGTTGGTAACTAAACGTCAGTTCTGACCCGTGAACCGAGCGTCACGTCCCAAAGCAATACAAATAATGCCAATAACTAGACTTCTGTACTTTATCCTATAGTTGACAACAGCTATCCCATATGATTAAACAAATCACAGTTAAATGCGATTCATGATGGACGCCAAATGCACACATGGATGTGTTGGGTCATCACCAATCTCATTAATTTGCATTTGATGTGAATTACGACCATACTCTGCATCCGTACTATGGCACATGCAGCAATTAATGACTAAAAAAATTATTGGTTGATTAAAAAGTATTCAAATTTGGAAGTGATGTGCAAGCCCACTTGATATATACTTTCTCTCTCACATCTACTGATATTATATGTATGTTTATGTTTATATACTCAGGCGTATGTTTATGTGCCAAAAGAATATTGGTTGACTTGGAGAGTGGGGCTGGTCCCATTGGTGAATATCTATATTAATTAACCTCCTGAAATAATTTCTCGCATTTTCAGCTGAATTCAGAAAATGACACTGTGCAGTGTAAAGAGGCCCATAAACGACAAGAGCAATGATGGTATGATCAGTGAGGACCACAAGACATGTAGACAAATAATTTAGACCTGTTTCATTCCATGCACAAATTTAGTAATCCGTTGAAAGCAAGCCAGAAAAATTAATCAAAGATTATACGGTAAAATATATATAATTTTAAAGGGCGAGGAATGTAATTTTCATAAAACTTCATATAACATTAAAAGAAAAAAAGTTAAGAAAACGTGTCTATGTGTGACTCCGTCTCTAATTAAAAGTGAACCATTATATTGTTGATGACAGTGAAAAAGGGTCTCCTGAACCTACCAATGGTGTACTACATGTGCGTGAGTCCAGCTGCAGTTAACAATTAATGTTGCCATACAAAGGCCATGCCTAGTATATATGAACAACATCGGCTACAATTCAAGAATATGGACCCTCATGTCTCACGACAAGCGAAATTCCATAACAAGTGCTTAGAATAAATAAATAAATATAATAAATTTGAAAAACAATTGATTTTTCTGATATTTTTGATACCTCTTTTTGCTAATCGATCCCTTTCCATAAGTGTTTGTCGTAGTCAGCCACTAGAGATATTTTTCATGCAAAGAAAAGTCCACGTACGGCCGGTGGTGGGAGATATTTTGGGAGATATTTCCCATCACTCTCTTGAGATAATATCTCTATCTTTTTCTCATGAAACTCTCTTCACAAAACGACCCTGCAAAAACCAACCAAAGTAGATCGAATTCATATATATGTCTGTGTGTGCGTGTGTGTATATATATATAAATTTGAATTCCAAAATTTTTAAATATATTAGATAAACAACTAGAGAGGAAAAATTATAAGAGATCTGAGAAGTGGACAAGGGCGGAAATAACCTTGAGCCTTGGTCTTTTATCTGCATTGAGTTTGCGAACTTGATACCTTATCTTCTTCGAGAATAGTCTAGTTTGGCGCTTCTCCTTGTACCTCATAACACTAGCTTCCCTTCTTGTTTTCTCCTCTTCCATTACTGGCACCTCTCCCATCTAATTATTGAATGTATAAAAAAAATTATTTCAATAATTAATCCAACATGTAAATTAAAGAAAATAATAAACCAGCAATTAACTTTCTGAGTATATATATGTGTGAAATTTATATTACAGTACATGTTATTTTAAACTCTTTTTTTCGTGAAATTTTTTTTTAAAAAAACTAAGAACTAATTCATATGCATGCATACATGTACTATTTTTTTTTTTTTTTTTTTTTACAATTGAAAAGCTCGTGTTTAGAATAAAATAATTATAAAAGGAAAAAATGGTCGTAGGTATAGCCTAATAATAATTACATGCCGGACCTATTACGAAGTGTTGAGTTAAAAAATTAAAGAAAAAGGAGAATAAGTTAAGAAAATACTAACATAACAGCCATTTGTTGCCACTGAGAGAGAACAATCGTCGGCCCAAAGAGACCCACGATCAGACCAAGCATCCAAAACCTCTTGAAAATTCAAATTCAGATTGAGTGAAACCCTCTTACAATCATCATCCCAAAACCCAATTACGTGCTCTCTCTTTACATTGACAATTCCCTTCTTGTTGTAGCCTTCTTCTTCAAAGAAACACTTTGTCATTTCCTTATCAAATAGCTTCAACTCTCTCTCAACCTCTTCTTCTTCATTGTCGTCGTCATCCCAATTGCGAAATTCATAATCGCAATCCGTGAAATCCCAATTGAGTTGACCTACATTCATCTTGCTCAGCTTTTCTTCGTGTTCATTGATATTGCCCAAAATGCGCTCCAAATCGCCCATAATATCAACCTCTTCATCACCATAATTACCATTAATAACCGTGTTGGTACTATCTGGGACTTCTTGTTCTTCCTTCTTTGGGCTTTTTAAGAATGAATTCAGACCCATCTTATCACCGTCTCTGTCTCTCTTTTCCTTTGCTTTGCGTAGTATTGAAAATGTACTATGTAACATGAGCATGGAAGTACTATATGTGAAGATATGAAAAGAGATATAATGGAAATTATCTTCTTCTTTTTTTGGGTTTTTGGGTTTAATTCTATTTTTTAATATTTACCTGGTCTATTTCAGGAACCTTATCCTATACCTATTGGATGGTTTATGGGCTACCTTGTCGTCATTGGTTGAAAAAATCCAGCTTGGGCAAACAGGTTGTGGGGTCCAAAACAAACCTTGTTTTTCTTATCCTTTCCATAATTAATTGTCTTTTTGCAAGTTATCTAAATATGTCTTTCGACTAATTACGTATAGATTTGAGATTTCTTGAATTTTCTCATCATGAACCAACGTGATAAACATTAGTGCTCGAGAAGTCAAGAACAAAGCTTAATGGGTTTCTTGACTTTCTCTTTTTTGATAGGTGTTAGAAATCAAAGCAATAAACAACAAAAAATAGAGAAAAAATTACACACAAGATTTACGTAAAAAAAACCCTAATAAAAGGTGAAAAAACCAATGACAGAGGAGAAGCAATCCACTAATCACAAAAAAAAAATTACAACAGTGTTTAGAGCGCTCAAATACAAAAATTCACTCACTTAATCACTCACAAACTCACAAGATTGAGTTCTCTGTATCACTCTCAACACTATGATCTCTATGAAATTTTGTGACCCTTTTTGACTCTCTAATGTGTCTCTCATTAAACTATGGAGAATATGATGTATTTATATGTATAGGGACTCAAACCCTAGCCCAAAACAACCCAAAAATGCGTAAAAACATAAAATACATGATCAGGCCGCATCGGAGCGCCGCGGCGCTGGTTTTCCCGAATTAGAGCGCCGCGGCCCTGCTTTCAAGTGCCGCGTCGCTGCCTTACTGTCAAAGGATTTGAGGGGTTTTTGGTCACAAAATAACAATCTCCACCTTGACACAAAATCCACCATAAAAAACTCCAACATGTGATTAACCGAATTCTCCACCTCTTCCATAAAGCCCCAACGGGCAACTAACCGGCACGAGCATGAACTCCAACCAAGTTCAAGCAATGCTCCAACTTAGCTGTAGGTAATGACTTAGTTATCATATCGATAGGATTATCATGTGTACTGATTTTGCTCACAACAATATCACCACGAGCAACAATATCACGAACAAAGTGATGAAGAATGTCAATGTGCTTCGTCCTCTCATGAAACATTTGATCTTTAGTGAGAAAAATAGCACTTTCACTATCACACACCACCATAGAAGTCTGCAAGTCTTCACAGAGTTCTCCAAATAGGCCTTTCAACCAAATAGCTTCTTTAAAAGCCTTTGTAATAGCCATATATTCTGCCTCAGTAGTAGACAAAGTAACAGTAGCCTGTAAGGTGGCCTTCCAACTGATAGCACAACCACTAACTGTAAACACATACCAGTAAGTGACCTCCTCTTATCCAAGTCTCCAGCATAATCAGAATCAACATATCCCACAACACCATCTCTAGTCCTCCCAAAGTGCAAACAAACGTCAGTAGTACCACGCAAGTATCTGAGAATCCATTGCACCGCTTTCCAGTGCTCTTTACCTGGATTAGCCATGTACCTACTAACAGCACTAACTGCATATGATAAATCTGGGCAAGAACATATCATAGCATACATGAGGGAACCAACTGCACTAGAGTATGGAACACATGACATGTACTCAATCTCATCATCTGACTGTGGAGCTAACATAGTTGAAAGTCTGAAATGTGTTACTAACGAAGTGCTCACTGGTTTTACTTTCTGCATGTTGAACCTATATTAAACTTTTTCGATATAGCCTTTCTGACTCAGATAAAGCTTACCTGCCTTTCTATTTCTCAAATTCTCCATGCCGAGAATCTTCTTGGCAGCTCCCAAGTCCTTCATCTCAAACTCTCTACTGAGTTGAGCCTTTAACTTCTTAATCTCTCCTTTATCCTTAGCAGCAATCAACATATCATCAACATATAAGAGCAAATAAACAAAGGACCCATCATCACCCTTCTTGAAGTAGACACAACTGTCATAGCTACTCCTCTTAAACTCATGAGCGATCATGAATGAGTCAAATCTCTTATACCACTGCCTAGGAGACTGTTTCAAACCGTAAAGAGACTTTTTCAACGAGCAAACGTAGTCTTCTTTACCTATAACAATGAAACCTTCAGGTTGCTGCATGTAAATGTCTTCCTCGAGCTCTCCATGCAAAAATGCAGTCTTCACACCTAACTGCTCAAGCTCAAGATCATGAGTGGCTACAATACCAAGCAAGGCTCAAATTGAGCTATGCTTAACCACAGGAGAAAATACATCTATAAAGTCAACACCTGGAACCTGACTGTATCCTTTTGCAACCAGTCTAGTCTTGTACCTAGCATCTTCAACTCCTGGTGTGCCTTCTTTTCTTTTAAATACCCATTTGCAGCGAACAGCTTTCTTCCCTTTGGGTAACTTCACCAAATCCCATGTGCCATTCTTATGTAGGGATTTCATCTCCTCCTACATAGCAATCATCCACTTGTCAGAGTCAACTGAATTAACTTCCTTTGAATAGGTAGAAGGTTCTTCACCAGACTCAATACCTTCTGCCACTGATAAAGCATAAGCCACCAAGTCAGCCTTAGCATATCTCTGTGGAGGCCTAACATCTCTCATCGGCCTATTCTTAGCAATAAAGTACTGTGGTGACTGTGGTGACGGCGGTGATGGCGATGGGGAAGCACTATCGCCTTGACTCTCTGAACTTGACTAAAAAATAGAATCGGATGATGTACTTGTCTCTATTTGAAACTCCACCTGTTTGCTAGATCTGTCCTGATCAATATCACTAGACCCTGTAGTAGATACCCCACGTAACATGTAAGTCTCATCAAACACAACATCTTTACTAATAATAACTTTCTTGGTTTCCGAGCACCGTAACTTATAGCCTTTAACACCAGGCTTGTAACCAAGAAATATACACTTCATGGATCTAGGCTCCAATTTTCCATTGTCAACATGAGCATAGATAGGACGTACAGCCAAAAATTCTTAAATTTGAGTAATCTGTAGGTTCTCTTAACCACATCTCTTGCGGTGTCTTCTTGTTAATAGCGATGGAAGAAGAGCGATTGAACAAATAGCAAGCTGTAGAAGCAGCTTCAGCCCAAAATGACTTAGGTAGCCCAGCATTGGAGAGTATGCAGCGCACTTTCTCCATCAACGTCTTGTTCATCCTCTCGGCCACACCATTTTGCTGCGGGGTACGTCGGACTGTTAAGTCCCTCAGAATTCCCTCTGATTTACAGAAGGTATTAAATTCATTCAAACAAAACTCCAAGCCATTATCAGTGCAGAGACGTTTAACTGGCTTACTGGTCTGCTTTTCTATCATGGTCTTCCAATCTTTGAATGTAGCAAAGACATCATTCTTCTTTTTCAAAACGAATGTCCATAACTTTCTGGAATTGTCGTCAATAATAGTAAGCATATAACTAGCACCACCATAAGAAGGAACAGTAGACGGTCCCCAAAGGTTAGAATGAACATACTCCAAAATATCTTTTGTGTTGTGAATGCCTTTGCCAAATCGAACTCTCTTTGGCTTTCCAAAAACACAGTGCTCACAGAACTCCATCTTCCTCACATCACCTAGTGTCCTCACTATGCCATCATGCATTTTAATTCTGACAGTACCAATACCAGTAACTTTGCATAGGGCGTTGTTTTCCATCAAAACAGAGCCCTTAGGAACCATTTCATATGTTGAAAACCAGTCCCGGTTGGGACACATATGAAACGTACATGCAGATTCAAGAACCCAATCCTCATAGGGTTTAGAATCACCATCAGAAATTACCAAAAGCTCACCACCAGAGCCTTCTTCAACTACGCTAGCCTCACCAGCGTTTGGTTTCTTCCCCTTCTGATTTTCAGCCCTCTTGTTTTTATTCTGCAGCTTATAACACTCAGTTTTAATGTGCCATTTCTTCTTGCAATAGTTACAGAACTTCTCCATATTTCTGGATTTAGACCTACCTCTAATCTCAGTTCCAGAACTTCTCTCTTGGGTTCTACCTCTAACAAGTAGACTCTCTCCTTGTGTTTCAGATCTAGTAACTAACTGCTTCATCTTTTCTTTAGAAAATAAAGCCTCATAAACCTCATCTAGGGTAAGAGTGTCCCGACTATATAAGATAGTATCCCTAAATGTGGCATATGATGAAGGCAGTGAACATAATAAAATTAACCCAAGGTCTTTTTCATCATACTTAACTTTTATAGCCTCCAAATCAGACACAATCTCCTTAAACACAGTTAAGTGATCCTCAAGAGACGTACCTTCAGACATTCGGTGAGAGTATAGATGCTGCTTTAAATGAAGTTTGCTAGTAAGACTCTTGGTCATGCATACTTGCTCCAGCTTGAGCCACAAAGCAGCAGTAGTCTTCTCTTTCAGTACATCCTGTAAAATCTGATTTGACAGATGAAGGTGTATTTGGGACAGAGCCTTTCGGTCCTTACGCTCCTTTTCCTCCTGCAACCATGATGAAGGCATCTTATCGAAACCCAATAGCGCATCATCAAGGTCCATCTGTGCCAGAACAGCTGCATCTTCACTTGCCATAGAGAAAACCTCGTTATGCAATCCATAAGCGGAATATCGAATTTCATATTTGCCATTGCAAATCAAAGCCAAAGCTCTGATACCACTAGTTAGAAATCAAAGCAATAAGCAACAAGAAATAGAGAGAAAATTACACACAAGATTTACGTGAAAAAACCCTAATGAATGGTGAAAAAATCACGGGCAAAGGAGAAGCAATCCACTAATCACAAAAAGGAAATTACAACGATGTTTAGAGCGCTCAAATACAAAAATTCACTCACTCAATCACTCACAAACTCACAAGACTGAGTTCTCTGTATCACTCTCAACACTATGATCTCTATGAAATTTTATGACTCTTTTTGACTTTCTAATGTGTCTCTCATTAAACTATGGAGAATATGATGTATTTTTATGTATGGGGACTCAAACCCTAGCCCAAAATAACCCAAAAACGCGTAAAAACACAAAATACACGATCAGGCCGCATCGGAGAGCCACGACGATGGTTTTTCCGAATTAGAGCGCCGCAGCGCTGCCTTACTGCCAAAAGATTTGAGGGGTTTTGGGTCACAAAAAAACAATAGGTAATATATCAAAATGTTAGCACCATAAATACTGTTTTTTTAGATACCTCTTTCGTTCCTTTCTGTTGATGCATGCTATCATAATTTCTCTTTGATCTCATTTTAAACATCTTCTCTTGCCCCTTTTTTCAATGACTAGCTTAACTAAACTAAAAAAGAGGTGAAGAAAATTAACAAAGAGAAACAATCATAAAAATATTATGTATTCAAAATTGATATCACAACCATTTATTTTTATGAAGATTTACGGTAGTTTAAATTTGTGCCGATGTTCTAATATGCGCACCTTATATATTTAAGTATCTAGCAGAAGAACATCTAACTAGGAGTAAATTTTCATATAAAAAGACAAAGAAAAACATATTACCCGATGTATATATATGTGTGTAAACAACATGTGATACATGATACATCACATTGATTTGGATACGCGGGGTAAACAGCTTGAGAAAGCTACTAATTAACAGTTAATTAATTATATACCTACAACAACAATATATATGTATATATCATACTTAACTTTAGACTCAAACTCTTTATTTTATATATATATATATATATATATATATATATATATATTGTTTTGACGGGATATATGTCGGTAAGAGATAGGAATTTGTTGCATTAATCTTTTTTCAGGATTGTCGCTGTTTATGAAGTTTTTTTCAACACATAATTAATCAATTTTTGTAGAAGCGCACACGTAATTAAAAGAGAGATGAAAACTTCCAAATTTGACTAGGTACTTATAATCAAGAAACAATATTCTTCCAGGAAAAAAGATGTACGTGTCTCCTGTAGACTGTGCATGCCTTCCCCACATATTGCCCCAAAGAACAGGAAAAAAAAGGACAGTTTTTGCCTTCATTCATTTAATTACAGCCCATTTATTTATTGAATTATTAATTAATCAATAGATGTCGTTTTTGGTAAGCATCCCTCATCTCACCTCACGTGAAATTAGGTAAAAGTTCCACCGCCGTATTTTGTTGGTGTCGTCAGTTTTCGAAGGCTAAGCAATACACACTAATACCCGACTATAACTAACAGCTATAATTTTTAAATGCAATACACACTAATCTATGTTTTTCCTTGTTTTATAGCCCATTTGTTTTATAAGTTTAAATCATAGTTTGAACTATTTTCTATAGTATTTTTTTTATAAAAATTTAAATTATATTTATACATTCCATTTAAACCTATGAATCAAACAAGTACTTAATTTGGCTCGAAGGCTGAACCTAGCTTCTCTAAATATTAGGTTGTCTACACACCAAGCTCTTATCAGATTCATGAGTTTTAATTAATTAATCGAGGTCGGTATAAGGAGATATGCTGAAGAAGACACTGTAGAGGACTGTGCTGTCACAAATTAATTAACTAATTGATTGACCTATATATATATATTGTCTTTCAAAATCTAAACCCTATGGCCTTGATTAGAGCGTGTTTTTGCGCGTATTGCAGATGTCTGTCCGTTACAGCATTAATGTGCAAAGGTTTTTGTAAATGTCTAATAGGTAAGCCAGTTGATTTGAGCTCCTTCATATATTAATTATTCTCAAGAAAAGTAATGAAAATTAGTTAACTAAAATCAATATTTATACTCAAAGAAGGTCGGAGATGGGACTGAGATAATACATACATACATACATACATACATATATATATATATATATATCAAGACTGATCTAGAAACTAAAGTGTTGACTATGAAAGAAATTAAAATTATGAGTTCCTATAGTCAAAAGAGACAAGCTAAATTAGGGAACTAATTAAAATTCTTGCCAAACAATATATATAACGTTTATAACAAGGAAGGGAATTAACTTTTAAGCGGTAGTTTTCTTGCCCCGCCACCTCCCACATGCAGGGGTTGACCCGTAATTCTGGATACACCTTTATATTTATATATATAAATATATATATATATATATATTTTTTTCGTTTTTAACAAATCACAGATTTAAGTTCTAAATTTTACCTGTATTTATTGATAGTAATTAGTAGCTTTCCAATGTGACCCTAATATCAAAATAATAACGATAACAATAACAACAAGAGTGGTCATAGGTTTAGTTGTCTTATAGTAAATAATATACTCCTAACTTTATCACAAGATATAGAGTTTAAATTTTTCGTCCTAACTTCAGAAAAGAGAGAAGAAAAATAATGAAACAGGTAAAAAAAAAAAAAGAGATGAGAACGACATTCTCATAGTACTTGATCATTAGAGAAAAGATAAACAATCAAGTCCAAAGAGATTCTTTTTGGAGAGGGTCTAGCATTACATGATCGGCAGAAGAAGAAGCTGCAAAAGTGAGGTACTGAGGAATGTTGTTGCTACCGATCAAGTTAGTACTAGTGTTGGAATTAAAAAGAAAGGGTTTCTGATCATGATCTTGATCGACTATATGGGACGTTGGCATGGTGGGCTCTTGCTGCATCTGGACGCACAGTATCTCTGCCTGAGCCACTGCAAGCTGCATTTGTAGCTGAGAAACTTGGTTCTGCAGGTAAGATATTGCACCAACACATCCATAAACTGGGTCCCTCACTCTTGCATTTGCTTCATAAACCAAACTACTAACAGCATCCCCTCTTTGATGAACCGGAAGCTCCTGTGGGATCATAAATAAAAAAGAACACCAAAAATTAGGAAAAGAAAGAATAATAAATTAACTAAGGGTATATAATAAAAGCCAGTGATCATAAAGTTAAAAAAAGTGTTCTATGAGTAGATTATTATATATAGGAGCACTAAAGAAGATAAACAAAGTCGAACAACATGGCAATTCATATATGTGATTGCTCGTATAGCCTGACGGGAGTTTAAATCCTCCCGCTACAAATTAAAAAAAAATGCATGATATATAGAAGAAAGAGAGATGATTGAGACCTGCAACATTTTGCTGACATTGCTAGCACCAAAGACCTTGTGGACAATGGCGAACTTGTGAGGGTCATCGGAGGGAAAGTAAGGGGCAAAGATGCAGTCCTTGGCGCATCGGCGCCTCAACAACTTGCAGGAAGCACATGGAGATGAACCCCCCATATTTTACCTAATTAACAAAAGAAGACCAAGGCGAAGAAATATTTCTCTTTCGAAGTACGTAAATTATAGAAGAGGAAGGGAATGTGTGAACTGCCTATAGTTATAGCTAGCAACCACAAAAATATTAGAAGCTTGGGTTTGAAGAGAATGAGCTAAATATGTGCATATTTATATTAGTTGGCTAGTGTTGGGGGTGGAATGCTTCCACATGCTTCACTAATGGAATGGTTGCACATGCTTTTACTATTAAAATAATGATATATTCACATTAACTAATAGCTTATATCAATAGACTTTGTTTTCTGAACCAATACAATAATGGACTATTGAGACCAAATATTCCCCAAGTGTTTAAGCAACATTCATATCTGTAAACGGGTAACACGAGTGTATAATGACGAATCTAGACATGATTATACGAATAATTAAGGGTTGTAATTAGGGGTAATTTTATCACTTGATTAAAATCAGTGAATTAATATTAAATGTTTCATGAGAAAAAAAACATTGTGAGGTTGACTGACCACCGCTGTTGCGCGTTCAAGGTTGGCAACCATGCAGTTGTGTAGTTTCCACGTTCTGGTTTGACCTTTTTATTAATGTGTAAATACATACATATATACGCCCATTATTTATGTACATGTATATTAATAATATACATGGAGAGACTCAGAGCGCATCTACATATATATATAAGTAAAAGAGGGGGCTAGCTCCTATGTGCTGTGCGCTGTTACAAATAAGAGAGGAAAATGTATAGTGTGGTAATGAATTAATTATATATTTGAAAAAGAATGTTAAATATATGGAGGAAAGAGAAAGCAATTAAGTGGGGTTTAGTAACAAAAAGGAACTGAGGTGAAAACCCTAACCGGGTCCAAGACTCCGAGAGAGATGGGCTCAAGTTCAACGTGAATGTCTGTTGGCGACATTCACATTGAAACATACATCTCTCTCTCTCATAGAAAACAACCCTTCAATGGACGCGCAAACACCAATATCTACAATACCGTTGCTTCGGTCAAGGCTAGCTTATGCATCAATTTCTACGTGTCTACGAACTCAGTTTAGAAGCTACAAAGTTTGGATTTTGGTCAAAGGAAAAAAAAATCTCAAATATGTGCTGATTTCGATGCCTCAGGGTGACAGCTATGACTGATTTGCCTGAACTAATATGCACTACAAACAAATTAACGTTTTTGTGACTTTTAGGTATCTAGCAATTAAGGTCACTCAGCAGCTCAATATTAAACACTTAATACTGTAAGAGTTCATTTGAAGCTGTCAAGATTTTGGTACAATTAAGAAAAAGAAAATTAATAATAGTCGGTTTGAGAATGGTGATGAAATTTTAATTTAAATTTTATAAGAAAAAAATACTAATTTTTTTTTAACTAAAAAAATGTATTTTCAATCATGTTCCTGTACGAGCTATAAATCTTAAGAATCGTCCTTAATTTCTATATAGATAAGCACTCGAGTATCCATTGTCATTTTTTCAAAGACCAAAAAAGTTTTGATTATATTGCATAAAAAGTTTTAGACAGTATTATACTTCAAGAGATTGAGTAGGTCTCTTGTTGGCATTTCGGATGAAACCGTTAGTAAAAAGTTCTCAAAAGCTTTGATTTCAAGCAACAAACATTGTAAAGCTCTCAAAGATACAGTAAAAAGCAAAAAGTTACTATAACGTAAAGCCCTTACATGCTACAATTTTTAAACAAATATTTTTGGTTCTAACCGTTCTTCCAAACGCCTTTTAAAAATATTCTCTCCAAAGTTAGTCAAAATGTAACAAATAAATTTATCGAACACATTTGTTGAATTAGAATGATTATGGAAAAACACTTGATCTTGCCATTACTAGATAAGCTATTTCTTGGCCAACCTCTCTTCCACTTGAAATTCATGAAAGCTCAGTTGACCTTTCCTTTTGATCTTCTCAGAACTCGGCCAACTGCTAATCTCAAACTAAAAACAAAAAACTGAAGAAACTAACTTCCGTTATCCGCAAGTACTCTTTCTATTTATATTAATTATTACGGGCTCTTTTCCAATTGATTAAAATAAAATCTATTCAAGCATTGATTTTTCTTTGCTCTTTCTTGCCTCGTCCACGCTTTTTTATGGAAATGTATAAAAACTACAGGACATTTGAAAGTGTGTAACAAATTCATATCTTATGACGGTCAATGCTTCATTTTTGCCACTTGATGACAAAAACTCCCTCAAACAAAAAAAAAAAGGAAAAAAAAAAGAAATTTAGTCTCTTGTTTGAAAAAAAGACCAAAAAGAACTTTTCTTATAAAAAAAAAACAATCGATGTGTTTTACTTGAGATTTTTGTTTCGTTTTTAAACTTTTGAACTGCTTCAATTTTTTTCCGTTTTGTCAAATGTATGAATATTATTTTTTTTATTAAATGAATGTCAAGAAAATATTACTGATATCAAGGATAACTAGTATATCCTAATAAAATTTGCACTCATTAAGTGACTTATCCCTAATGAACCAAAGTATGAATTTGATACATAAGTAAAAATATCTTGGTACATATCTGAACAGGTCGAAAATGAACTGTGTGCTTTTTAAATAAACTCAAAATACATGTTAAATACGTGTGTGTGTGTGTGTGTGCATTTCCCCCCTTTTTATTTTCCTTAGCTTCAATGAGGAAACAACTAACTAGTTTGAAAAAGAAGTACTTTCCCAATGTACCCATCAATCCGCTAGTCAAAGCGTCATCAGAATTTGGCATTTGGAAAATAAAACAATATATAGCTGTGTAACATAGGGCCACAAGCACAAGCTGAGAGCTTTTGAAGCGAGATTCAAAAAATAAAAAAAATTTCATAGGTTACGTCGGTAGCCTCTGCACAAAGAATAGATTGGAATCAAAAAGAAGTATTTAACAAAGAAATAGTACTTTATAAATTAATGTACACAGCAGTCTTGCGTGGAATTTATTTAATTCTAAACCCTTATTACATCTCTTACAATTATATTATTACAACACCCCAAGAAGAAATTAATGTGGACCAGTTACTGAGATCCGCCATGAGGCATAGGTTTAATGATTAGAAAAAAGAAAAACCCATTTCGAGAGTTGATTGGGACTAAAAACAATCCGACTCGTGGAACCCCGAGACCCTTTTGCATTTAATGCCCTCCACATGATTCCAAGCGTCTAATCTTTTGTTCCGAGGAAAACAACTTCGATACCCCTGTTGTCTCGTGGCCTTGTGTATAAATCTTGCTTTTTTATGTGGCCTTTGTCTTGTATAAACCACGTCTTTTTTTTTTTGGAATATAAAAATTTTATTTTAGCTTGATTAAAAAACTATACTTTTAATTTTTGATCACGTCAAATATATACCTTTATATTAGATTTAATATACAAATTAATACCTTATCTTAGTTAATAGCTGATTTTGATATTAAAAATGGTCAAATTATACTTAAGTAAAAGAGAAAAAAGTTAAAACTTCAAAAAATAAATGATAAACAAAAACACACAAAATACCTATTTTTAGGTTATTTTATACATTTTTAAGTCAAAAGCCTAAATATAAAGTTTTTTAAGTTTATTAAAGTTCTCTTATTTTACAATTCGAGTGTATTTTGAGCAATTTTTAAGTCAAAATTGAAGATTATCAAGAAAAAGATATAAATTTGTATTTTAAATCTAATCTAAAAGTATATATTGGATGAATCAAAATCAAAGACATAATATTTAAATAAACATAAAATAATAGATATAAAAAGGTAAATAACTTTTTCTATGGGCATGTGCTTTTTTATTATTATTTTTCATTTTTTTAAGACCCTCCCATATACTAATTAATTACGAAAGAAAGGGGGATGGCGTTGTTGAATTTGTTACAAGTGCATTACCTCACAAAAAGGCGTACTAATTTAGTTTTGGTTTTCAGTTTAAAGTTTCAAAACCCTAAGCTCTAGGACGAAGAAAAACTTTCTACGCTCTAGAATGTGATCAGAGCCTCTCTTCTAAAATTTGTATTTTAGCCGTAATTTTTTTAATCAGATTAATAAAGTAGAGGAAAAACAGACATCTTTCACCATGATAGAGGAAAAAAAAAAAAAACATGCGAGAGCTCCGATGCAAACATTAAATGCGCTTGGTGATATGGAAGATTCGATTCTTGAGATGTGCGTGGTTTTTTCAAATCAAAGACAACAGCAAAACGTTTCCAGGGAGTTCAAAGCGGCCATGCTGACTTTCAAATTCAATTGCTTCAACAGAGAGGTGTTGGATTTCCAATGCCAAAGTCCTCATAATCAACCCAATACAAAGAAAGAAAAATTTGGGATAAAATTAATCTAGCTAGCGCGCACCACACAAGGGACCATGCTAAAATTTTTTTGCTACAATGCTACATTTTCACTTCAAAGATTCTTAGCTATCCCGAAAGATCATGATCCCAACATCTCCATATAAACTATCTAAATAATTGAGTTTTTTTTTTTTTTGGTGGGAATAGATAAGCTTTATAAGATAAAAAACAATTATTTACAAGGACATTCATTAGTACTAATTTAATGGATATGTATATATAGGATTTACGTAAGCAGGAGCCTTTTCTCGTTTACTTTAATATGCTTTTAAACCTAAAAGGGGGAGAAAAAGCGTCAACATAGCCCTGTAGAAGTATGATATGTGTTTCTAACCTGTCAATAAGTCCTTAACCCCTTTACTCTTTTCTTTTGTTTTGTGCCTCCAATTTTCTCCATTAAAATTTTGATCCACTTAATTTGATTTTAAAGCGAGAAAAGAAGAGCATGAATCTAAGCATCTAAAAATATTTAAAAAGGACATAAATCTTTATCACTAGAGGAATGCTCCTCTTGTTCTCAAAAAAAAAAAAAAGATAAAAAAAAATTTGTAGAAAAAAATAGTTGTCTTGGATCGCCATATTGATAGAGGGAAAAATGAGGTAATTGATTTTTTCATTGAATAAAAATGGCAGATTTTTCTTTTGTGTTAGTAAATAGAAATCCTGAATTTATCAGATTTATTCGACAACCAAATTTGATAAATTTGGGATTTATTTGAATGTTCTTCATGACTAAATTTAAAAAATTCTGGATTTACCCATTACTAATCGGTAAATATGAGATATATTTTACCATAACTCACTCATGATCAAATTTGATAAATTTAGGATTTATCAGATTTACTCCCCCTGAAGCCTCAAATTATACGCATTTTTTCAACTAGTGTAATAAATAAGTTATGTACAATTATAAAAATTGCAAACTACGTTATAACCTCTCAGTTCCCCAGATAAAGTCTACTTCAAAGCCCAAAGAGAATCTATAGACTCTGTCAAATACTAACGTATACTGATCACTGGAAAGCTAGAAAAGTTTCAATTTTCTTCAAGTGGAGTGCTGAATTAATTTAATCTCTGTCATAATTCTTCTTGAGTTTCCTAATTAGGCTCTCGAATATGCCCTATATCATTGGTTTAGTTTTATGGACTCATTTATATTACAAAAAATGAAATGGTTAAAGAGGACATATTTTTCAAACCAAACTGTGAGATATAGGCAAACAAAACTACTTTCAAGAGTTTTCTCAGCACAAGTATATAAATCTCATGAGCCGTGACTTATTAGCAAATATACATTCACGTTCAAGGAAATGCCATATATTTGCGCCTGAGGCTTACACTTAAAATTCAAGCCATTAAGACTGCTAACATGGAACACAAAATTTAAACCTTGAAGTATGCTTTAATTCATGTAACGTAAACCATACCTAGACTTTGGAAAAGCCACCAAATATCAACTAATCAAGCAAGCAAGCAAGCAAACAGAGGTCAGAGAAAACTTTAATTTTCCTAGTGGAATCTTTCTTAATCATGCTAGTCCTAGACTCGCTGTGAAAGAAACAAGGATAGAGAGGTCATATGCGAGACAACGATTTTATCACTTCTAAAGATCATAGACCTACTCTAAAGATTATAGTTTCTAGACTATTATATGATAATGTATTAAAAACATAAAACGATAATCATAATCACCATTACTGCTAAGTATTCAAACGTCATAAAATAATTAGGGGATTTGGTGTACCGGAACCATCTAAGATCACCATGGATGGGCCCAGACTCCCAGTTTACGATCTGCAATAACACTTGTCAACTAAGACAATTAGGCTACCAGAAAAAATTGACAATTGAGCTTTCCCATTTTGATTACTTTTATACATGCACGCACACGTTTATACGTACAAAAAGCCAATAAATGTTTCCAGTGATTTTTACGCCAATCGTCTTAATCCTTTGATTTCAATGAGGAATATTCTGGCATTCCATCCAGTTTGTAAAGATCCAACCGGCTAGATGTATTAACATAAAATCAAATGGAGGGTGATAATTGGGTAAGCTTTTAGACTTTTAATATCAGATGGGGACTAACTACTAACCTAATGCAACGACTTTATTTCTGAGATGGACATGTCTGCACGATTTACAGGTGTCTGAAGTCCGTGGATGAAAGTTTGTATTTATTACAGTGCCATAGTCATCGAATTTTCTGTTGGATCCGATCCCTTACCAGCTTACCCTTCTATAATGGCGATCCCACCCAGCAAAATAATGGCATTGAAAGCTAACCTGAAACAAGTTCGGCTATCAAGCCAGGAAAACTTACTCAATATGAAAAATGAAGCAGGCTGTGTCCTCAAATCCCGGTGGTATTTGGTTCATCAGTCATCCCTAGCAAGCTTTGGCTTTCATGCAAACATCTTAGGTTTCGCTTCCGTATTCCATTCCTAAACAAAGTGCTTGCTACAAGCTGCGTCCTTTCACCGATAGAAGAACATGCTTTACTTCTTTCCCTTGGTTTACTCTTAGTGTACATTGCAGCCTGCGCCTGAACTGGTAAAGATAACAATTTCAGACACAGCCTATTTTCAAAAGATATATAGGAAAGAGGGGAACAGTTACAGGGTAATTTATGCTAAACTCAGACATGAACTTCTGCATGTGTCTAGAAAAGAATGGAGAGTTAGCATCATTAGCAATATGGAGCAATACAATACAAATTCCCGAGTTCTTTCATGACATAATTTTGCCAGAATCATCACTTGGACTAGATGTTTGGTTGATTTCCAATTAGACAGAGAAATTTCCAAAGGAAATTAGCAGGAAGATGCAGAAAGAAAGAAGGAATTTCTTGTATTGACTGAAGTAGAAAGAAATGTCATGGATCCATTTGATTTCGAGAGCCTGTCAATACTCCCCACAGCTTAAGCTCACTAATTTCTCACCAATTGCCGACTCCCAATGTCATTCCCCCTCTTGACTTGTATTCTCCTAAAATCCTCTAGCTAACTACTGTAACTAACAATCACAGAACACAACAATTTCCATATGCACAACGGACTCACAACTTGACTTACTCCACAACTAAACTCTTAACCGCCTACAGCGACTTCTAACAATCCAATCCCCCTTTTCTTCTTCTTCATGGCATAGGCAAGCCAGATGGGAGGCTTATTAACATGGTATTGATACTCATAGGCAACACTCTGAAATTTTCAGAAAGTGTGAATGACAGGTACATTACACAAGTCCTATGCCGTTAAGGACCCTTAAAAATGTGTAGATGTCTTCTGGAAATTGAAACATGAACAATAAACAGGAAACCAACAGGCAATGCTCAAAGATTGTCAAAAAGTGTAAACTTCTTAGCCGTTAAGGATCGCTAGAAAACTTAAGTGTCACATCAAATTTGCTCCATCATTGCACAATAATTAGCATGATCCCAACTCAAACTTGAAATTGCAACAAGAGTAATTATTTGTATTGAACCCAGTGACATCCTGTTAGGACTGCTATTGATCGTATAGAAATTTTGTGCAATTGCCTCATCAACAATTAGCAGAAGCCCTTCTCCTACAGAATTGGTAAATGCAACCACCACTCTGCCATGCCTACATAGCATACAACATGGCCATTGTGTAAACCAGATGCTAAATCCTCTCCCCCCTCATTCTTTGATGCAACCTATTTTTTAAGGGGCCCAAACAATTATTTTTTTAGAGTTATAACTTCCATCCAATCAAATTGACTTGAAGATGGGAATGACAATAGACAAATGAAGCGTCGTTGATCTGAAAAATTAAGCTTGTATGAAATTCATGGATGGCTAGTTTAGAACACAATAAATAATATTTGACGTGAATGAATTGTCATCACTAGGATCTCTTATCTCAAACTGAACCTATATAATCTTCAGGAACAAATACTTCGTCAAGTTACTTTAGAACAAAAATCAAATAATAACACATACCAGAATGTGAAGCAGCTAATGTTGTGGCACAATCCTTGAGTCTCTTTATCTTTTCAACGACTTCTAAATTTTCAAAGAGCTCAGCTGTTTTGCCAGCTGTTCCAGAATTCTTTTGGGAGCATAAGAGTGCACTTTCACATGCCTGAAAGAGGAAGAAACAAAACCTCAAGGATGAACGTTAAATTTATTGTACGCTGAAAAAAGTGTCAGGTGGTGTGCAAAACCCTTCGAAATTTAAACCGGCTTGGTATAATAGAAAGCATGTCATAATACGGCAAGCAACAAATCACAATATACAAACTTCAACCAAAACATTGACAAATATAAGACGAACAACAGAATAGTTAACTTTGAGATGCAAAGATGAACATCATTAGGAATCATTTTGGTAAGGAGGTCTGGGCACAGTCTTCCAATTATAATTTGGCACTACGATACAGGCCGCTGCAGAATACAATCATTAGGCGACAGCAAAAAGAAGGCAATGCATTTGTCAATTAGCGCTACTTTAACAAATTACTAACTGATATTACATGCAACACACAAGACATACCTTTCTAGCAATAGAATGAAATCCATAGTCTAGTGATTGCTCAGCAAAGTTTAACCATTCGGTATATGAAACTTCTAGCCATTGGTAACTGTAGGACTTGAATTCCCTTAGAAGCAAGGCCTCGTATCTCAAAGCCAAGCAACTCTGGAAACATGTGAATTAACACGATTCAGCACACAGAAAGCACCGTACTCTTTAAAATATATATATAAGCGATAAGGACAACCGAATCTATACTCTTTAGATAAAAAGCTTTACAAACAAGATCATCAACTTCACAAATCCAAACCCGAAAAAGGCTCAATATCGTTCAAAAAGCTAGATTAGAAGGCCACGTAAAATTCAAGCATTAATTGTTCGTTTCCTTTCTCCTTTTCTTGTCGGAATGTAAACAAGAGAAAAAAACGGCGATCATTCATAGGGATCGCGAAATTAGAGATTTTTCATTTCTGTTCGAGCAAGGAGAGTTCAAGAAGGTGTACCTCAACATCGCCTACAAGAGCGAAAGACCGGACAAGAAACTCGAGATCGAAAAGCTTCTTCTCAAGAGGTTTCTCCGCATTCTCGCGTATGATAGACATTGATTCAGACCTGAAGAACTCCCTCAAGTTCGATCGGAACTCCACTACGTCTTTGGAAGACATCACCGACTCGACGATTCGAAGTGTTGCGGCGTCGAACCTGGAAATTTTGAGAGATTTGACAGATAATCGAAAGGTGCGAGAGAGAGAGAGAGAAGAGAGAGGGGAATGGAGAGGAGACAGACCTTCTGTTGAGGATGCAAGAGCGAAGCAGGGAGATTCGCTGAGCGACTGAGTTCGCCATTTTTGGGCGAGAATTGGCGGGTAATGTTCTCCTGTTTCGGTTCCGTTTATATGCATTTAGAGGGGCCCACTTGAGTCCTTGAAGGCGAGGATTGTTAGTCCTCGACTCTTAGCCTAATGACAATTTAAGTCCTCAAAGTTTTTATTATGATAAATTAGCCTTTGTACTTTTTTTTTGGGGGGGAAAGTTTTTGGCCTTTGAATTTAACGTATATGATCATATTCAATTTAGATTCGACTATCTACACTACCAAACTTGAGTTTGTAGCAGATTCCAGACTGTCTTTCAACGCTTGATATTCAGCTAGAATTAAGAAGAAAACATCTTGGATTCGCTTAATTACATAATGTTGGAGCAGAAAATTACCATCGTCCAGAAACTTCTGTTTCACGTATTTCAAATATTTGAAGGGCATATTTGGAATAATTTATGCTTTTATTTTTAAGATATAGAAAAAAAGAAAGCATAAATTAAAGATTTTTAATCAGTGTTTGTAACGCCCCTATATGGGGGTTAACAGTTTTTAATGAGATAAAATAAAAATAAATAATAAAAGTAAAACCTTAAAAATAAAATTTGCCCGGGACTTAAATGAAAACTCTCAACTCAAAAATAAAAATATAGACGATAAATAAACCACAGTTTTAATGTAGCACCTTAAATTTAATAATATAAACTGTTGTCATCATCATTTTAACCATCAACACATTATAATACAGTCACAGAAAGTAACAATTGATGCTTACATTATCATGAAGAACATTCTCAACGATTGAAGCAGTCCCAATGTAATATAGTTACATCACTTCCTCAACTATATTTCTCGTAGCCACCTCACACTTAGTGAGTCCTGAAAAGATATAAACATAAGGGTATGAGCAACACTATGCTCAGTAGAGAAAGCCATTACTCACCTTTATCATTACCACATTAAAATCTGCATAGTTAGTAAGTCACATCATATTTCAGATTATGAGGTTTATTATGATCACATCTTATGGATACCGTAGTTAATCATTACCAAGTGTCATAATTACACATTTATACAAATATTACCAATCATCATTGTTCCTAGGTATCCATGTTAAATTGAGTATCACTCAACTCATCGAAACCCAAATGGGCGCACTTGATCACCCTATAAACATTCCAAGGGTGTTCCGGTGAGGGGACATCAAGCCCCGAGTCCTCACCAAATCGATTCCTGTACAGTGTGTTCTGGGACTTTCAACCCAAGGAAGCGTCATCGCCTTCCCCCTACTTTACCTTTTAGGGTATTCATGCCCAAGGACGTAACCGTCGCCCTCTTCATGTCTCACAATTTCTCTATATTGAATCATTATCAATAGAGTTAGTTTTCCTAACCATGCTTCTCAATTTATAACATGTGTCAATTCATTATGTTCCTCGCCGTACAATACAAGACGAGTCCATGTCATAGTTTCATATGTGATAATCATATAATATCAGTTCAACATAGATATATATATATTGCGGCAAAACAATCAATTTTAATTCTATAAAAACCTCACAAAAGATGAGTAATAGAATCCCTACCTTTCAAGCTTATCAACAATCTTTTAATCCTGGAATCAGTTAACGTTAGCTCCATACTCCCTTGATCCTAAGGCGTGCATAAGGACAATTAAAACTAAAGCACAACATACAACTACATTCATAAAATTCATTTTAATTTAATCTTAGAATTTCAAGAAATAACCACTGCCCATAGAGGTATTACAAAGTTTAACAATATAAATTTTCTGTCTAGGGCATATACACTTAGACTTCATACATATGCTCCAAAATAGCAACAAACATATACTTAGGTTTAAGAACGCAAATTTGAATAATCCTTTAGTATAAAAGAAAATTTATAAATGAAAGACTAAATTTGTTCATAAGATTCTAACCTCGGATTATGGTTAGTTGGAAGCTTGAAATGGCTTCAAAACAGGTTCCTTTAGTTCGGTATGACTGAAATTCTTGCTCAAATGGAGGTGATCGTGGCTGATTTTTATGGCTGCCTTGAAGAAGTTCTCTAAGTATTTTGCTTCAGCAAAGAAATAAGAAGAAGAGTGTGGGAACCGTGGAAGAGAAAGGAAGAAAAGATGAAGTCTTTGAAGAGAAGTGATAGAAACAATTATAGAGGAGACATGTTGAAGCATGTCACGGAGGAAATAAAGAAAATGAGGGTCAAGAGTAGTTGGAAAAGATATCCTTATGTCTCATCTAAAGACTTTAACACACATAATGCCAATATGACATTTTTGAGATTTATTAGAAGTTCTAAGGCTTTTTAGTAATCATACTAAATAAATATAGGAGAATTTTAGAAAACTTAAAAATAGATAAAAATAAATATTATAAAATAAATTTAAATGAAGCAATTTTTTTTTTATACATTAAAAATTAATTTAATTACCTCAATACCCGTTAGGAGAATAACGGGTGTCACAGCTCTACCCCCCTTAAAGAAATTTCGTCCTCGAAATTTCAATTCTAGCAATACTAGTAAAAATTTTGATTCCATTATGATTCCAATTCCGAGTCTAAACCGTTAATGTTGTTTATCTTCCAAAGTTAAGTTATCGTATCTCCACTTATTTACTTGCATAATAAATCTTACTCCTAAATCCCTCAATGAGAGTATTTCTGACAAGTTTCAACTTATAACACCGTATAATAGTCTAAGAATCTGATCAGGCATACATATTGACCATACCATGATTCCAGTCCTTCATTGTCCATGGACTGTGATTTACAATCACATTTAAGGAGATTGCCAGAGAAATTTTATATACTTCATCTTTAGGTTCCTTTTCCTTTTTGAGTAAGGAAAAGTCAAATATATTTGATTTCATACCTCAACTAATAAACTAAAACATAATCATAAAACATATATCACAAACGCTTTTATTCAAAACTATACATTAAACTTACTCATAGAGATATTAAACGGAATCTCAGAGTTGCAAACATACCCGACATATTTTTCATTAAACAGCTATCCTCATGACACAAACATTCAATCCAAATAATATACTCATATTTCATATGGAATATCCTCATAACTGACTCTGGTACTTCCACATAATATTAACAGAATATTACACATTACAAACATAATACGGATACGTTTCGAGAGTACAAGGCACTCCGTATACCAGCTATCCATATCATGCATGCTTAGAGGATACAAAAACATCGATAAACAAAAGATCGGACCTTAAGAAGGATGCGTTTCGAGAGCATCAAGTACTCCGTATCCAGCCATCCCGGCATTAGGCTCAATGAATCTAAAAGATTGAACAACGACGTACCACAAGAAACACAGAATACAAGGCAAACGGTTATTCGTAACACACGAAATACGGACACACATGCCTACATGCCAAAGATAAAACAAAAAGATTACAGATGGAGATTCAAATCAATTGGCCGCTCCCGGCTTTCCCTTTCCCATTCAAGCTTGGATGTTGCAGTGTCGGATTCTGGATGTATGATTTGCATTTTATCTATCAATTCCTCAGCTGTTGAAGCAGTGACAAAGATTTGTCTCTCCGATTCTGTAGTGATGTTTTCTTCCACAGCGTAATCTAGAAATTTCAAAAGACCGTCATAAAAACCCTTTACGTTCAGCAGTCCCAAAGGTTTGGAATAAAAGCCCAACAATTGCCCACAAGCAACTATAAATATTTCCTCAAGAGTACCTAGACCACCAGGTAATGCTATAAAAGCATCAGAATTATAGATTATGTCTTTAAAATTTTTAGGGATACTCCTGACTCCTTCTCCCTTACCTATGGCTTCCTTACAAAGGTTTCCTTCAACTGGAATATGAGGCCAAATTCTTACATCAGTAGCGTCGCTAGACCTAGCTGCTAGTGCCATATTTACCATCATTTTTATACTACCACCCCCATAGATTATGTTAATCTCCTTGCGTGCTAGGACTTGCCCTAAGTGATTTGCAGCTTCTAAATAAGCTTTATCTTTTCCAAGCTGGAACCACAAAAGACACAGACATTCTTTATTTTCTTCGTGGACTGGGAGGTAGACATATTTGGTTTATAGAAGTGGTTGCTTAATGTCTGCTCCACTTAGACTTCGGGTTCTACATGAGTTTTTAAAGATGAGAAATATACAAAAAGGGCTAAAGAGATAGACGAGTAGGTAATGAAAAGGTAATCCAAAGATTTAAACAAAATCTTGTGCGGATAAGAAAGTAAGATAAGGTGATTGATAGTTTACAGAAAATCTGATTCACTTTTTGAAAAAGATTAGACTCTAATTGTATAACTTTTGACAATTGAGAACAATTCGACAGAAGACCCTCATGACACAACTGTAGACTTTTTGACAAATATACACCAAGTCTAGAAATTTAATATAAACGACAAATACTGTAGAACTTTTGAAATTTGAGACACAAATCTTGAAATATCTGGATAAGCTTTTCAAAATTCAAACATATTACTGTACCGTATGTAACGTGTCTGATAAGATAATATATTTTATTATATATATATTTAAGAAAATCATAAATTAAATAAGATATTAACACTTACTGTATCAATCTAATAATCACAATTATTTCAAACACAAAAGCAAATATTCTGAGTAAAAGAAAAACACAAACTGTTGAACATCAGCTAAAACTGCTTCAAATAAGTAAAGACTAAATAACCTTTATAGAGCGATGACTTATTCCCATCCAGTTTTCTTATGGCTTGGCAAACAGGATCTAGAAATACCATATTCCTGAGGCGTTGTCTTTCTGTATAAAATTTAGGCCAGAGTTTAAAAATAGCTCCTTGAACATATCCACTAGGGTGACCGTGGAGAGGAGGATGGATGCTATCCAAGTTCTCCTTTGAAAGTCCATCCCTACAAAACCTTATTTTATCCTCTCTATTCGTAGACATATAACCAGGTGAAGTACATTTACCGTTACAATTTTGTCTTCCACATTTGTTACAAGTGACCACGATGGCACGAGCTCTTCTTTTCATTGCACTACGACTGGTACCTGTTCCTGGTAAACCGACATCTTGACTAAAGTCACTCGGACGGATTTTCCCCTCTATCAACATTCTCACATCACAAGGGATACCAAAACGCATAAGAATCCACAACCGAGTAATTCTAGCCTTGTATTTCTTTCTGAGAATCTTTTGGGAGAGTGATGGGAAATACTTTCTCAGGTGTTGGTACTTTGGGTCCATGATGAGATGAAAGAAGAGTAAATAGAAAGGAAAAATTAAGATAGTAAATTGCAGAATCCTAGAATTCCTTCTTCTTTTAGAGGAAAAGAAGAATTTTTAATGAAAAAGAAGAGGATTTGCGATTTAGAGAGAAAATAACAAATTAAGAGAGAAAAAGTGAACTCGGAGAAATAAGCTCCTATGCACAGTAAACGTATATGTAAACAATGATTAAACCACTGTATATGACACGTATAGAGACCACGTGGGAGAGACAGTGTGAATCAAACTGATTTAAGATTTAAACTAGGCCCAAATGTTCTTAGTTGAAAATGGTCAGGTTGTTTCGGGCCTTAACACATTTAGAACGAGTTAAATAACAAACATAAAATTGAAAACCAATTCGTATGAATCTTAAACCCAATTCAAAGTCCACTATAGATAAAGTTAACTATAAACAACAAATCTAATTTAACGACAACAAGGATCTTCCTGAATGATATTTAAAATCATTTCATAACAACATAATCTTCCAGCAACTCGAATAATTTTGTTTTAATCAAAACCTTATTGAACAATACATACACCCATATGTTATTCATAATACTCAACATCTATCAATGGATTCATCATCATTACTACCAAGGGTTTAGAATGTGACTAACCTTGAAATCAATACGATTTACGTCTTTCAACGTAGACCATATCAATGAACAAAGACACTAGATGTTACTACTTAAGAACATCTACAATCCCCACAATTCTACTTATACAATATATAATTTCCTCATATAACAAAACCTTAGGTAACCAAAAGATTCACTGATACACTTAAATACAATGTACGTAACAAAATATTCCAATTTTGAGATTCATGCATTCTAGACTTTACACAGTCTCAACAGACCAAAAGTCTAACATTTATCTCTCTCAAGATTCAATACCATGATTCCCAACTTATATCATATTCCTCAAATAAATAGAACTTTCAAGAAAAGATATTGACACTTATGTGCTCCATCGAATCCACACATAATCATTACTTAGGTTTGAATCAATTACGAAAAATTTGGCATATCTATGTCAAACTTTAAAATCAATAAATCAAGCCTTATATTTCTTATTGTTTTTCACGAGACAAAAGGCTCTTAAATCCTCGTATCTATACGAATTTCTCATCGTTTATACGAATTAAATATGCTTATAGATCCTAATATTATACGAATCTCTCATAAGCATTCTACTTATAAACTCATTTCATATAATTATCATTCCCTCATAACTATTAATACTTTCCTTCTATATAATTATTGTACTCATATAACTATTGATATTTTCATTCTATGGCCTTTCCATGTTACATCCTTCTAGACTGTATAAATCAATGTGAAGGTTCATTTTGATGATGACAATGAAAATTCAGCTTCAAAACCATCTCAAAAATATATTTTTTTAAAGTGGTGCTACACTCCCTAGGTTAACCGAACCTAGGCTCTGATACCAAAAATTCTGTAACGCCCCTATATGGGGGTTAACAGTTTTTAATGAGATAAAATAAAAATAAATAATAAAAGTAAAACCTTAAAAATAAAATTTGCCCGGGACTTAAATGAAAACTCTCAACTCAAAAATAAAAATATAAACGATAAATAAACCACAGTTTTAATGTAGCACCTTAAATTTAATAATATAAACTGTTGTCATCATCATTTTAACCCTCAACACATTATAATACAGTCACAGAAAGTAACAATTGATGCTTACATTATCATGAAGAACATTCTCAACGATTGAAGCAGTCCCAATGTAATATAGTTACATCACTTCCTCAACTATATTTCTCGTAGCCACCTCACACTTAGTGAGTCCTGAAAAGATATAAACATAAGGGTATGAGCAACACTATGCTCAGTAGAGAAAGCCATTACTCACCTTTATCATTACCACATTAAAATCTGCATGGTTAGTAAGTCACATCATATTCCAGATTATGAGGTTTATTATGATCACATCTTATGGATACCGTAGTTAATCATTACCAAGTGTCATAATTACACATTTATACAAATATTACCAATCATCATTGTTCCTAGGTATCCATGTTAAATTGAGTATCACTCAACTCATCGAAACCCAAATGGGCGCACTTGATCACCCTATAAACATTCCAAGGGTGTTCCGGTGAGGGGACATCAAGCCCCGAGTCCTCACCAAATCGATTCCTGTACAGTGTGTTCTGGGACTTTCAACCCAAGGAAGCGTCATCGCCTTCCCCCTACTTTACCTTTTAGGGTATTCATGCCCAAGGACGTAACCGTCGCCCTCTTCATGTCTCACAATTTCTCTATATTGAATCATTATCAATAGAGTTAGTTTTCCTAACCATGCTTCTCAATTTATAACATGTGTCAATTCATTATGTTCCTCGCCGTACAATACAAGACGAGTCCATGTCATAGTTTCATATGTGATAATCATATAATATCAGTTCAACATAGATATATATATATTGCGGCAAAACAATCAATTTTAATTCTATAAAAACCTCACAAAAGATGAGTAATAGAATCCCTACCTTTCAAGCTTATCAACAATCTTTAATCCTGGAATCAGTTAACGTTAGCTCCATACTCCCTTGATCCTAAGGCGTGCATAAGGACAATTAAAACTAAAGCACAACATACAACTACATTCATAAAATTATTTTAATTTAATCTTAGAATTTCAAGAAATAACCACTGCCCATAGAGGTATTACAAAGTTTAACAATATAAATTTTCTGTCTAGGGCATATACACTTAGACTTCATACATATGCTCCAAAATAGCAACAAACATATACTTAGGTTTAAGAACGCAAATTTGAATAATCCTTTAGTATAAAAGAAAATTTATAAATGAAAGACTAAATTTGTTCATAAGATTCTAACCTCGGATTATGGTTAGTTGGAAGCTTGAAATGGCTTCAAAACAGGTTCCTTTACTTCGGTATGACTGAAATTCTTGCTCAAATGGAGGTGATGGTGGCTGATTTTTATGGCTGCCTTGAAGAAGTTCTCTAAGTATTTTGCTTCAGCAAAGAAATGAAGAAGAAGAGTGTGGGAACCGTGGAAGAGAAAGGAAGAAAAGATGAAGTCTTTGAAGAGAAGTGATAGAAACAATTATAGAGGAGACATGTTGAAGCATGTCACGGAGGAAATAAAGAAAATGAGGGTCAAGAGTAGTTGGAAAAGATATCCTTATGTCTCATCTAAAGACTTTAACACACATAATGCCAATATGACATTTTTGAGATTTATTAGAAGTTCTCAGGCTTTTTAGTAATCATACTAAATAAATATAGGAGAATTTTAGAAAACTTAAAAATAGATAAAAATAAATATTATAAAATAAATTTAAATGAAGCAATTTTTTTTTTATACATTAAAAATTAATTTAATTACCTCAATACCCGTTAGGAGAATAACGGGTGTCACAGTGTTTAGATTAAAGGGCTTGTTTGAGATAGCTTATGTTTTTACTTTTAAGCAGTAAAAAAAAAAAACATAAGCTAAAGGTTTGTAATCAGCATTAAGACAGTGCATATAAAAGTGCCTTTTGATTTTAAAAGAACTTTTAAACTTGTTTTATTAAATAAGTCATGACTTCTATTGGTATAAAAAATAGTGTAATTTAATTATATGAATAAATTTTATAATTTGTTAGTTTTAAATATAAGGTTAAAAATATAAATAAAAAAGCCTTTCATAAGTATTTTTTTATAAGTATCAAATAGTTGGCTTCTGCCAAAAGTAATTATGAAAGCCAAACGTAATTTTTCAAGGTTCATCTAAACACATTAAAAATAACTTTTAGAGTAATCAAACTATAAATAGGTTTTAAAAGTTTTAGACCTTAAAAGTCTCTTGTGTTTATAAGACAAGGTCCAAGTACCTGATCTTAGTCCTTGGTATACTAATGTTAATCACGGAGCAAATGAGTCAGACACACAATCGAACTTGGGTCAGGAGGATGAAGAAGCGTTAGCTAACGTCCCTTGACCACTGCACTAGGACCTCGGTGGTGCAGTGGTCCGTTGACGTGGAATAATATTCATTTGTCATTTTTACATTTGTGATCGTTTTGGTTTAGTCTTTGTTGTCATAATCTCATTCGTTGGCATTTTATTTTTATGTCTTTTTTTAATTTTTTGCTGACAAAAGAGGTACGTTGGTTGTCATTTTGATTTCGTTTTTATTTTTATGTCGTTCGATATTTATTGTCGTTTCCACGTTCATTGTCCTCACGTAATAATATCTCACTGCCATTTCTCATATGTCGTCGTTTTTTGAGATTTTTTTATATTTTCGTCGTTTAGTATCAATGTGCCCTAGAAATCATTGCAATTTATTTCATGTCGTTTTATGCCTGTTGTACTTTCGCAGACATTATAGTTTATAGTTAATGGCGTTATTTGTTCTCATGTCGTTTCTTAATATGTGTCGTATATTAACTTAATTGTCGTTATCTATTTGTTGTCGTTTAAATTATACTCTCTTTTTTTGTTGTTGTTTGCCTTTTAATATCAGTTTATTAAAAGGATGACATGCCGATCCTTGTTTTATTAACATTTATTAGATTATTTATATCTATATTCCTCTAAACTAATAAGGTGTTTTAACTATATAAGGTGTTTTAGAAATGTATTTGGGGCTAGAAAATATAGTTTCGACTAACTTTTATAATAGTATTGTCTTTCACAATATTTGAATTAAAAGTTGGTTTCATTTTCAAATACCCTAATATCATTTGTATCACTTTGTCCCTTAATTTTAAATATGCCACTTTTTTTCTATAAAGTTTGTTGTCTTAGCAAATAATCATCGTCCATCTTATTTCATTCTTTTTTAAACATATCTACGTGGATTATTTTTTGTATTATTTGTTTGACTGATTCAGTTTGATTTGAACTAAACCAATAGTTCAAACTGAGTTGAACTGTCCAACTTAGAGGTTAAATGCCTTCCATTTCAACATTTCGAATCACTATTAAACAATGATTTTGCTCCGCTATATCTGTATTTATGACACTATTATTTCATATTATTTTTAATTTTTTTTTGTGGTGGTGATCCACACCTCCCAGTTTCTGGAGCCCACCGCGAGATGCGCAAACCTTTTATATAGAGAGCCCCCCAACTCCTATGGAAGTCTCCCAACATTGAAAGCTGCGTTAACAAGGACTCAAACTTGAGTCATTTACTTAAGCGGAACAATCCCTTGTCAACTGAACTAGCCAGGTGTTGGTCATATTATTTTTAATTATGTGACACCCGTTATTCTCCTAACGGGTATTGAGGTAATTAAATTAATTTTTAATGTATAAAAAAAAAAATTGCTTCATTTAAATTTATTTTATAATATTTATTTTTATCTATTTTTAAGTTTTCTAAAATTCTCCTATATTTATTTAGTATGATTACTAAAAAGCCTTAGAACTTCTAATAAATCTCAAAAATGTCATATTGGCATTATGTGTGTTAAAGTCTTTAGATGAGACATAAGGATATCTTTTCCAACTACTCTTGACCCTCATTTTCTTTATTTCCTCCGTGACATGCTTCAACATGTCTCCTCTATAATTGTTTCTATCACTTCTCTTCAAAGACTTCATCTTTTCTTCCTTTCTCTTCCACGGTTCCCACACTCTTCTTCTCATTTCTTTGCTGAAGCAAAATACTTAGAGAACTTCTTCAAGGCAGCCATAAAAATCAGCCACCATCACCTCCATTTGAGCAAGAATTTCAGTCATACCGAAGTAAAGGAACCTGTTTTGAAGCCATTTCAAGCTTCCAACTAACCATAATCCGAGGTTAGAATCTTATGAACAAATTTAGTCTTTCATTTATAAATTTTCTTTTATACTAAAGGATTATTCAAATTTGCGTTCTTAAACCTAAGTATATGTTTGTTGCTATTTTGGAGCATATGTATGAAGTCTAAGTGTATATGCCCTAGACAGAAAATTTATATTGTTAAACTTTGTAATACCTCTATGGGCAGTGGTTATTTCTTGAAATTCTAAGATTAAATTAAAATAAATTTTATGAATGTAGTTGTATGTTGTGCTTTAGTTTTAATTGTCCTTATGCACGCCTTAGGATCAAGGGAGTATGGAGCTAACGTTAATTGATTCCAGGATTAAGAGACTGTTGATAAGCTTAAAAGGTAGGGATTCTATTACTCATCTTTTGTGAGGTTTTTATAGAATTAAAATTGATTGTTTTGCCGCAATATATATATCTATGTTGAACTGATATTATATGTGTATCACATATGAAACTATGACATGGACTCGTCTTGTATTGTACGGCGAGGAACATAATGAATTGACACATGTTATAAATTGAGAAGCATGGTTAGGAAAATTAACTCTATTAATAATGATTTAATATAGAGAAATTGTGAGACATGAAAAGGGCGACGGTTACGTCCTTGGGCATGAATACCCTAAAAGGTAAAGTAGGGGGAAGGCGATGACGCTTCCTTGGGTTGAAAGTCCCAGAACACACTGTACAGGAATCGATTTGGTGAGGACTCGGGGCTTGATGTCCCCTCACCGGAACACCCTTGGAATGTTTATAGGGTGATCAAGTGCGCCCATTTGGGTTTCGATGAGTTGAGTGATACTCAATTTAACATGGATACCTAGGAACAATGATGATTGGTAATATTTGTATAAATGTGTAATTATGACACTTGGTAATGATTAACTACGGTATCCATAAGATGTGATCATAATAAACCTCATAATCTGGAATATGATGTAACTTACTAACCATGCAGATTTTAATGTGGTAATGATAAAAACCTAAAGGTGAGTAATGGCTTTCTCTACTGAGCATAGTGTTGCTCATACCCTTATGTTTATATCTTTTCAGGACTCACTAAGTGTGAGGTGGCTACGAGAAATATAGTTGAGGAAGTGATGTAACTATATTACATTGGGACTGCTTCAATCGTTGAGAATGTTCTTCATGATAATGTAAGCATCAATTGTTACTTTCTGTGACTGTATTATAATGTGTTGAGGGTTAAAATGATGATGACAACAGTTTATATTATTAAATTTAAGGTGCTACATTAAAACTGTGGTTTATTTATCGTTTATATTTTTATTTTTGAGTTGAGAGTTTTCATTTAAGTCCCGGGCAAATTTTATTTTTAAGGTTTTACTTTTATTATTTATTTTTATTTTATCTCATTAAAAACTGTTAACCCCCACATAGGGGCGTTACAGAATTTTTGGTATCAGAGCCTAGGTTCGGTTAACCTAGGGAGTGTAGCACCACTTTAAAAAAATATATTTTTGAGATGGTTTTGAAGCTGAATTTTCATTGTCATCATCAAAATGAACCTTCACATTGATTTATACAGTCTAGAAGGATGTAACATGGAAAGGCCATAGAATGAAAATATAATAGTTATATGAGTACAATAATTATATAGAAGGAAAGTATTAATAGTTATGAGGGAATGATAATTATATGGAATGAGTTTATAAGTAGAATTGCTTATGAGAGATTCGTATAATATTTGGATCTATAAGCATATCTAATTCGTATAAACGATGAGAAATTCGTATAGATACGAGGATTTAAGAGCCTTTTGTCTCGTGAAAAACAATAAGAAATATAAGGCTTGATTTATTGATTTTAAAGTTTGACATAGATATGCCAAATTTTTCGTAATTGATTCAAACCTAAGTAATGATTATGTGTGGATTCGATGGAGCACATAAGTGTCAATGTCTTTTCTTAAAAGTTCTATATATTTGAGGAATATGATATAAGTTGGGAATCATGGTATTGAATCTTGAGAGAGATAAATGTTAGACTTTTGGTCTGTTGAGACTGTGTAAAGTCTAGAATGCATGAATCTCAAAATTGGAATATTTTGTTACGTACATTGTATTTAAGTGTATCAGTGAATCTTTTGGTTACCTAAGGTTTTGTTATATGAGGAAATTATATATTGTATGAGTAGAATTGTGGGGATTGTAGATGTTCTTAAGTAGTAACATCTAGTGTCTTTGTTCATTGATATGGTCTACGTTGAAAGACGTAAATCGTATTGATTTCAAGGTTAGTCGCATTCTAAACCCTTGGTAGTAATGATGATGAATCCATTGATAGATGTTAAGTATTATGAATAACATATGGGTGTATGTATTGTTCAATAAGGTTTTGATTAAAACAAAATTATTTGAGTTGCTGGAAGATTATGTTGTTATGAAATGATTTTAAATATCATTCAGGAAGATCCTTGTTGTCGTTAAATTAGATTTGTTGTTCATAGTTAACTTTATCTATAGTGGACTTTGAATTGGGTTTAAGATTCATACGAATTGGTTTTCAATTTTATGTTTGTTATTTAACTCGTTCTAAATGTGTTAAGGCCCGAAACAACCTGACCATTTTCAACTAAGAACATTTGGGCCTAGTTTAAATCTTAAATCAGTTTGATTCACACTGTCTCTCCCACGTGGTCTCTATACGTGTCATATACAGTGGTTTAATCATTGTTTACATATACGTTTACTGTGCATAGGAGCTTATTTCTCCGAGTTCACTTTTTCTCTCTTAATTTGTTATTTTCTCTCTAAATCGCAAATCCTCTTCTTTTTCATTAGAAATTCTTCTTTTCCTCTAAAAGAAGAAGGAATTCTAGGATTCTGCAATTTACTATCTTAATTTTTCCTTTCTATTTACTCTTCTTTCATCTCATCATGGACCCAAAGTACCAACACATGAGAAAGTATTTCCCATCACTCTCCCAAAAGATTCTCAGAAAGAAATACAAGGCTAGAATTACTCGGTTGTGGATTCTTATGCGTTTTGGTATCCCTTGTGATGTGAGAATGTTGATAGAGGGGAAAATCCGTCCGAGTGACTTTAGTCAAGATGTCGGTTTACCAGGAACAGGTACCAGTCGTAGTGCAATGAAAAGAAGAGCTCGTGCCATCGTGGTCACTTGTAACAAATGTGGAAGACAAAATTGTAACGGTAAATGTACTTCACCTGGTTATATGTCTACGAATAGAGAGGATAAAATAAGGTTTTGTAGGGATGGACTTTCAAAGGAGAACTTGGATAGCATCCATCCTCCTCTCCACGGTCACCCTAGTGGATATGTTCAAGGAGCTATTTTTAAACTCTGGCCTAAATTTTATACAGAAAGACAACGCCTCAGGAATATGGTATTTCTAGATCCTGTTTGCCAAGCCATAAGAAAACTGGATGGGGAATAAGTCATCGCTCTATAAAGGTTATTTAGTCTTTACTTATTTGAAGCAGTTTTAGCTGATGTTCAACAGTTTGTGTTTTTCTTTTACTCAGAATATTTGCTTTTGTGTTTGAAATAATTGTGATTATTAGATTGATACAGTAAGTGTTAATATCTTATTTAATTTATGATTTTCTTAAATATATATATAATAAAATATATTATCTTATCAGACACGTTACATACGGTACAGTAATATGTTTGAATTTTGAAAAGCTTATCCAGATATTTCAAGATTTGTGTCTCAAATTTCAAAAGTTCTACAGTATTTGTCGTTTATATTAAATTTCTAGACTTGGTGTATATTTGTCAAAAAGTCTACAGTTGTGTCATGAGGGTCTTCTGTCGAATTGTTCTCAATTGTCAAAAGTTATACAATTAGAGTCTAATCTTTTTCAAAAAGTGAATCAGATTTTCTGTAAACTATCAATCACCTTATCTTACTTTCTTATCCGCACAAGATTTTGTTTAAATCTTTGGATTACCTTTTCATTACCTACTCGTCTATCTCTTTAGCCCTTTTTGTATATTTCTCATCTTTAAAATCTCATGTAGAACCCGAAGTCTAAGTGGAGCAGACATTAAGCAACCACTTCTATAAACCAAATATGTCTACCTCCCAGTCCACGAAGAAAATAAAGAATGTCTGTGTCTTTTGTGGTTCCAGCCTTGGAAAAGATAAAGCTTATTTAGAAGCTGCAAATCACTTAGGGCAAGTCCTAGCACGCAAGAAGATTAACATAATCTATGGGGGTGGTAGTATAAAAATGATGGTAAATATGGCACTAGCAGCTAGGTCTAGCGACGCTACTGATGTAAGAATTTGGCCTCATATTCCAGTTGAAGGAAACCTTTGTAAGGAAGCCATAGGTAAGGGAGAAGGAGTCAGGAGTATCCCTAAAAATTTTAAAGACATAATCTATAATTCTGATGCTTTTATAGCATTACCTGGTGGTCTAGGTACTCTTGAGGAAATATTTATAGTTGCTTGTGGGCAATTGTTGGGCTTTTATTCCAAACCTTTGGGTACTGCTGAACGTAAAGGGTTTTTATGACGGTCTTTTGAAATTTCTAGATTACGCTGTGGAAGAAAACATCACTACAGAATCGGAGAGACAAATCTTTGTCACTGCTTCAACAGCTGAGGAATTGATAGATAAAATGCAAATCATACATCCAGAATCCGACACTGCAACATCCAAGCTTGAATGGGAAAGGGAAAGCCGGGAGCGGCCAATTGATTTGAATCTCCATCTGTAATCTTTTTGTTTTATCTTTGGCATGTAGGCATGTGTGTCCGTATTTCGTGTGTTACGAATAACCGTTTGCCTTGTATTCTGTGTTTCTTGTGGTACGTTGTTGTTCAATCTTTTAGATTCATTGAGCCTAATGCCGGGATGGCTGGATACGGAGTACTTGATGCTCTCGAAACGCATCCTTCTTAAGGTCCGATCTTTTGTTTATCGATGTTTTTGTATCCTCTAAGCATGCATGATATGGATAGCTGGTATACGGAGTGCCTTGTACTCTCGAAACGTATCCGTATTATGTTTGTAATGTGTAATATTCTGTTAATATTATGTGGAAGTACCAGAGTCAGTTATGGGGATATTCCATATGAAATATGAGTATATTATTTGGATTGAATGTTTGTGTCATGAGGATAGCTGTTTAATGAAAAATATGTCGGGTATGTTTGCAACTCTGAGATTCCGTTTAATATCTCTATGAATAAGTTTAATGTATAGGTTTTGAATAAAGTGTTTGTGATATATGTTTTATGATTATGTTTTAGTTTATTAGTTGAGGTATGAAATCAAATATATTTGACTTTTCCTTACTCAAAAAGGAAAAGGAACCTAAAGATGAAGTATATAAAATTTCTCTGGCAATCTCCTTAAATGTGATTGTAAATCACAGTCCATGGACAATGAAGGACTGGAATCATGATATGGTCAATATGTATGCCTGATCAGATTCTTAGACTATTATACGGTGTTATAAGTTGAAACTTGTCAGAAATACTCTCATTGAGGGATTTAGGAGTAAGATTTATTATGCAAGTAAATAAGTGGAGATACGATAACTTAAATTTGGAGGACAAACAACATTAACGGTTTAGACTCAGAATTGGAATCATAGTGGAATCATAATTTTTACTAGTATTGCTAGAATTGAAATTTCGAGGACGAAATTTCTTTAAGGGGGGTAGAGCTGTGACACCCGTTATTCTCCTAACGGGTATTGAGGTAATTAAATTAATTTTTAATGTATAAAAAAAAAATTGCTTCATTTAAATTTATTTTATAATATTTATTTTTATCTATTTTTAAGTTTTCTAAAATTCTCCTATATTTATTTAGTATGATTACTAAAAAGCCTTAGAACTTCTAATAAATCTCAAAAATGTCATATTGGCATTATGTGTGTTAAAGTCTTTAGATGAGACATAAGGATATCTTTTCCAACTACTCTTGACCCTCATTTTCTTTATTTCCTCCGTGACATGCTTCAACATGTCTCCTCTATAATTGTTTCTATCACTTCTCTTCAAAGACTTCATCTTTTCTTCCTTTCTCTTCCACGGTTCCCACACTCTTCTTCTCATTTCTTTGCTGAAGCAAAATACTTAGAGAACTTCTTCAAGGCAGCCATAAAAATCAGCCACCATCACCTCCATTTGAGCAAGAATTTCAGTCATACCGAAGTAAAGGAACCTGTTTTGAAGCCATTTCAAGCTTCCAACTAACCATAATCCGAGGTTAGAATCTTATGAACAAATTTAGTCTTTCATTTATAAATTTTCTTTTATACTAAAGGATTATTCAAATTTGCGTTCTTAAACCTAAGTATATGTTTGTTGCTATTTTGGAGCATATGTATGAAGTCTAAGTGTATATGCCCTAGACAGAAAATTTATATTGTTAAACTTTGTAATACCTCTATGGGCAGTGGTTATTTCTTGAAATTCTAAGATTAAATTAAAATAAATTTTATGAATGTAGTTGTATGTTGTGCTTTAGTTTTAATTGTCCTTATGCACGCCTTAGGATCAAGGGAGTATGGAGCTAACGTTAATTGATTCCAGGATTAAGAGACTGTTGATAAGCTTAAAAGGTAGGGATTCTATTACTCATCTTTTGTGAGGTTTTTATAGAATTAAAATTGATTGTTTTGCCGCAATATATATATATCTATGTTGAACTGATATTATATGTGTATCACATATGAAACTATGACATGGACTCGTCTTGTATTGTACGGCGAGGAACATAATGAATTGACACATGTTATAAATTGAGAAGCATGGTTAGGAAAATTAACTCTATTAATAATGATTTAATATAGAGAAATTGTGAGACATGAAAAGGGCGACGGTTACGTCCTTGGGCATGAATACCCTAAAAGGTAAAATAGGGGGAAGGCGATGACGCTTCCTTGGGTTGAAAGTCCCAGAACACACTGTACAGGAATCGATTTGGTGAGGACTCGGGGCTTGATGTCCCCTCACCGGAACACCCTTGGAATGTTTATAGGGTGATCAAGTGCGCCCATTTGGGTTTCGATGAGTTGAGTGATACTCAATTTAACATGGATACCTAGGAACAATGATGATTGGTAATATTTGTATAAATGTGTAATTATGACACTTGGTAATGATTAACTACGGTATCCATAAGATGTGATCATAATAAACCTCATAATCTGGAATATGATGTAACTTACTAACCATGCAGATTTTAATGTGGTAATGATAAAAACCTAAAGGTGGGTAATGGTTTTCTCTACTGAGCATAGTGTTGCTCATACCCTTATGTTTATATCTTTTCAGGACTCACTAAATGTGAGGTGGCTACGAGAAATATAGTTGAGGAAGTGATGTAACTATATTACATTGGGACTGTTTCAATCGTTGAGAATGTTCTTCATGATAATGTAAGCATCAATTGTTACTTTCTGTGACTGTATTATAATGTGTTGAGGGTTAAAATGATGATGACAACAGTTTATATTATTAAATTTAAGGTGCTACATTAAAACTGTGGTTTATTTATCGTTTATATTTTTATTTTTGAGTTGAGAGTTTTCATTTAAGTCCCGGGTAAATTTTATTTTTAAGGTTTTACTTTTATTATTTATTTTTATTTTATCTCATTAAAAACTGTTAACCCCCACATAGGGGCGTTACAAATTAAATAACTACTTTTTACATATTTAAATTTATTCTTTAATTAAATAATTTTTTCATGCTTCAAACTAGAGTTTCAATACTCATTCAAACATAAATTTAGATTGGACATCTTGTTCAAATTAATACTTTAACTATATATCCAAACGCTTTTAATCAAACTAGAAAAGTTCAAACTAACATAATTCGAACCGATAAACTAAACGGAACATTTATATATTCTCTTTAAACTATGGAACATTGCCTATAACTTTAAAAATATATCATTATGTTTCGTCAAACTTTGTTTTGTTAACAAACAACTCAATTTCAACCGATTCTATTCTGCTTAGCAAGTCGATGCCATCATCTTCCTTCTGATTTCAGGAGGATTCCACATCAACCGACTTTATATATCCATGCCTGCATGAATAATTTTTTACAAAGAAGCCATCTAAGTGCAAAAAAGAATGCTTTTTGTTTTTTTTTACTTAAAAATTTAAGGAGTATTTTTTAGGTATTTTCTGGCAGTGGTTTCTTTTAAACTATAAAAAATCAACAACAAAGAAAAGAAACTACTTAAAAATTGCTCATCAACAACCAGAAAAAATCAATAATACAACGTTAAAAAACAAAAAATAAAACTCAATGTGTATAAAACAACAAATGATTAGCATTCAAAACTCAAAATAAAAAAAAAAATGAAAGAGAATTTCTATCTAGCACGCACAGACAAGGAATAAAACTTACGGTAAGAGGGAAGCCCCGCCTCTTTTAGGATGAGCTTGTGGGCATATTCTCAAGTAAAAGTGCTGTCAACAAAGAAAAAAAATCAAATCATCAATTTGATTTCTCATGCAATTCCTGACCGATTTTTCTTCTATAGTGATTTTCTCAAATTTTTAAGTATCTAATGCCCTAAAACTTGCTCTAAAAAATAATCGTATGTTCCCTTTTTATGGAGACGTATTTACAAAATAAGATTATTTTTGCCATTTTAATAAAAGGTCATATAATGGCTCACGTACGCTTTTTAATTGGATCTTGACAAAATAAGTTGATGGTGTTTTGGCAAAATTAAAAAATCACCGCCGCCCCCCCCACAGGATCACGCCTATGGGCCGCTGTAACTATCCAAAAACACACTCTGGAGAGGCCATTTGTGCTAATTATAAAAACAAAAAAACATATGAGGAGAAAGTGTAACAGTGTGCGTGGAGAATAAGGAAAAAAAAAATTGTTGGGTAAGGAGTGTGTGACATAAGAGTAGACGCAGGAAGAGAGAACAATTGGAAATTGGGCCACCGTGGAGCCATGGCTGGACGACACCACCTTCGGCCGCCAAACGCCGTAAACCTCCGCGAAGCCCCTCCGTCTCGGCAAACCGCGATGGGCGACGCCCGCCTTCTCCGCGTCGTCCAACCCTCGGCCGGCCTCGAGGACCGCGTTGCCATCCAGCACCGCGAGATCCAATCCCTCCTCGTCGACAACCAGCGCCTCGCCTCCACCCACGTGGCGCTCAAGCAGGAGCTCGCCGCCTCCCAGCAGGAGCTCCGAGCCTTGACGGCTGCCGCCACCACCACCAAGGCCGAGAGGGACTCTCAGGTGCGGGAGGTCTACGAGCGCTCGCTGAAGGCGGACGCCGAGGCCCGTATGATCGACGCCATGAGCGCCGAGCTCGATCAGGTGCGCGGGGACGTGCAGAAGCTCGGAACGTCGAGGAAGGAGCTCGCGGCGGAGCTGCGAGAGGTCGAGGAAGACGTTGCCAAAGCCCGAGAGGAGGCGAAGCAAGTGCCGGCCATCAAGGCCGAGATTAAGAGTCTCCGCCGGGAGATTCAGAGAGGAAGGTAGGGTTTTTTTTTTCCCCAATAATGAACTAGGGTTTAAGTATTTCGACTAATTTCATTGGCTTGTCCTCAATTTGCCATGTTAAACTCAGGTCTTTGAACTTCGAAATTTGTATTAGTTTTCACTTTTGTTAAATTTCATGAATTTTTTTTCTGTCCTTTAGATGATGAAATTCTGCTGGAAATAATTGATGAAGATGATTAAATTCTCACAAAAAAATTAGTTTCTGGAATGCGGTGAAGGTGCAAAATGAACTAAATTTCGAAGTTTAGGGGTTGTAGATTTAGGAGACGAATTATAGTCTAGGAGATAAGCTAAATTGAGCCTAATCTTTTCATATGAATGTGGATTGATTTGCTAAATTAATGAATTAATCATGGTATGTTGTTCTTGTCTTGTAGTATTATCTTTTCTCACATCTTGGTTTATTTTGTTCCATTTCTTGATTCTAGATATGCTCTTGTAAACTGTGTACCATTTATTAGCGGCGTTTTCTAAACCTATAATCATCGATAGTTAGAAATTGCGTCATGTTTAAGAATTTTCTTAAACTATGCAAGTAGTGATGGCATTATACGATTCAGGTGTTGTAGTGAGAACTGAGAACTAATTTTAACTGTGACATCTTCCATATTTTCTGTATGGATATATGGATAGGGATGCAATCGAACAGGAGAAGAAAACGCGTATCCATAACCTGAGGCACCGTGAGGCGATGGAGAAAGCTATGGTCTCCATGGCTCATGAAATCGAAAAGCTAAAGGCCGAGCTAGCTAACGCAGAGAGTCGAGCAAGGGCTGCGGCTGCGGCAAACCCAAGTAAGTTGTTTTACAGATTGATGTTTTCTAATTGAGCTATAACTTTCTGTAAAATTCAACTATTTAACGAAAATCAGATCTTTTAATTGACTGATTTTGTATTCAGATCATGGTTATGCTGCAATTCCTGTCAACCTTGACATGGGTTATGGAGGACAACCATACCCCGATCCCTATAACATGCATCATCAGGTATGTCCCTAATACAAGTATCACTACTCTCAAATGTAAGATTCCAAGAGAAATGGTTAATTTATTACCTGACACATGTAAGACCATACAATTAAGAAAGAAGTAAACGTACTTCAAATTACTCTTAACATATGCTTCTGGTATTAGGTTCAAGTTGCCGAAACCAACGGTCAGTATGGATCTGGTCCAATGCCACATGGCTCCACTGACATACAACAAACAAGTATCTATAGATAAAGATCTCTATTACCTGTTGGGCCAACCAGAAGTGAAGTATATGTTTGTCTTGCTTACATTTCATTGTCTGATTTTTGGCTAGAATTTTTGACATCGGCCGTTGATTTTCTCAGTAGTACCCTTGTTCAATGGCTGAGATTAATGTATGGTCGTAATATTTGTTGAATGACAATTTATTTGTTTTTTTCTTCTTCTCTGGAACACCAGTGTCTCTCCCCACATAAAACCTTCCCCAAAAGATGCTAAACCCCATGTGTAGTGTGCCAATGTTGGTGGTTGTCTTTTAATCAATCAGTGTTGGTTGATCTCTTGGCAAGAAAGGAAACTAGTAAGTGGACAACCCAAATTGGGTTGCACCAGTGTGATTTTACTAAAATTTAAGATGACATTATCATTGATGCTGGACGGTAACAAGATTCCTCCTGTAATTAACGTCAGCTTTTGGTGGGGCTTTACACTTTTCTTATGTTGGGGCTTGGGATTAGGGTGGGGAGTATCCAGGCCAACCCAAAAGTGTATTTAGAGCTGCCTCTATTTTTACGTATGGCTTAAAATATTCCCTTGTCTCAGTTTGATACCGTCGTTCACTTTCAGAGTTTTCAAAATACACAATTTTCGCCAATGGCTAAGGCGTTTGGTACTGTCAGTTTTAACCAAAACTCTTAGTTGTTATAGTGTGTAAAACTTTTACATGCTACAATGTTTTTAATCAAAACTGAAAAGCTTCCAAATACCCTATTATAAACGGTTTATTTTTGAACAAAATCTAGTGTAAGTGATCCATGAGGCTTGGACGAGGGATAAAATGATTTTTAAAAAAGGAGTTCTGAAATAAAATTGAGAAGAAAAAGTGTATAATTCATAAATGGGCAAATCTACCAGAAAACCTTACATTTTCTCTTATTGATAAGACCTTTTTTTATGCCATCCAATTTAGATCTGATGGTAAAAAATAAGCAAGCTCATCTGTAGTAAAACAAGCCCATCCATACTTGATCAGACTTTTTTTATGCCATCGGATTTAGATATGGTCAAACGTAAGCAAGCTCATCTTTAGTAAAACAAGCCCATCCATACCAAATCTATCAGACTGTCACAAAACAAGATTAAAAAAAATAATAAAAAAAGAGACTAAAAACTAAATTTTTTTTTTTAAAAAAAGGCTGTTTCTCCGGTGATGGCATGATTGCCGACAAACCCCGTAAGTCGTTGTTCCTTGCTGCGGCCACTGGCTGGATCTGAGGTCAGATCGTGGTGACGAGCTCACGATCGTCGTGACCCTATCAAGAGGGATTTTGGTGGCGACGACCTTGCGGAGGATCTCCACCGCACCTTCTTCCTAGCGCAGCATCAATCTTCGCTGCACCTCACCACCCTCCGTCAGGAGGCTCGCCCCGCCGGTGATAGTCCCCTACCCACCACAGAGGAACTTTTTTGATTTTTTGAGGGTTTTTTCTCTTTTTTTTTTGTTGTTTGTCATTTTAAAAAATAACGGGTGAAAAAAAATAATCAGGTGGGATTGGGTTTATTTTTGTTTTTATAAGACTTAGCTTTTTGAACTATTAAATTTTAATCTAACAGCTAGAGAAAATCGGGTCTTATTATAACATTCTTTTTTATAAATAATGCACAGTTAAAGTTCTAAAAGTGAATGTTGATTATACAAGTGGATATCCTCAAGAGCCATTATTGGAAATAACCTCCAAAAATGGGGGTGCCATAATCAGCGGTGCTTATCTGCATCCCACACAAACCAAAGATAAAAAATCGATATGCATGTTTGCATGCGTACGTTTGTATAGATCTAGGTAATTGCGTACGTTTGTGTAGATATAGGTGATTGCGTACGTTCGTGTATAACCAAGGAATGATAAACCATCGCTCTTACAAAGCGATAGAGCATAGTTATAATTTATTGAATAAAGATAGGAATGATAAATCATTGCTCTTACAAAGTGATAGAGCATAATCATTGTTTACAATGTATGGAAGTTTTTCTCAGCTGTACGTCATAAAAAAAAAATTTAAAAGCAACATTTTGTTGAATAAAAATATAACTATATGTTTTTAATGATCGGACGAAGCATAATTATATTTTTTTGTAAAATAAAGACACAACAACATATTTAAATTATTTTATAAAAACGTAACAACATATTTTAATTATTACTTGAGGGTACAACGATATTTTTTATTATTCTATGAAGTCATAGTTGTAATTTTTTAAAAAAATAAAGGCATAACTAAAATTTTAAACTAAAAAATAAAAGTAAAAATATAAATTTAAAAAAAAAAGTAAGATACATGCCCCGCTCATCATAAGTTGGCTCGCCAGTGCTCTTACAGAAGTTTCTACACGTGATAATATAGCGACAAACATAGACATACCGTTTTACCTTGGTTAACAATAGTTAAATAAAGAGTTGTGGAATTTTTCGACTTTCATTTTCAAAGGAATAGCACGGACAAAAGCCGGGTCCAATAGCACGTGAAGTTAAATAATGCAGACACAAAAGATATATTCTTATTTTGATTGCAAAATAATGGAGCCAAAAGGACATACACATAGCCATTCCCCTTGGCATCCACATAAAGTAAAAGCTAAACAACACACATATACTTTATTTTGCTAAGCCTTTATTTATGGCAGCTTATCTATGCTTAGCCACCCTAAACATAACACAACCCAATATTGCTCTCTTGCTTTTTTGGGGGGCTAAATCCCAACACAATCACTTTCTCACACATCACAAACATAGTAATACATCAATAGATGTAATACCAAATTCCTCTCAACCCCACCATTGGTGGACAGCTACCCCCTCATCCTTCACCCTTCCATACAATGCCAAGCATTCCCAATATGCCCTCTTGCTCCCACTCTTCTTCTTCTTCTTCCCAACTTCCCACCATTGATTGTTGCACTCCAAAAATAACTCATCCACCAAATGGATTGTCCTCTTGTTCATCATCTCCTCCACTGCCTCTGCTTCTGCCTTCATCACAACATACTCTTCTTCGCTCACATTCTTCGTTAGCCAATCCGAGATATCGTTCCGTGTTGATGCCAACCTGCTTGTGCCGTCTCCAGGCAGCACATTAAGGTCATAAACCTCAAATTCCTGCTTCATCTTTGGGTAGTTCCGGTTGAACCACTCGATTACATCCTTGCTTTGTTCAGCCAACCCCACATTGACAAACACCCGGCGCCTGAACCCTTGAAGAGAATCATCCCCCAACAACTGCGGAAGGAACTTAATTTTCCTCGAGTAGTTCTTCGAGTCCTTGGAAAGCTGCTGTCTTCTAGGCGGCTCAAGCAACACTTCTTCTAAATCCTTCAAAGCTTCGGCTTTATTGACCTCAGTTGCCGATTGGAGAAGCCTCCTTCTCTTCGCAGAAGAACTCGCAACTGACGCTTCATCAACTGGGCGAGTTTTGATCTTCCTCATGGCCACAATGGTGGACGAATACCGCCTAAGATACACAATCTTGTAATCGGTCTTTTCCTGCAAGATACTCGCTTGCTCATAATTGCTCAGTGGGAAAGCCACGATTCCTCCTGTCTTCACCACGCGATCCACAAACTTAACGTCCATAGCTAAATTAGACGCGAAGACAAAGTCAAACGACTCACCAAAGACACATGAGATTTGAGTTTGACCCTCCAAAGATGAATCCATTGCCATGAGAATTTGCTTAGCGCCAACGTTCTTGAGACCGTGAATTACATTCTTAACGTCAGGGGAAACAATAAGAGCCTTGTCGCTCTTTCTGAAAAGCCCCTCCTCAGTCAAATCATGAAGAAGCAAATCCAATTCCTCGTGATTGAAAACAACACCAGCAGAACTTGTGTTGGACTCAATGCCATTACTAGAACCTCTTGTGAAGGACCCAATGCAAGGGATTGTGATGAAAACCAAAGCCAGAAAAACTGACCGAGAGATTACGCGCAAGAGCTTCGGATCAGGAAGCTTGATGACCAAAAGGGTCTGTGAGTCCAACTCCATCCTCGTCATTCCACCATGGAAATGCTTGATCTTGTTTCGGTCCTCGACTCTAGTCCCCGGACCCGCCAACTCCATTGCTGTAAATCCTTTTTCCTCAGAATTTTCAAAAACACCTTTGAGAAACCGCGAGATCCGATCCGAACCACGGCTTCAATGGTCGATTCGTGGAAGACTCAGATGCGAAATGTTGAACAGAAAACGGAGATGAAAGAACAAAAACAATGCTTTTTGATGCAGGATAAACAAACGGGAAAGAATCGGGTTTTCTTAGCGGGAACAAAACCTAGCAGCGGTGTGATTTCCACCCACGAGAGCTACACGAGTGCCTCGGATTCTACACCAGAGGAACAACAATTGCCTAATTCTCTGAATCTCCATGGTTGCTTTTACTCTCTTTCTTCTCAGGTCTTTTTTCTTTTCCTCTACCGACCCATGTCAAAACGTGGCTGCGTTTCAGATTCCTATCCGGAAGGTTTTCAACGAGAGATCATCCGAAACCCAACCAGAGAAGAAACTTGACAATGGGCAGCGAGGAAAACGAGAGAAAGAAAGAGAGAGAGAGAGAGTCAGGGAAGGAGATAAACTGGGGTTGTGAAATGAAAAAGTGAATAATTGAGAATCGGAAGGTTGATTATATATGAAGGAATAATCTGTGGTGTTCAGTTTAAATAGGACGTCCTCCGTCAAATATGAGGAGGTAAAAAAATGCCGTGTGAGAAGAGTGTTTTTTAACTTTTTTTTTTTTTTTTTTTTTTAGAATTCTGGTACTGTATGCTGTATTAGTTCTGTTTTAGATTCCGTCGATTTTCTATAGAGGAAGATCTGACGTTCAGGAACAAGCAAAATTCAAAATAGTTATGCATTTGGGAGCTAAATATAGAACACATGCCTATTTATTGATCTGTCGCTTATCAGCTTTGTTTTTTCATGGATTTCGTAGCTGTAATATAATTGAGATAATCTAAAGTTTTCTAAGGGTTGTATTGGTGAGACTAATCTAGACCACCCCCAATAATTGATAACGTTGTACTTTTGTTGATCAAATGTGTGGTCTTCATCTTGAGGATTGGTATTGGCACGTTTGGGGATTTTTAGTTAAGAATTTTACACACGGTATTGGGGCCAATAGAAAAGGAGATAGCCACCCAATCCATTAAGATACCTTTAGAAGACTCGATTTTTTAGCACTTGAGCCAAGACCTGTAGGTTTCCTTTTGAGTACTTTTCACATGAATTAAGGTGGAAATTATACATTAAGAGCATGTTTGATCTGAGTATTTGAGTATTTGAATAAAGATTTAAATTTTTATAAGAGAAAATACTGTAGCAAAATGATTCAAACCGTGATTCGAACTACGAAACAAACAGACCAAACTGTTGAATAAATTTAATTTTAATCAATTTTTTTATTAAAAATAATATAAATTTTTTATTTATTACCATAAAAAAAATTATTAAAATATAAAATTCTTAAATACTATAATACACGTATAATTTTAACTAATAATTATAATCTAAACGCCGTAAAAGACTGCTGGTTTCGCCCCTTTCGATGGACTCCTGCCATTTCAGGAACCCCCTTTATAAATAGGAGTAAAGAATTAATTTATAGCATTAAAAGCCGTGGGCCCACATTCTATTGGGAGAATTTTTTTTTAAGGGAATAATGCACAATATGATTAAGAGGCTAAATCAAGGGAAACCATAGAGGTCAAAAATAACGGACAACTCCAAAATTCAGATTTCTTATTGCGAGAAATACGATAATAAAGATCACAATTTGTGAAAATAAACTATTGACTATCTTTAATAACAAGACAATCATGGAATAAATCTCATATAATATTTGTTATAGTGTAATATTTTTACATCTTACAGTATAAAATAAAAATATATTATAATATAAAATTTGTACTTGTTACAATATTTAAATTATAACCTTAAGTTTTACTTGATTCTTAAAAACTCTAAGTAGTCGAGGTGAGATAATTAACAGAATTCACAACATGTGTGAACTAAGAGGATTACCATATGGGAGATTGCTTACTATGTAAGCCAAAAACCATGAAGTCAAGAAGCAATAATTATCTTTTATCAATGCTTAGCGCCAACCTCCGAGCACGTGAACAAATGATAATTCCCACGACTCCATAAATTTCTCACCCCCTTCAAACTATTCATCGGAAGTTTGGAATCCATTTTTGAGTTGTCTGCGTTTTTTATTCTTTTTTGTTTTTTTATTAGATGTTTAGCAAGTTTATTAGAACTGAAATTTAAGTTTAAAACCTATAACACATAAAAACTTTATATTGTAATAATTTTTTATTTTTAACTGTTAAGAGCTTTATACTATAATTAATTAAAACCAATTGTTTTTAAATAGCGTCCCAAACGCATGCTAAATGATATAGAAGTCTCTTTACTACCTCATTACCACCTAATAAAACAACATTGACTAACCACATAACATTGTAGTGTGCTATAAATCATTATTTATCCAGTACCCTATTATCTATAATCTACATTATAACTCTTACTAGTGGCATAAAGTTTTTTATTATTTTTTCCTCTTTTTTTACTATTTTTGTTCTTTTCCTAAAGTTTTTTTTTTTCTCTCCTTAAACCTGCCCCACAAGCCCCCCGGCCGTGGCATAAAGTTTTTTATTATTTATTTTCTTTTAACCAGCTCTTTTTAAAATAATTTTTTTCATGTGGGATTACCTAAATTATGTTTTTGCAGTAAATTTTTTTTTTCCTATTGATGACCCTTATAAATATATCTTTAAATGTTCCCCTCAAATAAGATGCATTCATGCCTAAATATTTTTGTCATGCAACACCTTTAATACTTTTCTTTAATAAATAATCCATAAATAAATTGCTATCTAATTTTCCTACTAAAAATAAGTGTACCTTTGAAATGTGTTCTACTAAATCTTTTTTTTTTACTAAACTAAATTTTAAAATAAATTTTAAATGTTCATATAAGAATACAAAAATTACACAGCATAGCCAAACAGTAGTCGACATAAAAGTGAAAATACATGTTTTAACATTCTTTCCAATGTGTGATAAGTGTCATTTGCTCATTCACTCTCCTTTTTTTTCATTACCTTTCTTTCTTTTATCTTTTATTTTTCTGTGTTCATTTATTTCTTTCTTTATGCTTTTCATTTATATAACATGACATTCGCCAATCTCTATTTTTTTATCCTTATAATCTTAATACGCATTTTAAAATGTGTCTATTATGTTATATTATTTTAAAATGTATATATGTTTATTATAGATCATCACATCAAAAGAAAGTATAACAATAAAAAATATGTGCGCTTTTCAAACTATTTAGATGCCCTCGTAAGAGCACATTATTGCCAGACAAAAGTTAACAATCGAAAGGGTTTTTATTACTTTGGTAGCTTATATTTTATAGAAACATCATATTAGTACCTTATTGTTTAAAAAAATTAAAAAGGTGCCTTGTTGTTTTTTAAGATAATATTTTGGTAGCCTGACTTCATATTTTGTAACGTGAATTTTCTAACATATCTTTTTATCACTGGACCCCAAGTTATTTTGTGATAATTATAAAAAAAAAATTTAAATAATACTAAAAATAAATAAGTGCACAAATACGTTTTCCTATGACGACTTTTTGTTTAATGTTTTATTTTGATTTTCTATTATACTTTTATAAAATTAGTTTAGAACTTGTTAAATAAAGAATAAAAGAAACTTTTACATCCAAAAACATGAGCCCAAGATATCAAAATGATGATTTACTGTTTTAATATTTTTCAAATAACAATATATTAATACGACGTTTCTTTAAAACACAAATTACGAAAACGATGATATCCCTAATCAAGATTTTCATGCGCAACAGGAGTTGCAATAGCCAATAGATATCATGGCGTACCAGTAAAGTCAAGCCCTCAAGCCTCTGTCATTCCAAATGTCCTCCGATATAACTTAATAAGCGATAATGTATCTTATTCAAACTTCAGCAAGATCTGGCGACACAACAGGAGGAACAACAACACGAGGGGTGGAGAAACAACTGTCCTTTGACGTCCATAAAAGATCGCAATTACGCAACACAATTCTTTTTTTTTTTTTTTTGGGAGAAACATCGATCAAAGAAATTTCCATGCTCCGCGTTGTGGGGAAGTCTTGGAGAAATGAATCCTCCTTCATTGCCCCTTCTACAAGCTGGCGGAAAAGGACTTTATTTTTTTTTTCATTTCTTTTTGAAGGTCGCATAATTTTTATTAAACTAATTGAAACAAATTAAAAACAAAAATTGACCAAGTAATCATAGCTTCCATTGCAGAATGTTCTCATCGTCGTACTTCTCGTAATAGAACCAAAGAAATGAGAAATTTGATCCCTTGACTAAACGTATATAGAAAAACTAATTTAACAAAAAGCAATTTTTCGTTTAAATGCCATAATCAATAAATATAAACATAGTGTAATCAAAAAAAATTATAAACATGGTGCGCTGTAAAATAATAAGGGAAATCAATTTCAATTAATCAATTGTTTGTTTACTTCGTAAACATATAAAAACTTTACATTGTAATATATTTTTACTTTTATATTGTAAAATATGAAAACTTTACACTAAGTTAAAACTAAGATTGCAAAACACCACATTTAATTTGCAGTAAATTTCCTCTTTTGCAATCTCTTGCAATTTACTTCTTTTTTTTTTGCCATATTTTTATTTTATCATCTCATTGTTATTACGATTGGATGAACGCAAAAGACATTGAAATTGAAAAGTAGCACAAAACAGGAAAAAAAAACAGGACCATTAGAAGTACTAATACAATTTATTACTTCCGTCCCAAAATTTTCCCGAACCAAAAAAAAAAATAACAAAAGACTGGTGCATTAACAATTGGATTTAACAATACACTGTGACCAAAATGAATACCGTGATAGATATTAACTAATTAAAGTTCCCGAGATCTAAACAAAAATTGTACGAAACACAAAAGCGACTTCCACAAGGCCACGAAACACCCAGCAAAGAGCAGCATGGTAGAAGCACTGTAAAAACTAACCGTTTTGCAGCAAAGTCGCCATAACATCCTATTTTCTTAAACACCTAGCACCGATTTCTAGAAATCTTTTGGTGCAGCCTTGCAGGTAAAACAGATTACAGAATTACTAGAGAAACGACAACAATGATTCTTACTACACTTGCCATTTGCAACCCATAATTGATATTTTCTGACTCTTGGCGTTACCCTTCGTTACGACAACTACAAGTTCAGGCCAGCTAGCTGGTTGAACCGTTTGGTTCACAGGTTTGCACAGTTCCAACCTTTTTGCTACATTGTTACGGTACTTTCTTTCACAAAAATTTTTCTATTCAAACCTATGAACCAGACAGTGCAGACGTGCTCATTCAATGTTTACGCTTTAAGATCTATCTAATCCAACAGCAGTAATAGTGATAAATAAGGATCCAAAACATCACGAGAGACCATTTAGTGACAGCAGATGTGGCATTTGTTACACCTAATGCAAAATGAAATATCGAGACCAAGCTTATAAACTATTTTCTATTGGTCAAGGGCATGCATGTGTAAACATTGTAACCCTACTCATGCATCCAAGATACTGGTTCTAGATGCTTGTGCTATTTCAGATACAAGCAATTCTCAGAAGTATGACAGAGCTGAATAATTGCTGAGTTGAAACATAGATAATAATGGATAACAATAGTCAAGAAAGAGCAGCACTCACCTGAAAATATCAACCTACCTTAGCAGCAAGCATTTTGGAGGTTATCCACTTGCCTCTAGAAAAACATTCACACGATCAATCCCATGCCTAGCATTGAGACCCCTCCAGGTAGTCGTAAATAAAGTAAGAAGAGGAGCACAGAGGTAAGTGAATAACCTACCTCTTAATCTCCAGTTCAAGAACTCTTCCAATGAAACATTTTAAAAACCCTCAGATCACAATTTTCTCATTACATAAAATGGTCGATGGTGAAGTATCCTCAGTAGGGACGTGAACGATTTCCGCCATGCTGATGCCTATCTGGGCCAGAACCTCCATCTCTGTAACTATCCCTGCGTCGGTCTCCGCCCCCATATCCACCTCTGCCACTGCAATAAACAATTGGTAAATAGACATTTAGAATTCTAAAGTTAAGCAAACCAGAAGACAAAATGAGAGAAATAAATGAGAGAGAGATAACAAACAAGAAGTCCAACCAAACAATTCACATTAAACCAACAAAGAAGGCTGTACTTTTCAATTCCTTTCTCTTTTATACATAGAAAGGGAAGAAAAACGTATGTTCCACCTAGGAAGTTTCTAAAATTTCTTATTTTTCTAATAAGAGGAACAGGAAATCTGCCACTTCCACAATCAATCAATTCATATATGCAACAAGGAAATCTGCCACTACTATGATCAATCAATTCTTATGAGAAACAAGTCTCATGAATGCAACTTGCACTAAATGCAAATTAACAATGCATAACAAGACAAACATATATGAACTCAAGTTGCAGCATAATATAAAGATTTCCAAGAGCATTAGAATGAGCTGTTGTCAAGTGACGTGATCCGAAATTAACAAGTTCAGAAAAACACAAACAAAGAAAAGATCAATTGCTAATTCGCTAGACTGTGACTTGGTGAGCAAAAGAAATAAAAGACAAGGAAACAAGAACAAAATCAATGATGCACTAATTATTTAAATCGATGTTTGATCAAGGTGCTGTCAAGCTCAAGATATATTGAGAGCAAAATTTAAAGGTTAGTACCCATGGTCATATGCAGGTGGAGCCTTTGGTGCCGACTTTTCTGCCATCGCAACATGAATTTTGTACCCCCTCAGGTCATAATCTGAAGAGAACTAAACATGAGCCTATGAGGAGCCCAAGTAAAAACAAAAAACAAAAACAAAAACAAAGATACAGATATTACTCAGTAAATACCGTTGTAAAAGCCGCCGGCAGAATGTGCTGCCGATGGATCTTCATAGGACAAAACTGCATCTCCTTTGTTGTTGCCCATCTCATCTGTGTATATTTTGATATTCCACGGCCACTGGTCCTTATAACCGCGCTTCTGCTTGATCCTGCCTACCTAAAAAGCATTGAAAACCAATTGAAACTTCTAAATGTTCCTTTTTGAAGATCAAAACTAGTAAAATTATTGTTAAATATATCAAAAGAAAATACTGTCAGAAACGCAATACATTAGCCAAAATATATATATATATATATAGAGAGAGAGAGAGAGAGAACTCTAAACAATTATCCAAGTTTTGCTCTATTGCTATCCGATGCATTACAATATCATCATTCGTTCTCATACAATCTAGATATGAAAATGCAGCAAACTTGAATATATATTAGAAAATAAGAGAGATAAATCACATTAATTGAAATAAAAACATCTAACTCAACTTGAAAAATCTAACGCATTCAATTCAAAAGCAGAGATATAGATTTACTTGTCCAATGCCTCCAAAAAGCTCCCTCAGTTCTTCAACTGTAACATCCGGTGGCAAATTTGAAATGTATATTCTAGAGTTGTCACATAAATCCCCACAATTATCATCACACTGCTTCACCTTAGCTGGGGGTTCTGCAGGAGCTGAGCCATAACCACCACGATTACCAGAACCATACCCACTATTGTAACCACCAACCCCGCTGCTTCCACCTCCGCTGCCCCGGCCACCACTCCTTGCATCCCCTAAATTATCACTACCATAGCCACCTGAAGGACCGCCATAGGATGGGGGGTACGAGGCAGGTCCACCAGTATAGCTCGTTGGAGGGGGGACTGCTTCTATTCCATAGTTGGCATTCCCCCCAAAACTGTTGTACGATGGTGGATAATTCCCACCGGCTCCACCATATGACGGGGGTGCAGCAGGTGGAGGAACCTGGCCATACCCACCATCATCTCTGCCTTGGTTAGCACCATAGGAACCACCTCTACTGCCTCCACTTCTACCATCATAATTACTACCTCTACTTCCATCATAGTTATTTCCTCTACCCCCTTCGTAATTGTTACTTCTGCCCCCATCATAATTACCACCTCTACCTCCCCTGTTTCCACCATATCCTCCTCCACCGCTTCCCCCTCTACTAAAACCGCCGCCGCCTGCACGGTCTCCAGCACCGGCAGGAGCAGGAGCACCGCACTTGTTACACTCAACTCTTCTAGCAAAGTTCAAATTCCCACAACTACATTTCAAAGAATCCAGTTTCAATAATATGTATACTAGTAAGAACCATATAATAGAGAACCCTACAAAAAAGATCTGAACTTTTCAATGCCAATATCCTAAGTCGAGCGCAAGATCCACTATCGAAATGTAAGTAAAAGAAAGGACTTACCTAGGGTTAGGGCAAACCCAATCGCCATCTCTGCCGCTCCCACCGCGACCGCCTCGGCCACCACCGCCTCTGCCTCCACGATCTCCTTGATATCCGCCGCCTCCACCTGAAATCAAATGCAAAATAAGACGAAAAAGAACAAAGACTTCAAACATGAATTAAAGGAACAAAGAAGACCAAGATAAACACCTCGTCCACCACCGCCATAGCCGCCGCCGCCACCCCGGCCTCCACGACCTCCACCGCCGCCGTAACCGCCATCGCCGCCCTTACCACCGTAACCTCCTCCAGAACCACCGTATCCGCCACCGCCACCTCCTCCGTATCCTCCGCCACCGCTGTAGCCACCACCCGCACTACCACTTGCTCCGTATGGCGGAGGAGCGCCGTCTCCAGCGTCTTGACCGTACATCCCTGCCATGATCTAGGGTTTCTTTCTTACGACTTGACTTTCCGAAAATAGAGAAGAGAGAGATTAGGGTAAAGATGTTTTATGAAGTGGTGTATCCGTTTATATAGGATCGGGTAAAGAAATTATTTTTTTATTACAAGTATTTCTTTAAAAAAATTCCTTTAAAAAAAACAAAAAAATGTTTTCCCTTAAAAAAAAAAACAAAAACAAAAGAAAGACAAGTTTAAATGAGAAAAAATTATCGAAACCTTTAAATTTTTTATAAATTCAAAAGACAATGCAATAATTGTTGTAAAAAAAGGTTTAATAACATGAGATGATTAAAAAAGGAAAAAAAATTGCATTCTAATAAATTATTATAGCATCTTTTGATATTACTAATCTTTTAACAAATCACTAATTCAATTGAGTAAATTACTTAGCAAGTCCCCAAACTATTTAAAAAGCGACTCATTGGTCTTTTGTTTTAAGCTTAGCTAACCTTAAACTTAAAAGAATGGTGCAAAAAGACTTAGTTAATTAACATCCGTTAATTTAGCTACCATGTGCCTTGCACATAACTGATTTTCAGAGGTATTATAGTAAAATAACAATTGATTAATATGTTTTTAATAAAAATAATTAATAACAAGTAATTCTAATTTTAAATTATCAAAAAAAAAACACACACACACACAGAAACCCGAACATAAGAACCCACCCCTTCACCCCCCTTCACTCTTACCCCTTTTGGCGTCGACCACCCCCAATTATAGGTCCCACTGCTATCGTACTCTGCCCACTGTTGTCGTCCAAATACCTCAAGTTCCCTATTTTTTCTTTCTCTTTTGTAAAACCCACAACCGCTAACACCCAAAAAACACCTCCTTTTGTCGGATCGAAGCATAATCCAACGTCAATTTCAACCTCCTTCTATCAAATTGTCGAGCTTCTTCTTGCATGTCGATTGAGATTGGAAGGTATTAGGATGATTCTCGAGCTTCTTCTTTTGGGTGAGAGATGTTTTCGCGAAGGTTGTGATGTTTCGATGTTTGAAATTGTAACACCTACCTAATACAACTACAAAATAGTCATCTAACCATACCAACTAGTGCCGCTTATACCTTTATCTTATAACATTCTTAATAGGGTATATGACTTGATAATAAAAATCAGAGTAAATCTGAACTTTAAAAAAAAAATAACTTGAGGATGAAGTTATAATCTATCTCACAAAAACTCAAATAGCTGGTCAAATATATACAAAATAATACATATCTCAAAATGGATACAATCGAGTACCAAACATAGGCACTACAGACTCTCAAAACTATGCAAATATTAGGGCCTCAAAATGACAATTCAGCTAGTCTATATACACAAGTCACAAACATCAGGAGTACACTAGCCTACCATTTAAATCCACAGCTAGTGTTGGGAATTTCTCTCATCTACATCACCATAAATGAGCGAGCTAAAACCCAGTAAGTAGAATAAATGCATAACATAACGATAATGTAAACATGCATGAGTTCATGACGTAGGACTTGTTTGGCATTTAGTATTGTATTGTATTGTATTGTATTACATTGTATTTTTTGTGTATAATACAATACAATACAATATAATACAGTGTACCAAACATACCCTTAAGTCTTTATTTATTCCATTTCTTTCACTTCATATTCTTTTCATTATATTATGTGTGCATTTAGGGCTTTTGGACGAGGTGGTATCCTAGACACCTTATCATACCTTGTGGTTATATCAATAATCATTTATATAAAATATCATCGAGTAGGGTAATAATACATTAACAGCCTGATCTTCTCCCTTGTGATCATCAAGGAAGCATCCCACAACGTAATTCTCTATTAAGTTAGTCTCCATTGAGACATTGTGACATCCCGGAGAGGAAATCAGTAAGTTTTAGGTAAAAAAGATGAAAATAAGGTAAATTAAAATAAGTAAACGAGGTAAATAAAGAAAAAGTAAATAAATATATGTAGAAAGTAAATAAATATCATCAGCGGTCACCATCACGTGAATGCCATGAAGGTGGGGCCGAGATCTTATCCTCATTTACCATCACATGGATGTTTACTACGAAGGTGGGTAGTAGTGTTGCAAGAACGGCCCGGCCCGGCCCGTTCTCCTTAGGCCCACACGGCCCGCGGGCCGGGCCGGGCCGGCCCATGAATTTCGTGGGCCGGGCCGGGCCGGCCCATATTAAAAATAACTTGGCCCGGCCCGGCCCGCGGGCTAGTTTTATATGGGCCGTGCCGTGGGTCGTGCCGGGCCGTGCCGTGGGTCGTGCCGGGCCATGCCGTGGGCCTTAAATAGGCCGGCCCATCTTGGCTCATCATGGGTTTAAATGGGCCAGCCCATCTAAGTATGTAATTTTTAATTTTTTAATTTTTAATTTTTAAACAAGTTAATAAATATAAAAGTTTGAATAGTTAAGATAAATATAAAAAATGATATTTTATTTACGATTGCCTCATTAAAAACCTTTCCAAGGAAAACCCAGTGGGACAAAACCTTGGTAAGGAAAAAAGAGTACAATCGGGATAATTATACATTAGATGTTTACAAAATTACTAAAAACAAAAAAAAAACATAAAAAAAATATTGTTCATAATTAATTACAACGTATTACTCCCAGTGGGAGTATCAGAAATGTCCAAATTTTCAAAGTCATCAACCCAATCATCTTGAACTTCTTGGCTTCTTCTACGAGCATCCTCCCAATCTTTGACGTACATTACTGCTTCCAGAATATCGTCACTCATACGTGCACGCCGTTCATCAAGTACTCTACCACTGCAACTAAATACTTGTTCACTTGCAACTGTGGATACTGGTATGGTTAGTATATCACAAGCCATTTTAGAGAGCACATGAAAAGTTCTTGACTGTGATCTCCAAAATGACAAAAGATCAAACTTATTGAAATCATGACCACCACCTTGCTCATTGAAAATAAATGCTGCAAAATTTGTTTCCAGATAATTTTCCAATTCACTGCGTGTTGAAGATGTAGACGATGCACCGAAACCAAATCCTGTGTAGCTAATCATACTTGCCCATGAAGAACCATGTGGAACAGAAGTAGTATTTGCTAAAGGTGTAGGGGATATTGTTTGGCCTCCTCCATATTTTTCATTATATGCAGTAAATATGTTGTTAACTTTTGCTTGCACATTTTGAATGGTTATGATGTCAGAATGCACCCTTAATTTTTCCCCTATACCCTTAAGCAAATATTCAACACCAGCTAATTTAACTCTCAGATCCAATACAGCAGCTATGCAATACAACGGTGGAACACGCTCCCAATATTTTTTGAATTTTGCTCCATGAACTCAACAGATTCCTTAAACATGTCAAAATCTCTATGCATATCGAAGGTTGCAGCAATGTCGTACAACTTATGTAATGCATGAGGAGAGGTAGGATAGTACACACCTGAGAGTTGGAGAGTGGCTTCATAAAAAACCTTTAAGAAATTGTAAAAGCATGAAGCAATTTGCCAATCAAATTCTTGAAGCAGCTCAGTTGGATTCTTCAAGTTGTAATACGTGGTTATGACCTCTTTGTATGGTAGGCATGCATTCAGCATCAAATATGTTGAATTCCACCGGTGTCCTATGTCAGTTGGAAGTTTTCTGGGTTTCATGCTTGCTCTTTTGCAAAGCTTAGCAAACTCTTCAATTCGAGAGCCAGAACTTGCTATGTAACCCAAGGCCGTTCGAATATTTTCCAAATAACCTTGAAAAAATTTCATGCCATCTTGAACACACAAGTTAATAATATGACAAGCACATCTTTGGTGAAAAAGTGTTTCGCCATGTTGTGGTCTCAATGTTGTTTTGAAAAGGTTAATAGCAGCAGTATTAGCAGATGCATTATCAAATGTGATGCTCAAAACCTTTTCTTTAATGCCATAAAAATCAAAAACTTCCATGATGACATCATGAATGGCCTTGGCATCATGCGGATAAGGCATTGGTCGAAAAACAATTAATCTTTTTTGAAAAGACCAATCTTTATCCACATAATGTGCAGTTACACAGATATAACTAGTTTTGGTACGACCTTCCCACAAATCAGATGTGCATGCAACAGATGCAGTGAATGAATTAAATTCAGTTACTAACTTTCCTCTCATTGAATAAAAAACTTTCATGGTGTCAGCTCTTGTGGTAGTTCTTGAACACGCCTATATTGTGGATTATAGGCATTTTGAATGTACTCCTCAAAGGCTGGATCATCAGCAAGACTAATTGGTTGTTGAGCACTAGCCAAATATCTAGCATGCCATTCTCTTGCTCTTTGTTGGTCATATGACCAATTGGTAATACTACCATCGGGGCTAAATTGAAGTGTTTGTTGACGGCAATCAACACCACCTACACCATGCTTAGCTTCGCATTTTTTGCGATGCCTCTCTAAGTGACCAGTGCCAGAAGAGGATTTACCTGTGTAGTCTTGTTTGCATACTTTGCAAATTGCGCGCTCTTTTGTTGCACCATGCTCGTTTGTACGTGTTACGAGATCAAAGTAATTCCAAACTGGTGAAGTTCGTTGAATTTTCCTTTTGCCCTTACGAGTGACTTCAGAGGAGCCATCAACTTGAGATAGCAAGTCAACTCCAATTTCTTCCAGTGGATCATTAAATTGTTCTTCTTCATTGATCACCAAATGTGAAATGTTGGCTCTCCCTTTAGGTGATGATGCCATATCTTCAATAAAAAATAACAATAAATTAACGTAACATAAAAATTAAATAAAATAATTACACAATAAAATTAACTTATAACAATACAAAATTAATGAATAACAAATGAAATAAATTATACCTTCAAGTTTTTTTTTCCTTTCTGAAGAACTCTAAGTAATCTAAAAAACAAAACAATACATAAGATCTTAGAAGTTTGTTGAATGAGTATCTCTGTGAATGTTCTACATTTATTTATAGGTAAAAAGTTTATTTTTTATTTTTTTTATTTTTAAATCTTTTTTTAAATTTTTTTTCTTTCAAGTGTAACTTGATTAGACAATTCGCTGAAGACTTAACGTCTCAGCTTTGCACATTGCAGGCCTTCCTTCTGAGCCTCTATGTTAGGCCTGCCCCTTTATAATTGCATAGGGGAATCTAATGCCATGTTCACTCACGGGTGAATATGACATGCATAAATTATATAATATTTAATTCTTATATGTATTAAATAATATATATATATTAAATGTATAGTATTTTGATGTGATAATACATGACCTATAGACTTAATATCTGATTCTTAGCTTTGCTTCTCCAAAGCAAAGCATGTCTTATATAAAAAACCTAAACTGCCCCTATGTAAAATAAACTTGCATATAAATTTTTGCCCAGGGGGCTCCGCCCCCTACAACCCCCGGGAGGGGGGTTTACCACCCCCCTTCCAACCCCCACGTCGACCTTACCCGCGAAGGTCGATCCGCGTACAACCTCTGCGTAGGGTAATCTACGTCAGGGTAATAATTAAGCTCCACACATACTAACAATGCCTACAAGAAAAAAATTTTTAAAATGCAAAGAAAAGAAAAAGAGCTTGTCAGGCCTATTGCAATGTGATGTGTTCAATATGGTATGTATATATATTATATAATATTTAATTCTTACATGTATTAAATAATATATATATTAAATGTATAGTATTTTGATGTGATAATCAATAACCTACAGATTCAGCATCTGATTCTCAACTTTACTTCTCAAAAGCAAAGCATGCCTACAAGGAAAAAATAAAAAAATAAAAAAAATGAAAAGAGAAGAAAAAGAACTTGGCAGACGTATTGTGATGTGATTGCATTGGGAAAATCTCATGGCATATTCAATTATTCATTCACGGGTGAATATGGCATGTATATATATTATATAATATTTAATTCTTATATGAATTAAACAATATATATATTAAATGTATAGTCTTTTGATGTGACAATACATGACTTACAATGAGCCTTACATGACTTATTTGGAGAAGGCCATACTCAGCCATGTTCACCCGTGAATGGACATGAAAAAATATATCTAAATATATATATATATATATGAAATTGGCCCACAATGGGCCTCTTGTGGCCCTGTATGGGCCTAGATGGGCCAGCCCAACTTGGGCCGGTGGGCTGGCCCATTATGGGCTGGGATGGGCCGGCCCATTGTGGGCCTAGATGGGCCGGCCCAACCTGGGCCGGTGGGCCGGCCCATTGTGGGCCTAGACGGGCCGGCCGGCCCAGGCCCAGCCCGGCCCATGATTTTCCATGGGCCGTGTCGGGCCGGCCCATGGGCCAACATATATAGGCCCGGCCCAGCCCACAAGTATTTATGGGCCGTGCCGGGCCGTGCCGGCCCGGCCTATCACTGTATCAGGACGGGCTCGGGCCAGCCCACGGGCCCCGGCCCATTGTTGCATCTCTAGTGGGTAGGAAAATAAAATACAACAGTTCCAGAGAAAATACCATTTCAACCCATAGAGCTAGGTTTCGATACTAGGCCTATCCTCCCTCCTCAAACCTAGACGGCGGATTTCTTAGTAGGATAATTAGTTAAAACAAGTTATTTAAAAACAATTATCACAAATAAGAATATTATTTGCAACCAAATATCAAGATCTTGACAAAAATTAATAAACATTTACTTGTAAGAAATTTGATAAAGAATCACCGTACGGGTTTTAGAAATCGGAAAGAATATCAAAATATAATTCTTCAAAATCAAAGACAGAAATTATTTTCATCAATTATTCAGAAGGTCAAGCATTTGGCCAAAACAGTTTAAAAAGGGCTACGCAAGACAAGGATAGAAAATATCCTACCTCATTTCAAATCTAATAACGTATGCTCCAAATAAATTCAACATATGCTCCATATATGTTCAAAACCTTAAAAACTGTATTTAAAATCAGAAATCACTTTCAACAAATATCATTATGTAACTTAATTATCAGTGTGTCTTTTGACTCAAAATAATCATGACCCAAAATCATAGTCCTTTTTAAACCATTTCTAAATCATTAAACATTAAAAATCTAAAGAAAAATACAATTTTCAAAGTTCACAATTGGCCTAAACATCCTGGTTTGGCCTACCGGACATGCACAGTTCGGCCTACCAAACATCTGGATCGACTTGCCAAACTGAATATGCGTAATATTATTTATCCTCATACGTATCTCTTTTTGTACAAAATTGAAAATAATGCAATACATCATTCATTATATTTGTTGATTATTTTTCTCATCGCTATGATGATAGTATCATAAGCATTTAAATCATCAGTTAAATAATTATTAATTTCTCAAATCAATTAAAAATGTCAAATGCTATAATTAATCGTCCATTAATGCATTAGGACATATAAAAATTTTATTTCCTTTTTTCTTTCCCCATACTTATCACATGTACGTGGTAATTATACCTCACAAGCCTTTAAATTGTCAGTTTTATGATCCTCCCTATGTTAATATGACCTTTTCAAATTCGAGATATTATGGAGAATCAGTATAATAACAATATTGTGTTCAAATAATTTTAAGGAACAATTGATTTAAATAAAATAAAGAGGAGGCAACCAATAGCTCAACTCTTATTTTGAATTTTCCTCCGCTTAGGCTTTCTAAGGGTCATATGTATATTTTGTATGTATTACTTGTACATTAACAAAAAAATTATAGCATTTTTATATGCTACAACATAATTCATGGTAATAGCCGAGAATCAAAAAATTTCTCTCTTTATTTAGGCTTGATGTCAAAGACAATTAATTTAGACATACAATTGGTACATAACAAAGCCTTTTTATAACAAGCGGCCATTTTTTATTATTCACGGGAGTGTAATACTACAAACTTTTCAATTTCCTCATATTTCTATGCTCCCAATAGTATTTTATTATTTTCAATAATAATAAGGATGTTGAGGAGTTAAAAAATCAAGTTAGCCATCATATATATGCAATATTCGCTTTAAGGAATATGCAAAAGTAACTAGAAAAATTGATGGCTAATTCATATTATGTGCTTATAAATAAGAGGACATATCTAATTCTATTTTTCATAATCTCATCATGATTGTATTTATAATTGCAAAATTACTCAACATTTATATCATGGAATTTATGAAACCAATAGCCAATTAAACAAAATTAATGGCTCATAAGTTATTGGCTTAAAACTACATGCCACTATGATATATACATGTTAATGTAATTTTCATTATGGCCAAGTTCATACCAATAAATATTGCAATATTAACTTTTATGAATATGCAATTAATTAGACAAAATCAATTGTCTTTTTATATCAAATACTTAAATACTAATAAGCCACATTTTTTATCTTAATATAACCAGATCCATAATTGCGGTAAATTTTACATTCATTTCACGGAATGCCTCATCCATATAGGAATTTGTGGCTGGGATGGAATACAGCTCTCACAACGTAACAATTAACAAATAGTGGTCCTAAAATATACCAGGCTTGGTCTCAAACATTCTTTATTTAAGTGTACGCCATTCACTCTGCCAAACTTTTAGATAATTTAATTTTTTTTAGCTACACACTTTTTTTCAATTTTTCCAATTTTCTCTTCTGCTATTTATACTTAGGTATATATAGTGTGTCTTTAGTTATGGGGAATTTGATAACTTATAAATTTATGGTATTTTCATTTATGAATAAAAAACATGCTTTGGAGAATATGTATAATCATACCCTTGAAATAATAGAATGAGAACGTTATGAGCTTTTATTAAATACTATTGATATTAATTGATCAATGAATAGTTATATACATAATCTATTACTTTAGTATATAATATCAAAAAAGAAACTTTAATGTGATAATATATAAGAGGTACAATATGTCTGTATACAAAGTGTTAAAACAATCAATTACCAATGAATTTAGTTAGACATATATAGAAACGAGATATATTAATGTCCATGAAAAATACATATTCATAAAATTGAACATGTAGCAAGAGTTAAGCAAATGATAGCATACTCAAAATGGCATTATCCCTTTAAGCAAAAATAATTATTTACTAACAGTAAAGCCAACACCAACAAAATAAAGGTAAACATTTCAAGGAATGAAATATGCATCTATGCCCATATAATTTTTAAGCAAAAAGTTGGAGGAGTATGGTAATCAAAATTATAGATATCAAATGTATATATATATTACATTTACCATCATGCCTTAAAGTTGGCAAGAATGAAGCTAAGCAATAGTCAATTTGAAGAATTTGAAGCACAATTGCATCATCAATTGTCAAGAGTACATGGTGTTACAAGGTGTTGCAAGATACAATCTGTCTTGCCACTAAGTCTTCTTCAATTGTTGTAAAACCTTCAATTAATGCTTGACGAGAAACAATGGTTAAAACTCGTAGTAATAACGTGTTATAAAAGAAATGCAAAGAACTAAATTGATACTTATATACAATGGATAAACAATTATATTTTGATAAACTGGTATTATATATAATAACTTTATGAGCGTCTGATAAACATGCTGCGACAATCTATTGATATTTGTAAAAAGTCTTAAATGGGCTCAAAAGTTCTGAAAGATGTAGCTTGAAATTATGCGCATTATTGTGAAAATAAATGCAATTCATATGTAATATGGTACCACTCTATTTTCACAGTATAAAGAATAGAAGTGTTAGGAAATTAATCTATCTATTTCTTTATAGTGAGCTCAAATATTCTGGAGTTATTCTTTTTAGAAACTCCTAAAAGAAACTATTAAGAGAAATTTAAGAAAACAAATCTCATAGAAGAAAGTTATATTCAGACCTAAAGAATGAGATTTTCTTTAAAAAATGCTTATCCATAATTTTTCTTACTTATAAAAAAAATGTCTTGAAGAACCTTTAGGAATATTGTGTTTTTTAAAGTTATTGGTCATTTATTTGATAATTATATATTTTGAGGATATACCAAAATAATTTCAAGTCTTGAATTTTATATAGTATTTTATATATCCTTTCAGTATTTAATTTAGTTAATATATTATGAGATATTATATGAATAATTAAGCAGAATGACAAGTATTTGGCTATAAGATGTACAATATTTTATACTCACTTACAGATGAGTTTATGTGCAAATAATTATCGTACCATAATTCTACCAATTAAGAAATAAATATAGGTAAAAGTTCCTTCATAGTACCCATAGAAATAGCCAATACATTTGTAAAATTCTTTATGACAAATGAACTCTTAAAGAGTAATAATTGAAATATTAGCAAAAGTGTTAAAGGTAAGAAGTTCTGATAGTCAATTACAATGTATCTTGAATTTTTTTTTTATAATAATATGTATCGACTCAATCATTTTCTATCAAATCAATTATTACTGATAGAACCATGATATTAATATAGGGAAGACACAAATACGAACTGTACTCTTTTTCCCTTGGTCAAGGTTTTTTCCTACTAGGTTTTCTTGACAAGGTTTTTGATGAGGCAATTTTAATAGAGTATTATAAGAATAATGTACTCCTTCTCCTTCACTATAATTTTTTTTTTCCGAAGAGTTTTTATCTAGTAAGATTTTAATAAGGTGCATTCTAAAGTGTCGAACATCAAAGGAAGAGTGTTATAAATTCAATTGATTTATTAATATAGAAGTTCACCTTCTAACATCCCCATTGTGTTCTCCAATGGTCGTTTGATCCCTTGATGTGAATAAGGATGTCTTTGATCTCTTGATGTGAATAAGGATTTTGTTGATATATTGATGTGAAAAATGATTATTGTTGTTGTCCTAAATGATAATGAAGAAATTATTGGTTTAAAAGTACCATGAATTGGTTCTATTAATGTACTAATGTATCGTGCTAACTATGCAGGACTTGATATAACAGTCTTTGTTAATCTATTAGCTAAATATAATTAACAAAGATATTGAGGTAATTTTAAACAAGTACTTCAATATATTTGAGGAATCTTTAATGTGATGGCTTTCTTTGTAAGAATTAAAACCAAAATTGATTGGATATGTAGAACCTAAATATTTGTTCGATCCACGTAAAAGCATAATTACACATAGACTACTTGTTTAAATGGTGGTACTACTATATCTGGTGATTTATAAAACAAAATTTGTTGTAGCATCTTTGAATCACGTTGAAGTGTTAGAGTCAAGATTGTATATAGTCCGAAATACCCAAAAAACATGAAAACTTTCAATCATCAAACAAAATCCAATAACATTCTATGAGAATAATGTAACATATATCGCCAACTTGGGAAGACAACAAAATATGTTTCACAACAATTCTTTTTTGCGCATAAGCTCCTGAAAGATGATGTCTATCAAATTTGCTCAAGTGAAAACTTAAGGTGCAAGATTAGCATACATCGACTCAAAGATCTTTATTGAAATTGCTAAAGAAGACATGTTGAGGGGGAGGCTGTTACATACTGTACTCTTTTTTCCTTATCATAGGTTCTGTCCGATTGGGTTTTGCAGGTAAGATTTTTAACAAGGTAATTCTAAGCACAAATCTTACGAGAATATTGTATGTTTTTTCCTTACTTAAGATTTTTCCTGCAAGGTTTTTCTTAGTAAAGTTTTTAACAAGGCATATATTCTTAAGTGATGAATCCAAGGGGGATAAATAAATTAGTTTATTAGTATGATGTTCATATTCCTAACACCCTCATAAATTATATTGTCTCCACCTTAATGACCATTAATGTTGGAATTTTATAACCTTTATAACCTCCTAATTATCACTCTATTAGTATTATTTTGTTGTTATAACTCTTGACTTTTAATTTTTCCTACTTTATGATCCTTAACCTATATATATGGTCTTTAAGAGCTTATATTTGTACATAATACGAGATGGTGAATAATAAGATTGTTTTTCTATATTTCTCGTGTTTTTTTATTTTATGCTTTGTAATTTAGTTTTTTTATTTCTTTTATAACACTCACTACATTCTTCCAAGTTAATTCGTCTAACTAGACATACATGAATAAGGTCTAATTATAAAAAAGTGAGACAAGTCCCCTATTTCTTGCAGTAGCCAATAGCCAACAGATAATGATTATTATCACGTAGTAACAAACCAAACACCACAATACTTGCTCACAATGACAAGTTAAGTTTAAAGGCTTTACTAATCAAGAAAATAAAAGATAAAAAAGTAAACAAAAGTTTAACGGCAATCACAATGACCTTTATTGTTGGAGCTCAGAAAAGAAAATATATTGATATTAGAAACATCATCCCAATCAGTTTTTAGATTTGAAATATACATCCACGATATTGTAATAGAGCCTCATATTCATTGCCAACACTCCTTTTGCCACTTTAAAAACTAGCACAAAAGGTAGCTTTGAAATACTTGAAATCCTCGGCTCACCTCAATGAATGGTGCAATAGACATCTACAAGAATGAAATTGAGGCAGGTCAGGTAGCTGCAAAAGTGCCCCTCCATCCGTTTTTCTACACCAACATACTCTAAGTTACAAAAATGGCTGCCACTAGCAAGGTCATAATCTGAACAACAGAGGCCTTTTGTAGGGAATGTGAATAAGAAGTTCGAAGTTCAACAGAGGCAGTTTTTCTACACCAACATGCTCTAAGTTACAAAAATGGCTGCCACTAGCAAGGTCATAATCCGAACAACAGAGACCTTTTGTAGGGCATGTGAATAAGAAGTTTGAAGTTCAACTGGGAACCTACACTTGTCAACTGATGGATCAACGGTCGTGATCAGACCTAAACCCCCAAAGTCACAACTATCTGCACTTTGATCATGCTGTTGGTAGTAGCTATTAAAAGCATATGATATATTCCCAGGCCAACTAAGGTTGAAACACGACCCGCCTGGAGACAATGTGGTGCAATCAGCAGCAGAACACGCCTCCTGAGCACTCGCGGTTGCATTAGACAAGTCCTTGTTGTTGTTCAACACACACCACTTCAATGGAAGGTACTCAACATTTTGGGCATTTACAAGGTTTCTTGAGCCTTGGCCAAAATCAACTCGATACTTGGCTTGACCATCGAAAGTGAAGAGGCCCCAATGTCTCTCAAAACTTTCAGCAGCTATGCTTCTTTGATCCTCGTCTAAGAGGCTAACTATGTATGTCTCAATCGGTGGATTTTTAGGCCTCAATGGAGTCCCCGGCCTGTTATGAAGGCGCTCCATCAAGCCTTTTATAAAGATTTCTGCAAGGGCTGAGGTTGCATTGGCCGCTCCGTCTGCAGGCCAACCAATTTGTGCCACAACAATGTCAATTCTGGAGAATCCTATTGTTGACATGGCAGCAACAAGAGTATCGTAGCTTAGGTCGAAGCTGTTTTTGTACGTTCTATGGCTGTCATTGTGAGGTTTTGCAGTTTCTTTGAATAAGGCAGAGTCGAGAGATGTTTTTGTTTTGGTGGACGCTTAAAAAGGGGGAGATGGTAACAAAGAAAGGTGAGTCATGCTTTGTTAGAAACGTGAGCAGTTGAATCATGGTTCTGTTTATGTCAGTTCGGAAGTGACCTTCTGAAGGAAGGCCTGATTCTGACAGGAAGGCATCAAAACTGCAAGGAACAACTACCTTCACCTTGCTCTCCAAGTTGGCTCTGCGCAAAGCTGTTTGAATATTCATGGCTGCTCCGACGACAAAAGGATAGAACTGCTCGCCATAGCTCTGGAGAAACGGTTCATCTCCTACAGCAACATATCTGTAAAAAGTCCAATTAGCCATGTAAAGTGTAAACCAAAATCGACTTTGCATTTTATGGAAGCAACAAAACCGAATCAGAAGGATTTACTACAGAAAAAGGTCGATTCAGCGTGAAAACTGTAAAGTGCAAACCAAAATCAACTTTGCATGTTATGAAAGCAACAAAACTGAATCAGTAGTATCTACTACGGAAAAACAGCCTACGGAATCCTGCTAAAAAGCCATTTGTTGATGCGGATAAAATCAATTACACATAGAAAGAAGAGCATCTACCGTCCAATCTTGGAACTCCTTAGTTAAGATACACACTTTGTTCAGACCTGTTCCTTGCGGTTAGTTCCAAAGCCCTTTCTTTGGCTTGCATTTTATTTTCTGTAATTAATCTTTTTCCAAGAGGACTAAGAAAACTAAACGAGGAACAAGATACAGGCTTCTTTCTTTAATTCTTTTGTCGATGAGTTCTAATGCTATAACAAACTTACCAAAACAATCAATGAAAAAGAACCATTTTATACAGGCGAGAAAGGAAACACCAAAACTGCCGCCTAGCCGAGGCAAAAACATCATGAAGCTGTAAAATCCATTCTAAGCTACTGATATACTTTCATGTCATGGTCGCTAGTTGTACCTACCGCAACTCAAGCGTCAAAAATTTCCGAGGGAATTTGAAGTCTAAATTTAGAAAGATATTTGATTTCCAAACCTCTTATTGCCTCAGATGCGAATCTTAAAGAATTTTTTTCACTTCTTTGTAAACAAGAAAAACCCATTTTGCGTAACTCGTTGCTAAGAGATATAGTACTATACCACCATTTTTCTTTTTCCAACCGAATAAGAATGTCGACGGAAGTGGCATGTCACCTTAATCTCACTGTGTCATTTTCTTCTTCAAAAAAAAAAAAATAAATAAAAGAAAACCAAAAAGTGAGAGAAGAGAAGATACTCGATTCGGACTCCAGTGCGGCCAGTGGAGACATAGCGAGTGACATTGTCGTGGACCCAGCTCTGGGTGGCTTTAATGGAGGAGTTGAGGGCTCTGAGCATGGCATTGGGAATGCCAACTGTGACGCCGATGTTGCAGCCGGAGAGAGCGTCCAAGATGAGAGGGTCGGCGTCGAAGAGCTTGACTTTGGAGAAGTTGTTGGATTTGAGAAGCTCCACCACCTTGGGCGGCGGCAGAGGGTGGGAGGCGGCGGTGCCCCAGTTGATGCCCACACCTCGTGCCTCGTCGGAGGCATGAAGGGCGTAAACGGTGAAGACGAGTGCAGCTGAGTTGGGGGCATTTTTTGATGCTTTGGAATAGTGGTGAGAGAGTGTGAGTGAGTTAAGAGAGGATTTTGGTACCGTTGAAGAGCTGTGTTTTCCGTTGATAGTTTCAAATAATTATGAAGGTACTGACTTACAGCTAGAGCACACTCTTTTTCGCCCTCTCAGCTGTTTTTCTGCTGAATATTCTCAGCTAGGCTGTTTACAGTGTTGATGATTGACGGCTTCAAAATTTTCAAGTTTGAGCTTCTTATCTTTAAACGTTGTGGGCTTTAGCTAAACGGAATGGTCCTCCGGCCCTGCTAATCTTGCAGGACAATAAAAGAGGAATTCTCGTAGGTGTTACATTTTAAGATTTATTTTTTTTACAAACGTTTACACGTACATTTATTTATTGTATAACTTAACATGTAATATAAATAATAATTTGACATAAAATTTTTAAGTATGGTATAAATAAGCACAATTGACAAGTGATGGCAACTTAGTTGGTTGTAAGTTCTTTTACCTCAACCATAAATTAAGAGTTCGAGTCGCTAGCCCCACTCAAAAATTTTATTGTTGTTTACTACAAATATTTTCAAGACCTCCAATTTCGACACCAGAATAGACGAACGTATGGGCTTTAGAAGAATTATGGTTTCTACATGAATTATTCAACTAACTTTTAGTCTCTAATTAATCTTAAAGCATGAGCAAAGCATCATTGAAAATAAAAGAACATTTTATCAAGTGCGACATCTAAATTTTGCTCTCATTTCTTTCTATTTAAGCTACTTCATCCTTCCTAACTATGGCCCTCATAAGTGTTTTACATGATTGTTCCCCTGAAATAATTTCTTCATAAATGTGTTCCTTTCTAAATATTTTTAGCCATGCAACCCTCTCAATACTTTTGTTTATATGTACCTGATGAATAGTTTACTATTTAATTTTCCATACTTAAACATTTTTTGCCTTTGAAATATGCTCTGCTAAATTTTTTTATTTAATTAAACTATTAGGAAAATAATAAAATAATAGATTTTAGAAGAAATTCGAGATCTACATTGTTGAGGGTAGCTCGGCATTACCACCGAGGACATTAACTTTGGTGGTCGGCAAATAAGTTCGGCATAAATGGCTACCGCCAGACCCGACGAATTATGCTTCTTCCCGGGGAGCCTCCCACTGATCTGAGGGCACACCCCCAAGAAGGCTGCCACCTCGGGGGATGAACTGTAGCTCGGGCCGGGCCACGCTATTCGTCATAACACGTCACTACCCATCCTTGTTGGCCAACACCAGGCAGGCGTGCTGCCGTCCGATAGAGTCCAATCCATTGGACTATGGACGCGACACTTGTCACCTATTGCTTGATACACTTTGATGTGACACCTGGGTAATGGGCAAAACCCATCTTGCACCCGATCCATCTGGTGGCCTATAAATAGGATGCATTTATGACGTTTTAGAGAGAGAGACCTCTTCTCATTTAATCAGCTGCCGACCTCTGCCGAACAGTTCTTGCCTTGAGCATCGGAGAGCCCTTGTCTATTGGCTAACCCCATTTCTCCGAATCATCCCTCTCGCAGGTACTCAATCCCGACCAGGGGCAAGCTTAAGAGGAGGTCAGAAGGTGTTCAGTCACACTTGGGTGTTGATCCGACGCCGGAAAGCGGTAAGCATCAACATTTTGGCGCTAGAAGGAGGGCCGACGCGCCCCAATCCAAAGTTATTCTACCTCGGATTTCCGAAATGACAACACGAGGTAACGTAAGAGATAGTACCGCCCGACATCAGGAGTCGGGCGATGCCAGGCATAGGCAACCAGCTACAGAACGGCCCAGCAGTCGTCCTCGGACCGCCAGATCTCGGTCCGGAGGGCAAGGAAGCGCGGCAAGAGCTGAGTCGATGCAAGCCCGAGCTGCACATGACCCCATCCAAGAGCTCACAGATGCAGTTCGAATTTTAACTCGGCAGCTCGCGCAAGCTCGACAACAAGCTGCGCCAGAACCGCCACCCCCTGCCCAGGTTGACCAGGCAGAGGGTCGGCGTGAGCAGAGTGCCACTAACGGGAGGACCGATCAGAGCAGTCTCCAGGATCCACCAGAGGGCCCCTGCTCGATAATCGACTGGTTCATGAACGACAGATGGGACGTCAACCACACCGTGTCCCCTCACCACAAGGTTCTAGAGCCTCGGTATTTGATCGGCTCGGATACCGAGGGATTAACAGAAACCGCCAAGGCGGAGCTGAAGGCCGTCCTGAGGGCGGAGTACCTTATCGGGTCGAACTGCCCGAAGATACGAATAGTCGCCAATTTCGGGTGCTGCAGCGACAGATCGATGACATCCGCAATTGCAGGTTCGGTTCGGATGAGATCGGGGCGCAGGGTCTGCCCTTCCCGGATCATATAATGCGGGCACCCATGCCGTCGAAGTTCAAGGTCCCACAAATTAAGTCTTACGATGGGGCCACCGACGCGGATGAGCATGCCGAGCTCTTTCGCGGGCACATGCTGTTGCAGAATGCCAGTGACGCTGCAATGTGCAAAGCCTTCTCCCTCACCCTTACAGGCCCTGCTCGGCAGTGGTTTTGACGGCTCGAACCAGGGTCGATTTCTTCTTTTGGGCACTTAACTGACGCTTTCTCCGCTGCATTCTCTACGACTAGGACGCGGAGGAAAGAAATAACTTCTCTGTACGCTGTCAAGCAGGGAGACGGCAGTGTCAGGGATTACGTCAACTGATTTACCCGGGCTGCCCTTAAGGTCAAGCACGTCGAAGACGAAACCCTCAAACATATTTTTGTAGGGGGCCTCTGAGACGAAAAGCTGACCTGGTCCCTGGCCTTCGAGCAGCCAAACACGTTTTTGCAAATGCTCGGCTATGCTCAAAGGCATGCAGACGCTGCCGAGTATATGAAAAGCCACCGGGAGGAGGCTGGCCCGAGCGGGACGAAAAAGGAAAAGAAGCAGAAAAAAGGACCAGTGCAGGATAGTGCCGAGCATGCGAAGAAGCAGAAGAAGGAGAAATCTGACAGGCCGAAGGGGCCGACCGGCAAGTTCCAAAACTACACACCTCTGGTGGCAACCATTGATGAGGTGCTTGCCCAGGTCGGTGACAAGAATCTGTTGACACCGCCGCCCAAGCTAGGGGTGAACAACGGGCGGGTAGGCGGTTTTTGGGCGGGTGCGGGGTGGTTTTTTGAAGTGGCGGGTTGGCGATTAACCAACCCACAAACCGCCCATGGAGTGGCGGGCGGTTTCGGTTTGGGGGCGGGCGGGTGCGGGCGGTGCGGGCGGGTTGGGCGGGTTGGGTCTACACTAATGTACAATATAATTTTTTGAGCTCTTTTTTATTAAAAAAAAGTGAAGAAAATTTGTAGCAAATATAAGACGATAATGTATGAAGCATTCTCAACAACAACCAAGTTTGACGCCTAAAGACAATAACCATATTCACAACAAATTAAGAAACATAATCATTCATTGCAACAAGAAACATAAACTATATATGAAGTGATGAACAAAGTCAAGAATTCTTGTTCTTCCATAAAACCTGTTCATTGGGTTCGAAAATAACAGGATACTACAGATGAAATGATGAACAAAGTCAAATGTTCTTTTTCTTTTTAGAGAATGAGGAGTGAGAGAGGTTTAGATTAAGATTTTTTTTTTTTTTTTTTTAAGAATTAGGCGGGCGGGTTCGGGTTGAACCCGCCCCCTAAAATTTAAAACCGTACCCGCCCGCCTACATATGTAGGCGGGCGGGTTGAACCCGCCAATGGGCGGGTTGAACCCGCATAGCCTTTTTTTTGGGCGGGCGACCGACGGTTGCGGGCGGCCGGCGGTTGCGGGGCGGTTTTTGTACACCCCTAGCCCAAGCTTCGAGGCTTTAGGGCGAAGCGTGACCAGTCGAAGTTTTGCAAATTCCATCAGGATGTGGGTCATACAACCCGAGAATGCATCCAACTTAAGGACCAAATAGAAAGGCTGGTCCGAGAAGGTCTATTGCAGGATTTCGTGGAGAAGGCCATAAACCTGAGGGCGACCTCTGGAAGGAACGACTCGTCAGGCCGAGACGTACAGGGCCGACCCAGGACCGATAGTGTGAACACCTCGGAACCCCCGAATATCGTACACACGATACTTGGCGGGCCTGTAGCCGGGGACACATCGAGTGGGCGGCGATCCTACGCCAGAGAAGCCCGACGGGTCGAACGGGGTGATTTCATGAATGTCTCCGAGCATATCAATAAGATATGCCGCCAAGAAGACATCCCGATCACCTTCACTGAGGAGGAAGCAGACCGGCTGATGCATCCCCACAACGACGCCTTGGTTTACGAACTGCCTATCGCCAACAACGTTGTACGACGTGTTTTAATTGACAATGGCAGTTCGGCGGACATTCTCTTTAAGCAGGCGTTCGACAGACTGAAGATCAGCAATGCGCCTTTGGTCTCGGTCCGGACCCCACTTTTCGGCTTTGCGGGTGAGTGTGTCCCAGCAATCGGGAAGGTTAGTCTCCCGGTAACTTTTGGAGAAGGTGTTGCCAGGGTTACTCGGGTGGTCGACTTTTTGGTCGTCGATAAACCCTCTCAGTATAACATAATCATCGGCCGACCGACACTCAACGGATTAAAAGCCGTGGTCTCGACATATCACCTGGCAATGAAGTTCCCAACCGACGGTGGCGTTGGAGTAATCCACTCGTCCCAGGTGGATTCCCGGGCTTGCTATGCAAATGCAGTCCGGGCAGCCTCAGCCCAGCAGCAGGGAATTTTGGCCGTGCACACAATCGATGAGATCGACCTCCCCACTGATCCGATGCCGAAGATGCTCGCGGACCTAGACCCTAGGTTTCCCGAGGAAGAAGTAAGGGGCACCCCGGTCGAAGACTTAGTGCCGTTCTCCCTGGACCCCGAAAGGCCAGAACGCACAGTCCAACTCGGGTCTCAGCTACAACCTGAGATCCGGGCCGATCTGGAATCCCTTCTTTCCGAGTACCGCGACATTTTTGTATGGTCTCACGAAGACATGCCCGGCATAGATCCGAGCATCATCAGCCACCGGCTTAACGTCCAACCTGGTCACAGGCCGGTGATACAAAGACGAAGAGCCTTCAACCCAGAGAGATATGCCGCGATAAATGATGAAGTCCAGAAACTATTGAAGGCTGGGTTCATTAGAGAGGTCAAATATCCAGAATGGTTGGCAAATGTCGTCCTCGTCAAAAAGGTGAATGGCAAGTGGCGGGTCTGCATCGATTATACCGATCTTAACAAGACCTGCCCCAAGGACTGCTTTTCGCTTCCTCGGATAGACCAGCTCGTTGACGCCACAGCCGGACACGAGCTCTTGAGCTTCATGGACGCGTACTCCGGATATAATCAGATAAGAATGGCCGAAGAGGACCAAATTAAAACCTCATTCGTTACTGACCAGGGTTTGTATTGTTACGTTGTGATGCCGTTTGGTCTTAAGAACGCCGGAGCTACCTACCAACGGCTCGTTAACAAAATGTTCGCTCGGCTGATCGGGAAAACTATGGAGGTCTACGTGGACGACATGTTGGTAAAATCTGTCCAAGCAATGGACCACATAGCCGACCTCTGAGCTAGCTTTGACATTCTCCGGGAGTATGGGATGAAACTTAACCCGGCAAAATGCGCTTTTGGCGTCGGCTCCGGCAAATTCCTCAGATTTTTGGTTAACCGACGAGGAATCGAGGTGAACCCGGCTAAGGCCCAGGCAATCATAGACATGCATTCTCCTCGGACTGTTAAAGACGTGCAACGGCTTACCGGCATGGTGGCTGCCCTGTCAAGATTTGTCTCCCGGGCTACCGACAAGTGTCACCCCTTTTTCAAGGCACTTAAGGGGAGGTTCGAGTGGAGCAGGGAGTGTGAGGACGCTTTCCAAGGCTTAAAAACTTACCTAGCCACACCCTCGCTCCTGTCCAAAGCTTCGCCCGATGAGGTGTTAACCGCCTATTTGGCCGTCTCGCAGAAGGCTGTCAGCTCGGTACTAGTCCGTGACGAAAACGGGATCCAAAGGCCGGTTTACTATACCAGCCACGCGTTCCAAGGCGCCGAGGAGCGCTACTCATCATTGGGGAAGCTAGCCTTCGCATTAATGATATCAGCCCGGAAGCTGCGGCCATATTACCAAGGCCATACCGTTAAGATCCCGACCGAGTTTCCTCTCCGACAAGTCCCTACAGAGCCCGGAAATATCAGGTCGGATGGCCAAGTGGTCGGTCGAGTTGGGCCAATACGATATACATTTTGTGCCGAGAACGGCAATAAAGGCCCAAGTCCTGGCGGATTTCCTTGTCGAATTTATAGAAGCCGGGAAGGTCGTTCCTTCAGTTGAGAAATCACCCGTGGAGGAGCCAGATACAGCTAGCTGCAGTGAACAAGGCCTCTCCTCGGAGCTGAACTGGGAACTACACGTCGACGGCTCAACCTGCGTTGATGGGTCGGGGGCAGGCTTGATTTTAACAAGCCCCGACGGATATAAGGTTATTTATGCCCTTCGTTTCGACTTCAAAACCTCAAATAACGAAGCGGAATATGAAGCTCTGCTGGCCAGACTACGAATTGCCCGGGACCTTGGAGTTGATCAGCTGACTATCTATAGTGACTCAATGCTGGTGGTGCAGCAAGTCACAGGAGGATTCCAGGCCCGAGCAGAATCAATGGCGGCATATTTAAAAGAAGCGAAACGGTTGCTTGGACAATTCAAGTCCTACACTTTTAAGCAAATCCCTCGATCTGAGAACGTGGAAGCTGATGTCCTCGCTCGACTAGCCTCTGGGATAGGCGGAGTAGACCCGATATCCGTTCCTGTTGAGAGACTCTCCGCACCAAGTATCAGTACGGAGGTCATGAGCCTGGCGGCCGAACCACAATACACGTGGATGGACCCGATAATCCGGTACCTGACCTTAGCCGAATTACCCAATGACCGGGAAGAAGCACGTCGGATACGTAACAGCTCGGCCCGGTATTCAATGATTGGGCAAAAGCTATACCGATGCGGCTACTCAACGCCATACCTGAGATGTTTGGGTCCCCAGGAGGCCGAGTACTTGATGAAAGAGATTCATGAGGGTCTGTGTGGCAATCACTCGGGTGGACGTTCCTTGACCCAAAAATGCCTGCAGCAGGGTTACTACTGGCCTAGTATGCAGCAAGACTGCGTGAACTTTGCACAAAAATGCCTCAAATGCCAGCAATTTGCTCGGATGCTAGGTTCGCACGCCGAGCCTTTAAATCCGGTGACTTCAGCATGGCCATTTGCAAAATGGGCCATCGACTTGATCGGACCACTCCCTCCGGCTCGTTCGCAATTCAGATATTGTGTCGTCGCCATCGACTATCTGACAAAATGGATCGAAGTCGAGCCTTGCACCAACATGACTGAAGCTAAGTGCACCAACTTCGTATGGAAAAATATCGTCTATCAGTTCGGAATCCCGCACACTATCGTGACCGACAATGCTAAGCAGTTTGACTCCTCGGGTTTACGGCATTTGTGTGAGAAGCTCGGTATTAAGAAAGTCTTCTCTTCTCCGAGCTATCCACAGAGTAACGGCCAAGTGGAAGCCGTAAACAAGACAATTATAGACAACCTGAAGAAGAAGATCGAAAGGCTCAAGGGTGCGTGGATCGACGAGCTGCCCCAAGTGCTCTGGGCATACCGAACAACCGCGCGAACTGCCACTGCCGAGACACCGTTCTCCCTGGTCTATGGGGCAGAGGCCGTCATCCCAGCCGAGGTTGGATTGCCGACCTTAAGGGTTGAGCAATACGAAGAAAAACTTAATGAAAAGTCCATGATGACCGAGCTCGATCTGCTTGAAGAAAAAAGGAACCGAGCATCCATCCGTAACGCAGCCCAGAATCAGGTTGTAGCCCGGTATTACAACAAACGGGTCCAGCCGAGGAGCTTTAAGGTTGGTGACTTAGTAATGAAGAAAGTCACGATTCAGCAACCCGGTCTCGGGTCCTTTGGTCCGAAGTGGGAAGGACCTTTTAAAGTCGAAGGTGTCGTGCGAGCAGGCACCTACAAGCTAGTCGATTTGGAAGGGAATCAGCTCGGTCATCCTTGGAATGCCGAGCTGTTAAAAAGATTCTATTCTTGAAAAAGAACAGGAAATCAGAGCCAGATTCCTTTTTTGACCTCTGGCCACAATTCTTTTGTAACTAGACCTGCTGAGCAGGACTGGAAAAGTCAATGTAAATCTTACATTCATGGAACACAACTTCCCTAATCTCATTCCGCCTAAGCAATGTTTTTAAGGGAAGTGTTAGGCCAAGATGCCGGAACCCCAGCTCGGAAGACAGGATGTTGACTCCCAGCCAAGGGCGTCATCCTCGTCAAACTGGACAGGGGGGCTAGTCAATATACGTATCATGTCTGTCATGCAGACACCCTTAAGTTGCTCGGCACATTTATGTGCCCGATCAGTCCTATACTTGTAAAGTTTCTTTGAAACTTCCACAAGTCTACGGGGGGCGACAGGGTAAGGGCAGCTGTACGCCGTTTACATCCTGCCCGATCGAGACCAGAAACCTAAACTTGCTTGGATAACTAAGCAGAAGTGGATAACTACTCGGAACGACCGAGAACTGAAGTCCTCGGATCAACTGACAGAGGTACTGGAATTTACCGAAAACAATCGAACCATTCACCTCTGCTCGGTCAATTGTCCCCCAGCCTGGGAATCTACCCGAGAAGTATCTAACCTTAAAAGTTACGTGGGATGTAAAAAAAACTACTACACGTAAGCTAAAGTGGATACAAATCGGGAAAATATAAATCGTTTAAATTTCTTTATTAAGGAGGTACAAGAAAGTCGGGCACCTCCCAAGCCCGATCACAAAAAGCAGGAAACAGAGGATCAATCAGCCCGAGTCTCATCACCAGCTTGAGTCTCGTCCCCGGCCGCGCTGTCGTCTTGACCGCCCTCGGCAGCTTACACATCCCCGCCGTCGTCACCGTCTACAACGACGACCTCCTCAACATCCCGTTGTTGCTCGGCCTCACCCTGGTCCGGCTCGGCAATAACCGACCAGTCGAATGCAGCGGCCTCGGGATGCTTCTCTATCAGATGGTCGCGGAGATCCACCATTCCATCGAAGTAGAGATCGGTGAACTCGGGGGACGTCTTGAACTCCTCGACCGCAGCGGCCAGCCGATCCGGAAGCTCGGCCACGAATCGGTGGTGCTCGGCTTGTAGAGTTGCTAGTCTTGCCTCTAGCAGAGCGGCTTCCTCCTCCTGCCGAGCGGCTATCTCCTCCTGCCGAGCAGCCTTATCCTCTGCCTCCTTTAGCCGCCTCAACATGTCCTCGGCCTCGGACTTTGCCTTTTGAACCTCCTCCTTGGCCCGACCTAACTCATCCTTTGTGTCTTTGAGCTCTCTGTTGGAGTCCAACTTCAGGAGGAGGGTCTTCTTGTGCCTTTCTTGCTCATTGTGGATCTCCCTCACCCCGATGGAGTGCGCCATGTGCACAACGGCGCTCAGCTGTGAAAAGTACCAAGGGATAAGTTCTCGGCAATATTATAGAAAGTCCCTGCAACCATTAGTCGACTTGGATACTTACTGAGGCTGCTGATCGGAGTGCCAGGTTGCACAAATCGGGGAAGTCCTCACCCCGAATCTCCATAAAGAAGTCATTCGAGGGAGCCACGTCCCCGATGCGTTCAAGGAGCATCCCGCGGTAGTTCGGGCGCCTTCTTTGTTGGTTCTCGGAAGAACCTCTGGATGCCTCGTCTACTCGGCCGGTCTCCGAGGAGGTCCTTATTGGCAGTAGCGGTGGAGCTTGGACTGATGTGGAGGTATGCCTGGTACGTGTCGGGGGCTCGGGTGCTGGCGTCCTCTTACGCTTCTTACTGGCCTCGGCGTCCTTGCCCTTGCCCTTCCTCTGTGTTGTCATCTGGGCAAGCCTACCAGAGCGGGAGCTCGGTGCGGTCATTTCTGTACAAAGAAAATCCAAGTTAAGCAAAGGACGAAATAAAAGAGGACGGCAACTATAAATAAAGTTCTGGGTTGACCTCCGATCCGGAGTTGGCCCGACGGGTACGGGAGCCTAATCACGCCCTCGAGGTTCTCGTCGGCTACAGGTGGCCCCGCACCGAGGGAGCCACTGGACGAGTCCTCGGTACTGGACAATGAAGGCTCCCTCATCGGCCACCCGGACCGGGAAGTGCTTGGCCCTGGAAGATCCGCATCACCCATATGGGCAACAGTAACCTGCCCGGTTTCCCGGGCAGAACGCCTAGCTCGGGGAAGACTGCTAGATTCCCCGAACCAACCGTATCTGGACAGGGTGTCCTTTCTCAGAAGAAAGGACTGTTGTCTAGACGACTCGGGCTTCTCGAACAGCTCGTCCACGGCCTCTATCACATGGCTCGGTGCCCAAGGGCGCTTAATCCAGACGTGCCCCAGCTCGAATGACCCCGGCACTTGTTCGTCCTCGGGGACAACTTCACCGGCTCGGGCTAAAAAGTTTCCCCCGACGTAAAACCATTCGTACTTCCACAGCTTGTCCGAGTCGGGGTTGCCCAGAATGAAGTCCTTTCTGAAGCCGATGAAGTAGTACCAACCGGACTGCCGAGGAAGCTTCTTCATCTTGAATACTTGCTTGAAGGCCTCCAGCGGCATCTCAGTACTCCGGTGGTACTTCCACAAAATAACATTCCGATCAGCGACCTGTAGCTGTTCGGGTTTAATTGTGCCGGGCACACATTAAAGTCATTAAGCGCCCGGCGGAGGAAACGGTGCAGTGGCAGACGCAGCCCGGCCTTGAAGAACTCGACGTAAAGGGTGATAAACCCCTCCGGCGCCTCTAAAGGTGAATCCCCCTCGCCGGGAACGACGAGATCCACATCGGCCAGAATACCATATTCGGCGCGCAGTGTCCCTAACCGCGACTCCGTAATCGCGCTCGTATATCCTGCCGCTGAGGTTTGCCCAGGACGGCTTATTCGATATGCTGTGACGCCCCGTACGCGGGTGGCCTGGACCTCCTGCTCTATCTCCGGCTGTTCTGCCCCTGCCTCCTCGGCCGCATGCTCCTCATCGGAGGCATCAACCGTAATCACGCCTGCAACTTGGACGGGGGCCTCGGCATTCCGACCAGAGGTGCTCGGAGCGTCCTCTTGGGTTTGAAACTCGGTCCTCTCCCTTGGAAAAACTTGGGAATGGCCCGCTGTTGCCGCCCTAGTGTAAGGGTCTTGCTCCCTGGACGGCCTGATAAGTTTGTGCCCGCCCAGCAAATCTAAAAATTCTTGCTCGGGCACGGTCTGGGAATCGACCCTTAGGATCTGCTCCAGCCGCCTGGCCCTTTCCCGTCTTTGGGACGCCACCTCGGCATTAGATTGAGTCGAAGAAGAGCTACTGCTCTCCCCGCTGCTTTCCGACCATGAAACCTCTACGTTTTGCGAGTCGGACAAATCACTCATTTTCACTCGGGAATTACCTGCTCGGGTTCTTGGTTGCTCGGTTGATATAATCCTCGGCTAGTACTTGAGCTCGGCAGCTAAAATTTATCGTTCGTAAATTTCTGAAAATGAAGTGCAAATTGCGGAGGGGAGGGGCCCTATTTATAGCCACTTTAAGCGGGAAGTTCGAGCGCGAAAACTCAAAAGGCGCAATTAATACGCCTGACAGCCACACAGATGGCTGCGACGCGACACGCGTCCCCCGTCTAATCCGCGCGTCTTTTCACCTCACCCCGCTTCTAAGTGTCGCTTAGTCTTCTTCCTTTGAGCCGACCTCACCCACTCGGCATAGTCCACCCGGCCGAACACCGACCAGGTGCACTGGGGGGCTAATGTTGAGGGTAGCTCGGCATTACCACCGAGGACATTAACTTTGGTGGTCGGCAAATAAGTTTGGCATAAATGGCTACCGCCCGACCCGACGAATTATGCTTCTTCCCGGGGAGCCTCCCACTGATCTGAGGGCACACCCCCAAGAAGGCTGCCACCTCGGGGGATGAACTGTAGCTCGGGCCGGGCCACGCTATTCGTCATAACACGTCACTACCCATCCTTGTTGGCCAACACCAGGCAGGCGTGCTGCCGTCCGATAGAGTCCAATCCATTGGACTATGGACGCGACACTTGTCACCTATTGCTTGATACACTTTGATGTGACACCTGGGTAATGGGCAAAACCCATCTTGCACCCGATCCATCTGGTGGCCTATAAATAGGATGCATTTATGACGTTTTAGAGAGAGAGACCTCTTCTCATTTAATCAGCTGCCGACCTCTGCCGAACAGTTCTTGCCTTGAGCATCGGAGAGCCCTTGTCTATTGGCTAACCCTATTTCTCCGAATCATCCCTCTCGCAGGTACTCAATCCCGACCAGGGGCAAGCTTAAGAGGAGGTCAGAAGGTGTTCAGTCACACTTGGGTGTTGATCCAACGCCGGAAAGCGGTAAGCATCAACATACATATTAAAGAAAAGTTGTAATGGAGCCACACAAGCCTAGGAATAACTATAGCCTAAGCTACACCACTAGGTCTAGCCCAATGATTAGGAGGATTAGGGTCGGTTATGGCCTCTAAGGTTCGAATCATGAGAGGTACAATTTTAAAAGAGGGGCACGTATAGTGCATTTGTCTACAAAAAAAAAAAAACAAAACAAAAACAAAAACCAAAAAAGTTGTAGCCCAAGCAACTTCATCACCAAGTTGGCTTCATCCCGAGCGTTGTTGACTATGTGCCTCTTTTTTCTGTACTTCAACATATAAATCTCGAGGGTCTTTCTATATCTGTATGTTCTAAAAGCAAGGTGGTCCACAGGAATACTGATCGTGCACCGGAAGATGTACCAAAGGCATTAGACAAGACTTTGCAAGACTTGCAGCTTAATTATGTTGACCTATGCCTGGTATGCATTATCTTCAAGCTTGTTATCTTGTAGTATTATACCTTTCTATATTGTAGTCTGACTTAGTGGAAAAGTGTGCGTAGATCTTGGCCAAACAAACATCTCTTATTTTGAAATATTCATTCAGAGCATAGGCTCCTCAAGAGCATCTACAATCTAGTACTAAATTAGAGTGGTAATATCAAATTTCGGCATTTGATCAGTTAAAAATTCAATTGCTATTGAAACTATGCAATTTTTAATACTACATTTGATACATGCTTTATTTGACGGCAGATTTGACACAGTACAAAATATGACAAGTTTTTGACAATTGATAGCTATTTATTGATATATTTGTCTTTTTATTTAATCATTATAATATTGGCATCTTAAATTATTTAAAATTAAAAGTTATTTCTATAATTTTAAAGCTTGATTATGACAAAAAAATAAATACAACATTTAAAATAATATTATTTATTGCTATTAAAAGAACATGTCAAACATGTCCTTTGGCATTATTTGATGGCAAATATAACATTGGCATGAGATGGTCTATCAAGATTTATTCTTTACCATTTTTAAATCTATTGAATAATAAGTCAGAAGTCTCAAACAATCTATTGGTTCCTTTTAGTCTAGCAACTCTTACCTTAAGTTGTTAGTTATAAAGTCATTATGTTATTTGAAGACTTATTTAGTGATTGTAGTACTCATGATAACTAAATATTCCCTATAACTAAGTGAAACTGCTCAAAATTTGAAGATTCACTGGCCTGTGCGGATGAAAGCCTTGATCAAGCAGATATGCCAGCCGCTTGGAAAGCAATGGAAGCAATCTATGATTCGGGCAAAGCTCGAGCCATCGGTGTGACCTATTTTTCTACAAAAAAACTCGGAGACTTGATGAACGTGGCGCGTGTTCCTCCGGCCGTTAACCAAGTGGAATGTCATCCTTCATGGCAGCAGGGCAAGCTGCATGCGTTCTGTAAATCCAATGGAGTCCTCCTAACTGTGAGTATGCCTCTAGGAATTCGTTATTTCGAGGTTTTAATTTTTTCACGGTCTCGCCCTTGTTGACTTTAGCTTTGCAAATTATCAAACTTGCTTTGTTGAAGCGTTTTCTTTTGTATGTTGTTGGGATTCAAATAGTTCCAAGGTCTCTATAACTCTATGTGTGAGTTTTACTTTGTATTGTATGTTGAGATAGCTTGAAATCTTATAAAGGCTATAGTGATGCATTTATTTCGTTTTAGGGATATAGACCATTGGGGGCACTAATCCTGAAAGCAATGATGTTGTCCTCAAGAATCCGATTCTGATTTCGATAGAGGAGAAGTTGGGCAAAACCCCTGCCAAAGTCGCTCTTCGTTGGGGCTTGCAGATGGGCCACAGTTTTCTTCCTAAGAGCACAAGTGAAGCAAGAATCAACGACAACTTCGATGTTTTTAGTTGGACTATTCCTGAGGATTTGTTCGCCAAGTTTCATGCTATTGAGCAGGTTAATTACCTTAATTTTCTCTAATTCAATTTTGCTCGAATTGACGAGAACGTAGAGTATATCACATCTCCAACCTAGCTTCAAAATGGAGTAAAACTCTAAAATGGAGTTGCATTTGGGCTCTACCCATCTCCAAAACATGACTTCAAAATGAAGTATTAATAGTGCAACCCCAAATTTGGAGTGGCAATATTCATTGACTCCAAAATGGATTATTAATATATAATTGCAACAATATGTTAAATAATATATAATGATATAATTGGTGAAATAGATTAATTATTGGGAATTAATAAAAAAGAATAAAAATACACATGAAATATACCTTTTAGAGTAAAGTTTGGAGTAAATAGATGAGAAATAAACCTTAATTGCTCTATTTTGAAGATAGAATAACTCTAAAATGGAGTAATAAATTGGAGATGACAAATCAAAGATTCTAATTTCATGACTTTACACCAGGGGCCGAGTTACACACATTGAAGAATAGGCAACGGTCTTACCTTTTTTTTTTCCCTAATTTTATGCTAATGTCTGATGAAATTTGTAATCTAGCTGAAAATTTTAAATTATTTGTTTATCTCACCTTAAAATATGAGAAATATCTCACTTCAATAAAAATATAAATTTGATAAAATTTTTAACATACACCCCGCCACTCCTAACTAATTTTTTTTGGTTCCGCCCGCCTCCGCCTTAAAACGATGTTAGTTCCCAAATTTTTATGATTCTAATGTATTTCACATGTTGTCCGTATATGAAATGCAGTCAAGACTTGTCACGGGGGCCTTTTTGGTTCATGAAAAGTATGGTGCATATCGCAACATCGAGGAGCTTTGGGATGGTGCAATTTAAGCAGTTAGATGAGAGTCAATCGACGGGAGAGAAGGGGAACTGAAACCGCAGATGGTTTTTGAAATTTGCTTGCGTCTGTTTTTGAAGTTTTCTTTCAAGCGTTTGGCCTATGATCAGAGTTTCTTTAACGACGTGTTTACAGAAAACAAGGATTTTGGTTTAGTAATTTTCGTAAATGCCATTTTCCAAAAGGCTTGATTCGCTTGGTAGATGGTACAAATTTATAACATGTTTGTCAAAGCTACATGCTTCTGCTAGAGGTTTTTTTTTAAAAAAAAAAAAAAATTTTGTCGAACATTTTGATTATAATTTGATGCTTAGGTTGGCTCTACCCGGGCCACTTCCTTTTCGAGAAAACTGCATGTAATTTCACCGGAAAGCATGTCTTTAAGGGGCATTGATCATAGATGTTAACACAAATATATCCACGATGTTATCGTATCGATTGAAACATGTTACCAGTGTTGTATTGGTCCGATTGTTCTAGGTTTAAAACTTAGCTTATAAAAGAGGTTCATATATGTTTCTCCAAAGTCACTGCACGTGCAAGTGTTTTTAAGTAGTAAAGTTATAATACTGATGACTGGTTTCAACTCAGTCTTCTCATTCGTTACAAACTCCGTCTTGCTTCTTATACCTTTTTTCTCTTGCTACCCTTGCCCCTAGCTGATACAACAACCGGCATCCGTTAGTTTTAAACTCCGTGTATGTAAAACAGGACATACTAAACAAATATTAATGTTATCTAAGTGTATAGATTTATACAGGATTAATATTGAAAATGCCCTTAAATCATATATTCACTGAAAAGGGTTTATTTTTCACTCACGAACTTTATAAGAACCATGAGATAATATAGTGTCATAATTGTCCTCAAACTATTGTTTTGTGCCGATTTATCTTCCAATTTTTTCAAAGTACGGACAAGAAACAAGTTGACAAAATCAATAGTTTGAGAAATAAGTTGACTTAAAATCAATAATTTCTTCGGTATTTTATAAAATTATAAATAATGACATGTTGTCATTTCATTAATATTAGACATAAAAAAGTGTTTTGAATTATTTTATATAGTTCAAGAAGGCATTTATGAGATTAATCCTATTCACTTATTCTTATAAAAGAAACTGAACATTTTTAATCTAATAAATATCACACTCATATTCATTATACTCGACCACTATTCTTCCAGCGTCAGGATTTGCAATCTCAGCGAAAGCATCCCCAGAAAGATTGATAGTTGAAGTGCATTTCGGACAGTAATCGATGATCTCAACAACCACGGCGATGTCTAAACCGTTGCAAGATTGCGGGGCACGATTTGCTGGACCAAGGCACGTTACTTCGTATAACTTGCCACAAGCTCTCCCATTGTCCCAAAGCTCCTTGCTTGCGCCAGCCACAAAAGGGCTGTAGTCTTGCCCTCCATAGCACGCAGAGGCTACGTTCAATCAAGGTGAGATGATCATAAAATGCACGTGATTATAACGAAGATTAGACAGTAGATTAATCCTAACAAGTACAGAGGTACAATTTCGTTTTTGTAGTGCAAAACTTGAGGAAGAGAGTAACCTGTGTTAGCATACTCCCTTGATATTTTACTAACATGAATGTTTGTTGAAGGACTCTACGAGCAGCTTTTTAATCCCTCTCAACGAGGAGCACACTCACCTCGAATCTCCTAGTAATAAGTGGGGCATGGTCCATGACACACTAAATTGAGTATGATGTTTATAAGAGGTTAGAACAAGCCCTTCTTAAAATTGGGTCTCTCGATATTTAAATCTTTGAATCATAAATTCAACCACTGTAATTTTTTTTAATATAACTAGATCAAAACACAACAATTCTTTACTATTAGGCCATTACCCTTAGTAGTATATATAGCTATAATTAATTAGTTAAACATCATATATGTATTCAACAGTTAGCAAAGCACAAGTGATGGACACAAAAGTAAGACGATATATCAAAAATCACCATACGATATAATACATGTGTATTTATATATGTATAATTATATATTATGCTTACGAGTATAAGGAGGACTATAAATGTAGCAATTCCTTCAGTAGCATATGCAATTAGAGCAAGACGCAGGGTGATTCCTGTTAGGGAATTAGACGACTCCTAATTCTAAGTATCGCAAGAATGAATAATTGCAGAAAATAAATAGGAGAAAAGAAGAAAAAGAGACACCAAATTTTTATACAGGTTCATCCAAATTTGAGACTACGTTCTGTTTCTGCCGCTTGTAGGTTCCACTATGATGAAGGAGATTACAGATTACAAGAGAAGTTTCTCACACACTCTCAATTTGTGCTTACCAAAACTCTATTCTATCTAGCACTCTATGGGAATTTTTCTCTCTCAATGATGGAGCTCTCAAGAATTATGCCTCACACAAAATAATGCCACTCACAATGTCACACACACACACTCAACCCTAGCCACCTTATGTCTATTTATACCCAAAGGAAGAGAAAAATAGCAATTAATGAGAAACCCTAGCAGTTTCTCATTTTTGGGGCGTTTAAGTTCGACTCTAACTCAAAATTTCACAACAAACCAGACTCCAGGAGCCGTGGCCCTCATTTTGGGCGCCGCGGCGCTGGTTTGTTCTCGGATGGGCACCGCAGCCCTCGTTTTGGGCGCCGCGGCGCTGGTTCAGGTGCCGCGACGCTGGACGACTGCCCCCTTTTTTTTCTCTTCTTTCTCCTTTGCTAGGTTGATTTGGCTCTATATTGCAACAATCTCCCACTTAGAGACTAATGAATCACCATGTCTCCAACTGCAGCGGCAACGACTTCTCACGCCTCATGGAGAAGTCCAAATGAAGTTGTACACAACTTCAGTTTCTAAATCGGAACCGTCTTGGTGAGCATATCTACTGAATTCTGACTCCCAAGAATCTTTTCAAGCTTCAACACTCCATCTTCTAAAGCTGACCTGATGAAGTGATACCGCAATTGTATATGCTTCGTCCTAGCATGAAATGCGAGATATTTTGCCAAGTGAATGGCGCTCTGACTGTCATTGTGTAATGCACTCCTTTCCTGCTTATGACTCAACTCTTCCAAAAACGACCGCAACCAAATCATCTCCTTGCTCGCTTCTGTCATTGCCACATACTCTGCTTCTGTTGTAGAGAGTGCAACTATCTTCTGCAGCTTCGAGACCCAACTAACTGCGTGCCACCCAAAGTGTAGACATAACCGGTGGTACTCTTTTTGCCATCAATGTCTCCACCCATATCAGCATCAACATAGCCCTGTAGTCCCAAGTCTGACTTCTTGAAACACAGTGCTAAACCCGCAGTACCTCTCAGATATTTGAGAATCCACTTCACTGCCTCCCAATGCTGTTTACCTGGATTACTCATGTACCTACTCACAACTCCTACTGCATGTGCAATGTCTGGTCTGGTACAAACCATGACATACAGGAGATTGCCTATAACGAAAGCATAAGGCACCTTGGCCATATGGTCTCGTTCCTGCTTGTGGTCGGTGATTGCTCCTTTGATAACTTGAAGTGACTGGCCAAAGGAGTATTCACAGGCTTCGCATTACCCATGTTGAATCTGCTCAACACCTTTTCAACATATTATTCCTGTGACAGTTTCAGACTATTATGGTTTCTCGTTATTCTCATCCCAAGGATTTGTTTTGCAGCACCTAAATCCTTCATTGCAAACTCCTTAAACAGCTCATTCTTCAGCTTGTCAATCTCCTATTTGCAACCTCCTACTATCAACATGTCATCGACATATAGCAACAATATAATGTAAGAGTCATCAAAATTCTTCACATAACAACAGTGATCTCCCTGATACCTCAAGAAACCATTGTTGCACATAAAATCGTCAAACTTCTTGTACCACTGCCTGGGAGCTTATTTGAGGTCATACAAGCTCTTCTGAAGTTTGGACACCAAGTTCTCCTTACCCGGTCTTCAAAACCTTGTGGCTGCTTCATGTAGATGTCCTCCTCCAAATCACCATGGAGAAAAGCTATCTTCACATCCAACTATTCTAAAAACAAGTCCTCATTTGCCACTAGCGCAAGTACCATCCTAATCGTGGTTAGCTTCACCACCGGAGAAAAAATCTCATTGAAGTCGATGCCTTCTTTCTGCTGAAAGCCTTTTACCACCAACCTTGCCTTATACCGTTTGCTACCATCAGATTCATCTTTAATCCGGTGTACCCACTTATTGTACAAGGCCTTTTTGCCCTGTGGTAACTTTATCAATTGCCATGTCTGATTGGACATTACGGAATCCATCTCATCCCTCATGGCTAACTCCCACTTGACCGAATCTTCAGCCTCCACGGCTTCACCATAGCTCTCTGGCTCACCTCTGTCAGTCAACAAGATGTAATGCAGAGATGGGGAGTATCTCTGCGGCGGTCTGATGGTCTTACTAGACCTCCTAACTGGTGTGGCAGGAGTCCTCTGGTTTCCTTATGGAGCTACATTTTCTTGGTCTTCAACCTCTAGATTCTCCACTTCCACTTCAAGAAGATCCTTCAATGGAATCACCTCAGGCTTTTTGTCTTCAGAACCTGAACCCCTAGAGTCAGTGTTGTCTCTGTCCTTGCACAGAACACCTTCATTGAAGATCACATCCTTGCTCCTGATAACCTTCCTACTTTGGTAATCCTAGAGACGATAACCAAACTCAAGTCCACTATAGCCAACCAGAAAATACTTCTTTGACTTGGCATCAAGTTTACTTCTAGCAGCAGGATCAATCTGAACATAGGAAACACACCCAAACACTCTCAAGTAAGAGAGATCAATCTTTTTGTGGCTCCAGACTTCTTCCGGTAGCTTGAACTTCAACGGTGTGGATGGACTTTTGTTGATCAGATGAGCGGCTGTATTAATTGCCTCAGCCCAAAACATCTTTGGCAGCCCCGCATGCAACCTCATGCTTCTGGCACGCTCGTTTAAAGTCCTGTTCATCCTCTCAGCTACCCCATTCTGTTGTGGCTTCCCTGGAATGGTTTTCTTCATCTTTATTCTATTCTCAGCACAGTACCGCCTGAAGTCATTATCTAAATAGTCTCCCCCATTGTCAGACTGCAAGCACTTCACCTTCAAATCTGTCTCGTTCTCCACCATGGCTCTCCATCTCTTGAAAGCATCAAAGACATCAGATTTGTTTTTCATAAAGTAAACCCATACTTTTCTACTTGAGTCATCTGTGAACGTTACATAGTAATTAGCGCCACCAAGGGAAGTCACCGGCGCAGGCCCCCATACATCAGTGTGAACTAGTTTCATTTTTCTAGACTTGGGCTCTCTACATGTTGTTGAGAAGCTAACTCTCTTCTGTTTACCAAAGATGTAGGCTTCACACAAACTGTGATTAACAGTTTTCAATTCCGGCAGTTTTTCATTGCAGTGAAGCACCTTCATACCCTTCTCACTTATGTGATCGAGCCTATAATGCCATAGCTCGGTATTGGCAGCAGAATCAGCAACGACTATGGTATCTCTGAACTAGAGTTCATGTAGAGAGTTCCAGCCTTGCATCACCGAGCAACAACCATCACTCCTTTTGTGACTTTTCAAACTCTACAATTTAAGGTCACTTTATGTCATTCGTCATCCAGTTGCCCCACCGAAATCAAGTTGCACATTAGTTTAGGAACATGTCTTACCTTATGAATCTTCCACACAGACCCATTAGGCATTTTTAAACTGACATCTCCAATGCCAACAATATCTAAAGGTTCTCCGTCAGCAAGATAAACCTTACCATGATTTTCGACAACATAATTCTCTAGGACATGACGGTGTATAGTGGTGTGGAATGATGCTCCAGAATCTATCAGCCACGAATCAAAAGAACTATCAACTAACAAGATTAAGGCATCTTGTTGCTCTTTAGTAGCGGCATTTGCTGTGTCATTATCCTTGTCTTCGTTCTTCCTTGGAGCCCTACAGTTCTTCTTCAAATGACTAGTCTTCCTACAATTCCAACACTCTATGGTCCTACCGTTTCTTGACTTGCTTCTCCCATTCCTCGACTTACCTCTCTTGCCATTATCTCTGTTGGAATGCCTTTCAAGTTTCCTGTCCCTATTATCAACATTAAGGGCCGAGTTCAACGTTGAGGCTTCACGTGAGTCCTTCCTACGAACTTCTTCCACCAGAATAGAGTTTCTGACATCAACAAACTTCAATTTTGCATTCCCAATCGAATTTGTAATGGCCACCCTCATGGGTTCCCAACTATTCGGTAACGAGGCTAAGAGGATTAGGGCATTAATCTCATCATCGAATTTAATCTCTACCAAGACCAATTGGTTCAGGACGGTGTTAAAACTGTTCAGATACTCTACCACCGAGGCACCTTCAGGCATTTTTAAATTAAACAGCTTATTCATAAGAAGTACCTATTATTGGCTGAGGGCTTCTCATACATCTCTGACAGAGCCTTCATCATCCCAGCTGTAGTAGTCTCCTTTTTAACGTTGTGGGCAACGTTCTTTAACAGGGTCAAACGGATCACACCCTGCATCTGTCTATCAAGGAGTTTCCACTCCTCATCCTTCATGCCTTCAGGCTTATTACCCAAGGGCAAGTGCAGTTTTCTGCTGTAGAGGTAGTCTTCTACTTGCATCCTCCAATAAGAAAAATCTAAGCCATCAAATTTGGTGATACCGGCTGCCGAACCTTCTTCTCCCGTCATCATTCTTGATCAAAACCTCCGCTTTGATACCACTTATTGGGGAATTAGGCGACTCCAAATTCTAAGAATCGTAAGAATGAATAATTGCAGAAAATAAATAGGAGAAAAGAAAAAAAAGAGACACCAAATTTTTATACAGGTTCGTCCAAATTTGAGACTACATCCTGTTTCTGCCGCTTGCAGATTCCACTATGATGAAAGAGATTACAGATTACAAGAGAAGTCTCTCACACACTCTCAATTTGTGCTTACCAAAACTCTCTTCTATCTAGCACCCTGTGGGAATTTTTCTCTCTCAAGGATGGAGCTCTCAAGAATTATGCCTCACACAAAATAATGTCACTCATAATGTCACACACACACACTCAACCCTAGCCACCTTGTGTCTATTTATACCCAAAGGAAGAGAAAAATAGCAACTAATGAGAAACCCTATCAGTTTTCTATTTTTGGGGCGTTTGAGTTCGACTTTAACTCAAAATTTTGCACCAAACCAGACTCCGGGCGCCGCGGCCCTCATTTTGGGCGTCGCGGCGCTGGTTTGTTCTTGGACGGGCGCTGGGGCCCTCGTTTTGGGCGCCGCGGCCCTCCTTTTGGGTGCCGCGGCCCTCCTTTTGGGTGCCGCGGCGCTGAACCACTGTCCTCTCTTTTTTCTCCTTTGCTAGGTTGATTTGGCTCCATATTGTAATAATTCCAGCCATAATGGGTATCAAAACCTGCAACTTCTTCCCCATTTGTTGATTTCTACCACGAGAAATGCCAAAGGAATTATACTGAAACGAATAAAAGTTTCTTGTATATATTGTGGAGACAAAATTAATCTCTTGGCTCCTTTTTATAAAGGTACTGGCATCTCTTATAAGGTTCTCGATCTCCATTTTTGCAATAGAAGTTTTTTTTTTTTTTTCTTTATTAATTAATGTCTAGGTTCAGCCTTCGAGGTCCTATGGTTCGTCAACCCCAGCTGGAGGGGTCCTATAAATGTGCTCGTGATGTTTTCCAGTACATATATAACTTACAGAAAATATAAAATATGCAAATAACAATAATAATAATAATAATATAAGTTACCACATTTTGCGTTCTCTTGATGCCCAAAAGGCGCCGTTAATTGTTCGTTGGAGTCGATCTCAAATCGGTGTGCCGATCGAATTTGTTATTCATCCAAATGGCGCACGTGCCAAGTGCCGGCTGGTGATTTCATTCTAGGTGGTTGTAAAGCATAACTCTCTCCAATATACGACACGTTTGCCGAAAAGAAAAGAAGTTTCAATTGCTTTCAATCGCTTTCAAGCTATGTTGCCGAGAGAACAGAAAAGAAAAAGAAAAATAAAAACGTTATTAACGTTTCACTGAATGCTTGGGTTATTATTATATATATTCAAGATTCCTTCTGGTTTCTGTTTGGATTTAGACATATATATATATATATATATATATATATATATATATATGTGTGTGTGTGTGTGTGTTTGTTGAAAGGTGTAGCCGGCGGCACCCTTCAGCCGCCGGTGAAGGACTCCTCGCATGGCCGCGAAGCCTCATCGGAAAGACAGTGCCGCGGCCAGAGGCCACGACGCAGCGAGAAAGCGGTGGCCACAGAGGCCGCCGCACGAGGAATTAAAAAAAAATGTTGGGGCCATTCGTCGGTCGTCGGGGTTTCGACCGTCGGCATCGGCCCTTTCCGGTTGTAGCCCCAGGGCGTCGACTGGAGTAAAGAAGCTGCGGCCGTTTGGCCGCTGCACAGAGGCGGCGGCCGTTAGGCCGCCCGTGTTTCGCCCAAAGGGGTCGAGAGACCCCTAGGGTATCCCTGGGCTGGTCTAGGCATGGGCCCAGACTTGAGGATTTTTACACGGGCCCCATTGGGCCCGTGACAAGTTACAACCCAGGGGAACCCCTGGGTTACCGCGTTAAAAAAAAATACACAGGCCCAGCTGGGCCCGTGACTGGATAAGGGAACTTACACGGGCTTAACCCGTGACCGGATGGTCATCAAGGGTTCATCCCTTGGGTGACCCAAATTTAAAATAAAAATAAAAAAAAAAAAGAAAGGGGGGGGGGGGGGGGGGGGGGAGGAGGATGTCATGGGCCTAGACCTATGACACAAGGGTGAAAATAAAGGGGGGGCTGGGTTAGGATCCGGGTAGGGTTCTCCCGACCCGGTCCAGCCTCGACCCAGTCAATGTTGACTTTGACCAGGTTGACTTTGACCAATTTTTTTTAATTTTTAATTTTAATTTTGGTCATTTTTGGTGCAATTTTAAATTCAAATATTGGTATTTTATATATATTTTGAGATGAATTAATTGAAGCAACATGTCACCAAAGTGGCCTCGCTTGTGGAAATTAATTTGTTTTGAAATATAAAAAGTTGTGTTTATGTAACTTATGTGAATATTGACCGGCCCAAAGGAAGGCAATATTTGACAGAATTGCATGTACACCTGTGGTGATAAACACGTGATGATTATTTGGTTTTATATGTAAGCAATAAATCAGCCCAAAGGAAGATTTATTGTTTGACATGTTCTTATTGTCAGTGTTTGATTACTACACCAAGATATCACTTACAAGTTAATATTTTTGTCCAAAGACTAAATATTAATGGAGTGCCTGATATCTTGAGATGAGGTTACCTTTATTTGGATTTATTATTATTATTATGGATTCTTATGTGAGCTTGTTTTTGGTTTTGTTTATTTTGTTCTCTGTTTCAGCTACTGCCAACATCAATTCAATTCCTATGTTGAATGGTAGCAACTTCAAATCATGGCAAGAGAACCTCCTAATAGTTCTCGGAGTCATGGATCTCGACCTTGCGTTAAGGGTTCCTTCTCCCGTACCTCTTACAGATAAAAGTTCCTCTGATCAAAAGATGGACATGGAAAGGTGGGAGAAGTCAAATCGCATGTGTATGATGATCATGAAGAAGGCCATTCCAGAAGCATTCAGGGGCACTATATCGAAAACGATAAAGACAGCCAAAGAGTTCCTTGAGGACATTGAAAAGAGATTTGCCAAAATGAAAAGGCTGAAACAAGTACACTTTTGGCAAACCTCATCTCAATGAGATACAAAGGTAAGGGGAACATTAGGGAGTACATCATGGAGATGTCTCATCTTGCTTCAAAATTAAGAGCACTTAAGCTTGACCTTTTTGAGGACTTGCTAGTGCATTTGGTTCTTATATCTCTTCCTGCACATTTTAGTCAATTTAAGGTGAGCTATAACTGCCAAAAGGAGACTTGGTCTCTTAATGAGCTCATCTCACATTGTGTGCAAGAAGAGGAAAGGTTGAAGCAAGAAAAGACAGAAAAGTGCTCACTTGGCTAATACTTCCAAGGACAAAGGGAAGAAAAGGAAGAAGGATAAGGAAGTTACAGTTACGACACCTCAAAAGAAGCAACAAAAGAGACCGGTTGATTCAGAAGGTACGGGTTGTTTCTTTTGTGGAGCTGCAGGACATAAGAAGAAGCATTGCACCAATTATCACGCTTGGCGTGCTAGAAAAGGTATGCTTCTTAATTTGGTTTGTTCTGAGGTTAATTTAACTTCAATACCTAAACACACTTGGTGGATGGATTTTGGTGCTGCCACTCACATCAGTGTGTCTATGCAGGGATGCCTGAGATGTCGAAAGCCAACTGATGGTGAAAGATACATCTACGTGGGCGATGGCAAGAAAGTTGAAGTTGAAGCAATAGGAAAATTTAAATTATTGTTAAAGACTAGATTTTATTTGGATCTTGATGAAACATTTATTTTACCGTCTTTTAGACGGAATTTGATTTCTATTTCAGCTTTGGACAAATCTGGTTATTCTTGTTCATTTGAAAATGAAAAATTTAGTTTGTTTCATGATTCAAAATTAGTTGGTTCTGGTTCTTTATGAGGTTACGATAATCTTTATTTACTTGATACAACTGCTTCATTTAATGAATCCTTGCAATTAAGTACACGAGGTATAAAGCGAAAATTAACCAATGAGAATTCAGCTGCGTTATGGCACAAGAGATTGGGTCATATCTCCAGAAAGAGAATAGAGAGACTTGTGTCAGATGAAATTTTTGACCCCTTAGACTTTACAGATTTTGATATTTGTGTTAACTGTATTAAGGGGAAACAAACCAATAAAAGGAGATTTGAGGCCAACAGGACTTTGGACGTCTTAGAACTTATACAAACAGACATTTGTGGGCCATTCCCTACAGCTTCTTGGAATGGTCAACAATATTTTATAACGTTCATAGACGATTTTTCCAGATATGGCTACATATATCTCATTCATAAAAAGTCACAGTCGCTGGATGTGTTCAAAAATTATAAGGCTGAAGTTGAAAATCAACTCAGCAAAAGGATTAAAAGCGTCAGATCTGACCGTAGTGGTGAATACTATGGTAGATATGACGGTTCAGGTGAACAACGTCCGGGACCGTTTGCTAAGTTCCTATAGGAAAGCGGTATCGTCCCACAGTACACTATGTCGGGTTCGCCCACTATGAATGGTGTTGCTGAAAGACGAAACAGAACGCTTAAGGACATGGTGAGGAGTATGATTTCTCATTCTACCTTACCAGAATCACTCTGGGGAGAAGCACTTAAGACTGTAGCGTATATCCTTAACAGAGTTCCAACTAAAGCAACTGTCAAAACCCCTTACGAACTTTGGACGGGCAAGAAGCCTAGTATAAAGCATTTGCATGTTTGGGGATGTCCAGCTGAGGCAAGGCCTTATAGGCCTAATGAAAAGAAACTGGACTCAAGGACGGTTAGTTGTTATTTTATTGGATACTCTGAAAGATCTAGAGGGTACAAGTTTTATGATCCAACGACCAAATCGATATTTGAGACGGAAAATTCCAGGTTCTTTGAGGATGTCGAGTTTGCTGGGGGAGATATGGTTAGGGACTTTGTCTTTGAAGAGGAATATGTTGATATTCCCACAGCTGTTATTGACATTGATCAGGTTCCTACTCCTGACATCGTTCAAGAAGCAGATCCAAATCAAGACAATGTCGGAGAACCTCCCATTCCAGAAGAACAAACTCAACCACCTCAAGAACCTATGCCATTAAGGAGATCCACTAGAGAAAGGAGAAGTGCGGTGCCAGATGATTACATTGTATTTCTCCAAGAACATGAGTATGACATTGGTATGGTGGAAGATGATCCAATAAACTTCAGTCAAGCCATGAAAAGTTCTAGATCTCAAGAGTGAATTGATGCCATGAATGAAGAGATAAAGTCTATGAAAGACAATGACGTTTGGGATCTTGTCCCATTGCCTGAAGGTGCGAAACCCATTGGTTGCAAATGGATATTTAAGACCAAAAGGGATTTGAAAGGCAATGTGGAGAGGTATAAGACTCGTCTTGTCGCTAAAGGCTTTACACAAAAAGAAGGCATTGATTATAAAGAGACTTTCTCTCCGGTTTCTTCGAAATACTCTTTTAGGATTATAATGGCATTAGTGACACATTTTGATCTTGAGCTTTATTAGATGGATGTTAAGACTGCGTTCCTCAATGGTGACATTGATAAAACAATCTATATGGTGGAATCGGAAAACTTTGTGTCAGGAGATGCAAAGAAGATGGTTTGCAAATTAAAGAAATCTATCTATGGGCTTAAGCAAGCTTCTCGTCAATGGTATTACAAATTTCATCAGGTTATCATCTCGTTCGGTTTTGAGATGAATTTGGTCGATGATTGTATATACCACAAGTTCAGTGGGAGTAAGTATATTTTTCTAGTTTTATATGTCGATGACATTTTGCTTGCCAGCAACGATATAGGCTTGTTGCACGAAACCAAGAGAATTCTATCAAAGAAATTTGAGACGAAGGATCTTGATGACGTCTCTTTTGTGTTGGGTATACAGATACACCGGGATCGCTCTCAGAGTATTTTAGGATTATCACAAAAGGGCTATATCGAAAATATTCTTAAGAGATATGGCATGCAGGATTGTAAACTAGGTGATACCCCTGTGGCTAAGGGAGACAAGTTTAGTCTCAATCAGTGCCCTAAGAATGATTTTGAGGTTAAGAAAATGCAGAAGATTCCTTATGCGTCAGTAGTAGGGAGTCTAATGTATGCTCGAGTTTGTACGCGTCCGGATATTGCATACGTTCCAGGGATGTTGGGCAGGTACTTAAGCAATCCTGGAAAGGATCACTAGGTAGCAGCCAAACGAGTCTTGAGGTATTTTCAGAGAACAAAGGATTACATGCTTACGTATCGGAGGTCAGAACAGCTTGAGATCATTGGGTATACTGACTCTGATTTTGTTGGATGCCAAGATAGTATGAAATCTACATCGGGCTATGTCTACCTTCTGGCTAGAGGTGCTGTCTCTTGGAAGAGTGCTAAACAGTCTCTTATAGCATCTTCTACAATGGCGGCAGAGTTCATAGCGTGTTATGAGGCGTCCAATCATGGAATATGGTTGCGAAATTTTATCACGGGCCTGCGCATAGTGGACAATATTCAAAGACCACTCAAGATATTTTGTGACAATAAGTCAGCAGTTTTGTATTCCAACAATAACAAGAGCTCGACAAAGTCAAAGCATATAGAGATCAAGTTCCTAGTTGTGAAAGAAAGAGTTCAGAGTGGACAGTTGTCTATAGAGCACATCGGCACAAACTCCATGATTGCGGATCTGCTTACTAAGGGATTGCCACCCAAAATGTTTCATGAGCACACTGCTCGTATGGGTGTCATAGCATTTCAGGATATTTAGTTTTAATGGGAGTTTGTAATTTTAAATGCTCTTATGATATAGACATTTTTCAGTTATTTCAGTTTATGGATATTTAAGGTTATTTTCTGCAGAAATAAAGTTTTCAGTTTATTCACACTCTGATTTTGGTATGGTTTGATCTCACTAAGGTATTAAGGTGGACCAGTTGGAAATAGGCATGTTAAGATCACATTGCATGAAATTTCCATGCTACACATCCATGCTTGATCTTGTCATTAGTTGTATTGGTATATGTGATCATTGATGGGTCTAGTTACGACATATGTAACGAAGGTCGCTTTGGTCCTATATTGATATGGTTAATGGACAAGATTGATAAGATGCATAAGGTTTTGATAGCAAAATTTATGAACTCATAAGGTATAATACACATTTATAAAGTTTCATATATAACCCAAGTGAGAGATTGTTGGATCAAAATCCAATATATGGGCTAATGTATTAAATAAATGTGAATTAAAGGCTATCAAATAAGGTTGTCCAATTAAAAGTGATCAATTTAGGTTTTGAGCTTTTAATGCATCATTAAATGTGGGCCTCCTATGTTTAAAGACTAAAATTATAATTACTAATTTTATGATAGGCTAAATTAGTAATTAAAGATAATTGCTAGGATTTAGCAATTATATAAAGGGGTTGTGGTCCCCAAGTCAGTACGTACCTTATTTTTCTGTTACCCATTTATAGAGAGATTACAGAACATTCTGAGAAGGAAGATTTATGTACCAGACTTGAAAGATCCTCAACCAAAAGACTCAAGAATCACATTCTATCAATAGATTCAGGTTAGCTTCCGCATCTTAATAGTATTCTTGATAATTTGACATGAACGATCATAAAAGAGAGTTCTTATACCACTCATGGGCTCATTTTCATCTCTCGCTTCTTTTTCTCCTCCTCCTCCTCCTCCCTCTCTCTCCCTCCGTGTTTTGTTTAAGTTTCCCCGTTAAATTTCAATCAAAAACAGGAGGCGGATGCATTATTAGCAACAGTGCTGCGGATAAACCAGAGCTTAGATACATCGGATTATAAATGCAACAACGAATAACCAAAGACAATCACAACAAAAAAGAAAAACCTAGCTTTGCAAAATTCGTATCTCACAGAGGCGAAGTAAAAAATAAAATTTATCCCAGACATATCTCGTAACAGAGGAACTCTTTAACAAGATTCAAGCAATAAAACATTTACCAAGAACCAAGAAAGTAAAGTTAAAACCGCCGCATGAAATCCTCACTAGATAGGCCGAAAAAGGTCACTTCTAGAAAAACTTTAATCTAATTGAGCTATAATTCAGGGACAAATGTAGTTGCATCCTGAAGTTCAAGCGGTAGCAGCAGCTTGGGCGGCAAGCCTCTTCTTGGCCTCTTCAATGATGGACAACTTGATACCCTTGCCCTTGGGAAGGGAGACCCAAGGCTTTGTGCCCTTACCAATGGTGAAGACATTACCAAGACGGGTAGCAAACTCGTGTCCTTGGGCATCCTGAATGTGGATGGTCTCAAAGCTACCCTTATGCTTTTCCCTATTCTTAATGACTCCGACGCGTCCCCTGTTCCTTCCACCAGTCACCATGACAACATTCCCGACATCAAACTTGATGAAGTCAGTGATCTTGTTGGACTCCAAGTCCAACTTAATAGTATCATTAGCCTTGATAAGTGGGTCAGGATAGCGAATGGTACGCCCATCGTAAGTATTCAGGTAGGGGATCCCCTTCTGTCCAAACTGCACTGACCGAACCTTGCAGAGCTTGAACTGCCAAAAAAATAAACATATTCGGTAACAGATGATCAACTATCTTTACAGACACAATTGATGATCAACAAAATCCATCATAATGGCACAAGGCAAGAACAACACCGACTCGCTAAACATGATTATAACATTATGAAATGCAGAACAACACAACATTACAAGATACTATATATTCTAAAAAGAAGGCACTTCTACAAACTCCTAAAAAATTATCAACCAACCTACATTGTTCAGTCTAGTGACTAGAAAATAATTATACTTGAATTAATGATTATCAATATTATTAACATTCTACCCCGAATAAATAGTTAGGATAAAAAGACACATTGGACTGGGATAAACTCATTCGTCAATGGTAACAGATTAAACGTATGTGCAAGTTGCTTACAACAACACATGCGACAACAAGGTACTAAAAAAATTAACAAAGAGATCTTTGAGAACTAGTTGCATGGTTTGCTTAGACCAACCTTAGCCTCATCATCCCTGACCGAGTGAAGACGAAACCGACCCTTGGTGTCGTAAAGCAGACGGAAGTTCTCGTTGGTTTTGGGGATTGAGACAACATCTTAAAACATGAAAAAACACAAACTTGATTTGATATTTTTTCACAAACCAGACGATTAAACATGATTAGAGGAAAAAAAAACTTGCATACCCATGAAGCCGGAGGGGTAGGTCTTGTCAGTCCTGACCTTGCCGTCGACCAAAACATGACGCTGCATCAAAATGGAAATGACTTCACGGTATGTCAGAGCATACTTCAACCTGTTCCTCAGGATCAGGATCAGAGGCAAGCACTCACGAGACTTGTGTGGCCCAGATGACGGCTTCGGAGCCTACCAAACAAATAATTAAAAAAAAATCAATTATTCTACAAAGAGAACGAAAACAATAAAAATAAAAAAGAGATGTTTCTGATATTTCCGTTTTCGACTTACGAAAGCGCCGCCGAGCTTGTCGAGCATCCAGTGCTTGGGGGCATTGAGCCTCTTCAGATGTTTCTTCAACCCTCTAGCCTGCAAGACAATACAGAATACACACACAGAGTCAGATATATATATATATATATATATATATATATATATATATATGACACAGTGATGATTTCCAATTTGGGATTGTGCGATAAAGAATGGAAGGGGATGGAGAGACGAGAAAAGTACCATTGGAGCAGGGACGAAGGAGACGCGGAAACCCTAGCTGAGAAGAATGGAGTTTGAGCTGGAGGAGGAGAAGAGAGATCGGCGGGGACAACAGCATTTTATACGAGTCTGTGAATGAGGCAAGGGTTTAGGGTTGGGGATGCGGATGCGGATGCGGAGACTCTCTCTCCTGATTGAGGTGATGGGCTGGGCCTGAACGGATTTGTCAACCTCGCTCGGCCCGTTTCCAGCGGAGGACACATTCGAGCTCTTCGTGTTTTCAAAATAGAAGAAAATAATTTTATTTTAAAAAATAAAATTTTTTAAAAATTATGTTGATGATATTTTTTTTATTTTTATTTCAAAAAATATGTAAAAATATTTTTAAAAATTTTTAAAACGATAGCAAACGGGGCCAATTTAGGAGAATTGACTTCTAATGAATATAAAAACACTATTATTCTCAAGTATTTTATATTAAGGTTAGAAAAACATATATAATTTAAGGATATTTTAGCTTTTTGGGCTAAAAAAAAAGGTATAAATCAAATAAAAAAAAGGAGAACACAATAGTGATAGTAAGAAAATGCTGTACTACTTAATTTACTCAACACAATAATGGTAGTAAGAAAATGTTGTACTACTTAATTTACTCAACACAATAATGGTAGTAAGAAATGCTATACTACCTTATTGACTGGGACATTTTCTAGTACATAAATTTTAAAGTAAATTAAGTAGTATACCACTTTTCTATCACTACTATTGTCTTCTATAGCTTTTTTCTTTCCTTTGATTAATACCATTTCTCATAGTTAAAAAGGCCAAAATATCCTTAGATAAAACGTATTTATCTAATTTTAATCCAAAATAATTATAATCAATCATGTCTTTATACTCTTTGAAAGTGGTCAAATGTTCTTATTGAAGGGATAAAACTAAAAAAGCAATGCCACAAGAGTGAATTTCTCAAATTGACCCGAAACTTTGGCAAGCATTTATTTCATAAATATACCTTATAGTTTTTATTATTTCTTAAATTATAATTTTATTTTTATAAACTACAAAGATATCATTTGAATTTAAAAACTTATTTTAATTTCATCCTTCATATTTGGACAAAACGTTATAACTATCCTTAAACACAGTTTATGACAATATTCTATGGATTTAAAAAAATATATAAAACGCACCAAAACAAAACAAATGTGAAAAAAGAAAAAAAAATCTTGAGTTTTACATTTATAAACATAAAAATATTTTTTAAATTTTCTGCCAAAAAAAAAGAAAATATTTCTTAGAAATAAATTTGATTTAGTTAAGGGTATTTTTATATTTTATCTTTCTTTTTTTTCCTCATCCATAAATCTACAAGCGATGAAATTAAAACAAGTTTTAAAATTAGAGTGTTTGAAAAGTATGGTTAAGAAGTGTGGTTAGAACCAATTGTTAGAACCAATTTTAGTTAGAAACACTATAAAATGTGAATTTTTATACTGTAATAATCTTTTGCTTTTTATTATAGCATGTAGAAGCTTTTCACTGTTTGTTTGGTTCTAATCAACAGCCAAACAAATAATATCTTTGTACCTTCTATAAGCATTTGAATAAATTTACAAAGAATAAAAACTAGAAGGTATATTATTGTAATTGACTTGTTATATTTCACAATTTTTTTTTTATTTTCAATAGTTTGCTTGTAGCGTAGTCTTAAATTTGTCTAGTTTTGTAAATGAGTAATTGCATTAAACAACTGATTTCAAAAAAAATTTTTGAAGGATGTTCTATTTTCAATAGTCATCTTGAACTTATTCTTAAAAATCCAACTTGCTTTTTCTATTTTGCCCTTATTTATATTGATGCTTTTTGGCTTTCATTTTATTTTTTGGAATTTAGGGTTTTTTAGTAAATAGCTTATTTTTTAAAATTAAAAAAATAATGTTTTAGAACGTCAACGATATACTGAAGTACATCAATAATACTACATCAATGATATACTATTGTATATGAACGACGTACTAATTTATAATTTATTATTAATTAACTTGATAGTTTATTTGCTTAAGAATTTATTGTTTTTTGATAATAAATCATTAGTATATTAAATAATAAATCAATTGATTAGAGATAAACAATAGTTAATAAGTGATATGCTAATGTTAAACGATGATGTACATCAATGATATATTGGTATTTATCAATAATTATACTGCTAAAAATTATCTCTAATTTTTAAAAAGTTGGGTCATTTTTCTAATTTTTAAAAAATTTAACTATTTATTTATAAATATAGTAAAAAAAATAGACCATTTGTCTTTTTTTTTTTTTTTATTTGGGGCTTCGTTTTATCTTCATTTCATTCTCTCCTACTTGGCTTTTACTTTTAAAAATTAAGGACTGTGTGAGCCATTAACCCTCATTTTTCATGTTGTAGCTTATTTGAAGGTAATGTCGTTATTTGTTGTTATTCTTGTAGAGGTTCTTGACCCTTTTTTCATTTTGATAGCGATGTTTTCATGTTTCATGTCTAAACACCGTTGTTTAAGTTTAATATTGGGTTATTTATCTTTTTATATTTATTTAAATAATATATTTTTTGATTCTTATCTAATTGGATTTGTATATTCAAGTTATATTTAATACATAAATTTATATATTTTTATGATCAATCTTTAATTTGACTTAATAAATTACCCAAGATATTCTTAAATTAAAAAATAAGAGAACTTTTAAAACTTAAAAAGAAATTATACTAAAGCTTTTTACTTCAAAAAATAAAGAATATCGTCAAAAATAAGTGTTTTGTAAGTTTTTGTTTTTGTTTTCTTTTTTCAGCTTTGATTTTTTTATTTAAAGATATTTGGTTATTTTAAAAGTAAAAATTAATTATTAATTAAAATAAAGTGTAAATTTACATATTAAAAAAATAAATATAATTTTTAAATTAAAGCATGAAAAGATAAACACCTTTTGATATTTGAAAGAACAATTAGAATCGTTTTATAATGGAAAAGACCATGGCAAAAAGATTCCAATTAAAAAATATGGCAAGTGTTTTTGTCAAACAGACCAATAGGCTCTCGCTACAGACACGTGCTGTTGACGCAACAGCAATTTTACACTTTATTCGCCATTGGCATTTTGGATAGGCCACACGTGACACTCCAACCGATAACATTGCTTTCTGGTAATACAGCGAACCCCACGCAACGCAGGTGTCATGCACTTGTAAAAAAATTTGTCTAGAACAATGGGCTTGTTCTTAATTATAGTAAATTAAAACCACCCTCCGTGGAGTTCGGTATCACAGTACAGAGTTTAGACTGTAAGAACAAGGTAAAGTGAAAAAACAAACATACAAACAAAACATGTCTAGGCAGAGCGAGCTAGTCTGCGTCACTGGCGCCAGCGGCAGCATCGGCTCGTGGGTCGTCCGCCTCCTCCTCGACTGCGGTTACTCCATTAACGCCACCGTCAAAGATCTCAGTTACTCCTTTCTTCTTCTTCTTCTATTTTCGCCGCCATTGTTACAAGCTCATTCAATGAAAATTCTTGTTTTTTGTTTTTTTTTGGGCAGAGGACGAGAATGAAACGAAGCATCTAGAAGCTCTAGAAGGAGCGGAGTCGCGCCTCCGTCTTTTCCAGATGGATCTCCTCGACTACGACTCCATAGCCGCCGCCATCCGCGGCTGTGCCGGCGTGTTCCACCTGGCGTCCCCCTGCACCGTCGACAAGGTCCACGAGCCCGAGGTGGGTCCCATCCCTCGCAATATCTGAATTCTCAGTTTCTATTTTTGTGATTTTCTGTTTTTGCATTACCAATTTGTCTGTGCATGAAATGGTTCAACTTCAACAGAAGGAGATGCTGGATCCGGCGATTAAAGGTACGATCAACGTCCTGACGGCGGCGAAGGAGGCCGGGGTTAGGCGCGTGGTGGTCACGTCCTCCATCTCAGCCATGGTCCCGAGCCCTCACTGGCCGGCCGATAAGGTGAGGGATGAGGATTGCTGGGCCGACCTTGACTACTGCAAGCACAAGGAGGTGAGTAGTGCTTTATTTTTGTTTATCTCAAAATTTTGATAGAAAATGCAAATGCCAATTCGATTGATTTTTTGTTCTGTCCTTTTTGATGGCCAATGTGTTGTTTGTTTATATAAAATAGCTGTGGTATCCGATGTCGAAAACCCTGGCGGAGAAGGCGGCCTGGGAGTTTTCCAAAGAGAAAGGCTTGGATGTGGTGGTGGTGAACCCGGGCACGGTCATGGGCTCTGTTATTTCACCTAGGCTCAATGCCAGCATGCTCATGTTCTTAAGACTTCTCCAGGGTAATTATGTTCTCTGAAATTTTTTTTGTAAAAATCTTCAGTTAAGCTTGTATACTAACAAACGTTCATAACTGTTGTCTCATTTTTCTGTCTCATTGTCCCTCTTCCAACACTAACTTTCCACGCCATCTATTTTGTTGGGGTGGAATGTGTATCAGCAAATGGAGCTAGTGCTAGTTTAAATGAACAAGTAATCAAGTTTGGTAACGGACTTTTGATTGATATGTTGACCAATTAGTAATGAACATGTTTCTGGTTTGATGTTGGTACTATAACAGCGCTGAATTGGTGGATAGGGAGCCAACTCACGGCCTTGCGATTCAAAATTTTAATATTGTAAATTTAGATCTTCTCTACTTACTGCGAACAGCAAACTTGTGTGAAATTTCTGAGCTTTAGTTCTGATTCTTGTAAATTAACTGGCTAAACAGAACATTTTGCATTTCGCTTGCAGGTTGCACTGAAACATACGAGAACTTTTTCATGGGTCCTGTGCATTTCAAAGATGTAGCACTAGCACATATTTTGGTGTATGAGAACAAGTCAGCAAGTGGAAGGCACCTGTGTGTTGAAGCTATATCGCATTATGGCGATTTTGTGGCGAAGGTTGCTGAACTTTACCCCGAGTATAAGGTGCCCAGGTAACAACTTTTGAAGGCCTGCAGGATTTACAACAGCAACCACATCTAGCTGATTGAATTTTTGAACAAAAATTTGTGAACTAGAAACCAGTAGTGTTGGATTCAACTTTACTTTTTTTCAGTCTTGAACAAGTTTTGCTTACAATGGGCGGGCCATAATCATCTTCTCAGCAGGGTTTGATATATACTGAATGTGGTTTTAGATGCTAATGGTAGCGACGGAATTTAACGGTTTCATATGTTTATTTAACTATTATTGTTCATTATTTCTTGTAGTTTGCCTAAGGATACCCAACCTGGGCTGTTAAGGGCAAATGGAGCATCAAAAAAGCTGATAGACTTGGGATTGCAATTCATTCCAGTGGCGCAAATTATCAAGGATTCTGTCGAGAGTCTAAAGAGCAAGGGTTATATTTCTTAAACCATTTGACTGGCCTTCAGAAAAGATTTCAGCAATCTATTTGCATTGTAAAAGTGGGGAGTTCATGTAATATTATAGAACATTACTCTATTGAACTATCGTTTTGCCATGTGTAATTCCCACTTTTTGGTTTTTGGGTTATCCCTTCTTCTAAAAGCTCCGGTATTTTTTACACTGGGTGCAAAATTATGAGTGGTTTCTGCGCTATGATGGAACGATATTGAGGCAGTGAACGAGAGAACTTTGAAGATTGGCTTCCAGGATCTACCTGTAGTGAGAAGTGGATGTTTTCCCTTTTCTTTCCTTTTTGAATGTCGAGTGTAAGATTTAAGCCTAGCCTACAAGAAAGATAGATATAAACAACGCCAATAGATTCCCACATGCTCAAGAATTTTGCACCATGAACCAGTGTGCCATAGTTGGCACACTTGTAGTGTAAACGACATATACGCTTGCATGGGATCAAGGCTCAAACAAATGGATGAATGTTTTTTTTTTCTTTTTTTTTAAGATCTTTATAAATAATATATATACATTGTAGCTTTATTGCAAAAATATATCATCTTGTCTACAGAAAGAAAAACAAAGTATATCATTTATTTTGTACCTCATCAAACATATACAGGAACAATATCAATTATATATTATAATGTCCTCAACAAAAAAGAATGAGTAAATTATACAATTACACATGAAACTATTTTTTTTTTTTGCATAATGTATTTTTTATTTTTAATCTTGATAAAATACATCTTGAACTTTAAATCATTAACAATTAAGGTCCAATAACTAACCAGCATTAAAAAAAATGGACAATTTTGCGTTCATAATTTGCATGTAAGTTTTTAAAAAGGTATAACTCATGGTACTAAGAAAAAACACGCATCAAAAAGGGTATTTAACAAAAATTAAAAATAGCAATTAGAGTTCAATTGTCAACGATTTAATTTCAAGATTCAAGATGTATTGTGTCAAGGTTGAAAGTTTAGAATTGACAATTTTAAGATTCAAGATGTATTGTGTCAAGGTTGAAAGTTTAGAATACATTATACAAAAAGTGAATAGTTTAGAGTGTAATAATGCAATTCACTTAAAAATAATATAAAAATTACAAAAATCAAAGACCATTAAAAAAGAAAAAAGAAAGAAGAAAAGCAGTTTTCAATTTTTCCATTCTCTCTCAGAGTCTTTTATATTTGATAAGGTCTAAAAGGCTAAAACAAATGATATACTATCAGAATAAATTTTAAATATATATGTTCGTATATGTTTCCCTTTTCTATATTGAAAAAAGATAAATGGGAGTCGATTAGTTAAATTTTTTTTTGAAAGGAAGTTGATAGTTAAATTGTGTCCATGAAGAATGTAGGATCATAAATCAAAGATATCCATCCGGGGCGGGTTCGCACATGCCAAAAAAAAAAAAAAAAAGACTGGAGAAGGCAAGGGAGGCGCAGCCAAACTCAACCCCAATGCCCCACTAGTATAGAGTCGGGACAACTCTTATTTTATAGAGCAACTTACAAGAATGCTTTTCAAATGCACCATCTTATTGAAAATGCTCTGCAACAAATCACTTATCAAAACTGTCCCTTTATTAAAAATTGATGATTTATTAAAAGATCAAGTTCTCCTTTTTCTTAAAATGGAACCTGTTAGGTTCCATCATGGAACCTACCAGGTTTTGTTATGAAATCTATCAGGTTTCGTCATAGAACCCACCTCCATCGTTGGAGCGAAGTGCTATATTGTAATTTGTCAAATTTCAACTTGAAACCTACTAGATTCTAACATTTTTAAAAACACATAAGCGCCAACCGCCTCAGTTGCCGGCACAGGTGCCAGGTTGTAACCTGTCAGGTTCCAACTTGAAATCTGTCAGATTCTAACATATTTTTTAAAACAAGAAAGGGGTAACCACTTCTGGTTACCAGTGCGGGTCCCAAGTTGTAACCTGCCAGGTTCTAACTTATAACCTACTAGAGTTCAACATATTGATTCTATCTCGAAATCTACCCATTGGATTCCGTCCTAGAACCTACCAAGTTCCAACACTAAACCCACTAGGTTTTGTCTCGAAACCTGGTGAGTTCCAAAACGATACACCATTCCAGGAATAAAAATAATAAAAATTACAAAAGTATAGATTTCAAGCAACCACAGAAACACAAACAAAACAATTTCCACCAAATATTTAAATATAGAGATCAAAAGATAACAACAAAAATTTACAGCAATAGAATAATAGTATAAATTTAGTTGGTAAAAATAACATAAAGAAACAAAATGGTATAAATTACAAAAATTAAGTTCAAAAAATTTCACATTAGTACCATATGTTATATTACAATATGTGTTTGGTACTTTATGTTTTAGAATATTTTATATCGGTATCTCAATCTTTTAAAAAATCTCTCTTTAGTACCCAGGGACGTTTTTGGGACACAAAAGACACAAATACTCTTTTGTATCTTTTGAGTAAAAAACCCAAAAAAAAAAAAAAACTCAAAAATTTCAATTAACCCAAAACTTATTATCCATGTCCCTAAAACTCTCTCTCATCCTCAATTTCTCAACCTCCCCCGCTAAGCATCAACAGCTAAAAGGATGCTGAATGTGCAAGGAAACACTATAGTTCCCCCAGCCTCAAGCTCCCATCTAGATTGTCGCCCGTCTTCTTCAACGGACAGCTATAGTTTCTCGGCCCTCTCTTATGACATGTTGACAAAGATCACAGCTTCCTTCGGCATGGCGAACCTACAGGTAGCGTCACTGGTGTGTCGGTCGTGGTGCAAGGTGCTATGGTCGCTGAAGGAGGCGATGGCACTGTTGCTGCAACCACCATGGTTGACACTGACCTGAGATTGGCCAGAAGGAGAAAAACCATCACTTTGTATCGACGAGCTGCGTCTCTTGGTGTTTGTCTAGGAAGTTCAATTTGGAGGTTTCTTATTTGCAAGGTTTCTATTTTTGTTCTGTAAAAATTCTTTAAAAAGAAGGGTTGTGGAAGGATTGGTAAAACTTACCTGTGCATAGCATATTGGAGGTTTTTTTTTTTTTTTTTAGATTTTGAGTTATTTTACTTAAAATTTTAGTCAATTATACAAAAGGATATTAGTGTTTTTTTATGTCCCAAAAACATCTCTTGGTGTTAAAAAAAGATTTTCTAAAAGGTCAAGATATCAATATAAAATATTCTAAACCATAAGATACCAAACGTGATAGTAATATGAAAATTTCCCAACTAAATTTAATGAAAAGATGTGTGGCATATGTGCATAAAGCTTTTCTTCTCCAAACATGCTGCCATAGATTCCTCAGTTCATTCCTCCGAATAGGCTTAACAAGATAGTCCGCTCTACTCTCATCATGCCTATGCTAATTGAACGTTGAGAGGACAACAATACAATTATCAAGAAATGATATGAATTAAAATAATAAATACTGAAAACGATTTTAAAAAAGTAACAACTAATAAGCCATATGTAAACATACTTATAATAGGAGTGTTTTTGCAAACTTCATGCTCCATAACCAGTGTGAGAAGCACAAATCCATCTGTCAATACAAGGTTGATGTCAATGTCTTTAACCGTCAGGCACAGCAGCAACCGTCAAAAACCAAGGAAAAAAAAGTTTCATAGCTGAGGAACTCACAGAAGAAATTCAAGACTTCATGTCCTCGGGAAGATCGTCAACGGAGATCCAACAATTGATGACCGATGAGATAGAGATATTGCTTTGATTTGAACTTTGCAATGAAGGAGATCGCTAATTTGAACTTCGAGACGTCGTCGGATCTACAACGCTGGATCGACAGAGAAGAAAGCATGCCAAGGAGATCGCGACGATTGTGGCGCCATTGAACTCAGATAAACTCGTAGTCTTCGTTGTTGACAATGGCTATTAGTGGGATCTTCTTGTTCGTCAAGAGAGGCGGAAGATAGACGAAAGAGAAAGAAACAAAAAGGCAGAGAAGAGAAGATAGGGGCGAAGAGAGAAAGAGGAGGCAGAGGGCGAGAGAGGGAGCCATCGACATTGGGAAAGAGAGGAAGAAAGAGACGGAAGGGAGAACAGAGAGAGGCGGTTGAGAGATAGTTATGAGAGAGAGACATAGTTGATTTAGGGTTTCACAAATCTGATAAAGTGAATATACTTAAATGGGCAAAAAAGTAAATGTAAAATTATTATTTTAAAAAGAAAAATAAGAAAACGGATAATTTTGAAAAGCAAAGAATAAGATAGCATTTTAAACAAAGGGTGTTATATGAGGCAATTCTATGTTGTTTTTTTCTATTTCAGAAAACAAAATGTTAATTAAATAATAGATGGCTGGCCCAAGTCTCTATCACTACTACAAATTTTAAATTAGACGACTTTTATTTAACGACCATTTTTTAAAAACAGTCGTGATATCGCGAGAAAAGCACGACGAGTTACACCTGCGAAAACAAAGACCGTCGTGGAAGGAGGTGGGAGCTACCACAACGGTTTTTTAAAAAACCGTCGTGTAAGAGGGCGTTTCCACGACTGTTTTTTAAAAAACCGTCGTGGAAGAGGGGGGATTCCACGATGGTTTTTTAGAAAACCGTCGTGGAATCGCCCTCTTACACGATGGTTTTTCAAAAAACCGTCGTGGTAGCCCCCCCCTTCCACGACGGTTTTTTAAAAAACCGTCGTGGTAACTCTAGTATTCCACAACGGTTTTTTAACAAAACCGTCGTAGTATCTTACTTTAAAACCCCTTTTTCACAACGGCATTCAGACACAATGCAGAAACTCGCTTCTCAAATACAGACACAGACGCGTCTGAATCAGCTGCCGCCGTCCCTCTCCGCCTCCACACTACTTAATCTCAGCCCAAATTGTAAGTTTTTGTTATAAATTGATAAATTGTTGTTGATTGTGTTGTATAATTAATCCAAAATTGATAAATAGTTGTTGATTTTTTTGTTTATTTCGTGAAATTTGTATTGTGGATCATGGGTATGATTTCTTTGTTTTATAATGAGTATGTGTAACTTGTGACCGTTGTCGGTAGTGGTGTTTTCGTTTTATGATTAATTAATATATATAGGTGGGTATATATATATATATAGATTGTGAAATTAATTTTAATTTAATATTTCCTATTTATTATTTCAATTTAGGTATTGCAAAATGGATAGGAAATGGATGTGGGATTTTCGATTGTCTAGAGAGTATGTGAATGGTGTGGAAGAGTTCTTGAATTTTGCCAAAAGTCATGCCAATGGTGATAAAATTCGGTGTCCTTGTGTTCAATGTGGAAACCATAGATTGCATCCAATTCCAATTGTTAGAGGACATTTATTTCGAAATGGAATTATAAGTAGTTATCAAACGTGGCATTTTCATGGCGAGTCTAACTTTAATCCAACTTTACTAAGTAAAGAAAAGCAAGCTATTGTGGAGGATAATATGGATGATCAAGACAATATAGTTGATATGGTCAATGATTTAGAAGAACACTTTGTGCACCGTCAGGATTTATTTGAATATTATCATGTGTAGCAAATGTTTATTACAAATTTTTTACGACGGCTTTTGCAAAAATCGTCGTGTAAAAGTATCTTCGACGACGGTTTTTTTCAAAAACTGTCGTGGAATATATAGATTCCACGACCGTTTTCAAAAAATTCAAAAATTTGAAGAATTATTGTTCCACGACCTTCTTGTGAAAAGCCATCGTGGAAGACAGATCTTCAACGATGGTTTTTCAAAAACAGTCGTGGAAGGCTGGGTTTTCCACGACTGTTTTTTGACAAAACGGTCGTGAAAGGTGGATTCTTTAAATTTTTGAAATTCGCGCCACCCACCTATATCTATGCGCGCCCAAGGTTCCCAATATGTCTCACTCTCCTATCTCAAATCCCTCTTTCTATCTCTCTAAAATCTCTCTTTCTCTCTCTAAAATCCCTCACTCTCTCTCTAAAATCGCCTCCACCGCGCCGCCAGCACCTCCATCGGGCCGCCCTCACCTCCACTGCCAGTAAGCTCCCCCTCCCTCTCTCTCTCCTCTTCCCCCTCGCCTCCACCCCCACCCCCGAACCCAGCCCCCCCACGCCTCTTCCCCCTCGCCAACCCCCCCCACCCCTTGCGCCCCCCTCCACCACCCCCTCGTGCGCCCAGCGCCGCCCCACCCCCCCCCCCCCCCCCCCCCCCCCCCCCTACCCCCTCGCCAAACCCCCCCACGCCCCTCGCCCATCTATGAGATTGTGTAATTAAAGTTGAAAAGATGTGCATAATGTGTACTATGTGAGGATATGTAAATATGTACAATTGGAGTTGGAATTATGTGAATCTGTGTAATTTGTGGAATTATATGTGTAATTGAAATTGTGAATTTGTCAATATGTGTAACATGTGAAATGAAATGATTTTGTGAAATTATGTTGTTGAAATTGTAAACTTGTGAATATGTGAAGATTTGAATACGTCAAATTATGTCAATATATGTAAAGTTGTGCATATGTGTAATATGTGAGGTTATGTAAATATGTGTAATATGTGAAATTATGTGAATATGTGTAATTTGTGAAATTAAATATGTAATTGAAATTCTAAATTTGTGAATATGTGTAATATGTGAAATTAAATAAATATGTGAAAATGTAAGAAATGGAATATGTGAAGATGTGAATATGTGTAGTTTGTGATTTAATATTAGTATGTATGTGCTAGTTTTGGAATACTTTGCACAGGTACAATGTCTCGCCCCATTGATAGTGACGAGTACGAAGACTGCAATCCATCTTCATCGCAATATAGCAAGGGAAACCAACACAGTAAGCCATGTAGGCGAATCGAATTTGATCCAAAAGTAGACTTTGAGCGAAGGGGTACATTAATAAAAAAAATTCATCGGATGAGAAAGAAAGGTTTAAGAATTGAAGTAACTTTTGATTCAAAAGGCCAACCGAAAGGCGCACCCGGCCATGAATTAAGCAGTTAGATCGGAGTCCTCGAGAGCACGTTCCGATATGGACAAAAGATTGGAGGTCTAAGGATTTAGATAAAGTAAAAGATGTGATTTTGAGAGAGATATACGCAGCTTTCATAGTCGAAGATTGGTATAGGAAAAGGGCTTTGAAGGTTTGTGGCGAATTAGCAAAGGGGTTCAGATCCGACCTCTATATTACCTTCGTACAACCATACCTTTCTATTCCAGATGAGGATGAGAATGTATATAAACAACCTCTTACGGTAGTACACTACTATCCCTCCATAAACGATGACGATTGGGAATCGACGTTCGACTGAATTCTAAATGCTATCATCAAACGCAAGAAAAATGCGAGCGGAGAATGAATACTGCTCTATGGTTGGCCGAGTCAGATATAGAGAGCTCGAGCAATCCTTGGTACGTTAATATCTTACTCATATTACATATATCAATTATTCTATCATTACTATGTTGCTAACATAGCGTAACATAGTTTGCAAAGACGGGTGTGCTACCAACACGGGAGGAGTTGTGGGTCAAATCACGTCAAGGTCCCGATGGCCAGTTCAAAAATCCAAAAGTAGTAGAAATTGGAAAATTGATTGTAAGTTTACTGGCCACGAACAATTAATTTGTAATTTAATACCAGATCAAGGATTGCTTAAATAACATGGTTGTGTTGTTTTACAGGATGAATACACAACGCAACAAAGTCAAGGGAGCTTCCAATCGGTCGGTAATGATGACATTTTGACAAGGGCACTAGGGAAACCAGAACATTCAGGACGTGTTTGCGGTCAATCGAAGTATGTGAAGCAGTCTTAATACTTCGACCTCCAATCAGGTATTTCAAAATTGAATTCTGAAATATCAAAGATGCGGATGGAGATTGCAGAACTGCGGGGTCTTGTGACAGAGCTCATTTCCCAAGGACGTGCCAAGTCGACGGATAATAGCATCTCACAACGCAACAGTGTCAAAGCTAGTTGTAACCCTCCCAATAATGTAGCAGAAGGTCCAGAAGCTCCAGAAGTCCAATTGTCACCTCCTCGTCAAGAGCCCGAACAATGTAAGCTCTTCGTCGAGGATAGAATTAATGGTGGGTGTGCACTTGTTGCGCTTGGAAAGGTGTGGATGAAGAGTCTTCTAACTGATACAGTTCATGGACAACTATTAGGGGAAGAGAACGTGCGCGTTAGCATCACTACCATCAGAGTTAGAACAGCAAAATTGCCTGTTCCAACACTTGAAGCAACAACTGTGGGTGAAGCAGCCGGAAGCTTCGTTGCATGGCTTAAGAGGTTAGTTGAAGTCATCGCATTGACGAAGACGAGTCGAGCGCCTAGCCATGTTCCACAAGATCTAAGCGGAAAAAAATGCCAAAAAAAGAAAAGCTCTATAAAAGCAAGAGAATCACAACCTGAGGTAAAACAAGAACAAGAGCAAACTGTTGCTAAATGCCAAAAAAAGAAAAGCTCTATAAAAGCAAGAGAATCACAACCTGAGGTAGAACAAGAACAAGAGCAAACTGTTGCTAATGAGCAACTGCAAGCATTTAACTTCGCTTCAGTACCTCAAGAATTTATGCAGTTAGCTCTATACGCACATTCTTTCATGCGTGATGGGTCGACGATTCAGTGCCCAATACCGATAAATGTCACTGGCAATGAATTCCCTATCTATGTGGGGTATGAAGACGTTTACTACTTCATCAACTTTGATAAAATCGGGGCAAACTGTATCTTGGTATACCTCAGGTAATAACTTCATCCTTATTTCATATTTTTAAAATATAGGTAGAGTTGTAAGGTGCTTTCAAATAATTGACTATTTTTTTCTATTGTAGTTTTTTGGCGGAATATTGTGAACTTCAAGGCTTGCGCAAAATTTTGGCTTCAAATCTCTGGCCATTGTTTCAAGTGCTGCAAGAGATCTACAAAGTGATCATAGAGAGCGTGCCATATTACTCCTCCACCTATTAGCTCAAGCACCGAGAGGGAAATTATTCTTCCTGTCATACAATGTTAGAGAACATTGGATGTTGGGACTTATTTCGCCATGGGAGGACCAAATATATTGGTTTGACCCCCTCGGACACCCACCACGTGAGGATTTTGTATCAATCACAAGATTGTAAGTATTAATATTCTCTTATAAATTTAAATTAAATGTTTTTAGTCCCACATATTTGTATCGTCTATTAATTCATTTAAAAATGACACATTGTTAGGGCACTTAACGATTGGAAGCTTTAAGCGGAAAGCGATGTCACAAACCGATCGAACGGAACACTATATTCCAAACGTAAGTGTCCAAGACAACAAGGAAATGTAGAATGTGGTTTTTTTATTCTACGTTTCATGCGGGATATAATTACAAGTGGTATACAAGCCTTAGGAAAAAAGGATTTTTATATACATATGGATATACATGAAGTTAGATTAGAGTGGATACAATTTGTAAATAGGTATGTGCTCTTTAGATAGATAGATGGAGATAGTAGATAAACAATTGCTGAAAATAGCTCAAATATAAATGATCTTGTAAATACCTAGAAATTTCAATATACTCTAATTTTTGTATGCAATCAGGGCTTTGTTGTAATTGATAACACATGAGACTGGCCATCCAGTGGGAAAATAAAAATTTTTGGCGAATTTTTTTTGGGGGGAATACCAATTTTTCATGACGGTTTTGTGAAAAACCGTCGTGGAAAGGGTGGGATTTCATGACGGTTTTTTGTGAAACCGTCGTGGAAAGGGGGAGATTCCACGACGGTTTCATGAAAAACCGTCGTGGAATCCCCCCTTTCCATGACGGCTTTTCACAAAACCGTCGTGGAATCCCCCCTTTCCATGACGGCTTTTCACAAAACCGTCGTGGAATCCCCCCTTTCCACAACGGTTTTTCATGAAACTGTCGTGAAATTCCACCTCATTTTACCTTTCCTTGCGCCAATTTTTATATTACACGATGATAAAAAACCGTCGTGAAAACTCCATGTTGTACTACGACTGAAGCTTTCACGACGATTTTTTGACCGTCGTGAAATTTTTTTACGACGGTTATAAACCATCGTGGAATCCACAGTTTGTAGTAGTGTATGCTAGCCAAAGATTTAGGCCTCATCCAATCCAAGGCTTTATGTTACCTAACTTAGTCAAAGAGGCAAGTTCCGTGTGGGCTCATTAGACCTGACTTAAATTGACACCTCTATAATAAAGCATAGTTATTTATTAGGGAAATTGCATATAATATTTTGAGCAATTTGAAAGTAAATAACACATTTTCAACAATAAAAAATTAACAAACCAACTTTAGTTTAAAAAACCTTGTTTTCCATTTTTAACCTCTTGGCTATCAATAGAAAAGATAGTCGACGGCAGCAACGGGCGTTGGAGGATGCCTAGTCTTCTATAGCGACGAGAGACAACAATCAATCCATGTAATCTGGCATTGGGCGATGTGAATCTCCGTTTGGCCCTTGCTCTCTGTTCTTTTCATTTGGCTTTCGTTGTCAAAGAAATGGTTTCAGCATTGTCATCTCCGACGACGAGAGACATAAATCTTTGTTCTTCTCCTTTAGCACCAACGTGAGAACGGTGTCATAAGGATCAATTGTGTAACACCCCTAAATTTTAAAGTTGGATTAATTATGTTAAATTTAATTATTAAGTGCGCCAATGTAATTTTTTATGTTAATTTTAGTTGTTTAAAATTTTGTCGTATTTGTTATATTTAAAAATTTTATTTTTAGTTTTTAAAATGCCAAATGATATTTTTAGCCCACATTTTTTCTACATTTACGAAAACACCCTTGGGGCTTTTCTTTTCTTTTCCCTTTCCTTTTACTGTTCTTCCATGCTCTCTCTATTTTCCTCTCTTCCTTGTCTCTCTCGTCTCTCTCTATGCAAATCGCTCTCCCTCTTCTTTGCAAAAAATTTTCAATCCCAAGCTTTATTCTCGTTGATTTGAAGTCAAGAAACAAGATTGAAGCCAAAAATCCTCGTCAAAATGGTTGATTTGAGGTTAGCCCTTTTTCTCTACAAAATTTTGATTTTCGTTTTGAATTTTTATGCATTTTGTAATATGAAGTTTGGTGAGCTTAGATAATGTTTAATCTAAGCTTATAGGGCTTATTTTATCATGGATTTAAGCTTTAGTTGAACAAAAATTGATTTAATTAAGTTTTAATATTTTTCTTTGATTTTCAAATCCATTGTGAAATTGAGTTTAAATTTGAGGAAAATGATTTAAATTTGTTCTACTATGATTTTCTATGCTTTTTATATGATTTTCATGCTGTGGGATTGAGAAAATAGGTTTTAATTTGAAAATTTGAGCTTGAGGAGGTCGAGACTCGAAGTCTCGGGTTCCCAGATTTTCCCAGTTTGACACGCCGAACTTAATCTTCAGCATGCCGGATTCAAGAAGTTCGGCAGGCTGGATTCATATCTTTGGCAGGCCGAACTATAGCAATTTTGGCAGGTCAGTCTGTATGTTCGGAAGGCCGAACTGTGCAGGTTCAACAAGCCTGTTCATAGTGTTCGACAGGCCGACTGTGAATTTAGAATATTGTATTTTAACCCCAGTTTTTAATGTTTAATAATTTAGAAATGTTTAAAAAAAGATTATGATTTTGTGTTAGTATTATTTTGAGTCAAAAGGCACACTGATAATTAAGCTGACATAATGATATTTGTTAAATATGATTTCTTATTTTAAATGCAGTTTTCAAGTTTTTGAACATATATGGAGCATACGTTAAATTTTATTTGGAGCTTATGTTATTGGATTTCAAATGAGGTAGGATATACATATATTTTTATTCCTTTATTTAGCAGCCCCTTTTTAAATTGTTTTGGCCAAATGCTTGACCTTTTGAATGATTAATTAAAATAATTTGTCTTTGATTTTGAAGAATTGTATTTTGATATTCTTTTCGGATTTCCAAAACCTGTACGGTAATGTTTTATCAAGTTGTGCTTTAAGTAAGTGTTTTTATTGATTTGTTAAGACTTTGATATTCATCTCAAATAGAACGGTTTATGAATAATTCTCTATTTTTTATTATTATTTTAAAATAACTTGTTTTCAAATAATTATCCTACTGAGCCTTACGCTCACGTTTTCTTGTTTTAAAAATCCCCTTTTAGGTTGAGGATGAAGGATGGGCCCAGGATCGAAACCTAGCTCTAGGAGTAGAGAAGGTATTTTTCTGAAACTATTGTATGATACGTATACTGTATGATTTGTCCCGGTGTTGATGGTTGTTTCATCTCTGTCAATTGTATATTTTTAGTTTATTTCAGAGATGATAATTTACGATGATTTTCAATGAATTTATATTAATTATATGATTTACTATTACTTATCTACTCACCTTAGTGGCTAGCTTCCACGTGATGGTGAATGATAATGACATCTTGATTGTCCCCCTTCGTGGCATTCACGTGATGAGACTATCGATGATATTTAATGATAATTAATGATATTCATTCATCTTATGAGTAAATTTACTCTATTTTTCTTACTTTTATGTATCTTTCTTTACTTATTATACTTATTTTCATCTTCTTTATCCAAAACTTACTAACCCTTCCCCAGGGCGTTACAAATTGTCGTCTCCAACGTGATAGCTACAATGCCATTGTGACGTTGATAATTTATTGTGGGATCTCATCAACTATTGCAAAAAGAAAGGGCCTCATGGCATTCTTGATGAAGTTGAAGAAAGAGAAGGTTAGGGGAGAGAGAATATATATTGGGTTTTTTTAGCAAAATAGAGGAGGTTGAGGTAAATCTGGAATTTAACTTGAGTGTAACTTATATTTACACTTAATTAGCCTGTTTATTAAAGGTCACTAATATTTGGTCTGTTAATTTTAACTAGTCTTTTAATTTTGGTATAATTTCCTCGTTCTGCCTTTTTATTATTGTTATCTTTTTATTATTATTCAAAGATTAGTTAGCAACTTATAACTCTTGTTAAGGTTGTCCCTTTCTTTGTTATGGTGTGGGGGAAGGTGGTGGCCAAAAGGCTAAAAAATTCTTCCAACAAGATTTTAACTTAAAATCTTAGACCATCTTCAATGTAAATGTCAATGTTATATTTACTATTACAAAGCATAAAAATAACATATTTGATGTGTTTTTTTTATGCTATAATATATAATACTATTTAAAATGTCATATTTGTCTTTGGTTAGAATGATTAAATGTTGAAACTTGTAAAAGTAAAATTTAAATATTATATTAATTGAAAAGCAAAAATATTGTAATTATTAAACTAAAAAAGTCAGTCTACCAATCAACGATAATTAGATACTAAATTTGTTATATGTTAAACTTTGTAGCAAACGTTTCACAAAATTTAATATATAAAAAATTTAGCATTAAAAATAACTTTATGCTGAGGAGTATTTTTTTACACTTAAATATTAAATTTTCTATTATATCAATTTAGCATTGCATGTAACAACTTAAAATACCAAGAATTATTAGTCTTTTTACAAAAATACCTTAATAACAAAGTTATTTTTTTAACATTAAAATGTAAGGCTGTGTAAAACTCTATACCGTAATTCGTAGGAATACAAATAACGTAGAAATGTTTAATTAGTCAAAGAATTTACAGTATAATCACCAATAATAATACATAGTATCACTCGCAACTTGGTCGGAGCGTGGACCTTCATTTTAGAGAGCATCTTAATGGATGACGTTGCCAACAAAAAAACATATATTAATCATTAAAGACTATCTTTAGTGGAAAAAGAGTATATAAAAAAGAAAAGAAAAGAAAAAAAGAGCAATACGCTAATAACTAGATATTGCTTTTCAAGATTTCATATTTCGGCTCAAGTGTTCCTTTCTCTCTCATTTTCTCTTTCATCAATAATTTTATGTCATGTTTATTAAAAGGCTTTTTCGACAGCCAACGCCATGCTTTTTGTTGCAAGTTTCCTCCATCTTACATTGACACTTGCAGGATTTTGTTGGAGCTCAAGAACAAGGCCACCGGCTTTTGTGCTTTTATTTTTAAGCAATATAAAAAAATAAGTATAAGTTAAAGTTTTTTAATTAGTGTTTGAAAAGTACATGAAAAATACTTTTTTGATATCAGTAAAATTTTTGAACCTGTTTAGTTAAATAAATTAAAAGCTCTTATTGATATAAAAAAGTAGTGTAATGCAAGGATATTAATGAAATTTTAAATTTGTTATTTTTAAATATAGAGTGAGAAGTGTAAAGAAAAAAGATTTTTTCATAAGCTTATAAAAGCCATAAGAACTTTTTCATGGGCCATCCCAACAAACTCATAAACAGCTTTTTGAATAGAATAAGCCATAAATAGCTTAAAAATAAGCCATTTCAAACAGTCTCATGACATGTTATTTTAAGAATTATTTGTAACATTGCGACTTCTAGAGCGGCTCTTTGGTAAATTAACCACAATAATATAACGTAGAGTGTTGGACAGTGAAAAAGTTAGGGTACAATGGTAATTTTGTTTCAGACAAATATGTTACTTGAAATATTAACATTAATCATCATTTATGTCGACTGAATAAGACAGGAGAAGCAAAAGGCGATGAAGGAGAATTACAAGTAACCCTCTTAGTGGTTGTAATGCTACTTTGTTTTTTCTCCTCCACTCAAGTGGCGAAGTTTGAGTCTTTGACTTGGAATAACGGGCTGCAATGTGGGCTTCACTAAGTTGCATGCAATGACTTCCATTAACTAAACCACCAACCAACTCATAAGAACTGAAATCACTGACCTCACAATTACGTCGGTCTCGAACTTCTATTAGAGTGGTCGGAGATATTTGAATTATGGTTCGAATCATTTTGCTACAGTATTTTCTCTCATAAAAATTTAAATCTTCATTCAAATACTCTACTCAAATACTCAAACCAAACAGGCCTTTGGTGTAGCTCTAAAGCCACTAGGTAAGGCCATAATAAGTGATCATTATGGAATCTACAGGAAATCTGCCCTGCATATCACTATCACAAAATAACACCAATCTAAACAGATAATATTACAAATATTTTTATTTAAATTCTTTTTATGAAAAAAAAAAAGAAATGAAAATGCCAAACTTCAAATATCATCATACAATATTAATTAACTTTGTTTTTGCTCAGTTCCTCCCTCTCACTAAATTATGTTTTCCTTGAGCCCAATTCCATTATGTATATATTATGTTGCAATTACATGGAAAATAACATTGCCATACGCGATTTAATTAACTATAATCGATTTTATAATATAAAGAGTATAAAATTCTCAGTTAAAGTGTTTCACATCAACAATCATATTTCAAATACCCTCTCGGGGACAGATGACTTTGAAAGCACGAAGACACTACCAACTAGCTGAGAGCATTTATGTATGAAGTTTGTTAACAAATAAGCTGTTGAATCTACTCTCTCTTTTATTATTATTATTATTATTTTCCAAAATCACCTTCTCCAGCCGGTTCATGCCGGTTGCCAAGTTTTTCCCCCACCCTTGAAATAACCTTCAACAAAATTGACCATAGGATTTCCTTTATGTTACCATGTCAGCACTATGAATGGTTAAGATTAAGTGGGAGGATTTTATCCCACTATGGAAGTGAGGGACGATAGAAGTCTCCGATATAAATCGCCGCATTAAAAAAAAAGTTGGCAGATATAAAAGCAGTATGTTATAAAAACTTTACAATTTCCATTATTTTAAGTTAAACCGTTGAGTTTGAAACCTATCATTTCAAATTTAAAGCGTGTTTAATAAAATCAATTTTAATAAAAATTTTTATTATAATATAAAATTATTATATATTACAATAATAAAATATAAAATATAATATAAAAATATTATATATTATAATTTTTAATCCAAAAATTTTGAGATTTAACCACGCAACTTAAACTATAATTTTTTTTTTAAAAAAAAAAAAAAGGGAAGAAAACGACACTGGAGAAGAATTCGCTTCTTCCACACCAGACACGCGGAACACAAATCATCAAACATTGTAAGTTGAAACGGCACACGTAGCGAGTGTTGAACCTGGACAATAAACCGGCAAAGTACATATGGCAATATATCCAGACCTAGAAGGAGGGAACTTGAACGGTGGATAATGATCAGGAGTCAATTATTAGCAATTAACATGAATTCCAAAAGATCTACAACATCATCCTTCTCTTTTATCCTCCTTATATTCCTCCTAAGCTCTTCTTTCCCTACACAGACTTTTACTCGCTCTCTGTCTTCAAATCCCAATTCAATCAACGAGAAAGTCTCACTGGAACTGTACTACGAAACCCTTTGCCCTGATAGCGTAGATTTCATAGTAAACCATCTCGTTGAGCTCTTCCAGACTGGACTTGTCTCCATTGTTGATTTGAAGCTTCTCCCTTACGGCAACGCCAGGCTGCGATCCAACAACACTATCATTTGCCAGGTGAAAAAAACTCAATCCTTTTCTTTTATTTTTTTTCTTGTTTTGTTTTGGAAATGATAAATAAATGATTAAATGTTCGCAGATTCGGTAAATCCTGAGATACCCTTTTCCCCACAAGTAAAGATAATTTCTGGGTTCGTTTTTGTTTTCGTCAATGGCTTTTTCTAGACGAGCAATATTTTCCCCATTTTTTGTACTGTGTTGGTTTGTCTTGTTTGGGTCGTTTTGTCCCTCTCCGACTTGGGGTTCGAAGAATAGTGAAATCTTGGCTTCGGATTCTCGGAAAGTGTCGTTGGGATTGTACTACGAATCCCTTTGCCCCTACAGCGCTAACTTCGTAGTTAATTACCTGGTCAAGCTCTTCGAAGACGACCTTATCTCCATCGTCGATCTCAACCTCGTCCCTTGGGGTAACGCCAAGACCAGAGGCAGCAACAATACTGTCGTTTGCCAGGTCCGGTTTTAACCCCCCACTTTCAGCTCCATTTCTAGTTGCAGATATCGTTTTCCGAATTCAAAACCGTTAAAAATTGACCTTTCATTGACGAAACTATCAAAGTTACGACTCTTGATAAGCTTGGGGTTGTTTTGTATCATTTTGAGTTGTGGGGAGCAAATGAGACAAACCCTGAAGAATTGGGGGTTAAATTGACACTTAATCCAAAAAAATTCACTTGCTTTTGGTTTCAGTTCTTTATTTTATTTTATGCCTTTGGAGTTCAGAACTGGATAGTTTAAATTGGATAAGTGATTGACTTGTGTTTTCTATCCTGGTTTCAGCATGGTCCATATGAGTGCCTATTGAACACAGTGGAAGCCTGTGCAATCAATATCTGGCCTGAGCTGGTAAGATTTTTTTCTATACATAAGATTGAAAAATCAAAATAATAATTTAGTATACTGCTAACTTCTCATTTGGAGGTTCATATCTGATGCAGAGCAAGCATTTTCCTTTTATTTATTGCATTGAGGCTTTGGTGTTTGATCACAAGTACACCCAGTGGGAAAGTTGTTTTGAGAAATTGAACTTGGATCCAAAACCCGTGGTTGATTGCTACACTGGCGACTATGGAAAAGAGGTTAGCTTTTATTGCGTTTCTCGTTTTTTATTCGCATGACTATAAGTCTTTAACTATGTAAGGTCAGTACTGTTAGATTAGCAATTTATGAAAAGTTATGAAATTGCAATTGGTAGGATTCAGACACTGGACCACCTATTTGATAACATGTTAATTTACCAAGTATCCCAAATATAAATTGGTAAACCAACAAGTAGAAAGTTTATGAGAGGTCTTTCGTGATATCAATGATCCTTGAACGGAAAATTTGGTGGAAGGTGCAGTAAATATTTTGAGCTTTTGGTCTGAACTCTGAAACTTTATTGTTTGTTTGTCGTGACGTTATCCTAGTTACTTGTTTTCCCAAAATTCTAGATTCTATTTTCTTAGCTTTATTGTCATGTAGAAAACCAAATGTTCGTCTTTCTCTGCCGACCTCTCGCTACACTTTCCTATTCCTTTCTTGTTTCTATCTTGTAGTTCAAGTTTAATTGAGGCTATGTTTTTTTTTTTTTGGGGGGGTTTTTTTCCCTTGGAATGTATAATTTTGTTTATTATCTCTGTGCAGCTCGAATTACAATATGCAGCTGAAACAGATGCCCTTCAGCCTCCTCATGAATACGTGCCTTGGGTGGTCGTTGATGGACAACCACTTTATGAGGTTTGCTTATCATTTGCTTATACTTTTGCCACATTCTTTCTCATATTTTTCATCTCGTTTGCCTCGACAGTGGGTGAGCTATTTTTTTTTATTCAAAGGCGAGTTACATACTCGAACACAATTGATATTCACTTTGGTTTCCCTAGCATGATTTGTTAAATTACAATCTCATGAATTTATAGTGTCTTATTGATTCATGAGCTCAAGAGACTAATTACTAAGACCTTCGGGAAACGATACTACTTGTGTTGCTGTAGGACTACGAAAACTTCCTAAGCTACATCTGCAAGGCTTACAAGGGCATGGTGGCTCAAACGGCTTGCAGCAAGTTATCCCTCAACACCATGAAAATGGAAAGAGCTAAGCCTAGCAGTGCTGTCTGCTACCAAGAAGAGAAGAGAATGCCAACATCATGGGCAAGAATAAGATCAGCCATATTGTCATGGATGCGCCAGATGAACCTGGCAGCATCGGACTAGATGTTCAGCAGTTTCTTAGTAAACTGTCTCTGGAATCTGCTTGTGGTATTATCGATACAGCTTCTTTTATATTACTGTGATATTTTACTTAAAGACAACATACTGAATCTGTTAACGCGGTTGGTTGGATTTAAACTTCCTACTTTTTTCTCCTCGAAATATTCAAACCAATGCTTATGCTAAAGATGGGTGTTTTAATTTCATGTTAAATGATGAAAATTGCGGTTGACTTGTATGTATAATGTTGGATAACTCCGTCCCATCTTCAAATCCAAGCAACAGAGACATGCTTTAGAACTTTAAGGGCAGGGAAAGACAACAGGGTGAGTTGAAATGAACCAAAATTCTTATAAGATACAATCTTGAAAAAGGGTGGAAGGGATATCTACCAATTTTTATTTGGCTAGAAGAACAATCCTATATACTTTTTTGGCATTAGTTGGTTTTACCTAACTTTTTAATTAAGCATAGTGCAAAGCTATCACATGTTATAGTAAAAACCAAAAAAATTACTACTTATAAAAGCTCTCAGATATTATAGTGTTTATAGTTCTAACTAGCATGCGAAACAAAATGTATTGTAACAAAGTGTAATTACAATAGGGCAACAATGAATCTTTTCTTCTCTCCTTTCTAAATGGGTTTCTTCCCCACCATCACTTCTACTTCATCATAGAACCAGGAACCGGCTGTCAACTTTGTAACTTGTTTCCCCACTATGCTTGCTGATTCAAACAAAGCCAACAATCACCCTTTTGCTAGGGTAATTTGGATCATTACAGGACTCTGTTTAGTTTGATTGGTTTTAGTATAAATGAGTATAGGTTGTGTTTGTGTTTACCTATCTAGCTCGAACTGACTTAAATTTACATAATTAAATGTGTCATCTGCATTCCAATTGTGTATGATATAATATAAAAATTCATATAATTTAATAAATAGAAATAATATAAATTTTGAATTTAATCATTAACTTCAAAGATTAATTGATTGATACTCGATGTAAAATGTGTCATAATTGTATCAATTACGTTCAATATATTATAGTATTTAGAAACTAAGTTCTAACACCAAAGTTTGTATTAATTACATTTGATATATTATAGAGTGTTTAGAAACCAAGTTTTAATATCAAAGTTTCAACTGTTATAGTGTAAAGCTCTCATATGTTATAATACAAACTAAAAGTATGTTACAATGTAAAACTTACACATACTACAATATTTAAGTTTCAACTGAGATTCCGAAGACTCTATTAACTTAAACGAGTCATGCGGGTTGGCCATGTCAGCCCACTTGTCTAATAAACCTGTGGTGTTCAGATGAGCACATTGTGTAGTGTGTACATTGAACAGAGACTTTACTGGGCCTGGTCCCGAACCCAAAGGCCAAGAGACTTTATTTGGGTTAAATGTGGCATCATGTTTTTAAGATTTACTTTTTATAAATGTCACAAGTATTTATTTGTGACATAACTTAATATACAATATAAATAATAGTGTACAATAACTTTTTCTAAATATGGTATAAATAAATACAACTTTAAAAAATATAATATAACATGTAATTTTCTCCTGAATGTGAGCCTAATTTGAATGATATTATTTTTGGACATATTTAGAATATTTATATATTAAAGTCATATTTTAATTCAGTAAACATAATTAGGCCATTTGTCTCATTAACTCATAGCTTTAACTATAAATTTTAATAAAATTATTAAAAATTAGATGTTAAGTCATATTTTTTAAAAATATATGTATCTATGCCTTACTACCTTATGTTACATGTTTAAATTTTGCCATAAATATAGTTCATAGAATGCGGTCCTTTAACCCTTCCGATTGCTTTTGTGATTTTTTTTTTCAATATTTTTCTCTCTTCAATTTTAAATATAAAAGAAAGTGAGACAAAAATCTTGAGTATATTTGAGAAATCAGTTAAAACTTAAAGTTGGAACTTAAAAATTATAGTATGTGAGAGCTTTACACTATAGTAAATTTTTGTTTTTTATTATAGCAGATGACAACTTTACATTATAGCAAATTAAACTTTGTTTTTTCTAACATACTTCCTCAACAAGGTGCTTATAATGTTTTATACTCCTCAACTAGTGGCGGCAATCCTTTAGATTTCCTTTGAATTTTCTTTTCTATTCTCTTGTATGATATGACGCCAGAATTGGGAATCCAAAGCTTCTTGGCCCATTTAGACTCCAACCAAGGAAAACCTTTTGTTTTGTTCGCTTCCTTTCCATTTTTAGGGATCTTCTAAGGGAACTTGAACTTCATCTTTAAATTCCTGAAAGAAACTAGACCCACTACTTAGAAAGGCACAATAAACCCAAAAAAAAGTAAAAATAAAAATAAAAATCCCACAAAACACTCTTTATGACAAAAATGCCCTCCAAAGAAATATAGATAATGCATGCTAGCCTTTGGACAAAAAAAAGTACCGTATGACTTAGGGTCCTTCTTCCCTCCCGCCCAAAGTTAAGCGAACTGTCAATTCTCATCCCACAAAGTCATCACATTATAAGATCATGTGGAGCCAAGAGGGGATTGTTTACCACTTAGATTTGGCAATCTCAGTTTGTCCTTTTGTTAACAAAAGAGAGCAGCAAAACTCTTCTAAAACTAGGCCCACCATAAAAACGCCTAACTAGTTCCACGTCCCCGTCACCTTTAACTTTTTTTTCCCTTGTTTTTTCTTCCATTGGGTAGTTTAGCCCAAGCCTTGTGCAAAGCGTGGCGTATCCACCGTGAATAGTTGAAGACGGTGCAAAAATGAAAGTGATGGTTGGGTTTTTAGTGGGTATCCTATACTTTGAGAGAGAGAGAGAGAGTATCAAGTGTATCATGCACCGTCTGTCGGAAAATCTACGCTTCAGATATGCTGTCGGCTGCTCAAACAACAGTTTGTCAAACCATCTGGGACCCTTTTTTTTTTTTTTTTTTTTTGACACAGGCTCTGTGACGGGTAATGTATCATCTCTCTATTTCTCACTCTCTCTCTCTCTCCTCTGAACATTTACTTCAGCTTCTTAACTCTCACGTTAGGCCTCTCTGAAAACAAACAAAAAAAAGAAAAAAAGAAAGACACTCTTAACGTTGACTCTCACGTTAGGCCTCTCTGAAAACAAACAAAAAAAAGAAAAAAAGAAAGACACTCTTAACGTTGCACGTTTTCCTTTCTGTTTTAGAAATTTTATGACGGAATGTTTCACACTGCCATAGATTATGATGTAAATTTTTAACTTTTGTCATATAACTGCTGAATAATTAATCTCATGGTTATCATTAAAATTTCTATTGGTAGTGAAAAACTACTGAAGTATTTGGGAGAGTAGTAAGTTCAATCCTCCTCAAACAGATAATAAAAAATATGGGATTCAAACTCTGAAATTGAAATTTTAAACTTCTTCCAAACACCTTTAAAATTAATTCATACCAACCCTAATTTGTTTGTTTGTTTGTTTGCTTTTTTCCTGACTTTTACCACTTTGCTAATTGCCCCACTACAAAGGTCATCCCATGAGATGACCCGTCTCCTTCCTAATTCCTACAAAACAAACATGTGGAAGGAGCAGCGACAGCCTCCACACACTACGTATCAAATTAAGAGCCCTCAGAAATTTATGCTTTCAAAGACGTTACTTCTGCCTTGTTGTAAGAGGAGTCAAAAATATTTAAGCCTCTGACCTATCCGTGTGGATTTATTACTAATTAACTAGCTAGGAAGTAACTTTAAGCAATATCCGAAGGTTCAAAAATTTTATGATGACATTTTCCAGAAGAAATTATGTAGAGATTAATTTAAGTAAAATATATAATATTCAAACTTATGTGTAAACTATTATCTATGATCATTGAAAGGTGATGTTATTGTTTATGAACCATTAACTATGATCATTCTCAGATAATATAGGACTGCATAACTTACCATTTTTTAGCCTTTTTTACCTCAAAGGAATTATAATATTTTGTTTAATTGTGCTTGAATTTTTTAAAATGGTAATACCACCGTTACTTGAAACATGACCAAATATTGGATAAGTTTTTTTGTCCGCCAAAATCTTTAGTCGACTTCACTCTTGTTAAAGCCTCTTATTTTGATGTTAATTAGCAACAATGAGGGACATTCATTGTGAGAGACAAAGACATATCTACTTGTGTATAAGATTTCGGATGGCAAAATAAGCAGAGGATTCAATGTAATTTGTCTTTTACATTGATCATTGGAATGCTACATTTTGGAACTTGATGAGCATAATGAGACAATAACCTTGTAGTTTAGGGAAATTGATAACCTTTAGGAGGAGTTGAAAATTTTCATACGTACTTGTTAGTTAGAAGTTCGAGAGGAGCGCAACACATTTTGAAGTTTTAAAATAATTACATATTGTAACATGTGCACAAGTTGAAACGGAAATCTTTAATTTTTTTTTTTTGTGTTTTATCTCTGATCTGGTTTTTGACTATTGGTTTCGCTTAATATTATGTGCGTAAACTCGATTAGTATGTTGGTTAGTTAAGACCCTATTGGATCATTATTGATGATGGACAAGTACTGCTAAGTAAATCTTAATCAGAAATTTGCCATTATCAATTTATAATAAACAACATGAAAAATCTTGGAGAAAATCCCGTTTGTATTATAGACTGGGCAAATTTATCGAACTCGGAGCGTATATAATAGCTTGAATGTCCATTTGGTACAAGCAAAATTCAAATTAATAGAATCAAATCAATGTGATTCCAAGTCCTTTTTTTAGAGTTCTCCTCTCCTAAATTCCAAGTATTCAGATAAAAAATCTACAGTGAAAGGATTCCATGTTTCAAATTGTCTCTCTTCTATACTTGAGAAAAAAAATATCATAATTTATTCATTTAATATCTAATTAAGACAATCATTCTTTCATTGAGTCCCTAATAAAAAGAAGAATAAATCAAGATCTATATTCCATACTTTTTTTAATGTCATATATATTAAGATTTTGTTAGATTTATTAATAAATTAAAAATTTTTACTATCTATCTAAACATAAATTTCAATTTTATTGCCTGTTCATATTAATACTTTAAATATACATTCAAACGTTAATTCGAATAGTACTTCAAATCATAAAATTTAAAATATACAACTCAAATCAAAATATTTTAAATCAACACAATTCGAATCTATCTACCAAAACAAATAATAATAAATGAGCTATTCTTTGAATTTGCAATGATTGAAATTGATATATCAAATATCTCATCCCCACCAAATATAGAAATAGTTTCATCAAAATCACTTCCAATAGCTCCTAATACAAATGATCCGTGACTTTGATGATTCTATAATGACAAGATTAAAAAAAATAATAATAAGATGAAGAATATTGCCAATATCTTATTCTGAAAAGACAAGCGGAGGCTACAAAAGTAACACCCATAGCATCATATCTTTGATCACTTGAGCACTTTAGGTTGGAATTATAATTAACTAGCATTGATTTGGCATGTAATAAATGAAAAAAAAAACACTTATTTTCAGATAATTATATCAAGTGAACCTTTGATTGACAGAATAAAGCTGAAAATAAACGATAGAATAATCCAAATCTGACATACTACATTTTAAAAATAACCATCAGGCAAAAAAAGTCTAAATGAGACATATATATTTTTAGTTTGTGAGCTATTTTTTAGTGATATTCTTTTTCTGTGAATATGTATGCGTTTTTTTTTTTTTTTAAATAGGCGTATATGTTTTTATTCAAAGAACGCCACCCTTAAGGATGAATCGCATCCAATTCGGAACCAGAGACAAAATACTAGGACTTGGCGCTTGGGTCAGGACAGGAGGCGCACAGTATGTAATATTTTTTTTGGGGTGTGTAAAATTTTGCCAGCTGGACCCTCCAGAAAAGACAAATGCACGTTTTTATTTATTTATTTATTAGTGAATTTATTTCTTTTTTTAAAGGGGTTTATTCATTTATTTCTTAGTTAAAACCTAAAAACACGTGATAGATATATAATTCACGAAAGAAGTGATGAATAATATCTCTATCAGTTGTACATGATTCTAAACTTGGATGTTATTGAAATCACATGGACAAAAAAAAAAAAAAATTATTAAGACTAATGGCTCTTGAACCTTGAGGCCTTTTTTATTTTGCTCCATAAAGTTTAAAAATCATCACTTTACTATCTCAAATTTTTAGATCCAATCACTTTACTCTCTTTGTTTAATTTTCCATTAAAAGATACAGAATTAGTCCAACATAATGCATGTGGGTGATCTGTAAAGGTAAAAATGACATTTTGATATCTTAAGCATCCATAAAACCTTATAACATAAGTTGCTTTAGTCCAAAGAGTGCTTACTCGTCTATACAATTCACAAATACACAAATTAGGGCTGGCTTCTACTTTTTTTCCTATACATTTCGTAGCGTTAGAGCTACTGCCATAGGAATTTAACCTGCTACAAGTCATTTATTCAAATCCATGATTTTGGGGTTATGAGCATAGTTGTAAATTTGGGCCGGCCCATTTGGCTAGGGCCCGGCCCAGCTCGAGCCTTGGAGAAGGCTAGGCCGAAGATTTAAGCCCAAACTAGAATCGAGCTAGGTTAGCTTAATTAGATAACTTTTTTAATATATTTTTTAAAAAATTGCCCTAGGCTCATGCAGGCTTTGGGTTGGGCTAGGCCTTTCCTTTCATTAACTGAGCTAGGTCAGGTTGGCTCGGTCTGAATTTTCCTTTTGACCCTATGGGCCGAGTTGGTTGGCCTAAATTGACACCTCTAGTTGTGAGAGATGCATCAAATCTAAAAAAGATGAGAGAAAAAATTTGGGAATTTTTCATTTAAGGTTTCTCTATATTAAGGGTAGAAAGGACATCATCAGGCCATTAATTGTAATACCCAGGTTTGAAATTAATGTGTAAAATTTGAACTTAATTTGCTTATTTTATGGTATTTTTCAATTTATTTCACCTCTTTATTATTTTAATTGTTACTTTGAATTTTTTTTTAAATAAAACAATTTGTCAAATTCTAAACAAGTCCTATTTGAAAAACCATGTGCAGGATATGGTTTTCACTCTGTAAAACCACCCCCTCCCTCTGTATTTATTTCCCTCTCTCACTCTCTCTCTTAGACTCTCCTTCTCTCTCTCAGTGTCTCTCTTTTTTTCTCTTTCCCTCTCTCACTTTGATTCAAAAAAAAATTTTTTTGAGCTCAAGTCTTGTTCCTCAACTGTATTGGAAGCTTGGAAGCATGATTGGGCCTCCACAAACTCAAATCAAAGCTCAAATTCGAGGTTAGTTACTCTATTTCTCAAATTTTAAAATTTTCCTAAATTTATCAATTCTCTTTGTATGTTGAAATCCGAGTTCCTTTTTGCTTAGAAACCCTTTTATTTAAGTTGCAGAACTCAAATCATCTAGAGTCTAGGCTTGATTGGACGAAAATCGAATTAAATTAAGTTTTTTTTTTCCTCATTTTTGGATTTCCTTGAAAATCTCTATGTGAAACTTGTTTAAAGTTGTTTAAATATGTTATAATATGTTTTTTTTATCATTCATGAACATTATATATGCTCTGGGAATTTAAAAACATGTTGAAAATGGGATTTTGAGCTCGAGGAGGCCAAGACTCGAAATCTAGAAATTTATAGATTTTCCCAATTAGGTAGGCCGATCTTAAGCATTGGCAGGCCAGACTCATCTCGTCGGCAGGCTGAACCTAGACCAGTTCGGCAGGCCGGTTCCGTACAGCCGGTAGGCCGAACTGTGGAGTTCGGTAGGCTGGACCAGGAAGTTCGGCAGACCAATCGGGCTTCATAACATTTGATGTTTTTCACCTGTTTTTACTGTTTTGAACCTAGATAAAGACTTTGACATGGTAGTAAGATTTTGTGAACTTCAAAAGCACACTAAGATACCATAAGATAGCATTGTGATGTAGAATACTTTAAGATTGATATTAACGAACCTAATTTATATTTAAGATTGTTCGTGGTTCTGTGTAGCTAACGTATAGCGGTCGAGACTACGATGTTGAGACATGGTGTAGGACGTCAAGGTAAGACCTTTACCCCTTCTTTGGTAACCATGCTTTTAAATGGTTTTGGGCTCAAAGTAAATTCTTTCAAAATGCTTTCAATAAATGACTGAGAAAGGATTTTTATTAGTTGTTTTTGTAAACTGTTGAAAGATGTGATATTCATAATGAACTGCATAATGAATGTAAAAGAACTCACTTGGTAAAATGGGATTTTAATAATGATTTATACATTAGGGCATGATGCCATATTCAGAGATCAATCATGCAGAGAATGACCTTAGAGGCAGGTCTTGAAATCCAACTAGACTACTACGGTGGTTATATTTAATGGTTTGCTCGAGATGAGATAATGAATTCATTTTCAGTTGAATGAAGGACTATTTTGGTAAGAATGATTAAAATTGAATTTATTTATTGTGTTTTCTAGATATTTTCTTGAAATGATAAACTTTATATTTAAATTAAATGTTTTCCAAAACTTAGTCCTATTGAGCCTTTCGTTTACATTTTTATCTATTTTAAACTTTTCACCCTTTAGGAAGACTTCAACTTAGGACCGATTGGGAGTCAACTGAGCGGACTCGAGAGTAGTAGAAACTCTATTTAGGTTATTTGTTTATTTAATTAAGGCATATAATATTTTAATCCTTTCCTTATGTTCAGACTATGGTTGTAAATTAATTGTTGTCGATACTATATGTGTGCACTAAAATGGGTCTGGTGAGGCCCAACTCGTATTTATCCTTTTCTTATTATTTTATATCATCTTATTTGCATTGAATCAGGGGTTTTAATTTAAATAGTTTTAAATCGTTCATGTTTTCATAATTAATTTAATTCTTTAATTGGTGATTTTTAATTAAAAACTTGATTTAATTAGGGTAATTAACTCACTACGTCACCTCCCGGGTTCCGGTGTGTGACATTAATAGTTTCAAAGACCTTCGTTGTGGTTTACATGGGTCTATTTTCGTCTCTTTTGATAGAAAATTAAACAATTAGGGTAAAACGACCATATATGAAAGTTTAAGATAGTAAAATAGTTATTTTTAAAATTCAAGTGACAAAGTGAAAAAAGCCCTAAAATTCAAGGACTGTTGATGTTAATAATAAAAAAATAAAAAAATTACAAAACTTGACATATGGTTAAAAATAGAGCCCTGTGAGTAGGTTCTTTTACTTCCTTAGAGAAGAATTCTCTTTTAAATATAGTGCATTTCTCTTATTAATATCCAAGAATCCAAGATTAGCACCGTGTATGCTATGATGTCGTATTATATATGTCGTCAGATCACCCCATAATTGTTTGATTGTATATTCTTTATATGTAAGTTATAATAACAATATTTTTAAAAAATAATATTATATTCAGAGGGGAATAGACGTGAAAGACAATAGTTTAGCAATTGTTTGTAATACTTTCAATGGTTTTTATTATAGTGTTTTTACTTACAAAATCTAAATAAAAAATAATTATAAAAAATAATTCAAAACTATAAAAAATGTTCAAATCGTTCTCTCTCGGACGGCCACAAATAAACGCTAGTGCTTTAAAAAATAATAATAATAATAAAAAAAAGTAAACGACGTGTTGGTATGAGTATAAAGTTAATATTATAATATTTGATAGTCCCGGAAAAGAATTATTTGATAAACGTAATAATGAGTTTAAAGCTGATGCACTAAAAGCAATAACATAACTAATATCATTGTACCAAACGCCAATACTCTTCTAGAAGTTCCATAACGTCAGCAATTATTGGCCTAACACCTCAGGTTAAATAAAGACTTTTTTTAACTGCACCATTTGGTTCACCCCGTACTACTGATTAAGATTAACATTATCATCCAACCATGAGAATTCTAGGTAAGATAGAAAAAGAAAACCTGTTTTTGTTTAAACTGTTATATTTTTATAAAATTCCGTCGATCTTGCATTTCTTTCAATTCTAATAAGATTATTGTTAGATTTAGAGATTATTGATAGACATGAAGATTATTGTTCAGCTGGCTGCCATGGAATAATCTTTTTATACGAATTTGACATGACCAACTTTCAGTAGAGTTAATTATTGCTAAAAAAATAAAAAAAGTATTTATAAAAATAAATATTATTCTGATTAGCATACTGGGAATTCAACTAACGTAACTTCTGTTAGTTTGTTCGCTGGTTATGAAATAATATAAGTTATGCTAGTTAGAACAACTAAAAGGAAATTTAACAAGTCGATTAGAGCAATATAATAAAAAAACAAAAAATTGTTACAAAGTAAAGCTTTTAATGTTATAGTTTTTAAACAAAATTTTTTTGCTCCAATCAGTTTGCCAAACGCCCCATAAGTATGCCTAGCGATAAAAGATTATTGTAATTGGATTTGTGAGAAAACATTTAAGTCTTAGTTGGTTCTCTTTAAGATTTTTTCATACGAAAGCCTGTTCTTGCAAGTTGCAACCAGTTATTATTTTTAACGTATCGGGGAGCAAGTTATCTTTCAGGAGACAATGGGAATTTCATGGGAATGCAAGTAATATTTTCCCCAATTATTTGTTATATGTATTTTTCATTTTAGGGTATTGTGATGTATTATGATCAACATATTATGATCAACATGAGTGAATTTCACATATGAAATTAAAAAACATGATATTGTGTATATAACGATCAAATATCACTTTTTTTTTTAATTTGCCCAATTTTTGACAAACGCTTGTTATGTGACGTTAAGATGCCTGATTGAAAATTAAGTCCAGCTATAAGTGTGAGCGTAGATAAAAGCCAAATCATATTCCTAATATCCCCATTTTTGACTGTTGAATGTTAACTAGCCCTAATTTCCAAAATCTGAGTTATTATATACTCTTAATAAGTTCAATAGTTTAGTATGAAGAAATTTTTTAAAGCGTCATGTTTAGAAGATGTAAGAAGTAAGTAACCTGCGATATCCAGTAGCACCAAGGGCCTTTGATTTATACACTTAGTTTAAAAAGTAATTTATAACTTGAAGTTAGAACTTAAACATGATAGTATGTGAAAGCCTTACACTGTAAATTCATGCTCTACCCCTATAAATTCATGCTCTCTATGGCCAAGTCCAGTTATCCCCTAGAAATCTAGTACACCATAAATGGCACCAGACAATCTAACAAGTAAACGACAAAGATAATAACTTCTCTAAGGGCACAGCCCTGTGACTGCATTCCCAGAAGTTGCGAAAAGAGTAAAAAACCCAAAGGTCTCACAATGTAGAAAACCAGCATTTCAAAAAGTTAAAAGAAAAAAAAATAAAAAAGATAGTGGCCTATAAAAGTTTTGATAATTGAGTAATGAGCAAAGTGAGTGTAAGATCTATATAGTAAGATCAGCAAAGCAGGCTAGTTGCACCAAGTAGGACCCTTTTGAAAAACGGTCTTTAAAAGTTTGAACCATTTCGATGTACATGATGTACGTACAGGAGTAGCCCATATATATAATTGCAAATGCGTATATGTGTAAAACATATGGTGCACAATGGTGAATATTAGGGTATTACCCCACGAGTTATGGTATCATCCGTATGTGTTTCTGCCTCTCCAACAAGGGCATGTGGGTTCCTTTCTTTGAGATCAATTCAGAGAGACATTCATATAAAATATATATATATATATATATACACGCACACACACACATACATACATATTTATATTTCTTGAAAAAAAGACATATTGTCAAATATTGTAACACACTGTCTGCCTCAGTGGCGATGGACAAGACTATTCAATCAGGAGCTTGTAAAGAAACCCCACAAACCAGGGCCAAGCCAAAGATTTATTTATATAGGGCCATCTCCATATGATCTCTCTCTCTCTCTCTCTCTCTCTCTCTCTCTCTCTCTTAAATGAAGTATCACTTGGGGCTGAGGTGTGATATGAAAGCCAAAGTATGCAACGACAAAAGAATCAATAAGAAATGTGATCAAAAGCTACTAGGGCTTAATCTTGTGACATTGCTCCTTTTGCACTTAATTCTGCGCTCAGAATTCTCTGACCCGCGTAGGTAGTACTGAAGCATATGCACATGTGAGATTAAAAGAAGAAAAAAAAAAACAATACAACTTGTAATATAATTATTTCCTCAACCAACTAGCTGCTAGGTTTATTTGGTGTCCGTACATGCAAGGCTAGTAGATATCTTCAACGCCTCGTTTGAATAAGCACGAAATGTTCATAGTGTAAAAACCCTTTTTTAAAGGGAATATTTACGACAAGAACTATTCTTTTTTTTCTATTAGTAAAAATTATTGTTTTTAATCATTAAATTAATTTTCAACTGCTTGATCTATAAATGCTAGTAGTTCTATGTTGTTTGGTGCAAATTATTAATGAGAACACTTGTAAATTACACCATTAAAAAATTAACCAAGTCACTAAAAATATAAGGTCCTATAGATTGTGAAATGAACCATTGACACCATGAAAATCCTCTTAATTAATAAATGGAGTGTGTACTTTTTCTTTTCTTTTTTTTTTTTTTGGATAACCTAAATGGAGAGTACTTTTTCTGAAATAAATACATAAATAAAAACGGAACATACTTTTATTTAAAGGGAAGGAGGAGTTGCCTAAATGTTTTAACTAGTCTAGAAGAACTCATCGTTGTACTTAAATCGATATTAGTTTGTTAATTAATCAAAAGTTAGTTAAAAAAATTGTATCATGAAAGAAAAGGGCAGAAGAAAAAGTGAGAAATAAAAAGTGTCCTGCTTGAGATTGCGATTCTAATAAAAGTCTAGAAAGTGAAAGAACCTGTAAAAATGTATGTAGATATCAAACATTGTTTAAAAAAGGGGCAAGAAGAAAACGATCCTAGAAATTATTTAAGCTCAGCACGAATATGACAAATTAATAAATGTGGTATATAATTTCTATTGGCTGTAGGCATAATTTGAATTTCAGGAAACGAGTTTTGTTTGCAAGTGACGGGTGGCTCCATTGTACACTATATTGTAAAACAAAACAGAATATAATATATGCTATACGATATAATATAATATATTATATACAGTAGAATGGAGGAAAGGGTTGGCTACTTGTCGTTTTCACATACTGAGGTGGTGGTTACTCGGAATAAAATAAGTGCAGCAATCACAAGGGATTATTCATTTATTAATTTATTTTTATAATTTATCTATATTGATGATGGTAGCCAGGGTAGAGCTAGAAACAGGAGCAGTGGAGCATATATTAGCATTATAAAAAAAATTAAATAAAGAATATATAAAACTTTAGAAGGATCGTAACATAATTTTAGAGAATGATGGAGTATAATTTTTGAAACATAATTTTAGAGAATGGTGGAGTATAATTTTTGAAGAGACAGAAGATAATTTTTTAAAAATTTTATATACAACATTGAAAGAAAAAAATTTATTCTGTCCTTGATTGCAGTATTAAGCATTTGTCTTTCTATAGTTATTGTTATTAAAAAAGAAAGACATGTTTTTATGTGATCAAGGAGAGAGAAATAGAGATGACTCACCAAAATTTTAAATGATCATGAGTAGAGTAAAATCCAAATACCAAAAAATATAAACCCAGAATCTTAAATATCCCGAAAACAAAAACCTAGATTAATCAATGTAACAAACGAGCACCTGATCAATTAACTGAAATTTGTTAATGTAAAAAGAGTTTGAACCCCAAGGCGCACGTGGCCATTCACAAAGGAGCTAGTTGGCCAAAGCCAGATTATATCTTAATGGTTTTTTTTTTAATTTTTGTTTATTTTACTATTTAACTAGGAGCCTTTTCCTCCACATTCTTGATGATCAGTTGGTGACATTACCAAACTAAACAAGTAACCGTTTCATGGGATATATATGTTATGTTATATAAAAAAGAGCCATGAGTAAAAGGGAAACCAAAGAAATATAATATAAGGAACCTAAAATATATAACGTTGTTCAAGTAGAATTGTCAAAGGGTTATTTTGATCTACATGGTCACTTTGTGGATCAAAGAGTTTATCCTGCCGGGTCGAGACAAGAAATATATATGCATATATATATATATATATATATATATTTACGCAAAATGAACAGTAATGACGTGCTAGTTTTTACTTCAGCATAAAAAATAATAAAAAAAAGTTCTCATTTGAGGAAGAAGAACAAGAAGAAAAAAAGGTTTGAAAGAAAGTTCGGATTCATGTTCTTGGTCAAGTGGAAGAGAACTGAAGAAACCAAACTCTAAACTTGTTTTGTTTTTTGTGCTAAAACAAGATGATATTCTAAAAATTTTGAGAGAAACAGGAACATAAGAAAAAAAAATGGAAACTTCCTAAAAATTTTCGTCCATTGTCGTTGGGGGTCGATCCATCCAATTATAAGAGAATCGCCTAAATATACATAACCTCATAATTTTAATCACAATTAAGATAGATATTCGAGAAGAAGAAGAAGAAGAAAGAAGATAATTGATTAAAAAGAAAAAGAAAAAAAAGAAGAAGAAAAATCAGTTGAAAAAAACCGATAATCATGTAGCCGTCGGAGCACCAGCATCACCACTATCATGATCACCTCCAGCAGCAGAAGTAGCACCGCCACTCCCACTCCCCTCACCGCCACCGCCACTAGACCCTCCCGCCGCCGCCGTACTGGTAGCAGCAGCACTACTGCTGGTACTAGGGCGCTTCCGTTTCTTCTTCTCGTACGGAATCCCTCTGGCCTTGGCCTGCCCTTCCCTGACCTCCCGGAGGTAAATCCTAACCGCCCTGGCGCCGAACGGGTTCGACTCCGGCCTTCCGCCGTTCTCCTCATAGGCGGCGCGGAGGCGGCCGATGAGGGCGTCGAGGCTGCCCCAGGCCTGCTTGAGCGGGCAGGCGCAGGGTGCCGGCGGGTTCGGGTGGCCGAAGTAAGGGCAGCCGGCGACGTGGACCTTGGTCTTCCCGAACTGGTCCAGGTACTTCAAGAACTCGATCACGTGGGCCCCGCTGCACCGCGCCAGCGTCAGCGGCGGCTTGTGGTTCCTCAGGTACTGCAGGAACGTGTTCCAGTCCCGCCTCTTCTGCGACTCGTACCTGCTCGGCGCCTGTTGCTGCTGTTGGGCCGTCGATGGGCCGCCTCCCTCAGACGACGTCGCCGCCGCCTGGGCCGTACCCGCTCCCAATGACGGGCCTTGATTATTCGGGTCCGAAGTCCGCCCAGTATCGCCTCCTGAAGTTGAATCCATATAGATAAACTACCACTACTACTAGAAGAAGAGGAGGAGGAAAAAACCAAAGATGGTCTTATCGTTATTCTCCTTTTGACCTATTTTCAACGGGACTACGTATAAGCAGTACCGGTACTGTTTTTTGGTGCTCGTGTGTTTTTTGCTGTGTTTTCTGATCGCTTGGAATCTTCTTCTGATGATGATGATTATGATGATGATATAGATCAATAGATATATCTGTGATATGATCAGGGTGAGAAAAGGAGGTTGGTTTAATTGGTTGAATTGTTAGCTATGGCTGCTAATTAGGAGACTGCTATATTGGTTGTATTGCTATAGTACAACTACTGTAGATGGATCTTCTCAATTTCACGATTTTTTTTTTTAATTCCTTTTTTTTGGTTGTGAGAAGGAGGGTTTTAGGGGGAGAAGAAAGAAATAAGAAGAGAGAGAGAGAAGAACAAGAAGACCGCTCAATGATGGGACGTAAAACGTATGGGATGAATGAACACGAATGATAAAGCAAAGTGCTAGAGAGAGAAGCGAGTGAAATTTAAAAAAAAAAAAATGGGGGGTTGGGGAAGAGTTTTTATTGTTGCCAAGAACAATAATGGTAGAGAAAAACCTGTGTTTGCGTGTTATGTTTTTAGAGAGAGAGAGAGAGAGAGAGGTGCGCGAGAGGATTCAAAATTCACATGGTGGCCCCATTGGACGTGATGTGTATACTATTCACTCCCCCCGCGGCCGCTCCACTCTCTATCCACATTTTAACCCTACAATATTTCCACATTTAAAAAAAAAAATTGGGGCAAAAAATAATTACTGCAGTAAATAACTATGTTTTGTTAATAATATATATGCACATACGTATATGTGTAAAGACATGATCAAAGTTTTTAATGGCAACTAATTTTATACACAACAACTTAAAATAAATAGCAGAATTATTATTGATTATTCTGTGATCATCAATTGTCTGTTTCATTGAGCTCCAAGAAAGGCCCTTTATATTATGCCTAAATAGAACACAATATTAGTTCATTTTATAGTATATATTATCATTTTCACATATAAAAAATGAGAAGATAATTAAAAAAAAAAGGTTTGTAACATATAGATACATACATATATATATATATATATATTATATGGATGAGTTGAAAGGGTCCTACATGATTGCGTGCTAATCACATCCAAGAATGGGTGCGTGGGATTATTGCTGTTCATGGAGTGGATGGCAATAAATGATGGTATCGGTGAGGTCAAACATCTTAAGGCCACTTTAGAACGTAAATAATATACAAGACAGGATCCTGGTTAATCCATGGTTTGCCCCTTTTTGGTGCGTGTATAAGTTGTAATCTTTGTTTTAGGGGGAATTATCACGGTGATTGTTATGTATTTTCCCATGCAGCTTATTTCTTTGAAACAAGACAAATGTATATTCCAATTCCATGGCCCAATAGCATGTGAAAGATTGTGAGTGTGAGTGTGAGTGTGCTGGTTTTGGTCAAAATGTGCATAAATTACTTGTATAAACAAATTGCTGTAACTTGCAGGCATTGCCCGTGAGCAATAATGGAAGAGTACTCATTTTCTTAAAGAAGGAAAAAAAAAAAAAAAAAACCTAATCTAGTAAATACCACTTGCCTTTTAAATACAAGAAACAGGAAAAAAAAAATAATATATGGATAACAGGTAAGTTTCTTAGGGATTCAACATAGTTACGTTGTTATATAAATATAGTAACTATGGCTTCTTTTTAAAAAAAAAGGAAAAAAAGAAAAAAATCTCTTGCGGGGCGGTAAGATATTCCATTTAAATGAAATGATTGATATTGTGAGATTAATTAGCAACAGTTGCACACTGATATCATACCAACTCTGACTTAAATCCTGCGATATTTGAAATTGAAATATTATTATAAACTAATATTTCTTTATAATATATATATATATATATAGATATATTTTGTGGTAGTGGGTTTTGAGGGAAGAATATATGATATGAGCAATGATGCGCAGCTCTACACTGTATCCATGTGTTGCTCTTATTCAACTATACTTTCAAATGGGTTTTTTAAGTTAGAAGTTACTTGCCACCTTTGCGATATATATATATATAAATATATCCCATGGTACATAAAAAGTTTGTAAACCTTATAATAGAGTCCATTATGCAAACATAAATTTACCTTGGAGGGCCATATATATCATTGCACTTGAGATTTCATGATATGCCCTTTATTCATTCATTTTCCATGATTCTCATGGGCTAGCTAAGATATTGTCTATGATAGACCTTATGATCAATCGAAAAACTCAGAATACTACGTTACAGTTCTCATCAAGTAGCATACTAAATAAGGGAAGTTTTGCTCTACTATTACTAATATGTTGCTCCCAAGAATATGTGATTGATAGACATGACCTATTGAAATGACCCAAACGAAAAGGTTTTTTCATCTCCCGGATCTAATCAGGATTTCTTATCTCCTTTGTTGTAGCCCTCCCAATTGTGGGAATCCCCATTAAGTCTGGCTTTTTGCTATATATATATATAATATATATATATATATATATAATAACGTACATTATGTGCTCACTATTGTTCAATCGTGGACGTTACGGCTTAAAATCACATACTATATAGTTCAGGCGTGCACAATTAGGCCATCCCTTTCCTTATATTAATAATAATAATAATCCATCCTTCTCCTAATTTGTTTTTACAATAATTACTGATACTAGCAGCATTTTGAAGAAGTATAGCCCTTAATGGGCAAACTCATTGTACAAGAAAAAAGGGATTCTCGAAAGAAAAACAAAAGAAGAACCATGGTTTTCAAAAAATATATATATATATATACGGAATGATTTTTTTTTTAAGGAAAAGGGCAATAATATAGCTAGTGAATAATATATACACATATGTATATGTACAAATGGCATATTCTTTGTATAAAAACGAGGGCCATATACTACTCTTTTTTTTAAACAAAATTAAAGTATGCCAACACCAGTACGCTTAATTATCAAAATTAGGGAATACTTGACCACTTGATCAATAAAAAATAAAAAGATAATATCTACAAAATCTGATTCTAGTTCTAAAATAGATTTTTTTTTTCCTTTCAAAGTCATACAATATAAAAGTTTAGAGTTTTTATCATTCTGAAACCCTGTGTTTTGAGAAAATTTATATTAGTACTCTATTATTTGAAAAATAACAAAATGATACCCTGTAATTTTTAAAAATATCATTTTGATACCCTAAATTTTTGTTTTATGGCAAGAAATTTCCTACTTGCCCTTTCCTTATAAACCCCAACTTGATTATGTAAAGCAATCATAGAAAATTAAAATAAAAGATTGAACAAAACTCATTAAAGAAAATTATATATGGATTTATGTAACGCCCCTATATGGGGGTTAACAGTTTTTAATGAGATAAAATAAAAATAAATAATAAAAGTAAAACCTTAAAAATAAAATTTGCCCGGGACTTAAATGAAAACTCTCAACTCAAAAATAAAAATATAAACGATAAATAAACCACAGTTTTAATGTAGCACCTTAAATTTAATAATATAAACTGTTGTCATCATCATTTTAACCCTCAACACATTGTAATACAGTCACAGAAAGTAACAATTGATGCTTACATTATCATGAAGAACATTCTCAACAATTGAAGCAGTCCCAATGTAATATAGCTACATCACTTCCTCAACTATATTTCTCGTAGCCACCTCACACTTAGTGAGTCCTGAAAAGATATAAACATAAGGGTATGAGCAACACTATGCTCAGTAGAGAAAGCCATTACTCACCTCTATCATTACCACATTAAAATCTGCATGGTTAGTAAGTTACATCATATTCCAGATTATGAGGTTTATTATGATCACATCTTATGGATACCGTAGTTAATCGTTACCAAGTGTCATAATTACACATTTATACAAATATTACCAATCATCATTGTTCCTAGGTATCCATGTTAAATTGAGTATCACTCAACTCATCGAAACCCAAATGGGCGCACTTGATCACCCTATAAACATTCCAAGGGTGTTCCGGTGAGGGGACATCAAGCCCCGAGTCCTCACCAAATCGATTCCTGTACAGTGTGTTCTGGGACTTTCAACCCAAGGAAGCGTCATCAGCCTTCCCCCTACTTTACCTTTTAGGGTATTCATGCCCAAGGACGTAACCGTCGCCCTTTTCATGTCTCACAATTTCTCTATATTAAATCATTATTAATAGAGTTAATTTTCCTAACCATGCTTCTCAATTTATAACATGTGTCAATTCATTATGTTCCTCGCCGTACAATACAAGACGAGTCCATGTCATAGTTTCATATGTGATACACATATAATATCAGTTCAACATAGATATATATATATTGCGGCAAAACAATCAATTTTAATTCTATAAAAACCTCACAAAAGATGAGTAATAGAATCCCTACCTTTCAAGCTTATCAACAGTCTCTTAATCATGGAATCAATTAACGTTAGCTCCATACTCCATTGATCCTAAGGCGTGCATAAGGACAATTAAAACTAAAGCACAACATACAACTACATTCATAAAATTTATTTTAATTTAATCTTAGAATTTCAAGAAATAACCACTGCCCATAGAGGTATTACAAAGTTTAACAATATAAATTTTCTGTCTAGGGCATATACACTTAGACTTCATACATATGCTCCAAAATAGCAACAAACATATACTTAGGTTTAAGAACGCAAATTTGAATAATCCTTTAGTATAAAAGAAAATTTATAAATGAAAGACTAAATTTGTTCATAAGATTCTAACCTCGGATTATGGTTAGTTGGAAGCTTGAAATGGCTTCAAAACAGGTTCCTTTACTTCGGTATGACTGAAATTCTTGCTCAAATGGAGGTGATGGTAGCTGATTTTTATGGCTGCCTTGAAGAAGTTCTCTAAGTATTTTGCTTCAGCAAAGAAATGAGAAGAAGAGTGTGGGAACCGTGGAAGAGAAAGGAAGAAAAGATGAAGTCTTTGAAGAGAAGTGATAGAAACAATTATAGAGGAGACATGTTGAAGCATGTCACGGAGGAAATAAAGAAAATGAGGGTCAAGAGTAGTTGGAAAAGATATCCTTATGTCTCATCTAAAGACTTTAACACACATAATGCCAATATGACATTTTTGAGATTTATTAGAAGTTCTAAGGCTTTTTAGTAATCATACTAAATAAATATAGGAGAATTTTAGAAAATTTAAAAATAGATAAAAATAAATATTATAAAATAAATTTAAATGAAGCAATTTTTTTTTTATACACTAAAAATTAATTTAATTACCTCAATACCCGTTAGGAGAATAACGGGTGTCACAGCTCTACCCCCCTTAAAGAAATTTCGTCCTCGAAATTTCAATTCTAGTAATACTAGTAAAAATTATGATTCCACTTATGATTCCAATTCTGAGTCTAAACCGTTAATGTTCTTTGTCCTCCAAATTTAAGTTATCGTAACTTCCACTTATTTACTTGCATAATAAATCTTACTCTAAATTCTAAATCCCTCAATGAGAGTATTTCTGACAAGTTTCAACTTGTAACACCGTATAATAGTCTAAGAATCTGATCAGGCATACATATTGACCATACCATGATTCCAGTCCTTCATTGTCCATGGACTGTGATTTACAATCACATTTAAGGAGATTGCCAGAGAAATTTTATATACTTCATCTTTAGGTTCCTTTTCCTTTTTGAGTAAGGAAAAGTCAAATATATTTGATTTCATACCTCAACTAATAAACTAAAACATAATCATAAAACATATATCACAAACACTTATATTCAAACCATACATTAAACTTATTCATAGAGATATTAAACGGAATCTCAGAGTTGCAAACATACCCGACATATTTTTCATTAAACAGCTATCCTCATGACACAAACATTCAATCCAAATAATATACTCATATTTCATATGGAATATCCCCATAACTGACTCTGGTACTTCCACATAATATTAACAGAATATTACACATTACAAACATAATACGGATACGTTTCGAGAGTACAAGGCACTCCGTATACCAGCTATCCATATCATGCATGCTTAGAGGATACAAAAACATCGATAAACAAAAGATCGGACCTTAAGAAGGATGCGTTTCGAGAGCATCAAGTACTCCGTATCCAGCCATCCCGGCATTAGGCTCAATGAATCTAAAAGATTGAACAACGACGTACCACAAGAAACACAGAATACAAGGCAAACGGTTATTCGTAACACACGAAATACGGACACACATGCCTACATGCCAAAGATAAAACAAAAAGATTACAGATGGAGATTCAAATCAATTGGCCGCTCCCGGCTTTCCCTTTCCCATTCAAGCTTGGATGTTGCAGTGTCGGATTCTGGATGTATGATTTGCATTTTATCTATCAATTCCTCAGCTGTTGAAGCAGTGACAAAGATTTGTCTCTCCGATTCTGTAGTGATGTTTTCTTCCACAGCGTAATCTAGAAATTTCAAAAGACCGTCATAAAAACCCTTTACGTTCAGCAGACCCAAAGGTTTGGAATAAAAGCCCAACAATTGCCCACAAGCAACTATAAATATTTCCTCAAGAGTACCTAGACCACCAGGTAATGCTATAAAAGCATCAGAATTATAGATTATGTCTTTAAAATTTTTAGGGATACTCCTGACTCCTTCTCCCTTACCTATGGCTTCCTTACAAAGGTTTCCTTCAACTGGAATATGAGGCCAAATTCTTACATCAGTAGCGTCGCTAGACCTAGCTGCTAGTGTCCATATTTACCATCATTTTTATACTACCACCCCCATAGATTATGTTAATCTTCTTGCGTGCTAGGACTTGCCCTAAGTGATTTGCAGCTTCTAAATAAGCTTTATCTTTTCCAAGGCTGGAACCACAAAAGACACAGACATTCTTTATTTTCTTCGTGGACTGGGAGGTAGACATATTTGGTTTATAGAAGTGGTTGCTTAATGTCTGCTCCACTTAGACTTCGGGTTCTACATGAGATTTTAAAGATGAGAAATATACAAAAAGGGCTAAAGAGATAGACGAGTAGGTAATGAAAAGGTAATCCAAAGATTTAAACAAAATCTTGTGCGGATAAGAAAGTAAGATAAGGTGATTGATAGTTTACAGAAAATCTGATTCGCTTTTTGAAAAAGATTAGACTCTAATTGTATAACTTTTGACAATTGAGAACAATTTGACAGAAGACCCTCATTGACACAACTGTAGACTTTTTGACAAATATACACCAAGTCTAGAAATTTAATATAAACGACAAATACTGTAGAACTTTTGAAATTTGAGACACAAATCTTGAAATATCTGGATAAGCTTTTCAAAATTCAAACATATTACTGTACCGTATGTGACTGTGTCTGATAAGATAATATATTTTATTATATATATATTTAAGAAAATCATAAATGAAATAAGATATTAACACTTACTGTATCAATCTAATAATCACAATTATTTCAAACACAAAAGCAAATATTCTGAGTAAAAGAAAAACACAAACTGTTGAACATCAGCTAAAACTGCTTCAAATAAGTAAAGACTAAATAACCTTTATAGAGCGATGACTTATTCCCTATCCAGTTTTCTTATGGCTTGGCAAACAGGATCTAGAAATACCATATTCCTGAGGCGTTGTCTTTCTGTATAAAATTTAGGCCAGAGTTTAAAAATAGCTCCTTGAACATATCCACTAGGGTGACCGTGGAGAGGAGGATGGATGCTATCCAAGTTCTCCTTTGAAAGTCCATCCCTACAAAACCGTATTTTATCCTCTCTATTCGTAGACATATAACCAGGTGAAGTACATTTACCGTTACAATTTTGTCTTCCACATTTGTTACAAGTGACCACGATGGCACGAGCTCTTCTTTTCATTGCACTACGACTGGTACCTGTTCCTGGTAAACCGACATCTTGACTAAAGTCACTCGGACGGATTTTCCCCTCTATCAACATTCTCACATCACAAGGGATACCAAAACGCATAAGAATCCACAACCGAGTAATTCTAGCCTTGTATTTCTTTCTGAGAATCTTTTGGGAGAGTGATGGGAAATACTTTCTCAGGTGTTGGTACTTTGAGTCCATGATGAGATGAAAGAAGAGTAAATAGAAAGGAAAAATTAAGATAGTAAATTGCAGAATCCTAGAATTCCTTCTTCTTTTAGAGGAAAAGAAGAATTTTTAATGAAAAAGAAGAGGATTTGCGATTTAGAGAGAAAATAACAAATTAAGAGAGAAAAAGTGAACTCGGAGAAATAAGCTCTTATGCACAGTAAACGTATATGTAAACAATAATTAAACCACTGTATATGACACGTATAGAGACCACGTGGGAGAGACAGTGTGAATCAAACTGATTTAAGATTTGAACTAGGCCCAAATGTTCTTAAGTTGAAAATGGTCAGGTTGTTTCGGGCCTTACACATTTAGAACGAGTTAAATAACAAACATAAAATTGAAAACCAATTCGTATGAATCTTAAACCCAATTCAAAGCCCACTATAGATAAAGTTAACTATGAACAACAAATCTAATTTAACGACAACAAGGATCTTCCTGAATGATATTTAAAATCATAACAACACAATCTTCCAGCAACTCAAATAATTTTGTTTTAATCAAAACCTTATTGAACAATACATACACCCATATGTTATTCATAATACTCAACATCTATCAATGGATTCATCATCATTACTACCAAGGGTTTAGAATGTGACTAACCTTGAAATCAATACGATTTACGTCTTTCAACGTAGACCATATCAACGAACAAAGACACTTGATGTTACTACTTAAGAACATCCACAATCCCCACAATTCTACTTATACAATATATAATTTCCTCATATAACAAAACCTTAGGTAACCAAAAGATTCACCGATACACTTAAATACAATGTACGTAACAAAATATTCCAATTTTGAGATTCATGCATTCTAGACTTTACACAGTCTCAACAGACCAAAAGTCTAACATTTATCTCTCTCAAAATTCAACATCATGATTCCCAACTTATATCATATTCCTCAAATATATAAAACTTTTAAGAAAAGACATTGACACTTATGTGCTCCATCGAATCCACACATAATCATTACTTAGGTTTGAATTAATTACGAAAAATTTGGCATATCTATGCCAAACTTTAAAATCAATAAATCAAGCCTTATATTTCTTATTGTTTTTCACGAGACAAAAGGCTATTAAATCCTCGTATCTACACGAATTTCTCAACGTTTATACGAATTAGATATGCTTATAGATCCAAATATTATACGAATCTCTCATAAGCATTCTACTTATAAACTCATTCCATATAATTATCATTCCCTTATAACTATTAATACTTTCCTTCTATATAATTATTGTACTCATATAACTATTAGTATTTTCATTCTATGGCCTTTCCATGTTACATCCTTCTAGACTGTATAAATCAATGTGAAGGTTCATTTTGATGATGACAATGAAAATTCAGCTTCAAAACCATCTCAAAAATATATTTTTTTAAAGTGGTGCTACACTCCCTAGGTTAACCGAACCTAGGCTCTGATACCAAAAATTCTGTAACGCCCCTATGTGGGGGTTAACAGTTTTTAATGAGATAAAATAAAAATAAATAATAAAAGTAAAACCTTAAAAATAAAATTTACCCGGGACTTAAATGAAAACTCTCAACTCAAAATAAAAATATAAACGATAAATAAACCACAGTTTTAATGTAGCACCTTAAATTTAATAATATAAACTGTTGTCATCATCATTTTAACCCTCAACATATTGTAATACAGTCACAGAAAGTAACAATTGATGCTTACATTATCATGAAGAACATTCTCAACAATTGAAGCAGTCCCAATGTAATATAGCTACATCACTTCCTCAACTATATTTCTCGTAGCCACCTCACACTTAGTGAGTCCTGAAAAGATATAAACATAAGGGTATGAGCAACACTATGCTCAGTAGAGAAAGCCATTACTCACCTCTATCATTACCACATTAAAATCTGCATGGTTAGTAAGTTACATCATATTCCAGATTATGAGGTTTATTATGATCACATCTTATGGATACCGTAGTTAATCGTTACCAAGTGTCATAATTACACATTTATACAAATATTACCAATCATCATTGTTCCTAGGTATCCATGTTAAATTGAGTATCACTCAACTCATCGAAACCCAAATGGGCGCACTTGATCACCCTATAAACATTCCAAGGGTGTTCCGGTGAGGGGACATCAAGCCCCGAGTCCTCACCAAATCGATTCCTGTACAGTGTGTTCTGGGACTTTCAACCCAAGGAAGCGTCATCGCCTTCCCCCTACTTTACCTTTTAGGGTATTCATGCCCAAGGACGTAACCGTCGCCCTTTTCATGTCTCACAATTTCTCTATATTAAATCATTATTAATAGAGTTAATTTTCCTAACCATGCTTCTCAATTTATAACATGTGTCAATTCATTATGTTCCTCGCCGTACAATACAAGACGAGTCCATGTCATAGTTTCATATGTGATACACATATAATATCAGTTCAACATAGATATATATATATTGCGGCAAAACAATCAATTTTAATTCTATAAAAACCTCACAAAAGATGAGTAATAGAATCCCTACCTTTCAAGCTTATCAACAGTCTCTTAATCATGGAATCAATTAACGTTAGCTCCATACTCCCTTGATCCTAAGGCGTGCATAAGGACAATTAAAACTAAAGCACAACATACAACTACATTCATAAAATTTATTTTAATTTAATCTTAGAATTTCAAGAAATAACCACTGCCCATAGAGGTATTATAAAGTTTAACAATATAAATTTTCTGTCTAGGGCATATACACTTAGACTTCATACATATGCTCCTAAAATAGCAACAAACATATAACTTAGGTTTAAGAACGCAAATTTGAATAATCCTTTAGTATAAAAGAAAATTTATAAATGAAAGACTAAATTTGTTCATAAGATTCTAACCTCGGATTATGGTTAGTTGGAAGCTTGAAATGGCTTCAAAACAGGTTCCTTTACTTCGGTATGACTGAAATTCTTGCTCAAATGGAGGTGATGGTAGCTGATTTTTATGGCTGCCTTGAAGAAGTTCTCTAAGTATTTTGCTTCAGCAAAGAAATGAGAAGAAGAGTGTGGGAACCGTGGAAGAGAAAGGAAGAAAAGATGAAGTCTTTGAAGAGAAGTGATAGAAACAATTATAGAGGAGACATGTTGAAGCATGTCACGGAGGAAATAAAGAAAATGAGGGTCAAGAGTAGTTGGAAAAGATATCCTTATGTCTCATCTAAAGACTTTAACACACATAATGCCAATATGACATTTTTGAGATTTATTAGAAGTTCTAAGGCTTTTTAGTAATCATACTAAATAAATATAGGAGAATTTTAGAAAACTTAAAAATAGATAAAAATAAATATTATAAAATAAATTTAAATGAAGCAATTTTTTTTTTATACATTAAAAATTAATTTAATTACCTCAATACCCGTTAGGAGAATAACGGGTGTCACAATTTATTTGTTTTCTTTGGTATTCTATGTGCTTGTTTTCTTTCATAGTTTTAACAAAACAATATGGGGTTCATAAAAAAGGTAAGTAGGAAAATTCATGTCATAAAACACAAGTTTATGGTACCAAAATGACATTTTTAAAAATTACATGGTATCATTTCGATATTTTTTAAACAATATGGTACCAATATGATGTTTCTCTAAATCATAAGGTTCTAAATAATAACCCAAAAGCTTGTATTTCCACACTCCCTAATAGAATTTTATTCTTTTGTTATCATCTACTTTGTTTTTGTATTGAATAAATCTATAACTTTAGATTTTATTCTATAATAGTGATGAATTTGGTCCACGTGAATCTCTATCTAGTTATTATTTTTATTTAGATTTTTTTGTTTCTTGTGTTTTTGTATAAAAAGTGTTCAGGAAACAAGTTGAAACATAATCATTATAGTATGTGAGGGATTTACATTGTAACATACTTTTACTTTAAATTAAAGCATGTGGGAGCTTTATATTGTAGACAGATAGAAGTAATAAGTTCTAACTTGCTTCCTTGGCACACTCATATAGTCTCTTGTTAAATTTGTAGCTTCTAAAAGAGAGTTTGACAAAATCAGTTCTAACCAAAACTTTTGATTGCTACAATATAAATTTTTCACATGCTATAATTTTCAGTTTAAATGTTTCAGTTTTAATCAGACTTCTCAAATACCCTATAATTGTCTAAATCCGAAATATTATAGGCAAGCAAAGATCGACATCAACAACAAATTTGTTAATGTATCAATAAAAAATAATACACCGAAAGGGAGGACATTTTGAAAAAGCCGAAGATTTGTTTCTTATAGAGATCAAATTTATCTCCGTTGTGGAGTTATATGTTGATCTTACTTGGTAAATCAATGATATATAATAATTTGTTTTCTTGTAAATGAATTGTTTGTTCCGTAATCTTGGTATTGTTCTACTGCAATGTTAATGTAGACATTAGGAAAGAAGAGGAAAAAAACATACTTAAGGTTCACAATGAATTCTATATCATTAAAAAAATAAAAAGAAAAAAGAAAAGGTACTAATTGGGGTTCACAATATGAACAGCATATTTGGAATTTCAAATCTCGTTCTATTCACCACCAAGCACCAACCAAAAATTCCAATCGATCATGATCCATTAACCACGGAAAAAAAAAAAAAAAAAAAAACTCAACTGCTTTTGAGTCTATTTGACTTGAGATTGTTGTTAATTGTTTTATCAGTGAAAGAATCACTACTGTAGACTTCACTGTTTGATCTTTTTTTTTAAAAAAAAGATTCTAATTATCATCGCTAAATCATATATTCTTACACCCAATGACTCCCGCTACCTAAATTGCGCAGAATAAAATCACATAGATTAAACACCATATAATTTTTTTTTCCTTTGAGAATATACCTTTATCTCACATAAAGTATGAACTAATGTTGCATTAGTTCTGTAATTTCTCAATATTATTGAACAATTTGGTTCCCCTTTTCTTTTTTCTTGAATAAAAATCTGGAAATGGCTTCTAAAATGCATATGGAGGAATTAAGTAACTGAAGTAGAAAACTAATACGGTTGAAATGTCGATTATAATAATTTAAAGCCACAAAATCTAATTCAATAAAGTGTTGGTTAGTTTCCAGATTAATTAGCTACCAAAATTCGGTAATATTAATTCCTTGTAGTTATAGGATTATTCTTGAGTTACACGCTAATTAACTTCTGCTTTGTCTTGCAAGCAATAAGAGAGTTTTCTCACATTATTGTGGGGAAAAAAGAAGAAGAGAGAAACGATATTGTCTTAATTAATTTTTGTTTAACGTGCAACGTATATACTTATATTTTCCTCCTTTTTGGCGTAAAAGATTATTGCATGATCGGATTGCTAATCTAATATTTATTATTATTTAACAAATCTCTCAAGTTAGCTATACATACTGATCTTTTTTGTTTCCCAGCCTCACTAGTACCGAACCTTCCTTTTCACCGATGGTGGATGCATAGGGACAAATAGATGATCAATCAAGACTTTTCTTTCTATCATACAGAAATAGATTTCTCCTGCCCTCAACCAGGCTGTAATGATGCCTTTCAGAAACCTGCTGAATATGGCTTGGCATGGTACAACTTAGGCTCCCTAACTGCTAGTAAATGAAAGTATAAACTATGTTTTTTTGCCGTTCTAGCTATAATCTGGATAGATTTTTTTTTATAAATGCTAAGGGGAATGTGAGGACTTTTGACACTGTAGATTTTTTTTTAAACAAAAAAAATATCTTTTTTTCTAAAAGATATAGTGAAAAAAATAAAAAGTGTTAACTGCATGCTCTTTCTTATTCTTTTTTTCACTTTTTTTTGCACTTTCTTCATTCACTGCCTTACATTTGGACTCCACTATTGTCAGTCAATGATTAGAGACTGTAAAAAAGCAGAAAAAGAGTATTGCTGCCCTCCTAAAAAATATATATGTTCTACTTGCAATCAAGCACAGCTGAAGTTTTTTTGCTTTTTTTCTTTTTCTTTTTCTTTTTCTTGAGCAAAACAAAAAGTACATCCGAGGTTCATTTCTCCTTCTGTTCTACATGTGCATTTGGTTAAAGGCTCAAGAAGAAAAAAGATTGTTGGAGAAAAGTATTTTTCCTAACAAGGGCAATAATATATCCATCGAGATTTGAGGCTGTTGGTTGGCATCTTTCCATTTTGCAAATTTACCAAGGAATAGGATGGTCACAATAGCATTTCTCGTAGACTGAGGAAGGAGTTCTCCGATAGGCTGGTGATTTTAAATTTGGGGACCCAGTAGTACAATTTGGTTTTTTGGCAGTGGGATTCCAAATGTCAGATGTAATCCACCCAAAAAAAACGATGGTATTTTTGTATTTCTTTTTTTTTTTTTAATAGTTCCAGGCAATGTTTTGAGACGATACATCTCTATCATATTTTGTCAGTATTGTGTATATTTTTTCTTATTTTAAAGTGATTTCAATTCCGCCTAGCGTATAATACCCTTGTCTCTATTATAAAAATCTTTTTTTGTTAATTATATAATTGTATATTTTACTTTTAACTATTTTTTAATTTATTTTATGTTTTAAAAAACTATAAAGTTATTTTTTGAATTTGAAAAACTTATTTTAATTTCATCTAAAAAAAAGACAAAACAAAACAACTACTCTTAAATTGCTGTAAAAAATCTATTATATATTATAAACATAAAAAAATTCTAAAACAAAATATCAAATTTCAAAGAAAGATTTTAAATGTTATGACTTTTTCAAATTTTAAATTTTTTTTTTAAAGAAATATATATTTTACAAATAAATTATGTCTAATTAAGTGTATTTTTATTTTATCTTTATGTTTTTTCTATCCAAAAAATCTGTAAGAGATAAAATTAAAACAAGTTTGTTAAATTCAAAAGATAGTTTCTTAAAACAGAGGGAAAAATTGAGACACAACAGAAACTAGGAGTTTTTGTAATTAACCTAATCTCATTTTTACTAAGCAATTAACATTGTACACAAATTCTATTTCTAAACTTTTTTTTGAATAGTAGTATAGTATCGTATGAACTTTTTTCTTGGACATTTTTCATCCATATAATCTTTATAAAATTGACAATAAATTTTTGTAATTTAATAAACGATAATCCTATGATAATTACTTGATAAATTGAAATTTCATAGAAATAGTTATAAAAAATGAACAATGTTCTCTATACTACTGTTAAAACCCAGCTTCAAAACTAGAACATCTTTTACATTTAATATTTTTAGTTATCATGCTATATATAGAGACATGGTTTTCTTTATAGATCAACACTATTAAAAACACATAAGCTCATGCAGTAATTAAACAAACAAAAATTGGGGAACTAAAGTATAATGTTAATATAGTCTTAGTGACCAATAGGCGCCCCAAGACCCTTCTTAATTTATAAGAAAAAGGATGAAATTTTATAAAACTAGAGGAATGGAAATATGGAATCACTAGTAAACAAAAAGACAGGTAGAGAAATAAATGTGAAAGGTTTGGAGATGAGGGATGACACGTGAATTTAATTAAAGCCAAATACATCATCGTCGAAGAGGAAAAAAAAAGGAGCAACTCCTTCAAAAAAAAAAAAAAAACAAAAGATTTTTTTTATTTGGTTTTTGTATAGCTGGATTAGCAACTTATTAACAGGGTACATCTCTATTTAATTGGTTTAGGGAAATTATTTAAAAAACAAATTTTCGTGCAGGTTTTTTTTTCCCTTTTTCAAACATAATTAATTCTGTTTATTTAAAAACAACGGAAAATCCCTGGGAATTTTATTTTTGTTTCAAATTCTTCTCTTTAATTGGTCAAATTGGACAAAATTACATGATTTTCTATATAAATATCCTTGCTAAGCATTTACCAAAGATTGAGACTACGTATTATAAATGACAATCCTAACAACTCAATTCATCCTTAGCCCATGAACCCTTCTGTTTTTAAGCTCTCTAGTGTAAGCTCACACTGGTGAGGTTCACAAGTATTACACCAGAACCTCTGTATGCTTGGGGGAAAAAAAAGGACTGAAAAGGTTAAAAATATTTTGAATTCAAGTTTTAGTGTAAAATTTCAGTGTTTGAGGGCATTTGGAAAATCATGCAACTTTTTCCCCTATCCGACCATCTAAGCCGAGGGATTGTAAGAAAACTTTGGATATAAATTTGATTTGGTTTGGTTTGGTTTTTTTTAATTTCTAAATGTACAAAGATATCTATTAAGAAAACAAGAAAAATATGGGGGACTTTTTTTGTTATTTTCAAGTAGATTAATTGATAATGATTTTGCTTCGATAATTTATTGAGTGTCTACTCTAGCCGACCCAAGTTCTCCCTTTTTTTTTTTCCCATCCAATTTATGAGTGTTTAGTGCAAACCCTAGTCAGTTCCAAATCATTTGTGGTCCATTACAAGAATTGGACAATTTTAGCACACGAGGTATGCCATATTTGTACATTTCTATACCAAAATTTCTCTCCATCCAGTGAGGAAAACGATTGTTGGGATCACTAATAATGCAATTAATGGAGATCAATCACATTTTGACAATTATCGTTTTGAATTTAGATTTGTCTTTAGATATTGTGCTTAAGTGCTAGCTCAACTTTATCATGCTATATAATAAAAAATATATTCTTGCTCAGGCAGGTGTACTCTAGTCCTATCACACACTTAACCTACGTTAGTGGCTATATAATTGACGTAGCAACGAAGACACAGAAAAAAGTTTTTCAGGGAAGTTTATTCTGATCTATACAAGAATACTAGTATAGAATTCATGAATATAAAAGTTGCTGTTAATATAAGAATGATGAAGTTAATTTTTCTAATATAATTTGAACTCCCCAAGTAAATAAGATCCGAGCTTGAAATAGTAATAGACGAAATAAGTCGGGTTTTATTTATTTATTTATTTTGAATTTGAGGTGCTGTTAGACTATTCCTACAACTAATAAGTTGGGATTATTGAATCAACATTTGTTTATTTATTTAGGAGGAGAAATCATTATTAGATTCAGAACTCTTTGTTAAAAATAAAATTGTATAAATTGATATTTTTAGTTTTGTTTTTAATTAATATTGGTTCCTTTGGACATTGTTTTGTAATTATAAGCTTCACCGCGCTCAACAATTATATGATGCGCTAATTAAAGATGTATCATTGTCGGATATGTAGTGAGAGAGAGTGAAAGAGAGAGAGAGAATATGGGAAAAAATAATTTGTTATGATTCCTTTCTTATTTACTTATTTAATTTCTTAAAAGGCAATTCAATTGATGGTCATGTTCAAGCAACATGTATAGGTCGGCCACTTCATGAGATCTACTTCTTGACGAAAGGTAATAGTCCTTAGAATGACTTGCCACCTAGGAGGATAGCACCACGTCTAATTGGGCATCTCATAATGGAACATAATCAAATTAATCAATTCATTTAATAATGTTAAATTGATATAGAAGTAATATACAATAATTTACAAAGTGTTGCGTAGGGAATGGTTACATCTTATATGTGTGTGTGTGTATATATATATATATATATATATATATATATATATATATCGTATATCATCTATGCAATCTATTTGCAAGTTTTCTATTATTATTAGTTTCTTTTAATGCAAAAGAAAACGCATCCAATGCCTTCACACTCTCATATTTTCTTCTTGGACCCCTAAATTCAAGACAAAAGACGTCCATTTCAAAACCCCACAGTTTCTTTTTCCTATCAATATTATAGTACAAATTATGTATGTTTTCATAGGTAGGCATGACCCACCATATATAAAAGATGATTCCTCTTAATCATTTATCGTCTCAAACAATCAAAGCTAGCTAAGAAAAATGATACCTCTCTCTCTCTCTCTCATGTAGGAGGATATCCTTTGCCTATAGCATCATAGTTTATTATATCAGTACTGCATTTGTTATTGCTTTGGCTCATTCTTTCTTATCCATTTTTTTTTAATTTCAAAAAGAAATAATAAAAACTAAAAATTCAATTTTCGGTGGTTGGTGTTTCTACAAGTTTACATCGATGTATGTCATGCAGTTTTTAATGCTTCACCAGATTATAGAGTATAGTTTGATTCTGTTTAATATTAGGGTAAATAATTTTAGGGAAAAAAACCTATTAATTTAGAACTTTTTTGTTTTGTTTTGTTTTTTTTCATTTACTTGAGGGGAACGGTAACGCATGTATCTGCTTATATAAAGTTTTTTTTTTTCAACAAATTACGAAACCGTTTAGCTATTTGAGCAAACCAAAATATTATTGACCTTCAAATACCTCAATACCAATGATAAGCTAATCTGTAAAAATGATAACAATGAATAGTATGATAAAATATTAGTGTTAGGACTTTGTCTCCAAGCTCGACTTAGGACCTCTGTCGATAAGAAAATAATATTTTCTTGTGAGAACAAAAGAGAGAATTTGTATTTTAGAAACTTTATTTTTGTAACTGTTGTTTTAAGTGTTGGATTAGTTTATCAACAATCTAATCTATAATTAGGGATAGTTTTTTATCACATGCTGCAAATTCTTAATGTGAATACAAAATTATTAAAAAGTTAATCTAATAATTAAAACAATAGTTCCTAGGTTTAGTGAAGAGTTAGGAAGTTTAAAATGGTCAAAATCGACACAATTTTAGTCAAAATTTACAACGATGCTAACTTTTTATCTACGTAAATGATTTTAGGACAATTTGTCAGATGTAATGAACCACACATCTATCAGGATTCTTCATTCACAAATAGCTGACTTCATAAATATACATATATATATATATATATGTATATAAAGAATTTTCTCGTAGACTTGGCCCCACAACCTTCAATGGAAGACAAACAAGTAAAAAAATATGTACCATTGAGGTGCATGATCTTTGCTGAAAGCATTGATGTAGCATAAATGGGCATCTCATTTGCGTTGTACACATGTCCTTGTTTTATTTATTACCACCCACCCACCATTCATGTCCCTTGTTCCCATTCTATTTTTATGTAGGGTCTATTTTCTTGTGATGTTGACCCTAAAGTCCATGAAAGTTTATTATTTGACTACTTGGATAAACCCCCACTACATACATTTATACACATAGAGAGAGAGAGAGTTCATTTGTGAGAGGAAAATTTTAAAAGAAGAAAAGAAAAGGCAAGAAAAACAAAAGGTCTTTTTACTAAACATTATCTCGGAAAAATCTTTGATCAAGACTATTTGATCAAATAAGCAATTGAAAACGCAACATCTTAAGAAATGACTTTAGGAAAATGATATACATGTGTGGCTCTCATCTTTTTTCACCTCTTTTTCTTCTGGCTTCGTCATCCGTCAATTTTTATACTTAAAAAGCTAGATTGCAATATATCATTTGCTTAGACAAACATGGTAGGGATTATAGCTTATCTGAGGAGGGTATAATCTCTCATGGGTGCGTGCCATTCAGGCCTCTCACTTTTTCCTTTGTCTCCTTCTCGAGTAAAGCAGTTCCAATATTAATAGAGATACTGGGGCCCCACGTTGGCGTGGCCGTACACTTTAGGTGCATTGTGGGGTCCAATTTTTTGATCCATTCCTTGATGGCCCTCCCACCGCCCAGGTGATCTAAAAATAACTCCATACTCAATCATGTCGTTTTTTTGTGTTAGAATGTAGTGTAATGTAGATGGGGTTTTCAAAGGATAATGTTTTCAAAAAGAAGTTGGATAAAGGAGGGCAAATACGATAATAAGCTCAAACTCTTTTTTTTTTTTTTTTTTGACTTCTGAGCTTCAAATCAATAATGTCGTGAATATAAGAGCAACTTCTTTTTCTTGGAATCAGGGGAAAAAGATGATCATTTTGAATTTTAGCGGCCATGAAGCAGGATGATAACTCCCATGTCTTAACGGAAATGACATAAAAAGGATGCGTATACGACGTGAACAAATCAACATGTTTGGAGCTTTTCACTTTCTTTTCTTTTTAGATTCCAAAGCCATTTGTAAGCCATTTCTTTTTGAAAAGCTTGCTTGCACTGCAAATGCAGGTGACGCGGCCAATAACTAAGGCAGACTTTTTCTGTGATAAAAAAAGTCTAATAATAGAACGATCGGCGTGCGTTAGCATACCTCTTAAGCTTTATCAAATAGCCTAAAAGCTAAGACAAATGTTCGTTAAAGGCCCTAAAGTTGAGCCGTATCTCTCGACATGGAGTGTGTCACCCTTACAACCCCACCAAATTCGTTAGCACTAAGGATATGTGGTGGCGCAGTCCTAAGTCAAGTGCTAGGTTGACAAACTCAAACCTTCAAATTTAAGATTCAAAAAGGGAGTTGCTCTGTACTCGAACCACGATAGTCTATCACTGCTTGACCACCCTACTTGGTGGTAACTAAGGAAGACTGATATCATGAGCAATGACCTCTCTTCATAACATCATCTTATGGTAGCACGCAAAACGACTTGGGTGTTAATTCTCTACACATGACAAAAATGAGCTGCCACACAAATCTGTTTTGAAAGCAACGACGAAAAATCCAATACAATCACATTCCCAGGGAACGGTCTATTAAGAAGGAGATGACTAATCAACGGAATAAGAATTTGAGGACATGAAGACAGCCAATATACATTATTTTCTGAAAAATTTGAGAAAAAAAATTTAATCGCATGAGGTAACAGAGAGTGCTACATGGAGATCATTTGGGGTTTCACAAATATGCATTCGATGTGTTTCTATTTCTTGTTGATGCAACTTGGGAGCCCGAGTTGCATAACAGTTGCCAATCACTTCGTCACGCATGGAAAATATTATCTCCCTGAGAATTGGTTCAGGGCATTGAGAAGATTGCCCATGCTTAGTACTTTTCTCCATGGCTGGTTAGCACCTGGAGGTACAAACATACTTGAGATTACTTGTCTTTCACGTAACTTTACTACTTGTTTTTTGTCAAACTCCTTCAGCAAAAGAAGAAAAGAGAAGCATAAGATATGATAGCCCAAGTTGTGGAAGATGAATTGAAGGCTTCTGGTGAAGTTAGAAAGCCTATCAAAGAGGGTAAATTTTTAAATAATTTTTAAGTATTTGTGACAAATTGTGAATTCTTTTTCAGCTTTTCAAAATGAAGTCAACCTATGGAAGTCTTAAACCCCAGAACAAATGAGTCACCCCTATAAAACCGGCGACATGATTAATTGCGCTTGACTAACATCTATAAGAACATGAGTTTTTAGCTGTTTGATTGCTATACTAAAAAGATACCACAATAAGAGACCTTTTTTTGTTAAATTTTTACCTTTTGAACATTTTCTGTAGTTGAGCTTGTTCTCATTCTGGGAAGATAAAAATTGTAACAATCACTGAAAATTGCTTCCGAGAGTCGTCGTGCTTGCAAGAACTTGCGATGAAGGGAAGCTGCAAGGGACAGTACCTTCTCTACATGTTCGAAAACAACACAGAGTCGTCTAAGGTCTTCAAAAGTATCACTTCCGGGAGATAAAGAATTTGCTGAACATGTTATAGGTTGTTAAATTAGATTGACTTAATTTGAAGCAAGTTTAACTGAGAGCTGGCCAGAGACAAACTCACATTGTAAAGATTTTAGGACATGTGCCATAGTGTGGTAAAGTTGATCCATATTGGTCGACATCTGTTTCAAGCCTCCATAACTAGTCTGGTTTAGAGTGTCTGCCGATACTCTGAAGGCAGTACAAACCCTTTGCTCAAGCAACTGGTATGGCCGTACTGTTCCGGGTAATGAAGTATCTACAGAGTTCCACATGCATGGATAATTAAATTACTTGAAAGAAATGCCGACATTAGAAAAGAGATGGAAAGGCATTTCAAACCAAGTTATCACATGATACGACGCAACCTAAATTCTAATGCCCACATGCCTTCAGATCAAGACCTTTTTAAAGAGACTCACCTTTTCCTCTTCTCTATATGGATCAAGAAGTGGTTTTTGCTCAGAAGCTGGTAAAGCAGGTGCATCGTTCCAAATCTTTCTCCACGTATTTCCTTGCTCAGACATTCTCCGTGAAAGCCGTCCCTGAGGAGGCCAATTGTCTTCCGCAAGACTTTTGGATGACTCGCTTCCTTTTATGTCCTCCCAATCTCCAGGAGAATGCCACCGAATGAAATCTTCAAAAACCGCATCCGGATTTGCCGCTTTAAATGCAGACATGTCTAAATTCAAATATTAAAATCTTATCATATAACATGTATATTGCAAAGAAAGTTGGTTGCGTAGAAAGAAGCATAACCAGTATTTAAGAAAGGACAAACATACTCTAATGTGCATTGTGAAGGTACAGTCAAGAGAAAAAGAAATCTAAGATATTGAGTATGTTAGTCTATTTATGAAATGCTATACAAAATTATTTTAAAAAGCACAGATAAAGAACTTAAGAATGCCGAGTGGTTTTACTTAAAACAAGGAAAAACAAGTGGTTTTACTTTGGCAATATTTGCTAAGTGAAGAAAGTGATTTAAACATAAAGAGAGAGAATAAAAGTAAAAACAAAAGAGACCTGAACAACGCACAATTCTACCATTAATCATGAAACAGCAAGTAAAGCTTATCACCTGAAGATAAGATCTCCTTCTCCAACTAAGCGGAAAAGTCCTGCAAAAGAATGAGAAGGATTCCTCATTAATGTTAAAAACACTTCAAAATTAACATTTAAACACACATGATATCCGTTACTTGAATGAATATAGACATCATTTGAAGCAAACACGTCTAGAAAATAAGACCTCTCCAGCAGATTCCTGCTGGAGGTATCAAATCATCTGAAAACTTTTCCCCTGTTACATAGAAATTCCTGGTAGTATAGGCTTAGTCGATCCATTATTACACTCCAGTTTCTTGCGTAGCCGCTAAGTAAACTTCCACGAAAGTAAATGCGTTTAAAAATTCAAAACCACTGTTGCTAAACAAATCCTTGAACTTTCAGACTAAAAAAGTTTTGAGCTTCCTTGAGGAAGTTCCAAAATAAAAGCAAGAAATAAAATTTAAAGCCAAGCTTACCCAAGGCCTAGTTTTTCCCTATAACTCATGCGACTGTGGCACTCCCAGTGCTACTCATATATTAATAAAAATAACAATAACAATAACAATAATAATAAATGCAGGGAGAGCTGCACGCCAATTACCATCTCATTCAACCAATGAGATAAGTAGTATATATCATAATTTGTATAAGCTTACCAGTGAATCGCCAAAGGCTTCAACTGCCTGAAGCCATTCTTCATGCATGTCTTCTGTCGTAAGTGGTGCATCCTAAATGATCAAGGAAAGAAAAGATCATCTCGCGTATTCTTAAAACCCTTCAGAGAATAGAATGTGAAAAGATTGTAAAACTGGGTTAGTTGTTATCGAAACCTGCGTGAATGGCACATGCATGCTCTGACGTAACTCAAAAGCTTGATGGATCCCGCCACACCAGCTGAGCCCCTCCTCAAACAATTTTCTGGCATGTGAATTGGAGGGTGGTATCATGGGAGATTGTTAGGTTTTGGGAGGACATGTGGTGAGAGGAGGTTGCTTTTAAGCTTGAAGTTTTCAAGGCTGGTTGATATGGTGGTGGGAATTATTAGTTAAAACTGTTTTTACTATAGCATGTAAGAGCTTTACATTGTAGCAACTTTTTTTTTACTGTAATATGTGAAAACTTTACATTATTTATAACTAAGATAATAGTTAAAATCACTCTTTGCCAAACAACATCTGACATCTCTTTATAGACTCTCGGGTTGTAAGCATGAGCCTATCGTAAATTTTTTTTTTTATTCCCCGACTATGGATGGGGGTTCTAGTTGGTCTTGGGATTTCCGATTTCCTAAAAATCTGTCTAATAAAGAAGCTACTGAGGTGTCGGAGCTCCTCTAGCGTGTTGTGTACTCTGTCAAGTCCTACTTCTCTTTGCTAACCGATGATAATTCTTCTCTGTCTTTTGTTGATTCTAATAGAATTTCGACCCATGTTCCTCCTAAAGTTCAAATCTTTTTGTTGGCTTCTTGTCTTGGATAAACTGAACGCTAACAATGTGATGCAGCATAGAAGTCCCTTCATTTCTATTCCGCCGAATTGGTGTTGTTTATGCAAGAAGATTGGAGAGTCCATCTGTTTCCGCATTGTTCCTTCTCTTCTCTTTTATGGTCTTATTTGTCTAAAGAATTAGGAATCTTGTGGGTAATGCCAAGAAGTTGTAAGGATTTGCTTATATCTTCCTTACCTAAAGGTTTCAGTAATAGAGGCAAAATTTTATAAAGGATTCCTATATTAGCAATTTGTTGGGCAATTTGGTTGGAGAGGAATAAAAGGATTTGTGAGGATCTTGAAGAAGATCCTTTGGTTTTTGGGATAAAGTTAAGCTTTGGGTTTCTTTAAAGCCTTCTGCAATCCCACATTTTTGGATTCAGTTAGGTGTTGCGGCCCTTTTTAATAGCCCTGTTGCTGGTTTTTGAGGAAACCTCTTCCTCTTTTTTGTATTCTTTGATATACCATCATTATTAACAAAGTCCGTTTCTTGTTCCAAAAAAGAAAATACAGAAAGCACAGAGGACAAAGTTGTGGATAATAAAATATATTGATTAATTAATAAATAAATGAACAAAAAGACAAAGAATAAAAAGACGTTTATACCCTCATGAAATAGTTCTCTAAGCGCACGGTCAGTAAGTGTAGGTGGAGGAATAGCACTTGAGGACTTCAAATTGTCAGAACCTGGGTTTTCAACTGCCAGACGACAAGAAGAACGGATATCTTGAGCCATCATCATCCCCGTGAAATATGAACAACAAATGCTTTCGCCAAATATAGTTTAAACAAGTTGGAAGTGACACGGTTTCACCAGAAATTTATTCAAACCTGACACAAAATCTTCCATAAATTGGACCGTGAAAGACATATCAAATGCATCGACCGAAAGGCGCAACTGTGAAGAAAAGCCAACCCTGCTTCCTTTGGGGGCCTCACTTCAAAAGAAAGCACAGTGATTTATTTCAAAATATAATAAGAGACGAAGTTACACATCATATGAAGAATAAAAATGAATTTTCAACATTGCACAAAGCACAGAAAAGATTATTATCTATCACATGTAAAAAGTATGTGTAGGCAGGCAAGTTAAAACAACTACTATATGCTATTTGTCTAATAGACTTTAAAGTCCAAATAGACAGACCCAAGACAAGTACAGCATGTCAACAACCATGTAAAATAATCTTCAAAAGACGTTAGTCTACAATAAGTCCAAGACAATGCTAAACTTGGTCATCATCTCGCTGGATTTAACAAATACACACACACACAGAGAGAAAGAGAGAGAGCAACACCAACAAGAATAGCCACCTAGATGTAAATATATTTAAAAAAATTAAAGATCATATAGCAATTAGGACATTTTCCTGATTAACAACTGCTCATCTCTAGAATAATTTAGCGTCGTCAAGTTGTAGGGCTTAGCTGTGCATAAACACTTATTTACTGGAACCTGGAGGTTCTAACAATGATCTACAAAATCATACAATGATTCAAATTTTAAGACAACTCTTGATAATCATATTTATTGTGGTGGAAGGGGAAAGATAAGCTCCCAAAGATAAAAGTGTTGACAATAATGCATGGATAACAACCATCACAAACATATTAGCACATAGGAATAGCATTTATGTTGAACCGCAGTAGTTATGAGATGTTAGGTGAAAGAGGCTTCTCACAGATTTAGAGACAAGTTTGGATACAGTATCCACTTCTCAGCTTCATAGGGAGAACAATTTTCCAATTCAGCCATTTCTAGAGAGTTTTCAACCATCTTTTCCGACCATTGAGCAATCAATTCAAATCCTGCATGTAATCAATCACTTAAAATGGAAAAGTTAACCCCCAGCATAAGAAGATTCACTGAGCATAAAATGCCATCTGTGAATAAAGGACTCCTCAGGCCCCTTCAAAAAGAACAGGATAAAGAAATAAAGGAATTAATTAAGTTTTGTGAACAAAGCACAACTATGTTTGAATTTCTTCAGAGGCCATAAAAACGACAAGCCTTCCTTCATCATTCTACAGGTGCTATGAGCACTTGAACAAACATTAAACTAGAATAGCTAGCCCAAGGGAAAATGAGTGTTGCCTTATACCATCACCTTTTACGGGGTCTTCTGCAGAATATCACTCACTCCAAGGACGATCATCATCCCACTGTGTTCTGTTGCGAGCACCACTACGAGGGCTTCCTCCAGCTTGAGTAATATCAGCATCAATATCTTGGACATCGTCATCATCTTCATCATTGGGAAGGGTTCTGTATGTTGTATGTTAGCTTCATCGTAAAACGGACTTTGAAAAGATACACAAAAAAGTCCAATGTGGAGTAGGCCTTCAACATCAAATGAAACATTTCTATAGTTGGAAAAGAAAAGGAGTACAAATCAGAGAAACTTCAATTTCAACAATAAAAACTTTTGCCCAAAAAAAAAAAAATCAAAGAAAGAGCTCTTGAGAAAATAGCTAAGGAACATGACTTATCATTTTTCTTAAAAAGTGATATTATTCTCGGCTTGTGCAGAAAAGGCTAATCCAAGTTATAACTAACATTTACAGAAGTTCACTTGTCAAGTTAATGAAGAACATATACAGAAACTGCATACAGTAGTTCAGTATCCTATCAAATATTGTAACGTACAAAAAAATAGTCTTTATGGAATAATAAATGACAGAAACTCACAAATTTAGAAACAAATAGCTCGTATAATCCTTCCAAATGCATAAGTTTTACTGGAACCTGACTACCAATATGATCTGCCTCAAATCTTCTAGTAAAAACAGTTCCCATATTTTGGATGCCAATGTATGCTTTTCAAGAAGGAGCATACACTGGCACAAATGCTGGCCATAAACTGCACAGCAATTAGCAAATTAGATATCCCAATTCGGTATAAACTACAGACTACTATCAACTTAACTAGCTAACTCTAGCATCATAAATCCACAAGGCTGAAAAATTAAGGCAAGTGAAAATTAGTATGTGAGTATGAAATGAGAGAGGACACAAGAACTTATCTAGGTTCATAGTATACAGGCACACATTCTCCTACACTTTCCCAAAAGTTGCATTGCAAAAGTTACCTCACACACAAAATAATAATAACAATAAATAAATAAATAAAGCATACCTTGAGCAATTTGATAACGCAATTGCAACGGCACTTAACAGCTTGCTAGCTTCAGAGGCATCAACAACTACACCGCTTGCACTTTGTGGCGCAATTACCTGATTATGGACAAACGTTAAGCGCAAAAATAATGATGAACCTTGTGTGTTAAGAAAAAGAGAAAGAGGCTAAGTAAAAACATACCAAAAACTCTTTGACCCCAAAACATAACTGCCGATCATGCGACGTAAAATTCCACTCCACAATCTTTCCTGTGCAACCAAAACACAAGACACATTAGTCTTAATACCAATTATCAATTACAAATTGTCGAAAGAAGTTCTGTAGTACCATTATTGTTGGTATCAAATTAGTATTCCATGCAATAACTTTTTGTGACATCGACCTTAAATAAACCGTTTGAAAACTCCACCTCAATTGCATCCTTTTTCTACTACCCAGTAATACAAAACGTCCAAAATGAAGGCACAACATGGAAAGAACAAAAATAAAAATAAAGTAAATAAACCAAAAAAAAAAAGTATACAGATTGTAAATACGTACATCAAAACGAAATGAGTATTCACACATATACATATATTACGTGTATATACTGTATGACTTACCTTTCCCAGGAAGGGGCAAGAGTGAATCAACGAAATGCTCAAGCTGCGAACATATCACCACAAACGATCAGTGTTCTTTAGGACATTTTGCAATTTCGATAGTTGAATTAAAGAACTAATTTTTAGAAAATAAAAATCAAACATATAAATTTAAATTCGATAGAAGGGACAAAATTAGAAGAGGACAAACGTCTTCTTCAAGAGCTTCGTCTTCTCCGTCGATTTCAATTTTGCTGGAGGAGGCCATGGAAGATCTGAGGAAGTTTCAGATTACATGTATTAGCGACCGATATCGATTTGTTAAGGTTTTTTTCTAAGGTTTTTATCAATTAATTTTTTTTTTTTTTTAAGATTAAGATCTGTTTGTGCGGAGAGATGAAAGATAGAAGAGGTAAAGTATGATTGCATAAATTTTCCCGCTTTTACTTTTACATCGGGTGTACGTTTTGGTGACTTTGAGAAATGACTATGCGGTTTTGTATTTAGCTCCACCAATGTTTCCTACAATCGTATAAATGACCCCTGAGTCGTCTAGAATTGCAACATCACCCATGAAATTCGTTCTCATTTTTTTTTTTTAAATAAATTTTAAATTCTTACTTAACTGTGTCACTATGTTCCTGAACTTTAAAAAGTATTTGTTTTGCCCTTTGATTTATAATTGTCTCCAACTCCCCCATCCGTCAAATTTTATCAATTTTTTTTGAGAGAAAAAGCTAAATAGTCCACTTTTTTTTGAGTTTGGTATGATAATTTTGTTTTATTAAATGCCCTTCCTTCCTAAAATATTACCTGGGTGCTAAAACTTATCTTATTAGAGATGGTTAGAAGAATGAAAGAGGGAAAGGATGCTAGAAATATTTCTTATTCAATTTTTTTTTTATCTTTAGAAATATTCATTTTAATTCAAATTTCTTTACTATGAATTTACGAGTTTTTGTACGTTAGAGGTCCAACAATATCTTCCTTGTTGAAAAGCTCATGAAGTGATTTTATTAGCCAAATATATGTGACTTTGGTTTTGACTTTTTTCTCTGATATATATATATATATATGTTGGCCAGCTTTTGATTTGAACATATATGAACTTTTTTTTAATGAAAAGCTCATAAAAAATCTCATATTAGTTGTTTGTTTCAAAGGTTTTGCTGGGATTTCATAAGAATTTCACTGAGATTTATTGTAGTATTTGTTGGGTAATAATCAGATTTCTTTTAATATGGGGTAGATAAAGGACTATATATAGGTGCTCTTTTCACTCCTTGTAAAGGAGAAAAAATGATTTGCCGACATTCCATCCATTCTTATTATGCTCTACTTCATTTTCTTTATAAGAAATTCTCTTCCGCAGCTTATTTATTTTTATCTATTTCAAAGGCACTAGTTGGAAGCTTAAAAGAGTTTGCTTCGACGTGTTATTTGAGAGTATACTCTTAGCAGCGACTTAACAGTTGTCAAATCTTGGAAAACGGCTGCCACCATCCTGCTGCATTGCTTCAATAATTTTTCAATACCTAAGTTTTTTCATTTTTATTATTAAGTTCTGAGATATTTTTATAGTTCATTATTTGTAAGATTTGGCAGACTTTATTATTTAAAAATAAAAAGTATTTTTAAATTCATTCATTAGTGATCTTTTTTCTAACAAAAGAAACCCAAAAAAAGTTAATAACAAGTTCTTTAAGAATCCACGTGTAAGTTCAGGTTTACTCTACTGCAAGATAGTCGTAAACCAACAAACCCAAAAGACTTGTTATACAAAAAAAAGAAAAAAAAACACGAATTTTAAATATGAATCTATCTTCATAGTAACAAACTTATAAGACGTTTAGGAAGTTAGTTTGAACTTAAAATATTATAACAATTTAATTTTTATAGATAAAATATTGTGATAAACATGATTAGAATCAAAACTTTTTCAGGCTGATATTAAACTTACAAATTGAAAAAAAAAAAACACTCCTAGCAAAAATAAATAAACACTTAATAACCATCCTCTGCAGTACAAGAACAAGAGCAATAATCTTTTAGATAATTCGGTTTTTTTTTCTGCCAGAATTTTTTGGTTTGTTAAGTTAATGATTTTGTTTCTTGATGAATAATTTTTTCTATTTGTTTGTTAATAAGTTTCATGTTGCAGAGTAAATTTAAACTTGTATGTGAATTTTTAATGAGCTTGTCAATAAGTTTCTCAATGAAATTTTTGGTTTTTTCTTTTTTTCCTACTTCAATAACTCTAAAAAGATAACATAGATAAGTTTTAGCACTTAACTAATGTTTTAGGAGTCAATGGCATTTAATGAAACTAAAATGTCATTACTAACTCATAAAAAATAGACAACTCCGCTTTTTAGTCCAAAAATTGACGAAATTTGATGGAAGGGTGGAAGCTAGAGACATAACATAGGTTGGAGTGCAAAACAGTATGTTTTAAAGTTTGGAGCATATATTGACATAAATAACATAGGTTAATGGAGAATTTGTAAAATTTATTCCATTTAGTTTTAGGCACTTTTACTAATTAAAAAAATAATAATAAAAATCTCCTTGCTAAATTTTATAAATATATTTATTAATCTATTAGAAAATTAAATTTACCAAGGAATTTAAATTTATATTTTTGTTTGCTTTGTTAACATGACAATTTTTAATTTGACATGATATGACATTATTAGAAAAATGTATAAAAAACATGAACAAAAGATACAAGAGTTAAATTAATTAGCTTCGGTATTTTGTTTAATTTTTGATTTAGTGCTTATATTTAAGCGAGATATAAACGGTTGTTTGTTTGAGTCCTACATAAAGGGCCACTATAATACGCAGGGCCGTTTTAAACAATTTTGAGCCATAAGTGGAAAAAAAAAGGAACTTTTATAAACACCATAATTTAAGATTTATTTTTTTTAATGTTATATATATTCATTTGTGGCAAATTTAATATATCATATGAATGATAGTGTAGCATAAACTTTTTTAAATCTAACATGAATAAACACAACCTTTTAAAATGTAGCATAACATGTCATTTCCACAAAAATATATATATAAAAACAATAATAAAAGGAACCTTTTAAAATATCAAAATTAATTTATAGTTGAGATTTGAATTCTATCTTTATCTTCGTAATTTCTAGTTGAAATATAACAAATACAAATTTATTTTTCTTATAGTATTTAAAATGAAAAAGGATTTAATTGAAGTTGTTTTTGGTACAAAATAAAAACATAAATAAACATATACTTATATTTAAATGTTAACGAATTTTATGAAAACAAATTATAAGAGCTTTTTTCTTAAAACACAAAAAAAAAAACTATTATAAAATTTAATACATTGTCTCGAACAAGAAGGCAAAGAAAAAATAAAAAAGGAGTCGTTGAAATATTCTCTTTCATGATAATGTCTAAACTTAAGCTAATCATTACTCCAACTTTCAATAATTGTGTTTCTCTCATGAACTTTTTGCAACTTGTTTTACTCTTTTTAAAAAAAAAAAAATTGAAACATTGTTGATGCCCGTTCTTTTGCAAGGTATAAACCTAGCCTATGTCTAGGTGGCCCCTAGCCTATGTTCTTGAAAGGTGACTCAAGGTAAGGTACATGAACCCAAGCCACGAGATGGAGTCCTCTAAGTAGGCCGTAGTTTAGAAGGCCAAGAAATGTAAATAGTGTTAGAAAAGGAGTACATAGTAGATTTTAAAATTTTTAATAAATAAACTTTCTTTCATAAACGAGTTAAACATATTATATACAATAAATTAATTAAAGATATTACGTACCTCTTAGAATTGGATTTGCACTTTTGATAGAAAAATCATCTGACAAGACCGCTACCGAAAATTGCATCTAGAAGAGCCTTAACTAACTAGTCTTTTTTGCTATTCTCTTCTCTACGATCGGAGTGCAAGTGAGCACACGTCGTTCAATTCTCCCTTGGTAACTCTCCCTACAATCACAAGATAAAAATCATAATTATTGTTCTAAGTGTTGAACAATAATCTCTTAGACTAGTAGAATTTCTCTCTAACTTCTTAAATGACCTCCCTTTGATGTTAATAATTAATAAAAAAAGCGTAGGAATACATTAACTATTTATAAGGAGTCATTGGGCATTTATTCTTATTAGATTCGGTCTCAAAATTTGAATTAGAATCAAATCCTACAACAAACACGTAAAAGCGTTTTGTTAGTCTGGTAGGGATTGTCGGCCACCCTAAGTGTAGTGGGGTCGACCGCCCTATGAATGTTAACCTGGTGACAGGTTTTCAAAACACTAGGCAAGCCATCCGACCGATCAGTTCACTAGTTTTGACCCGATTAGATTTTTTATCCATTCTATATGACCCAGGAACCTTTCATAGAGTATTAGTTATGATTCAAATAACCCAATGTAGAAGTTATTTAATTAAAACAGCTGTATGCAAGTAATCTATATTCAAATAAAATATTTTTCAAATAATCCAACATGTTTATTTTGAGTTAATTCTCAAAATTAATTCAACTAATAAACTAACATGAATTATCAAATCTAATCAACCGTATTTATCCCAATCTTAAGAATTAACATAAGTTATCAATATGTCAAAAAAATATATTGTATTGTTATAGGAAATTATGTGAGCTAGCAAAGAGAACCCGATAGACATATATAGATCAAGCTCCTATGATTATAAAATAGCATATCCCTGACATGTATATTTTATAACTACCAACTCTTAAGCTATTTCACTAAAAGTTCAGAGCTACACTCTTAAACTATATGTAAATTATGAAACTATAATAAGTTAAACATCCATGACATATCATAATGTGTAACATCCCCATAGCATATTCATAATCGTCTTAAGGATAAATTCTATTTTACCGTCCCGATTATATTTATCTTATGTTTCATTTTCTCACAATAGGAAAATGTACTATCAATATAAATAGTATACCATTTAATTACACCTATGTATCCAAATGGTCGTGCGCTCTAGTTTTCTAATTACAGAATAATGCTTATAAGAAAATATTATTATTTCATAAAAAAACTATAGATTCCATATCTATAAATAACAAGTATACGTCAATCAAGAGTTATTTTTCCAATGTACCGATGTGTATACCTTCATATAATTCAGGATGTCACTCTTTGGTACATCAAAAAACATAAGTCAAAAATACGAGCCCACTAATTCATTTTAGGATTGAGGTGTGATACATGTAATTGTCTAAAGTGAATTAATTTAAATAAAAATAATTATTAATCAAATCAATTTAACATTAGTCCTGATCCAATATATCATCACCAATGACAATACACCAATGTTTCTATGCGCGGAGTCTAACTTTGATGACCAAGACAAGCCATCTCTCATTAAGAATGTAGATACAATAACAATCTTAACATGAATATAGCGCCCAATTTTATTTTTCTCGATTGTGGATCGTATATATTTAGACAATCAAATTAAGATTCATGTCTCTGTATAATTTGTTTATCATATACACGATCTGAACGGTTTAGATCGATAGTCTCAAACTTTTATTTACTTATCATACATTCAATATAAGGAGGATGCATTTAATATATAAAATAAACATGAAACTCATTATTGATTAAATGTCTCCAAAAACTATTAGATCATCTAATCCTTAAAGCACCTATTCTAACAAATAGGCTCATTTTATTTTGTCCAACTAGACTTTTAACTCACTTAGGAAGTTTTAAGTCTAGTTAGAATTAAAATAAAATAGGTATGAAGGAAATTAAAGTAAAATAGAGCATAAAAGGACCTTTTTAGACGCACAAGCCTAACACTAGGGAAGCCTTTTTTTACCTATATAATGTGTCAACCACCTGTCATGTTAGCTCATGCCAGCCTTAGTAACTCACCCACAGAAACTCTGCTACAAGGGCATGTGACTCCTATAATTGAAGACAAAATTCCCTCAATCAAGGGTAGGTCAAAAAGGAACCCGACCTTAAGGTATGAGCCATGCCCAAATTGATAGGCAAAGCTCCTACTGCATGGATACCCCATGGCAGGCCACCCAAAATAGCACCGCTTATTAATGCTCATATCACTCTTAGTCTTGTGCTAAAAGACCAAATTTAAACCTAAAGAAAAAATCTCCCCCGCGAAGAGTTACCATATATGGCTGCTCCCATAGAACCGAACCTGAAACTACCCCCAACTAATTACTCAAAGTAGAAGTATCCCAACTAAACTAAATCTTTACTTTCCTCTATAAATATCCTCTCTAACACCCTTGAGGAGAGGCTAATGAATCTCATACTACTCAGACCACCAAGAGCAAACCTCCATAAGTCTCCATAACTACCATAGCCATTATCTTTCTTAAGTCAAAACCATCACATTATCACCATGAACCACCATCAAAATACCCCAAAACACTCACAAACCTTATTGCCAATATCACAACCATCTAGGAATAACACCACAAAGGTCCAAGTCCACCTCCTCCATTCACCAGAAACTTGCAACCTCCATACTTTCTGGCAAGGTTTGAGAAAACCCAAGGCATTCACTCGACCTCATTTAGACTCGAAAGAATCTCTAAATCATCCCAAAATAAAGCCCTTTCATGACCCAAATAACCTCGATGCATAAGGAGAACCAAAGCATTCATTGATAGGCTGCTACAATTTCTCTCTCTAAAACCTCTCTCTAAGCCTTAATGTACCCCACCCGTTATGGTCACTCTCCTGCCAAGTTGCTTCTCTCGTGGGATTGTCAAACTATACTATTCCATCAAGGGCATTTTATTTACATCAAATGGGCATATGATTTTCATTAGGTACATAGAAAATTCCTTTGTAACTATTCATGTTCCTTTCCCCACCATGCGCACGCTAGGGGGCTTCTTTTAGTGAAGTTATTTTCTCCAATGGGTCTGAAATGGCAACAGGTCTCACCCACGAACGTGGAAGTCCTTGGGGCTACCTGGGTTTAGCTGTAACCTCATTTAAGGCCACCACAAAGTAAGCCTAAAATAGCCCGCTTCAGGCACTCCCAAAGTTGAAGCAGTCATTGTGGACTTGACCAGCTTTTGTCACCTGATGTGTAGCCATTTCAGTTCCTATCAAACAGCACTTAAGCCAATAGGAAAATTTCACGAAGTCCGCACCCTCCATGTATGAAGGCCTGCAAGCAAGAGTGTCCCAACGAACGTTAAATAATTAAGCATTAATTAAGAAAAAATTATGAATTATTGAAGTAATAATACAATTTTATAAGTATTTAGGGGCCTTGGCTCAACTTGGGGCCTTAGGCAATTGCCTAAACTGCCTTACAGTTGAGTTGGCAATGATAATGACTTTGTTTGACAATATTAGTTATAACTAATAAGTTTCCAACTACTATAGTATAAAGCTCTCACATTCTATAGTTAAAAGTAAAAGTTATCTACAGTACAAAACTCTCATATGCTACGATATTTAAGTTTCAACTTAGTTTTCAAATACTCTCAATATGTACAGTTGCTCTTTGTAATGAAGTGGAAGAAGGGAGAAGCTTCTTTAGCAAGAAAATGGATCCAATGATTTAAAAAAAAAATGAACAAAGAGCCATATGAGATGAAAATCTCATGTGTGGTTATATAGAGTGTTCAAATTTAAATATGAAATGCAACGGAAAAACAAATCGATTAATAAACAAAAAATTTCTGAAAACTTTGTTTATTAGGAATAGTTATATAATTTTAATTAAACATTGAAAGCATAGAAGAATTTGTTTCAAACCTTTTAAAGACCTATCAGGGTTTCCTAGATTCCCTCCTCGACACCAGTGATCTTCTAATCTAAGCCTCCATAATAATGGAATGACGAGTGGGCGTCAAACTATAAGGATGAATTATCTCACACTATTCTAGTTCTGATATGTACTCAACACATAAGATAGCACAACTTTTTTCCAAAGAAAGACTCTCAGTTTTTCTCTCTGTAGACTTAGAAATATCATGTATCTCAGAAATTGGTATCTTTTTTCTTTGTATAACTGAGCAATTAGTTATTAATTAAAATAATTTTTAAATTAAAAATAAAACCCATTAACTTCTACCACTAAGGGAAGTTATATGCACATATATGGAGATAAAATCTCCAAAATATATATTAAGGGTAAGTGGTTTTACAGAATATCTCATATCATGTTTCCTTTCCTTTTTATTTTTTATTTAAATTCAAAACCCTACGTACAACTCTTATTCGTGTATATCTATATTGATACGTATAAAATATAACAATTAACTTCAAAAGATAAATCACCTACAATATATGTGTTCCTTTATATATATATATATATATAATATTTAACTCATTTAAATAAATCATATTTATTAAAATTCACTTTTAGATTAATTAATTAATTAATCAATTTTGTATCCATGTTAGCTTAGACATTAATGTAGTCCCACCACACACATGTCACTCACAAAATTAAAATATATATAAATAATTATATTATTTAAATATAATTAATTAATTAATTTAAAATGTGTTTAATTAATCTTATTAATTGATTAGAATTAATAAACCATTGCTCAGTTAAATGTGACAAATGTATTATTTATCACAAAGAATATTTTTCGTGTCACATTAATATTTCTAGTGTGAAATAATTAATTTGGAATTCAAAAATTCTAAATTAAATATATATGATTCATTCTATGCATTAATCTAATACAATGCTATAGAAGTGGCATTGGAGACTTATGAATTTAAGCTCCAATAAATTTGACAATTAATTAAACTTTTAATTAATGTGCTAAATTTATTACTTTCAATGCTACTCCACTAAAAACTAAAAATGCACTCTTGAAATTATAGTGATAATTACTTAAAGAAAATTAATGAGTCGTCTATTGATATAATCATTACATATAAGTTGGTCCTTCATAAATAGTTTATAATAAGATTTAGGTTTTATTTCTATTCACCTCTCTTATTATATCTTTATCTTTGGGTTCCGATGATTCTCTAATGAATAGTTAATTCATAGTCTTATTATAAACGAATGCTCTACTGTTCAAGTCTTGAATCGTCACTCAAGGAACTACTTTTCCAACTTTCATAAAGAAGGAATGGATTCAATATCTGTATAATATTATTCCCAGCCGTTTATTCCATCATGCTTTCAAGATACAAAGTTATGATCTGTCTTGAGACAGATCTTTCCATATAAGTTAAAAAATACAATGTCATAAAATGAGTCTAATAAATATTAAGGATTAAGACTGTCATATATATGATCATCATAGTGCTAAATTTGAAACACTCTACTTGTAACAGACGATTATTAGATATTCATAATTTATTTAGTTCAGTCTTATATAATCTCATATATAGAGTATCTCTAATCTAATGTTTCTACATTAATAGCATAGATAAGATTGTTTCATTCTTAATGAGATTGGATCACTCTTGTAATATTTAATTAAAGATCCTAAACTTTAATTAATTATTACAGTCTGTTTATATTATTATCTGTAAATTTTATCCTTACGTATATAACATTTATATGCAAAATTTATAGTCACATCAATAATCATAGAATTTTCTTTATGTTTATTAAAGTATTCATAATACACGTAAAAATCAAAATGATTATAAATGTCATTTTATCTATTTATTAAAAATACGTACAATGTCTATGTTTGTAGGGCATTAACGCCAACATAGAGTAGCAGTAAGGGTGATTTATCTACCATATTTTCCACTATCACCCCTAAAAACCAACTCTACCTCATATAAAGGTGTCAGAATACGCTTAACACCTGGATTTGAAAATATTGCCTATATACTTGGTATTGGTCAAAATAAGAGAAAGAAGAATTAAGAATTTATCTGATTATGATATCACATTGTTCGAGAAACGCTAGATGTTGTGTGAGTAAAGAAAAAAAAAATATATATATATAAGTAGTGTTATAATTACATTTATATTACATAATTATTGTTATATAATAGCAAACTAAATATCATATCATGTAAAATGTTTTATAAACTATATATCATATAGAATATTTATATGTTATAGCTATTAACAAATTTATAAACTATATCTCTTAACTATGTAAGATGTAACTTTTACATGTTTTGTAGAATTGATGTTTGAGAAAGGTTGATAGAAACATATAGCAAAGTTTTAGCAGTAAAGTTGAAATATTAAAAAAATTAAAAATATTTTAAGAGTATGAATAATTAATATAAAATATGATTCCCCTAAACAAACATAAAATAATAAATACTATATAATTTTGCTATTTTTAAAATATGTACACGCAATACAGTTTTCACAATATTCACTGGCGATGATCGCGGACGAGAGAAAGAAACATAGGTAGAGGTATTGGGCTCTGAGGACCGGGGCTCAACAAAACGTAAGTGTGGGCCGTCAGGTGGGCCGGAATTAGCAAGATCCGGGCTTTGGGAAGCCCAAAATCATTAATGGAGAAATATAAGAGGAGAGACGTATAGAGAAAAAAGTCAATAGTGTACATGTTTTTTTTTTTTTTTTTGATTTGTCGTTTACATGTGTTAAATTGACATGAAAATTAAAGGATCATGTATCCAGCAAGCAAATTTATTTAGGGTCGGAGAAACATGCAAAATATGATAAATTTAGGGTCGGAGAAACATGCAAAATATGATAAATATTGAGTACACCATTATTGTCCTTGCTATTCAGTAAAATAACATATTATATATTTTTTAAGGAAATATTTATATTGTAACTAATTGAAAACATAATCACATACGAACAAAATAAGGCGTCAATCAATTTCTTTTTGACGTATAACATTTATTATATAACCTTATCATTTAAATATAAAATCACTGTCACATATATTAAAAATATCACTGTGTCGCATTTTAAATGTATCATGTTTATTTTCTTATATCCAACAATGCTTTTTTGTTTTTTCCACTCATTTAGGTGACAGTTTTTTTCGCTAGAAATCATCTAAGTGATAGTCGTATACTCATGACTTATTCTACAAGGCACATACAAACTAATGAATGCATGGAAGAAAAAGAAAAACATAATCCACAGCCAGAAAGCTCGTATTAATTGCATCCAACAATTGTACGGTGTTTCCCCAAAGAGGGAAAATATGATGGACCAACCAAAAAAAAACTTTTTTAAGGTGTTTAGCAGAATTGTTAGAACTATTGGTTAGAAATATTTTTTACTGTAGCATGTGAGAACTTAACACTATAGTTATTTTTTTTCTTTTTTTGGTTATTATAATGTGAGAGCTTTACACTGTTTATAACTGAAAAAATGGTCTAGAAGACAAACTGCCAACCACCCTTTAAAACAATAAATGTAGATCAAGAGATAAACTGAAGAGACCGCCAATAGGTTAGTAATGTAGTTAGAATGTGTTTTATTCTTTCCTTCTTAAAATGTCTCTATGTTCAAATATTGAAAGTTGCACTGTAGGTCTTGAATTAATGAGCTGGGTGGCGTTGAACTCATAGGTGGTTTGTCTAAATTTGGGCCCATCATTCAAGTAAAATTGGTCAGATGCTTTCAATTCTGCCGATGGATCGTAGACTTATTATATAGACGATAAAGATGAGAAACAGGATGGTATCGATGATCTTTCTGTCAATTAGCAAAAAAACAAAAAGGCTATAGATGATGATATCCCACAACGTGTCCCCATGTATTGATGTGGCCTCTAATGGATCATATGAGAGTGTGATTAATTTTAGTTTGAAATAATTAAGTAAGGCCTCTGCATTTCTTTTTTTTTTTTTTTTTTTTTGAAAGAGGGCCTTTGCATTTCCCAAAGCACATGGTATAATTAAAGTTGAATATAATTTACAAAGAAAAATATCCAAATAATTGAGATCATATAACTAATTTAAAAAGAGTTCATCACTTCTAAAGTTGCTATCCTTTTTATTTATATTTAGAATATTTATCTCTTTTATGCTATTTGTTTTAGGATTAATTTAAAAACTATATTTTTTTATTTTAATTTTATCGAATATATACTTTTATGTTGGATTAAGGTGTTTGGTTGTAAAATAGTCTCACATATTATAATAAAAAATAAAAAATTATTATAATTTAAAACTCTTATATATTATAATATTTTTAATTAAAATTAATTTTAACCAGGTTTCAACCATATTTTTTAAACAACCTATTAAATACAGTAAAAAAGAGAGAGAGAGAGAGAGAGAATGGGCCTGTTCGAGCCGAAGAACTATTGGCCTAATACGTCCGTACGTGCGAGTCATCGGCATGCGCAGCGTTTCAAACCAGGTGAATGAATTCTTTAAAATGATTGATTTCCATGGTTGATGAAGGATCCACATGTGATTTAACTAGAAGGGGACCCACTTTTCTTTTTTTTCCCATTTATTGAGGACACCATCAGCAGCTGAAAATTTTAATTGAAAAAAAGAAAAAAGGGGCAGAAAAGGTGGACCCACGAACGGAAAGTAGGCATATGAATTTCTGCCGTATCAACGGCCGAGATATCAGTGTCGACGACTCAAATTCCTCCAGTTGCGTCACATGGCAGACCAGATTCTCCAAACAAGGACCCCATATTCTCCGTCGTATCGACTACTTGGGTCCCACGTGAATCGCGACGGTCAATCAAAATCATCATCCTACTCGCCCACTTTGATCTGATCCGTTTTACTTATAAGCAGATTTGTGTGGTAGCCACACGTATGTATGACTATATACGATTATTATTAGTATTTTAATGTCATAATTACTGTTAGTGTTGTTATTTATGACTTTGTGTCGTATTGTTCTATTTTTTTCTTTAGCAATTTACCAAATATAATCACATGCTTCCAACATAACAATTTGTTTTTTGTAGAAAAGAAACAGTAAGTGCAAACTACTTTGTTCTCTTCTGGAAACTCTTTTTTTTTTTTTTTTTAGTTGAGAGCCAGTAATAGTAAAATCCTTGAAAACTATGCAATATAATTAACATTTTGCACTCAAAAGAGGAGTTGCCCAAGACAACTTCTTAGATGCAAATGTTGATATTGGAGCTTTTGTTTTACGCTCTTTTCATTTATTGTCTAATACTTAGACTCCATTATTTTATTTTATATTTAAATAATAATTTAGATTCTACATATCAGACAGTAATTAAAGAGAGTGCAGCTAGCACTTTTAATAGTGATAATAAAACTATAAAAAATACGACTTTTCACTTTTTTTTCCTTTCACACCAATCACACTTTTTCATCAAACTAATTAGAAATGTGATCTTAAGGTCTCCAACCATTACAAATTGGGCCCAAGTAAATGTCTATAAATTCTATTTTTTTCCAATTTGATATGATTTGTCATAAATTTTTTTGGAGGTTAGAATATGTCATGCATGGTTAAAAAAGCAACATTTTCTCAAAAGAGAAAACTGCAAGACGTGTATGTCTTACGGAGTAAAAATATAATATATTTTTAGAGACATTTTTATCAATAGAGAATTTATTTATTATTTATATACCAAATCTTGTCCTCTTTACGTTCATATTTGTTGAATGTCTGTTAAGCAAATAATAGTCTGAGACTGTCAGTCTAAACCTTTAAGAATTGGCCATACGATAGACAGATTATACGGAAGACACGATTCTTAAGGTGACGGTCTAAATCATAAGATCCACAATCAAGGAAATAAAGTTACGCACTTTATTCATGTAAAGCTTGTTATGTTATCTATATCCCTAACGGGAGATAGTTTGTCTTAACCATCAGATGTGGACTCCACGAATAGAAACATTGGCACATTGTCATAGGTGACGATGTGTTGAATCGAGACATAAAGTAAATTGATTTGGATTAATAATTATCTTGGCAAATCGATTCACTTTAGACAATCATTTGTATTGTATCTTAATCCTGAGATGAATAGTTGGCCCGTTGTCTTGACTTATGGCGTTTGATGTACCAAAAGATGACATCCATGTTTTAAAAGTAATACGCATGCTGGTATGTTGGAGGCATGACTTTTGATAGTGTAGACCTGTTATTCATAAATATGAAATCTATAGCTCCTTTTAGGAGCAGTGATATTCTCTTATATGCATTATCTTGCAATTGAAAAACTAGAGCGCTCAACCATTTGGATACATAGGTGTAACCGAATGCTATACTATCTTTAGATGGTAAGTCTTTTGATTGTGAGATAATAGAACGTAAGATAAAACTAATAGGAAAGGTAAGACCGAATTTGTCCTTAAGCTGACTATGGATAATCCTATAGGGATACGATACATTATAATATGTTATGGAGACTTAGCTATACGGGCTTCGTAATTCTATATAGTTCGGGAGTACAGCTCCAAGCTTTTAGTGGAGTAGCGTTGGAGTTAATAATTATGAAATGTATATAAGGGATATTGAGTTTCATAATTATCAGGAGCTTGAACTATATAGGTTCATTTGGTCCCATATACTAGCTCACAAAAATCCTGTAACAATACGGCGTGTTTTTCTAATAATTGGTGACTTATGTCAAATTTATCAGATTGGCCGAAATTTAGTAAAAATCAGATAATTCATGTGTTGTTTATCGGTTGAATTAATTTTGTGATAAAATTGATTCAAGATAAACTTGTTGAATTATCAAGATCAGATAATTCATGTCTGTTTATCGGTTGGATTAATTTTGAATTAATTCAAGATAAACTCGTTGAATTATCAGGAATTTTTAGTTTTCCAATAGATTATCTAGATATAACTGTTTTAATCAGATAACTTTTTTATTGGGTTATTTGAATTAAAACTAAGGCTTTATTCCAAGAATCTCGGGTAGGAAATAAAGATTCGCAAAGATCTTTTATTGGAGGTTTGGTAGGCCGATCTTTAATTTCGGCATGTCGATTGAGAAGGTTCGGCAGGTCGATCTGCCAGTTCGGTCCGTCGATCAAACGATAAAAGGATCATACATTTTCAAGCAGATTTTATTAGATATTGATTATGATTCGAATTTTTGAGGCCTTATCTGATAAAAATGACTCTAGGGCCTAACCTCTATATAAAGAGGAGTGAGTCTCTTTATTATTTAGATTAGTTGAGAAATCTAGAGTGAGACTCTACAACTCCCCGAAAAGCTATCATTCACAAATCATGAATTATAGCTTGGGTATTTCTCAATTGGTTAGAAGAAGAATAACCTGAAAAAAGCTAAACAACATAAGCCCACACTCACTCCGATCGTGGATAGAGAATAGCAAAGAAGACTAGTTGGTTGAGGCTTTTCTGGAATATTACTTATCTTCACAGATTATGGGAGTTCTTCGGCATTCAAAGGTTAGTAAGATCTGATTAATTTATGCATATAGCGTGTCAAACTTGTGTTTTGAAAAATACTTTGGTAAAAAAAATTTTAAAATTCTACTGCATACTATTTTTACAACAAAAACTTACAACATGTTGATTTTCCGTATTAATCAAAAGGAAATTCTTTGAATACGTGGTTATATAAAATTACTAGGGAGGTTAATGAGCCTTTTGAGACTTCAAGTGGACTAAAGTTTTAAGTTTAATAAGGTGTTTAAGAGAATAGGATAAACCTATCAGTTTAGGTTCGAAAACTATAGTATGTTAAAGGTTTACATTGTAATTTTCTATTGTAACATGTGAAAGTTTTATACTGTTTATAGTTTAAACCATTGGTTTAAACTATTATTTCAAACACCCCTACAAAAATTAAAGTTTGTGAAAGCTTTATAGTATAACAATTTACTGCAGCATATAAAGTTTTATATTGTTCATTGATTGAAATCACTATTGAAACTGGTCTTTTAAATTGCCAAATTGCCTATTAAAGAAGATCCCAAGTAAAATTTCATAAAAACAACAAACATTTAAAAAAGAAAATTACTATACCAACATTACACATAATCAACCTTTTTTCATTGAAAACCAGATAATAAAGTTATAATTAACCAACCACTTCCTAAATTATAAACAAACCACCACCACGCCACCTCACTCACTGAGTCACTGACCAAACGTTCACCGGGCACTCAAAGTCTAAAGCCTATATACACCATTTTTCAGAATTCATATTTCATTTGTCAGACACAGAGAAATAAAATATATGGGAAAACTGAGAAATCTGAAAGAAACCACTCCCTGGCCCTGTCCCTGGCCCTCTTTGTAATTCTGTTCTCTCTGCTGCTTAATGGGTGGCCTTTGGTGTGAACCATCATAGCTACTTCCAAGTTTTCACTCACACAGTGATAGCAGTGAACCCAGACCGAGAGAGAGAGCTAAGCTCAGCTTTGCAAGCTTTTCAGCCATGGCTGCTGCCTTGGAGTGCTGGTCGAGCCGAGCCAGTACGGACGAGGACATGGTGGAGCAAGTTCTGATGAGGACTCAGGACAGATCGGAGGGCTCCTCCGCGACTGAAAACTCTTCCTCCGCCGCGTCCGGCGCCGGCGGAGGACCGATGAAGGACTCGTCGGCGATGCAGAAGAGACTCCAGAGGCTGAGTCGGAACGTGTCGGAGGCCATAACCTCGCTTCGGAACTCGCTGAATCTGGACTCCTCCGCCGGCACCGCCGGTGGCGGCAGGGACCAAACGACGCCGTCGAACAAGATCGAGAGCTGCCGAAAGTTCGTCTGGTGCAGCGTCGTCCGCAACCTCACCCAGCTCTACCCCGGCAGCCAGCTCCCCGAGAAGCTCGTCTCCAACATTCGCAAGCATTACGACTCCTTGCCTCTCAGGTTCGCAACTGCCGGGGAAAATCTAATCTTTCTTTTTTTTTTTCCTTTTTTTTTTTAATTATCGTGAGTTTGTTATTTAACTTAAGATTGGGGAAAATATTTTCAGTTATGCTCAAGCAGGGTTTGACATGAAAGAGGTTTTTATCCACATCAAGATGCTGGAGCAGGCGTCGTTGGATGACCACCCTGCGATTTTGATCCAAGAAGTGTCCGACGATGAAATTCAGGGTTCGGTTTTCAAGCTCACATTTGCTTGTAACTCTTCCATTTCTTGGCCGGTGATGTCCGGTGCACTTGATAACGCTTCAATTTGCTGCAAGAAAATACAGATCTTTGAGAAGAAAGGGTCCTACTCTTGGTGTGGTTCTTCTGTTGGTCCAGGCTGGCCATGAGAAAACTTTCAAGGCCCGGATCGAAAACGCCTTGAAATCGGCCGTGAGGAAGCCGAAGCCCGCCAGTATGAAGTTTGCGTTCGGGCTCTGTGGGTGCCAGGAGGAGAACGGGAGAGGTAGAGAGTTGGGAGAGATTGAGGAGGAAGTGATTGGAGAAGGGAATGTGAGGAATGGAGTGGAGAATAATTTGGGGCAAAAAGTTGAGCTTCAAATGCCATTGCCCACTTCATCGTTTGTAGTTTCTGTTGATGAATGGCAGACCGTTCGATCGGGTGATCAAATAGGGAAATGGCTGTTGAACTCTGATCATCTCGAATTCGTCGACCAGGTTGGACCGAACTCGTTCAAGGGAGTGTACAGGGGGAAGAGGGTTGGGATTGAGAAGCTTAAAGGCTGCGAAAAAGGGAATTCATACGACTTCGAGCTGCGAAAGGATCTTCTGGAGCTCATGACTTGTGGGCACAAGAACATCTTGCAATTCCATGGCGTTTGTGTTGACGAGAATCATGGGTTGTGTGTGGTGACGAAGTTGATGGAAGGCGGGTCGGTATATGACATGATGCTCAAGAGCAAGAAGAATATTCAGACCAAGGAAATTGTAAGAATCGCCACTGATGTAGCTGAAGGGATCAAGTTCATGAATGACCATGGAGTTGCTTACAGAGATCTTAACACACAGAGGATCTTGTTGGATCGCCATGGAAATGCTTGCTTAGGTGACATGGGAATAGTGGCTGTGTGCAAGAGTCTTGGCGAGGCAATGGAGTACGAGACTGATGGCTACCGCTGGCTTGCTCCTGAGGTTTGTTCACTTCACTGTGCATCTTGATTCAGTTTTTTCACTTTTTACTGGATTCATATATTTACTATTTACTTTAGTCATAAAAGCGAGAAAAGTGCTAATTGATAACTCATGTTCTTGTTACTAACTTTGAGCAGTTTTGCTTTTGCATAATGATCCAAAGAAGTTTATTCTTTATTTTGCTTAAAAGGGTTACAAGTTGTTCATTTGTTTGTCTTTAGAAAGCTTAGGAACCAAAATGTCTTTACTCTTTGCCCATTATCACCAAGTTTTCTTTAATCCTTGTGGATTGTTAAAAGAATTGATTGATATGACCAATTGTGCAGAGAATGTAGGTTACAATGGAAAACTAAATCTAGTTCATATTTGATACAATATTAGTTTAAAGTGGAAAGTGACTTCATTTGTGACCTAAACTTGATGAATGAATATTCTAGGAACTGCTTCTCTTTCATAAGATTGACCTGTATATTGAGTCATATTAGCATCATCGGAGTCGATTTGTTTGTGAGGAAAAGTTTTTTTGGTTTGTATTATGTGCTCAAGGATGTTATCTGGGTTCATTGAATGCAAGTACAGTTCTCAGCATCAGCCAATTCTCGCCTAAAAAAAGAGGACTTTATGTCACTTAACCGACATAATATTTTGAGCATGCATAACGTGTCTTCATAATTGTTAAAATACTTTTACGTTTCAATAATAAAGTGCTTACCTTTATTTAAGCACTCTTATGTCTTCCACTAAACAAGTTAGTTTAGTTGTGGTAATGCTACTTTCAGCAAATTAGGTACCAACTTGTGGAGCCCACATAGTGGAGCTTTAAGTTTTTAGCACATAGTTGTCCAGGTGGTTTACCTTTCCCAGACCACTTATGTACTGTTTTTGTTTTAGTTTGGGTCCTTAGGATATCATTATCTAGTAAAATTGAGTTTGTGCACCTGTACTTTTTATGTCTAGTATACAAATTACAAGTTTTTTCCAAAACTCGTTTAGTTAAACGACGACAATGTTATGTTATGAATATCGTTTGGATCAAAATATTTACATTGATTAGTGTAAGTATCTTAAGCTGGTCTATTGATGTTCTTTGCTTACCTTGAAAGTTACGTTACAATTTCCTCCCAAAAAATAAAAAATTACGTTGCAACTTAAAAAATAAAGTCCTTTTTCTCGACCCAATAATGAACTTGTTAATTGTCAAGTTTACTATATTATATATATATACATATATACACATATTTATATATATATATCAGGTGCAGAAGAAAGGTTATTTCCAAAAATTCAATAGCTGTTACACCCCACCAGACTCAGAGAACTCGTATTCATGATGCTATATCATTCCTTTTTTCTTGTTTATAGCAAAGAGTTAAAGATTGTTTTATTGCAATAAACATGGCACTTATTGTCTTTTTTCCCCCCCTATTTTGGTGAGTACAGATAATTGCTGGCGATCCAGAGTGTGTGACAGAGACTTGGATGAGTAATGTATATAGTTTTGGGATGGTTCTCTGGGAGATGGTGACTGGCGAGGCAGCCTACTCTGCGTTTTCGCCGGTGCAGGCAGCGGTGGGAATAGCTGCTTGCGGCCTTAGGCCTGAGATTCCAAAGGACTGTCCTCAAATGCTGAGATCTTTGATGACAAAGTGCTGGAACAATTGCCCATCAAAGCGTCCTCAGTTTTCCGAGATTTTATCAGTACTCTTACGATCAAACAACAGTAATAATTGCAGATAAACATTCCTTGTAAAAAAGCCTCTTTAGAATCCAATATGTTATTATTAATCATGGTATGCAAAATTGGCCCCTCCTGAAGTATAGGAGTTGCTATATATTGTATACATATGCATAAATGTAGATGTGCAAAGCTTTTGTGTTGATGGAATGAAGATGTAGACTCTTCTCTCACCTTTCTGTCTCTCTCTAATTCTATGAAAGAAAGAAGGGCTTCATTAAGATATATATATATATATATATATATATATTTTAAGAATGACTTGGCCATGCGCACTAAAATTCATTGTGTGTGATGGTTAATTTAGATTAGTTTTTCTTCTTTGTTTTTGGTGTCGTCATGTGGTATTGAGCTGGAATTCGCACTCCTTGAAAAAGACAGGAATCATTGCATATTATGATATGAATATCAATTTGCCTAAAGATAATTGACGCGGGTGATAAAGAAAGGTTATACGATTTGTAATGATTAAAAAGACGTGGAAAAAAATTATAAAGGGTTGTTGAAAAATTGATTACCACAAAAGTGACGTGCGAAATTTTCATAATTCCACACATGCATTAGTCTTTTGCCAAAATATTTCGGAGAAAAGTGCGCTGTCTTTGTTTTTGGGTTTCAAAAGACAAGCTTTTTGGAAAAAAAAAAAAAAAAGAGTAAGAAAATAAAACCAAAAGAATACAATGTGGAAGGGTCTGAGTTAAAAAGTTAAAATCAATTTTAAATTCATTTTTAAATTTAAAAGGGTGTTTGACAAAATAATTTTAATTTTTAAATAAAATTTTTGATTGTTATAATATGAAGCTCTCACATACTATAGTGATTTGATCAAAAAAAATAAGCTGTAATATAAAGCTCTTATATATTATAGTTTTCAATTTAAAAGTTTCAATTTTAACCGTACTTCACAACTATCCTATCAAACTTGAATGAAAGAGATTATCTTGTAACTCAAAACACGGCACAAAGCTCTCCCTTTGACTTATCTTAAGTTACAGCTTTTGTATCTAGTTATGTTCATTGAGACATTAATTTTTTTATAATTTTAATCACATGTTCGTTATGTGATTACTTGATAAAGGATAATTTTTTTGACGATTTAAATCAGATGTGCGTCACCAGTAAAATACATGAACTAACGTCTTAATGATAGAAATCTCAAAGTTGCAAAGGGGTGGGGTGGCTGAAAAATTTTGTGCCATTTTAAAGTGTAGAAGGCAAAATAAAATAACATATTTTTGTAGCATCAAATTTAAAATTAACCCCTTTTGTTCTCCCAAATTATAAAATTCCATGGAATAGCAGACCTTCTTCCATGTTTCCACCAAGTGAAACAATTGGATAATTGCTCACTTTTTTTTAAGCTTAGGGATGAAGGATTTGAACTATACCCCCTTATCATGGAGGCATGTGTAAAATTTTTTTTAAACAACTATATGTAAAATTATTGTTAGATTATATGCATAAAATTGATTACTTTAGTAGTGAAATAACTAGTTGAGTGGAGGCACGTGCTTTTACTCTACTTTTGAAATTTTAATTTTTCATCTTCAAATTTTTTAATTGTATCGCTTTTTAAAAAATAAAAATTATCATTATATCCTTACTAAAAAGTTAAAATATATTATTATGTCCTCTCTTTTTTAAAATAAACATATAATTTATGTTCGGTCTAATAATCAAAACATACAATCTTATGTAACAAAACTATCAGTAATTTTTGCATTGTGCTTTTACTATAAAGAATCATGGCTCCGTCACAGATTACTTGTATATATGATTATTACTATATACATATACGGGGTCCATTGCTATGAGTAGAATGCGACCTAAGATCCAACAAACACTAACAAAAGAGCAGGAGAAAAAGAGTTCGTGTCTCTGGTGGGCTTAGAATTAAAAGAGTGATATATTCCTTCTTCTTTTTTTTCATGTTCTATGCCTTATTTTTAATGGGGAAAAAAAAAAAAAAAAAAAACCTTGAAAAGGGTTCCTCTGCTTGTTTACTTGCTATCTGAAGGACCAAGAAAGGGTCCATCCTGTTGCTTATTTTGTCTAAAGAAAATGGCAAATAATAATTATCACCTCATTGTCTATTTCTCCAATTCATCGTTATCTTAAATGGAGATCAACTTTTGTGTATGGAACAAAGTGACCATGTATCTATTTTCTGAGCACAAATAGTTTGTTTAATTTCGAACTTATTACAGACGAGTCTAGTTAAATCCTTCATCACCAGCTTAATGGTCAGTTGAGCAGAAAGAAAGGAGGATATGGGACGAGATTCTAGGGCCCCCTTGCTGTTAGAAGAAGAAAAGGCAGGCCAGTTTTGAATGATTGTGCAGTGGTGTTATATTCATTCACGTGACCGGCGGGTTCAGGTTTGGGTCCATTGGATTTGGACCGCAGAGGACACTTCGTCGCTCATAATAAATTATGAGACTGTTTGGGAATCAACTTTCAATTCTTTGTTGGGTAAATTGCTTTAGTAGTCGTTAAGCTTTTACGAAAGTGAATATTTGGTTCTTAATATTTTATTTTTGATTATTAGTCCTAATTTTTTATTTTAGTTGCTGATGACCAATTTAACAATCAAACAGTTAATTTTAGACCTGAAACAGACGACAAAATGGTCTCCTAAAGTTATCAAAAATATGACAAATTGGTCCCCAAATTTATAAAAAAAAGGTGACAAATTGATCCATAAAATTAACAGTTGAACCGTTAAGAGGGTGTTTGGCTAAGGATAGTATACACCGCAAACTTAGTTATAAACAGTATAAAACTCTCACATGTTACAGTTTTTTTTTTAAAGTTGCTACAGTGTAAAACTCTCACATGCTACAGTAAAAACGGTTTCCACTAATGGTTCCCACTACTAGCCAAACACCCTATAAATTAGTCATTCAGCAACTAAAATGAAAGGTTGAGGCTTGATAAATTAAAAATAAAATATTAGAGACTAAAATCATACTTTTATGAAAGGTTGAGGACTAATGTGACAAATTACCCTTCTTTTTTTAGTAAAGTTTCAACTGATACAGTATAAAGCTTTTATATGCTACGGAGTAATATAAAAGTATGTAATAATATAAAGCTTTTACATGTTAAAGTGTTTAAGTTTCAAGTTGATTTATAAATACACTATGTAAGATGCCAAAAGTTGGGGATTTTTATGATGGGCCCATTTGGTTGTATGTTCCTATTGCATAAGATTTAAATCAAACAGCAAATACAGGACATAAAATTGAATGTTGTAAAAGGATTCTTTAAGAAGCGTGTTACGCATGCTTTATAAGTGTCATCTGCCTAAAATTCTACAATTACTATTTTTTTTAGGGGAATTGTACGGTTATTATTTATGATCCCATAAGTGGGACCGTTAATAAAGTTATTGATCAATTGTACAAAGTTTACTGTATATGTACATAGAAAACAGTACTATGCATTCAACTATTAAAGAAGTATGCCAACTCAAGTAATATTCTATAGTGCCTTAGGGCCAAATAAAATTACTTCTATTCTATTTACTATAAAGTTATTAATCAATGCAATTAACTAATTGTGTTTCACTTTGCGTCCCATCATTTCAATTGCTACGTACAAATAAGATTTGTTAAACTAGTATTTTATTTTATGTCGTCTGACCATTGTTCATACAATTCGTCAAAAATTTGACAATATGAACTTGTTTGATGAGGCCATTTGGTTGACCAGCCTGTAATCACGCAAGCCGAGGCATGTCGTGGCCTCACATGATAAGCTCAGTCGTATGCTTGCAGGCTGCACATGCATACGAGCTGCGTGCCTCTGCATGTGCCTTGTGATGAAGAGTCAAAAGTTAAGAAAAATCTCCAGACGACCAGTTTCTTGACTTGACTTTGGGCCTTTGAATCTTTGCTTAGGTTTGATTAATACACCATTTTATACTCTGATGTCACATAGAACAATATACAAATTTTTTAAAAAAAATTACATGTAAAAAATATTAAAAAAAATTCTAAATCAAGACATCAAATTTAAAAAAAATCTTATGCATCATGACTTTTTAAATTTTAAAATATTTTTTAGAATTTTTTTTTAAGAAAACGTATATTTTATAAATAAATCAGGTTTAATAAATGGTATAAAATCTTATTTTCATGCTTTTTTAGTAAAAAAAATGATGTAAGGGATAAAATTGAAACAATTTTTTTAAAATTTATAAGATATTTTTATAGTTTTTAAAAACAGAGAGACATATTAAAAAATAGTAAAAACTAAATGGTTTAGTTATGTAATTAACTTTTTTTTTTCTCACCTAACAAGGGCACAACTAAAATCTATAGAAAAAGAAAATTGTGAAAATTAAAGGTCAAAAGTTTAGTCAACCTACAATGTGACTCTGTCACTAACTAAAATGAAAAAAAAAAAAAAAGCTCCATATATGAGTACTATGCTGTGAAAATCAACTTTTTATGGTGTGTTATACTCTACACTAACCTTGCTCTTTAACGTCCATTACTCCATCTATTTTGGCTGGGCAATGGATTAGAGACTTCAGTAGACTGTACCTAGGATCTGGTTTTATTTCACTTTCACATGCAAGAGATAGTTCACGTTAGTGTTGAAAGTGGGAGTGGAATCTATTTTCTGGGTTTTTTATAAGAAGTCAAGAAATATCTCTTTATATATATGATTTAGCCAAGGAAAAATAGCTGGCAATCTGGAATCTTGTGGGACAAAGTTGTTTATGGGGCCGATTGTGGCCTTGTCCAGGTATACCAGCTATTAGATGACGAATAGTTCTCTACAAAGTGGTGGTCTAATTCAGAAAAGGCAAATCTAAGCTGAAATCTTTGGTAAAATCTTGTCTATTCCTTTCTGAGTCTGAAAATATCTTGTCTACTAAGGCTTTCGACGATCATAATTCAAGGGTTTTGTAAGGGAGAATCTTTAATCTCTAGACACATAAATAAATATATATGGTTTTTCTGCGACTATTTCGATAGAAGATCCCTATAACATAATAAATAAAAGTAAAAAATATAATATAACAGTCATTACACATAACATTTATGTTGAAGAGATACAAAATTAAGAAATTTAATTATACAAAATGTGACATCTTGTAACACCCCTATGTGGGGGTTAACAGTTTTAAATAAATAAAAATAATTTTAAATTTTATATTATTTAAATCAATTAAACAATGCCCATGGGTCTTTAAACAACAAGAAAAATAAAAATAAACGTTTTAAATACAAACCACAGTTTTTAGTGTAGCACCAAATATATATAATTACAGTCATCATCACCATAGTACAATTCCCAAATAACTTAACACAGCCATAAAAAAAAATAATACAACTCTTACATGTTGTAGATAAGTTGTAATTAAACAGGGTCTTCTAACACGAAAACAGCAGGATTGTTTTCGTTTATTCCTCTTCAAATATGTTGCACTGAGTTCCACCTGAGATATGAAGATATGATAGGGATGAGCATCGACATGCCCAGTAGGGAAATCATGACTCACCTTATGGTTTATCCATTACCACATTAAAAACTGCATGGTTAGTAGGTTACATCATATTCCAGATTATGAGGTTTATTATGATCACATCTTATGGATACCGTAGTTAATCATTACCAAGTGTCATAATTACACATTTATACAAATATTACCAATCATCATTGTTCCTAGGTATCCATGTTAAATTGAGTATCACTCAACTCATCGAAACCTAAATTGGCGCACTTGATCACCCCATAAACATTCCAAGGGTGTTCCGGTGAGGGGACATCAAGCCCCGAGTCCTCACCAAATCAATTCCTGTACAGTGTGTTCTGGGACTTTCAACCCAAGGAAGCGTCATCACCTTCCCCCTATTTTACCTTTTTGGGTATTCATGCCCAAGGACGTAACCGCCGCCCTCTTCATGTCTCACCATTTCTCTATATTAAATCATTATTAATAGAGTCAGTTTTCCTAACCATGCTTCTCAATTTATAACATATGTCAATTCATTATGTTCCTCGCCGTACAATACAAGACGAGTCCATGTCATAGTTTCATATGTGATACTCATATAATATCAGTTCAACATAGATATATATATATTGCGGCAAAACAATCAATTTTAATTCTATAAAAACCTCACAAAAATGAGTAATAGAATCCCTACCTTTCAAGCTTATCAACAATCTTTTAATCCTGGAATCAATTAACGTTAGCTCCACACATCCTTGACCCTAAGGCATGCATAAGGACAATTAAAACTAAAGCACAACGTATAATCACATTCATAAGTGAGTTATGTGTAAACCCGTCTACTAGTGCCATTAAAGTATTTTTATGCATTAAACATGGAGAAAATGCATACTAAAAACTAAGTTTAGATTAAAGAAAACCTACCTCAAAACTTCTTTGAAAAGCACCAAAGTTTGGGTTATCAATCAAGCTTGAATTAACTTTAAAACCGCCTCGATCATCGTTGGGAATTATAATTGTCTTGGCCACAAAGAGAGCTTTGTGCTCTATGTCTTTAGTTAGAAATTTGAAGTGAGAAGGGAGAGAATGAGAACTAGAGAAGAAGGTGGTGATAGTTAAATAAAAAGATATCAAAATGCTTAAGAGGAATGAGATGTTTACGGGGAAAAGTTGTAAGAAGAAACAAAAGAGTCTTAAAGGAAAATATCATCTTGTCTCCCATGAAGACTTTTAGCAAATAATGCCAACATAATTGAGGGGATAATTGGAGTGAATTATAGAAGAAGATAAGGAAATAATTAATTAGGTGGTTGAGAAATATCTCCATGTCTTCTATGAATTGACGGAAAATAATTCAATGTCCCCTTCGGATACCTTTAGCAAAATGAGAAGAAGTCTATATAATTGAGCAATAATTTAGGGAGACAAGATTGGTAGAAGTAAGTGTTGGTAAGTTTTGAATGTTTCTTAGGAAGACTTGGTAAGAAAATACTAAAATGGTATTTTTTTTAAATGATCATAAACAACTTAGTAATTTTAAATAGTCACATTTTATTCATTAAATTTTACAAAATTATGCCCGTTAAAAATACGGGTGTTACAGCTCTCCCCTCCTATAAAAATTTCGTCCTCGCAATTTCGTACACTGATTACAATGTTAAAACAAATGTGGGTACTTTTCTCTCATTTCAGATTCAAGTTCCCATGTGGCTTCCTCCACATCATGGTGTTGCCACATCACTTTCACCAGAGGAATTCCACGACGACGTAATAATTTTATTTCATGATCCAGTATTTGAACTGGAATTTCTTCATAATTCGTATCTCCTTGAATTGGCACATCTGTCCACATGATCACATGTGAAGGGTCGGGTTCATACTTTCTCAACATCGATACATGAAACACATTATGTACATGAGACAATTGTGGTGGTAGGTCTAAACGGTATGCCAACGTTCCAATGCGTTCCACAATCTCAAACGGTCCTGTATACCTTGGTGCTAACTTTCCTTTAACACCAAATCGAGATACACCTCGTTTTGGTTTCACTTTTAAGAACACAAAGTCTCCGATCATGAACTCTAAAGGTCGCCTCCTCTTATCTGCATAACTCTTTTGTCGACTTTGAGCTGTCTGAAGACGTTCGCGAATAATCTGGATCTTGTCCGTTGTTTCTCTGATAAACTGAGGCCCAAGTTCAAGACGCTCTTCCTTTTCAGCCCAACACAATGGAGATCTACAAGGTCTACCATATAAGGCCTCATATGGAGCCATTCTAATACTTGCTTGGTAACTGTTGTTATATGCGAATTCAACATATGGCAGCTGTGCAGCCCAATTTGTTCCAAAGTCCAGCACACAAGCCCGAAGCATATCCTCGAGAATCTGAATGACACGTTCAGATTGTCCATCTGTTTGAGGATGAAAAGCTGTACTAAAATTCAATTGAGTTCCCAAGGCCCTCTGCAATCCTCTCCAAAATTTCGACGTGAAACGTGTATCTCTATCGGAAACTATTGACATTGGCACTCCATGCAATGTCACTACCTTTTCCACGTACAATTGACATAATTTTGAGACACTATAATTAGTTCTGATTAGGATGAAGTGGGCTGTCTTAGTTAAACGATCTACAATTACCCAAACGGCGTCATGCCCTATTTGAGTCTTAGGAAATCCAGTAACAAAGTCCATTGTCACATGATCCCACTTCCATTCTGGAATAGGTAAGCTCCTCAACTCGCCTCCAGGCTTTTGATGTTCCGCTTTAACCTGTTGGCACGTCATGCACTTAGAGACAAAGGTTGCTACATCTCGTTTCATTCCTCGCCACCAGTATTGTCGTTTTAGATCCATATACATTTTTGTGCTTCCAGGATGAATAGCAAACTTTGAACGGTGAGCCTCATCTAGCACCGCATGCCTGAGATATGGATCCTCTGGAACAACTAATCTTCCTTTGTAAAGTAAAAATCCTTCTGGCTCAATCTGCCATCCATCCAGTTGTTCTCCATTTTGTATTTGTTTCCAAACCCTACGTAATCCTTCATCGTGCCATTGTCCTTGTTTTACTTTCTGAATTAACGTAGGAGTTGCTATCACATTGAATAAGAAAGCTCTCTCGTTATCTTCATAATATTGCAAGTTGAAGTCGGCGATAGTGACTCGTCTCCAATCTTCCAATGCTAAACTGGCTATACGTCCGTTGTTCTTACGACTTAGAGCATCTGCCACGGCATTTGCTTTTCCAGGATGATATTGGATACTAAAGTCATAGTCCACCATGTACTCAGTCCATCTTCGTTGCCTTAGATTGAGATCCTTTTGAGTAAACAAATATTTCAGACTTTGATGATCTGAATATAGCTCGAACTTTGCGCCATATAGATAACATCTCCAAATTTTAAGTGCGAAAACCACAGCAGCTAACTCAAGATCATGTGTGGGGTAGTTCCTCTCATGGGGTTTCAACTGGCGTGAGGCGTAGGCAACTACTCGTCCATGCTGCATTAACACACAACCCAAACCGTTTCCTGAGGCATCAGTGTATACTGTGTAAGGCTCCTCGTTGTTAGGTATGATCAGCACAGGTGCACTAGTGAGTCTTCGTTTCAGTTCCTCAAATGCTTCTTCACATTTATCATCCCACACGAACTTGACATTCTTCCTTGTGAGTTTTGTTAATGGAGAAGCAATCTTTGAAAAATTCTCTACGAAGCGTCGATAGTATCCAGCTAGTCCGAGGAAACTTCGAATCTTTGACACGTTCTTTGGTCGTTCCCAATTTAGCACTGCTTCAATTTTGGAGGGGTCCACTGAGATGCCTTCTTCAGAGACAACGTGTCCAAGGAACTTGACCTTTGTCATCCAGAAATCACATTTTTCTCTTTTTGCATAAAGACCATGTTCTCTCAACGTTTGTAGAGCGATCCTCAAATGCTCAGCATGTTCTTCTTCGTTTTTAGAATAGATCAAGATATCATCTATGAAAACAATGATAAATTGATCTAAGTACGGTCGAAAGACACGGTTCATCAAGTCCATGAAAGCCGCTGGTGCATTAGTCAACCCGAAAGGCAAGACAAGAAACTCAAAATGACCGTAGCGAGTCCGAAAAGCTGTCTTTGGAATGTCCTCTTCTCTTATCTTCAGTTGGTGATATCCGGATCGTAAGTCAATCTTTGAGAAATAGCAAGATCCTCCTAACTGATCGAACAACTCATCAATTCGGGGTAGAGGGTACTTGTTCTTGATAGTCAATCGATTAAGCTGGCGATAATCGACACAGAGCCTCAACGATCCGTCATGTTTCTTCACAAAAAGTACTGGAGCTCCCCAAGGTGATGTACTTGGTCGAATAAATCCTTTTTCCAGTAATTCGTCCAACTGCTTCCTCAATTCCACTTTCTCAGCAGGTGCCATTCGATACGGGGCAATAGAAACAGGCGCTGCTCCTTGAGTTAAGTCGATGACAAACTCAATTTCTCTATCAGGCGGAAGTCCGGGCAATTCATCTGGAAAAACATCTGAAAATTCATCCACCACAGGAGTGTGAGAGGATAGGTCACTCTTCTTTAGTTCTCCATCTGAAGCAAAGATCGTCCCAAGATTGGTGAAATTCCTTCGTCCTCCAATACAAGCCTTTAGCACCGGGGCTGGCGTCACTGTTCCTGTTTTTGCCTGAAATTCGATGACTTGTCCATTCTTGGTGAATAAAGAGACACGTTTCCTATGACAATCTACTATTGCCTGGTATTTAGTTAGCCAATCCATTCCTAAGATTACATCAAACTCTGTCATAGTTATTACATATAGGTCAGCCGATAGTTTATGTTCTCCTATAACAATACACACTGATTTACAAATTATGGATACTTCAGCTATCCCGCCCATTGGTGTACTAAGGGTTAATGATGAACTACATGTCTCAGTTTCTAATTGTAGTACGGAAGCAAATAACATAGATATAAATGAATGAGTGGCACCAGTGTCAAATAATACATGAGCCCAAGAATGAGACACGTGAATCATACCGTCTACAACTGAGTGATCAGCCTGTTTTCCTTGTCCAGTTGTAGCCGTAATTGCATAAGCTTGTGCTGGTGCTTTTCCTTTATCACTTTTTCCTCGGTTTCCTTGGCTACTACTAGCCTTATTATTATTTCTCTCAGAAAAATATGGCCTTTGATTCACTGAGCCTTGTGGAGTCGGTTGGAAGTTCTGATTAGCATAAAAATTGGAACCCTGTGGCCGCTGTTGATAGTTGTACTGAGGCTGGAACCCTCGAGGTTGAGTTACTGAGACTTGGGAAGCTGGAGTGTTTTGCTGAGGCGCTCCACGATTTTGACTCCCTCCCCAAACAGTGGAGCCAAAATGACTTCCTTGTGGCCTTGGTGCAAAGGATGATTGTGTAGGGCGGTTAGGGCAATTTCTCCTCAGATGTCCCACTTGTCCACAGTTATGACAAGCATACGGTTGGAAACGACCACTGCCAGAAGATCCACCACCAATAGTCACTCCACTATGCTGAATGACTTGCCCTTGTGACTTCTCTTTCTTACTTATTTTCCTTTGACGCCCACCAGAACCCTTATACTCTCCATAGGAGTTATTTAGTTCTGTCTCTGCCCGCTGTGCCGCAGCTACAAGATCAAGAAAATCTGTTGATGGAACAGCAGCTATCATTTGTCTGATTTTCGGCCTCAGGTTATTTCTAAATTTTTCGCATCTCGCCATTGGATCCGATACAGCCCCGGGATTGTAGCGAGACAATTCTATAAATCGAGCATGGTATTCAGCAACTGTTGTATCTCCCTGCACCAGGTTTTCAAATTCTCGCATCATTGCTTGCCTATGGCTCTGAGGAATATAGGTGTTGCGAAAAATGGTTTCGAACTGCTCCCATGTAAGATTCGGCACATCATAGTCGTCTTTCTGAAGATCCCACCATTCTTCGGCTTTACCCTCAAATATATATGTTGAAAAGCTAACCCAATACTCCCGTGGAATCCTCAAGGTGTCCAACTTCTTTTTGACTGCCTTTAGCCATTGTTCTGCTATGACCGGGTTAGGTTCTCCACTAAATGTGGGTGGTTTCTGCTTCATAAACTCCTTCAACAGAGTTAGATGTCGTTGTTCGGGATCACGAACCTCCACAGGTCTTTGCACATTTTGTAATGCTTGAAGAATTTGTCCTAAATTATTTACTTCTGGTGCAGCTGGCGGGGATTGTGTTGCATGTCGTAGTTGCTCATCTTCTTGAGCTTGTTCCATCGGTTCCGGTTGCTCAACTTCTTGAGCATGTTCAACCGGTTGTGACAGCTCAGACGATTGCATTTGACGTCTTGGTGGCATAGTTTCTACTGGCTGCGAAAATTTAACTAGGATCAGTACCAAATGATGATGACATTAACACCTAACTTTAAAACCATTCCCAAAGATTAATTTTTAAGGTGGTGCTATACCCCCTAGGTTAATCGAACCTAGGCTCTGATACCAAAAATTCTGTAACACCCCTATGTGGGGGTTAACAGTTTTAAATAAATAAAAATAATTTTAAATTTTATATTATTTAAATCAATTAAACAATGCCCATGGGTCTTTAAACAACAAGAAAAATAAAAATAAACGTTTTAAATACAAACCACAGTTTTTAGTGTAGCACCAAATATATATAATTACAGTCATCATCACCATAGTACAATTCCCAAATAACTTAACACAGCCATAAAAAAAAATAATACAACTCTTACATGTTGTAGATAAGTTGTAATTAAACAGGGTCTTCTAACACGAAAACAGCAGGATTGTTTTCGTTTATTCCTCTTCAAATATGTTGCACTGAGTTCCACCTGAGATATGAAGATATGATAGGGATGAGCATCGACATGCCCAGTAGGGAAATCATGACTCACCTTATGGTTTATCCATTACCACATTAAAAACTGCATGGTTAGTAGGTTACATCATATTCCAGATTATGAGGTTTATTATGATCACATCTTATGGATACCGTAGTTAATCATTACCAAGTGTCATAATTACACATTTATACAAATATTACCAATCATCATTGTTCCTAGGTATCCATGTTAAATTGAGTATCACTTAACTCATCGAAACCCAAATTGGCGCACTTGATCACCCCATAAACATTCCAAGGGTGTTCCGGTGAGGGGACATCAAGCCCCGAGTCCTCACCAAATCAATTCCTGTACAGTGTGTTCTGGGACTTTCAACCCAAGGAAGCGTCATCACCTTCCCCCTATTTTACCTTTTTGGGTATTCATGCCCAAGGACGTAACCGCCGCCCTCTTCATGTCTCACCATTTCTCTATATTAAATCATTATTAATAGAGTCAGTTTTCCTAACCATGCTTCTCAATTTATAACATATGTCAATTCATTATGTTCCTCGCCGTACAATACAAGACGAGTCCATGTCATAGTTTCATATGTGATACTCATATAATATCAGTTCAACATAGATATATATATATTGCGGCAAAACAATCAATTTTAATTCTATAAAAACCTCACAAAAATGAGTAATAGAATCCCTACCTTTCAAGCTTATCAACAATCTTTTAATCCTGGAATCAATTAACGTTAGCTCCACACATCCTTGACCCTAAGGCATGCATAAGGACAATTAAAACTAAAGCACAACGTATAATCACATTCATAAGTGAGTTATGTGTAAACCCGTCTACTAGTGCCATTAAAGTATTTTTATGCATTAAACATGGAGAAAATGCATACTAAAAACTAAGTTTAGATTAAAGAAAACCTACCTCAAAACTTCTTTGAAAAGCACCAAAGTTTGGGTTATCAATCAAGCTTGAATTAACTTTAAAACCGCCTCGATCATCGTTGGGAATTATAATTGTCTTGGCCACAAAGAGAGCTTTGTGCTCTATGTCTTTAGTTAGAAATTTGAAGTGAGAAGGGAGAGAATGAGAACTAGAGAAGAAGGTGGTGATAGTTAAATAAAAAGATATCAAAATGCTTAAGAGGAATGAGATGTTTACGGGGAAAAGTTGTAAGAAGAAACAAAAGAGTCTTAAAGGAAAATATCATCTTGTCTCCCATGAAGACTTTTAGCAAATAATGCCAACATAATTGAGGGGATAATTGGAGTGAATTATAGAAGAAGATAAGGAAATAATTAATTAGGTGGTTGAGAAATATCTCCATGTCTTCTATGAATTGACGGAAAATAATTCAATGTCCCCTTCGGATACCTTTAGCAAAATGAGAAGAAGTCTATATAATTGAGCAATAATTTAGGGAGACAAGATTGGTAGAAGTAAGTGTTGGTAAGTTTTGAATGTTTCTTAGGAAGACTTGGTAAGAAAATACTAAAATGGTATTTTTTTTAAATGATCATAAACAACTTAGTAATTTTAAATAGTCACATTTTATTCATTAAATTTTACAAAATTATGCCCGTTAAAAATACGGGTGTTACACATCTTCAATGTTAATATTGTTAATTACTTTCAATGATATCTGTGATGTCACATTTTTCTTATGCATATTACATTAGGACTTCTCACCAAAATGACCATAAAAAAAAATAGTGTGAGATAGTAAGGATTTGGGGTGGTTTAATTTTATACATCAATGTTACATATATATTGACGTAAGGGCTGAGCTACTTATGTGTATTTTGCTGGTTCTTCGCCTTCCCAGACGTTTCAGGTGACCAGAATTTCAGTCTATAATTGTTCGAATATTATTAGTCTCACGTATAAAATGTAGACCTAACTTTTGACAGCTATCTTGGAGCTCTCTAGTTTATACCAAAGCTAACCTTGGTTCCAACTTCTCTGCATGCTCTACTAAATGACCCAACTGTATTTTTACACTACTATGTCTGTCACATTACTTTTTATGAAAATATAGAGGAATGCCTCTCTAGCAAGAAAAGTATAAGAATCCATATCTTCTTTTCCTTCTTCTTCTTCTTCTATTGTGGAGTGGGGAACATAATTCATATTATTTCTTAACACTTTAAAAATGATAGAATTCATATGAATTATAATTTAAGAAAATTACACATTATGCTACATTTTTAAAAATGTTTTTATTCATATCACGTTTTAAAAAGTTGTGTAAGAGAGATTGTAATATGTTCTTATGTTTAAAGTTAAAAATCACACAAGAAATAAGAAAACAAGCTTTTCTAAAGTGTTTTGGAATCAATGTTTAGCACCTCAATGTTGAAAATATGAAGCCGTGGCATTAGAAATTCGTGCAAAAATACACTTAGGACAGAGAACCTAGCACCTCAGCGCTGGTTTGATGCTGCAGTAACTAGGGCAGCAATGCCATCCTAATTTTGGTGATATTTCAAAGTGTATGATTTTAAATTGTTTTGAATTGTTATATTATTTGATTGTACGTTTTTTCGTACAAAGCTGAACACCTATTACAAATAGACAAATTTGTTGTAGTAGTTATGTTGTTTTATAAAATGACACCTTTATGTAAAACTTCGTATGAGTTAAAACCTGTCATGAAAAGACACCCTTGTACCCTTATTAATTCTCTTTCAAAATTCACAACTTGCTCTGAAATATTATATTATTGCTAGATATAGTATTCAAGGTTTGTTGTATCTTAGGAGTAATTTTTTCAAAATAACCAGTTAGCAAACTGTATAGTGTGGACAAATAAAACCTTAAGAAAAGTATTCTTATACGCCTCAAACCTAACTCTTGTTTTTAAATTTTCTCACTTTTATTTTCATATTTGTACCCAATTCTTCAACAAGTTGTGCCACATTGCTGTTTGTATTACATTTTTAAGTTGTAACATATTTAAACATATATTATATGTATTTATTTGAAAGATAACATTTATCAAAATTTTCCTTCCTTTCTTTTTTTTACGATAATCTTTTTATTTATGGGCTCTGTACACACAACATAGGTGGGGAAAAGATATTTGATATCTCGCCCAAGAGTGGTAGGGCGTTTATTTGAGCATTTGGGCATCACAGAACTTGTGGCCCAAATGATGTGGACTAGCATATCTCACTGAAATTGGGCAAACTTATTGGGTGATTTACATAAGTATATAATTATATGATATTGAATTTAAATCTGTGCACAAACTAATTTAAGAGTGCTTCTATTGAGACACACTCTATTTGTTACGCCTTTTTTGTTAAACCACTCATATTCTACTTGTTACACCCCTCTTAACATATCAAGAAATTCTTTACACTTCAATAGTTTTTTTTTTTAACCCGCCCATCAACCAAACAAACTTCTATGTTTTTTCTTTCTTATATTGTTGTATCCTTGACCACATGTTTAGAGTGTTCAGAGTGCGTCTATTTCAGCAACTTCAAATGTCTTTAAATTTATACAATTACAAGAGTAAAGAATTTATTCGTTGTTTTTTTTTTTTTTTTTTTTACTAATTTGATCGTCGTTTTAGTTATTTGAATGAGAGTTTTTCTTTTCCTTCTTTCTTTTTTTCAAATCAATGGATTCAAATAGTTTTTTTAATATGTTTATATTAAACAACGAAATTTGAATTAAAAAAAAAGAAAAAAACCATGTACACAATTTGTAGGTTTTTTCTTTTTCCTCGTTATTCAATAGATTCAAATGGTTTTTTAATACGTTTATATTAAAGTACAATGAAATTCGAATGAAAAGAATAAGAATTTTGAAGAAAAAAACCATGTTTTTTTTTTTTTGTGGTAAGACTCTTTAACAATGAAATCTATTCCCCCCCTTCTCCCCCCCTCCCCCTTTTTTTGGGAAAAAAGTAACATAAAATGATTTTTTTAAGGAGAGGTGTGTAATGAGTATTTTTTGAATATTTTTGTCCTTAAAAATAATTCTATTAATAGGTAATATAATAATAATAAATTTTAGTAATTAAAAAAGTGTGTCAAAAGTAAAATTGGGTGTCAATAGATGGCCCTAATTTAATTACAAAAGTTTTTGCTACGTCACATGTAGAGACCACTATAACTTTGAATTATAACAAGAAATAATCAACCTCTATAATTTTTTTATTGAAACATAATAAATGAAATAAATTTGGATGTTCTGTAATAAATATATAATTATATTGATTAGAGTAGGCATGAGAAAAAAGAAAAGGGTTTTCATGAAGGTTAATAAGCAATTAATATTCAAACACAAAAAAAAGATTTAAAAAAAGAAAATGATTGTACCAAGAAAATTAAAAAAGGGAACATAAAAAAATACAATAAGCAATTAATTGGAAAACGGTTCATTATTCAAAAAAATGTTTAAGCAATAATTATAGGCTTTGTTTAGGAAGCACATTAGAAAAAACAAAGTTTAGTTTGTTAGAGTATAAAGCTCTCTATGTTACAATTTTTAAGTTTCAAATGATTTCTCAAACACACTCATAATAAATAATGAAAAATATTTAAGTTCTGTAATTATAATAAATATTGAAAGGAAACTATAATTATAATAAATAATAAAAATATTTAAGAACCTGTCAATACTTTTCATTATTGAAATGAAACCATAACTGTAATACATAAGGAAAATGTTTAAGAACTTCTTAATACTTTTTATTATTGAATCGAAACTATAACTATAAGAACTAATGAAAAATCTTTTTTTTGTTATTAGAACTTGCCAATATTTTTCATTATTGAAATGAAACCATAACTTAATAAATAATGAAAATGTTTAAGAACTTGTTAGTGCTTTTTATTATTGAAACGAAACTATAACTATAATAACTAATGAAAAATGTTTTTCATTATTAAAATGACCATAATTAATGTAATTAAATTAATAATTAATCACATGACCGAATGCAAATTCATAATTACACTAAAAGATCAAAAACAATTACGGAATACTTGATAATGATGAAATTATTTAAGAATTTGCCAATACTTTTTATTATTAAAATGAAACTATAAGTATAAGTACTAATGAAAAATGTTTAAGAACTTGCCCATACTCTTCATTATTGAATTGAAACTATAATTAATGTAATTAATTAATAATTAATTACATGAACGAATGCAAATTCGTTATTCTACTAAAAAATCAAACTATTATGAAATACTTGATAATGATGAAATTTCATTACTGAAATGAATATTAAAATACGACAAACTAAAACTATGCCATATAACAATATGAAAACTGTGTTAAATTTATTTAAGTTGCTGACCTATTTCCGTGCATGTAAAAATACAACTATTACAGAAAAATATGAATGGTTTATTGTTATGCGAATAAAAGAAAGAAAAAAGGATTGTTATTAGCATAAATCAATGTGTTGCAGGGTGAATAAATGATAGCATTTAAGGTAACAAAAATCACAATGATGAATGTTTATTGAAGAACTAAATGGGCCATGCAAATTAACAAATTTATGGTATTAAAAGATGCATGAAGTCAAGTTATAAACATATTACCCTAAATAAAGAAAAAAAAATCAAACATATAGGAAGGCGTCCAAAATTAAACATTAGGCATAATAGGCAATGTGCATCACTAATACTTAATAAAGAAAACTATATTATAATAATGTATAGAAATAGGCAATTTTATACTCAATAGGCTTAAAAATAGCACTTTTAATTTCTTTTTGTGTAGCGCTAGACAATATACCAAAATCTCAACAACGGAGTTGAATCATAGCAAAATTTTCACAATATATTAAGAATAATAAAAAGGGAAAACAACAAGAACAACCTTTAAAACTTCTCATCGATAAGACTCATTTTACGTCCGTGGGATTTATATCCTATGGTTGATAATAAACGAGCTTATCATTGCTTTAATGAATCCACAAATACCCAATCCAATTTATTAGAAACCCAAAACTCAAAGAAGAAGAAGAAGAAGATATCAGATCTCTAAACACACCGACGACCCAAACTCAACGGCGCATGAGCTGCTTCCGTCGATGGTCATGATGGTCGTGACCTACCCAAAAACCGACGATGAGTCAACTTGCTTTCATCGACAATCGCCATAGTCGCTGTGTTGTTGCCTACATGAAGAGGACTGCAACGAGATCTTTGGGCATCTCCTTAGATCGAGATTCTATAGTGACGTTTTTGTGGGCCACACTACGAGGATAGAGACCTGTACTCCATTGCAATAGTACTCTAGGCTGTGACGACACTTCTAACCTCGCGATTTGGTACGGTGTAGCATAGACGTCGAGATAGCCTCGCGTGGAAGTCCAGCGGAGGTTGAGACGGCATTGCGACTCCTTCGTCTGTCGATACGCCAGAAGACCTTATAGCAGAGTTACAAATTGTGGTGGTCGGTGTCGCGAATCTCTTCCCTTCCCTGAAACCCCTCCGCTGGAAAAATTAACCACCAATAGGGGAACTTTTTTTATTTTTTATTTTTTATTTGTTATTTTAAAAAGTTTGCTCTAAAAATGATTAAAAATTATATGGTGAGGTTGTACTTAGTTTTGTTTTTATAAAACTTAAATTTTGATCCATTAGATTTCAATCCAGTGGCTAAAAAAGGGTATCAATAAAAATTGTGAGTGGGTCTCATAGCAACATCCCCTAATAAAAATTAGTATCGTTAAATAATTACCCTATAAATATATAGTACAAACTGTGTCATCATTTTAGTAATTATTATGTAATTTTTACTATTTTAAAGTTTTTTTTTTTCCTTCAAGTTTCAAATCCAACATAGTAATTTGCGTGCAGTGTCATTTTTACTTGTTTGTTCGTGGGTCACAATAGCACGCGTTGTCGTGGATTGTATTGTGTAAGTATCTCTTTATCTTGCCTAAATATGAAAAATAAAATATATGTGTCATTTTCTGAAGTTTTGGGACATCTCTTCCCGGTAAGGCAGGGGGTAGGAACAACAATAATACTTCATCTATTCTTTATGAGTCTTTTGCAACATGCACGCATGATAAAACCGTTCTGAATTGCGAGAGAGGGAGAGAATGTAAATTTATTAATACTAATTTATTGTTTTTGACCTTTTTTATTTTTTTATATTTTAATTTAATTTTTTTTTTACAAATATTAGATATTTTACTAAAACATATTTACTAATGCAGTCATGTATGCGTCACGTGACATATATTTTAATAGACTTTTGTTAAATTAGTCTCTCCGTAATTAAAATGAAAAGTTATGGTCGGTCCAATAAAAAAAAATTTAGGAACCAAATGTTCACTTTCATAAAAAATTAGGGACTATCAGAATAATTTACCTTTTTTTTTTTTTTTGTTAGAAGAGATGCTTTCAATTTTATAAGGCAGGGGGTAGGAACAACAATAATACTTCATCTATTCTTTACGAGTCTTTTGCAACATGCACGCGTGATAAAACCGAACTGAATTGCGAGAGAGAGAGAGAATGTAAATTTATTAATACTAATAGGGTGTTTGGAAAGATGGTGGGAACCAATGATGGGAATCATTTTTTACTGTAGCATGTGAGAGTTTTATACTGTAGCATATTTTTTTTTATTATTATTACTGTAGCTGTTGAGGGTAGCTCGGCATTCCCACCGAGGACATTAAATTTGGTGGTCGGCAAATAAGTTCGGCATAAATGGCTACCGCCCGACCCGACGAATTATGCTTCTTCCCGGAGAGCCTTCCACTGATCTGAGGGCACGCCCCCAAGAAGGCTGCCACCTCGGGGGATGAACTGTAGCTCGGGCCGGGCCACGCTATTCATCATAACACGTCACTACCCATCCTTGTTGGCCAACACCAGGCAGGCGTGCTGCCGTCCGATAGAGTCCAATCCATTGGACTATGGACGCGACACTTGTCACCTATTGCTTGATACACCTTGATGTGACACCTGGGTAATGGGCAAAACCCATCTTGCACCCGATCCAGCTGGTGGCCTATAAATAGGATGCATTTATGACGTTTTAGAGAGAGAAACCTCTTCACATTTGATCAGCTGCCGACCTCTGCCGAGCAGTTCTTGCCTTGAGCATCGGAGAGCCCTTGTATATCGACTAACCCCATTTCTCCGAATCATCCCTCTTGCAGGTACTCAGTTCCGACCAGGGGCAAGCTTAGAGGAGGTCAAAAGGTGTACAGTCACACCTGGGTGTTGATCCGACGCCGGACGACGGCAAGCATCAACATTTTGGCGCTAGAAGGAGGGCCGACGCGCCCCAATCCAAAGTTATTCTACCTCGGATTTCCTAAATGACGACACGAGGTAACGTAAGAGATAGTACCGCCCGACATCAGGAGTCGGGCGACGTCAGGCATAAGCAACCAGCCACAGAACGGCCCAGCAGCCGTCCTCGGACCGCCAGATCTCGGTCCGGCGGGCAAGGAAGCGCGGCAAGAGCTGAGTCGATGCAGGTCCGAGCTGCACATGACCCCATCCAGGAGCTCACAGATGCAGTTCAGATTTTAACCCGGCAGCTCGCGCAAGCCCGACAACAAGCTCCGCCAGAACTGCCACCCCCTGCCCAGGTTGACCAGGCAGAGGGTTGGCGTGAACAGAGCGCCACCAACTGGGAAGACCGATCAGAGGAACCCCCGGGATCCACCAGAGCTCCCCTGCTCGATAACAGACTTGTTCATGAACGCCAGATGGGACGTCAACCACCCCGCGTCCCTTCACCACAAGGTTCCAGGGCCTCGGTATTTGATCGGCTAGGGTACCGAGGGATTAACAGAAATCGCCAAGGCGAAGTCGAAGGCCGTGCTGAGGGCGGAGTACCTTATCGCGTCGAACTGCCCGAAGATACGAATAGTCGCCAATTCTGGGTACTGCAGCGACAGATCGATGAGATTCGTAATTGCAGGTTTGGTCTGGATGAGATCGGGGCGCAGGGTCCGCCATTCCCGGATCACATAATGCGGGCACCCATGCCGCCGAAGTTCAAGGTCCCACAGATTTAGCCTTACGATGGGGCCACAGACGCGGATGAGCATGCCGAGCTCTTTCGCGGGCACATGCTGTTGCAAAATGCCAGTGACGCTGCGATGTGCAAAGCCTTCTCCCTCACCCTTACAGGCCCTGCTCGGCAGTGGTTCCGACGGCTCAAACTAGGGTCGATTTCTTCTTTTGGGTACTTAACCGACGCCTTCTCCGCTGCATTCTCTACAACCAGGACGCGGAGGAAAGAAATAACCTCCCTGTACGCTGTCAAGCAGGGAGACGGCAATGTCAGGGATTATGTCAACCGATTCACCCGGGCCGCTCTTGAGGTCAAGCATGTCGAAGATGAAACCCTCAAGCATATTTTTGTAGGGGGACTCCGAGATAAGAAGCTGACCTGGTCCCTGGCCTTTGAGCAGCCAAATACGTTTTCACAAATGCTCGGCTACGCTCAAAGACATGCAGACGCTGTCGAGTATATGAAAAGCCGCCGGGAGGAAGCTGGCCCGAGCGGGGCAAAAAAGGAGAGGAAGCAGAAAAAAGGCCCGGAGCAGGGTAGTGCCGAGCATGGCAAGAAGCAAAAGAAGGAGAAGTCTGACAAGCCGAAGGGGCCGACCGGCAAGTTCCAAAACTACACACCTCTGGTGGCAACCATTGATGAGGTGCTCGCTCAGGTCGGCGACAAGAATCTGCTGACACCGCCGCCCAAGCTTCGAGGCTTTAGGGCGAAGCGTGACCAGTCAAAGTTTTGCAAATTCCATCAGGATGTGGGTCATACGACCCGAGAATGCATCCAACTTAATGACCAAATAGAAAGGCTGGTTCGAGAAGGTTTACTGCAGGAGTTTGTGGATAAAGCCATAAACTTGAGGGCGACCTCTGGAAGAAACGACTCGTCGGGCCGAGACGTGCAGGGCCGGCCCAGAACCGATAGTGTGAACGCCCCGGAACCCCCGAATATCGTACACACGATACTCGGCGGGCCTGTAGCCGGGGACACATCGAGTGGGCGGCGAGCCTACATCCGAGAAGCCCAGCGCATCGAACGGGGTGATTTCATGAATGTCTCCGAGCACATCAATAAGATATGCCGCCAAGAAGACATCCCCATCACCTTCACTGAGGAGGAAGCAGACCGCCTGCTGCATCCCCACAACGATGCCTTGGTTTGCGAACTGCCTATCGCCAACAACGTTGTACGGCGTGTTTTAATTGACAATGGCAGTTCAGCCGACATCCTCTTTAAGCAGGCGTTTGATAGACTGAAGATTAGCAACGCACCTTTAACCTCAGTTCGGACCCCACTTTTCGGCTTCGTGGGTGAGTGTGTCCGAGCAATCGGGAAGATTAGTCTCCCGGTGACTTTTGGAGAAGAAGTTGCCAGGGTCACTCGGGTGGTTGACTTTTTGGTCATCGACAAACCTTCTCAGTATAACATAATCATCGGCCGACCGACACTGAATGGACTAAAAGCCGTGGTCTCGACATATCACCTGGCGATGAAGTTTCCAACCGATGGTGGCGTTGGAGTAATCCGCTCGTCCTAGGCGGATTCCCGAGCTTGCTATGCGAACGCAGTCCGGGCAGCCTCAGTCCAGCAACAGGGAATTCTGGCCGTGCACACAATCGACGAGATCGACCTTCCAACCGATCCGATGCCGAAGATGCTCGCGGACCTAGACCCTAGGTTTCCGGAGGAGGAAGTAAGGGGCACCCCAGTCGAAGACTTAGTGCCGTTCTCCCTGGACCCCGAAAGGCCAGAACGCACAGTCCAACTTGGGACTCAGCTACAACCTGAGATCCAGGCCGACCTGGAATCCCTTCTTTCTGAGTACCGCGACGTTTTTGCATGGTCTCATGAAGACATGCCCGGCGTAGATCCGAGCATCATCAGCCATCGGCTTAACGTCCAACCTGGTCACAGGCCGGTGATACAAAGACGAAGAGCCTTCAACCCGGAGAGATATGTCGCGATAAATAATGAAGTCCAGAAACTATTGAAGGCTGGGTTCATCAGAGAGGTCAAATATCCAAAATGGTTGGCAAACGTTGTCCTCGTCAAAAAAGCGAATGGAAAGTGGCGGGTCTGCATCGATTATACCGACCTTAACAAGACCTGCCCCAAGGACTGCTTTCCGCTTCCTCGGATAGACCAGCTCGTTGACACCACAGCCGGACACGAGCTCTTGAGCTTTATGGACGCGTACTCCGGGTATAATCAGATAAGAATGGCCGAAGAGGACCAAATTAAAACCTCATTCGTTACCGACCAGGGTTTGTATTGTTATGTTGTGATGCCATTTGGTCTCAAGAACGCCGGAGCTACCTATCAACGACTCGTCAACAAAATGTTCGCTCGGCTGATCGGGAAAACTATGGAGGTCTACGTGGACGACATGTTAGTAAAATCTGTCCAAGCGATGGACCACATAGCCGACCTCCGAGCTAGCTTGGACATCCTCCGGGAGTATGGGATGAAACTCAACCCGGCAAAATGCGCTTTTGGCGTCAGCTCCGGCAAATTCCTCGGGTTTTTGGTTAACCGACGAGGAATCGAGGTGAACCCGGCAAAAGCCCAGGCAATCATAGACATGCATTCCCCTCGGACAGTAAAAGACGTGCAAAGGCTTACTGGCATGGTGGCCGCCTTATCAAGATTTGTCTCCCGGGCTACCGACAAGTGCCATCCTTTTTTCAAGGCGCTTAAGGGGAGGTTTGAGTGGAGCAGGGAGTGTGAAGACGCATTCCAAGGCTTAAAAACCTACTTAGCCACACCCCCGCTCCTGTCCAAACCTTCGCCCGGTGAGATTTTAACCGCGTATCTAGCCGTCTCGGAGAAGGCTGTTAGCTCGGTGTTGATCCGAGATGAAGATGGAGTTCAGAGACCCGTCTACTACACCAGCCACGCGTTCCAAGGTGCCTAGGAGCGCTATCCATCATTGGAAAAGTTGGCATTCGCTCTAATAACATCAGTTAGGAAACTTCGGCCGTATTACCAAGGCCATACTGTTAAGATCCCGACCAAGTTCCCTCTCCGGCAAGTTCTACAGAGTCCGGAAATATCAGGTCGGATGGCCAGGTGGTCGGTTGAGTTGGGCCAGTATGATATACATTTTGTGCCGAGAACGGCAATAAAGGCTCAAGTCCTGGCGGACTTCCTTGCCGAATTTACAGAAGCCGGAAAGTTTGCTCCCTTAGTTGAGAAATCGCCCATGGAGCAACCGGATACTCCTAGCTGCAGTGAACAAGGCCTCTTCTCGGAGCCGAATTGGAAACTACACGTCGATGGCTCGACCTGCGTCGATGGGTCGGGGGCAGGCTTGATTTTAACAAGCCCTAACGGATATAAGGTCATTTATGCCCTTCGCTTCGACTTCAAGACCTCAAATAACGAAGCGGAATATGAAGCTTTGCTGGCCGGTCTAAGAATTGCCCGGGACCTTGGAGTTGATCGGCTGACCGTCTATAGTGACTCAATGCTGGTGGTGCAGCAAGTCACGGGACGATTCCAGGCCCAAGCAGAATCAATGACGGCATATTTAAAAGAAACGAAACGGTTGCTTGGACAATTCAAGTCCTACACTTTTGAGCAAATCCCCCGATCCGAGAACGCGGAAGCTAATGCCCTCGCTCGACTAGCCTCCGGGATAGGCGGAGTGGACCCGATCTCCGTCCCTATTGAAAGACTCTCCGAACCAAGTGTCAGTAAAGAGGTCGTGAGCCTGGAAGCCGAACGAAAATGCTCATGGATGGACCCGATAATCCGGTACCTAACCCTACCCGAATTGCCCGATAACCGGGAAGAAGCACGGCGGATACGTAACAGCTCAGCCCGGTATTCAGTGATCGGGGAAAAGCTGTACCGGCGCGGCTACTCAACGCCATGCCTGAGATGCTTGGATCCCCAGGAGGCAGAGTACTTAATGAAAGAAATTCATGAGGGCCTGTGTGGCAATCACTCCGGTGGACGCTCCTTAGCCCAGAAATGCCTACGGCAAGGTTACTACTGGCCTAGTATGCAGCAAGATTACGTGGGCTTTGCACGAAAATGCCTCAAATGCCAGCAATTTGCTCGAATGCTAGGTTCGCACGCCGAGCCTTTAAACCCGGTGACTTCAACATGGCCATTTGCAAAATGGGCCATCGACTTGATTGGACCACTCCCTCCGGCTCGTTCGCAATTCAGATATTGTGTCGTCGCCATCGACTATCTGACAAAATGGATCGAAGTCGAGCCTTGCACCAACATGACTGAAGCTAAGTGCACCAACTTCGTATGGAAAAATATCGTCTGTCGGTTTGGAATCCCGCACACTATCGTGACCGACAACGCTAAGCAATTTGACTCCTCGGGTTTACGGCATTTGTGTGAGAAGCTCGGCATTAAGAAAGTCTTCTCTTCTCCGAGCTATCCACAGAGTAACGGCCAAGTGGAGGCCGTAAACAAGACAATTAAAGACAATCTGAAGAAGAAGCTCGAAAGGCTCAAGGGTGCGTGGATCGACGAGCTGCCCCAAGTGCTCTGGGCATACCGAACAACCGCGCGAGCTGCAACTGGCGAGACACCGTTCTCCCTGGTCTATGGGGCAAAGGCCGTCATCCCAGCCGAGGTTGGATTGCCGACCTTAAGGGTTGAGCAATACGAAGAGGAACTTAATGAAAGGTTCATGATGACCGAGCTCGACCTACTTGAAGAAAAAAGGAACCGAGCATCCATCCATAACGCAGCCCGGAATCAGGTTGTAGCCCGATATTACAACAAACGGGTTCAGCCGAGGAGCTTTAAGGTTGGTGACTTAGTAATGAAGAAAGTCACGGTTCAGCAACCCGGTCTCGGGTCCTTTGGTCCGAAGTGGGAAGGACCTTTTAAAGTCGAAGGTGTCGTGCGATCAGGCACCTACAGGCTAGTCGATTTGGAAGGGAATCAACTTGGGCATCCTTGGAATGCCAAGCTGTTAAAAAGATTCTATTCCTGAACAAGAACAGGAAATCAGAGCCAGATTCCTTTTTTTTGATCTCTGGCCACAATTCTTTTGTAACTAGACCTGCTGAGCAGGACTGGAAAAGTCAATGTAAATATTACATTCGTGGAACACAACTTCCCTAATCTCATTCTGCCTGAGCAATGTTTTCAAGGGAAGTCAGGCCAAGACGCCGGAACCCCAGCTCGGAAGACAGGATGTTGACTCCCAGCCAAGGGCGTCATCCTCGTCAAACTGGACAGGGGGGCTAGTCAATATATGTATCATGTCTGTCATACAGACACCCTTAAGTTGCTCTGCACATTTATGTGCCCGATCAGTCCTATACTGTCACATTTATGTGCACAAGTCTACGGAGGGCGACAGGGCAGGGCAGCTGTACGCCGTTTACATCCTGCCCGACCGAGACCAGAAACCTAAACTTGCTTGGATAACTAAGCAGAATTGGATAACTACTCGGAACGACCGAGAACTGAAGTCTTCGGATCAACTGAGGACAGAGGTACTGGAATTAACCGAAAACAATCGCACCGTTCACCTCTGCTCGGTCAATTGTCCCCCAGCCTGGGAATCTACCCGGGAAGTATCTAACCTCAAATGTTACGTGGGATGTAAAAAAAACTACTACACGTAATCTAAAGTGGATACAAAACGGGAAATTATAAATCGTTTAAATTTCTTTATTAAGGAGGTACAAGAAAGTCGGGCACCTCCTAAGCCCAATTACAAAAGGCGAGAAACAGAGGATCAATCGGCCCGAGTCTCATCACCAGCTTGAGTCTCGTCCCTGCCGCGCTGTCGTCTTGACCGCCCTCGGCAGCTTGCACATCCCTGCTGTCGTCACCGTCTACAACGACGACCTCCTCAACATCCCGTTGTTGCTCGGCCTCACCCTGGTCCGGCTCGGAAATAACCGACCAGTCGAATGCGGTGGCCTCGGGATGCTTCTCTATCAGATGGTCGCGGAGATCCACCATTCCATCGAAGTAGAGATCGGTGTACTCGGGGGAGGTCTTGAACTCCTCGACCGCAGCGGCTAGCTGATCCGGAAGCCCGGCCACGAATCGGTGATGCTCGGCTTGTAGAGTTGCCAGTCGTTCCTCTAGCCGGGTGGCTTTCTCCTCCTGTCGAGCGGCTATCTCCTCCTGCCGAGCAGCCTTATCCTCTGCCTCCTTTAGCCGCCTCAACATGTCCTCGGCCTCGGACTTCGCCTTCTGAACCTCCTCCTTGGCCCGACCTAACTCATCCTTCGTGTCTTTGAGCTCTCTGTCGGAGTCCAACTTCAGGAGGAGGGTCTTCTTGTGCCGTTCTTGCTCCTTGTGGATCTCCCTCACCCCGATGGAGTGCGCCATGTGCACAATGGCGCTCAGCTGTGAAAAGTACCAGGGGATAAGTTCTCGGCAACATTATAGGAAGTCCCTGCAACCATTAGTCGACTTGGATACTTACTGAGGCTGCTGATCGGAGTGCCAGGTTGCACAAATCGGGGAAGTCCTCACCCCGAATCTCCATGAAGAAGTCATTCGAGGGAGCCACGTCCCCGATGCGTTCAAGGAGCATCCCGCGGTAGTTCGGGCGCCTTCTTTGTTGGTTCTCGGAAGAACCTCTGGATGCCTCGTCTACTCGACCGGTCTCCGAGGAGGTCCTTATTGGCAGTGGCGGTGGAGCTTGGACTGATGTGGAGGTCTGCCCGGTACGTGTCGGGGGCTCGGGTGCTGGCGTCCTCTTACGCTTCTTGCTGGCCTCGGCGGCCTTGCCCTTGCCCTTCCTCTGTGCTCTCATCTGGGCAAGCCTACCAGAGCGGGAGCTCGGTGCAGTCATTTCTGTACAAAGAAAATCCAAGTTAAGCAAAGAACGAAATAAAAGAGGACGGCGACTATAAATAAAGTTCTGGGCTGACCTCCGATCCGGAGTTGGCCCGACGGGTACGGGAGCCTAATTACGCCCTCGAGGTTCTCGTCGGCTACAGGTGGCCCCGCACCGATGGAGCCACTGGACGAGTCCTCGGTACTGGACAATGAAGGCTCCCTCGTCGGCCACCCGGACCGGGAAGTGCTTGGCCCTGGAAGATCACCCATATGGGCAACAGTAACCTGCCCGGTCTCCCGGGCAGGACGCCTTGCTCGGGGAAGACTGCTAGATTCCCCGAACCAACCGTATCTGGACAGGGTGTCCTTTCTCAGAAGAAAGGACTGTTGTCTGGTCGACACGGGCTTTTCGAACAGCTCGTCCACGACCTCTATTACATGGCTCGGTGTCCAAGGGCGCTTAATCCAGACGTGCCCCAGCTCGAATGACCCCGGCACTTGTTCGTCCTCGGGGACAACTTCACCGGCTCGGGCTAAAAAGTTCCCCCCGACGTAGAACCATTCGTACTTCCACAGCTTGTCCGAGTCGGGGTTGCCCAGAATAAAGTCCTTTCTGAAGCCGGTGAAGTAGTACCAACCGGACTGCCGAGGAAGCTTCTTCATCTTGAATACTTGCTTGAAGGCTTCCAGCGGCATCTCAGTACTCCGGTGGTACTTCCACAAAATATACATCCCGATCAGCGACCTGTAGCTGTTTGGGTTTAATTGTGCCGGGCACACATTAAAGTCATTAAGCGCCCGGCGAAGGAAACGGTGCAGTGGCAGACGCAACCCGGCCTTGAAGAACTCGGCGTAAAGTGTGATAAACCCCTCCGGCGCCTCTAAAGGTGAATCCCCCTCTCCGGGAACGACGAGATCCACATCGGCCGGAATACCATATTCGGCGCGCAGTGTCCCTAACCGCGACTCTGTAATCGCGCTCGTATATCCTGCCGCTGAGGTTTGCCCAGGACGGCTTATCCGATATGCTGTGACGCCCCGTACGCGGGTGGCTTGGACCTCCTGCTCCATCTCCGGTTGTTCTGCCCCTGCCTCCTCGGCCGCATGCTCCTCATCGGAGGCATCAACCGTAATCACGCCTGCAACTTGGACGGGGGCCTCGGCATTCCGACCAGAGGTGCTCGGAGCGTCCTCCTGGGTTTGAAACTCGGTCCTCTCCCTTGGAAAAACTTGGGAATGGCCCGCTGTTGCCGCCCCAGTGTAAGGGTCTTGCTCCCTGGATGGCCTGATAAGTTTGTGCCCGCCTAGCAAATCTAAAAATTCTTGCTCGGGCACGGTCTGGGAATCGACCCTTAGGATCTGCTCCAGCCGCCTGGCCCCTTCCCGTCCATGGGACGCCACCTCGACGTCAGATTGAGTCGAAGAAGAGCTACTGCTCTCCCCGCTGCTTTCCGACCATGAAGCCTCTACGTTTTACGAGTCAGACAAATCACTCATTTTTCACTCGAGAATTACCTGCTCGGGTTCTTGGTTGCTCGGTTGATATAATCCTCGGCTAGTACTTGAGCTCGGCAGCTAAAATTTCTCGTTCGTAAATTTTTGAAAATGAAGTGCAAATTGCGGAGGGGAGGGGCCCTATTTATAGCCACTTTAAGCGGGAAGTTCGAGCGTGAAAACCCAAAAGGCGCAATTAATACGCCTGACAGCCACACAGATGGCTGCGACGCGACACGCGTCCCCCGTCTGATCCGCGCGTCTTTTCACCTCACCCCGCTTCTAAGTGTCGCTTAGTCTTCTTCCTTTGAGCCGACATCACCCACTCGGCATAGTCCACCCGGTCGAACACCGACCAGGTGCACTGGGGGGCTAATGTTGAGGGTAGCTCGGCATTCCCACCGAGGACATTAACTTTAGTGGTCGGCAAATAAGTTCGGCATAAATGGCTACCGCCCGACCCGACGAATTATGCTTCTTCCCGGGGAGCCTTCCACTGATCTGAGGGCACGCCCCCAAGAAGGCTGCCACCTCGGGGGATGAACTGTAGCTCGGGCCGGGCCACGCTATTCATCATAACACGTCACTACCCATCCTTGTTGGCCAACACCAGGCAGGCGTGCTGCCATCCGATAGAGTCCAATCCATTGGACTATGGACGCGACATTTGTCACCTATTGCTTGATACACCTTGATGTGACACCTGGGTAATGGGCAAAACCCATCTTGCACCCGATCCAGCTGGTGGCCTATAAATAGGATGCATTTATGACGTTTTAAAGAGAGAAACCTCTTCACATTTGATCAGCTGCCGACCTCTGCCGAACAGTTCTTGCCTTGAGCATCGGAGAGCCCTTGTATATCGACTAACCCCATTTCTCCGAATCATCCCTCTTGCAGGTACTCAGTTCCGACCAGGGGCAAGCTTAGAGGAGGTCAAAAGGTGTACAGTCACACCTGGGTGTTGATCCGACGCCGGACGGCGGCAAGCATCAACAGTAGCATATGAGAGCTTTACACTGTTTATAACTGATATTGTGGTGGGAACTGAGTGGTTCCCACCACTGCCAAACACCCCTAATTTATTGTGTTTTACCTTTTTTATTTTTTTATATTTTAATTTATATTTTTTTTACGAATATTAGATATTTTACTAAAACACATTTACTAATGCAGTGATGTATGCGTCACGTGATGGATATTTTAATAGACTTTTGTTAAATTAGTCTCTCAGCAATTAAAATGAAAAGTTATGGTCAGTCCAATAAAAAAATTTAGGAACCAAATGTTCACTTTTATGAAAAATTAGGGACTATCAGAATAATTTACCTTTTTTTTGGTTAGAAGAGATGTTTTCAATTTTGTATACATAGATGGAACGTGAACGCATTAAAATACTATTATATTTTTATTCCCAACTAATGATGGCCTAATTTTTTATTCTTCCTACTATTTTTCTTACCCGATTGTCATGTTAATATTGATTATTGAGTGCTTAATCATTAAAAAAAATGAAACATATATAGCCCATTTGAGAGCACGAAAGCACTTATAGAGAAAACACTATAATTAAAACAACAGGAAATATTGTAGTAAAATGTCTTGAACTATGAGCCTGTTTGTTTCGATACTCGAATCACAGTTTGAATTATTTTGCTACAGTATTTTCTCTCACAAAAATTTAAATCTTCATTCAAATACTCTATTCAAATACTCGAACCAATCGGACCCTAAAGTTCTGAATCCCATAAACTATTGATGCTTAGATATTTTTGCTACAGTCAAAACTAAAATTTTCTCTCTTATATTTGAGAAAATAATCATAACTTCTTTATTTAATATCCAATTGAGATGATTCTTTTTTTATTGTGTTTCTAGTGAAGAGAGGAATAAATTAAGATCTATATTGCCTATTTTTTAGGATTATTAACGTTGACATTTTATTAGATTAGTTAATAAATCAAAAACTATTTTTACTACCCCTCTAAACATAAATTCTAATTTTATTTTATATACAGATTAAAATTTAAATGCACTTTCAAACTTCAGTTCGTATAACAATTTAAATCACATAACTTAAATAAAATCACTAATTCAAATCTATTTACCCAACAAACCCTAGGCTACTAAAAAAAAAGAAGAAGTTAATTAGGACCAAAATATCCACAAAAGGAAAAAAAATCTATTAAAAAAATAAAAAACAAACGAAAAACAACGAGCTTAAATAGCAAAACGATAAAACGACGACGTGTTATCTGGTGTCTCGTCGGCGCCAACCAAAACTGAAATTTTTCAAAAATAAAATAAAATAAAATAAAATAAAATCTAGAAACACTCATATTTCCCCGGTAAGCTTTAGATTAGAATTTATGAGAAAAAAGAAGAAGAGAATTAGCTCTGTTCACAGTTGTGTTCCCCAAGAAAGTTCTAAAAATTCCAATCAACCAAAACAAATATTCGATTCTTCTCCTCCTCACCATATTAATTCCAATCCTTGCGTATTCGTCTTATGGCCGACTTCGTGATTCATCTCTAGCTTTGCTTCGACTCTTTGGCTTGGAATCATGCCGAGATTGGGGCTGGGGTTTTTACTTTTAGCCATGGCGCCAATCGTCGTCGTATTGGCGTTACACAGCTTCGCCGGCTACGACGCTAGAGTAGCTGCGTCGTCGTTGATACTCGGTGTTGTCGTTTTGGCGACGACGATGAAGTTTTGTGGCGTTTTCAACGGCTTTCTGCACTTTATGCTTCCGAGGAAGAGAGCGATTTGGAAAGACGATGGTAGTAGTAGTGACGATGGCGACAACAGAACTTCTTCTTCGGACGGTGGACCTGTCGTCCAGAAGCGCCGCGTCGGTGACGGGACGGTGAGAAACGGCGGTGGAGACAATAGCGTCGTGATCGAGAGGGAAGAGCAAGGAGAACGCGCGGTTTCCATGGGTATCCGTGATGCGGACTCCGCGGATATCGATGAGGATCTTCACAGCCGGCAATTGGCGGTGTACGGCCGCGATACGATGCGGAGACTGTTCGCGTCGAACGTCCTCGTCTCGGGGTTGCAGGGTTTGGGCGCTGAGATTGGTGCGAATTTTGTAAATCAATTCCTTATATTAATTGATGATTGTGATGGAAAATTTGTTTCTTTTTGTACCTCATCGTTATTGTCTAATTTCGTGGAAGATTAAACCAATTCTGAAAGGCGATTTTGTGTTTTGTGTGCTGCAGCGAAGAATCTGATTCTTGCTGGTGTCAAGTCTGTGACTTTGCACGATGAAGGAAAGGTGGCGCTGTGGGATTTGTCTGCGAATTTCGTGTTTTCGGAGAGCGATATAGGAAAGAATAGAGCGCTTGCTTCTGTCCAAAAGCTGCAAGAGCTCAATAATGCTGTAATTGTACAAACTTTGACTACGAAGTTGACGAAAGAACAACTTTCTGGTTTCCAGGTATTTACGTCTCTATCTGTACATTATATCTTATTGATTTATTATAAGATTTATCAGTTATTTGTCGGGTTTATAAAAGTCTTCAGGTTTACTTTTTCTGGTGGTGGTTTGGTTTTGTTATCTTTGGAGGCTAAATTTTCAATAATTACCGGGGTCGATAGCATGATATATTTTTTGTGCTTGTTATGTCAGAGAAATTTAGCTAAACTAATTATGTGAGGAGAAGCATACGCCCATGGTTGGTTTTTTTCAGAACTTTCCTCTCGGGTTAATAGATTCACTTGCATCTTTTTTTCCCACATTGCAGGCTGTTGTATTCACTGATATCAGTATTGAAAAAGCTATTGAATTCAATGATTACTGCCATAATCATCAGCCACCTATTGCATTCATTAAATCTGAAGTTAGAGGTCTTTTTGGTAACGTTTTTTGTGACTTTGGACCTGAGTTTACCGTTGTTGATGTTGACGGAGAGGAACCACACACGGGTATTATTGCATCCATCAGTAATGACCACCCGGCTCTAGTGTCATGTGTCGATGATGAAAGACTTGAATTCCAGGATGGGGATCTTGTTGTGTTCTCAGAAATTCAGGGGATGACGGAACTGAATGATGGAAAGCCAAGAAAGATAAAAAATGCAAGGCCTTACTCATTCACTCTTGAGGAGGATACTACAGAGTTTGGTGCCCATGAGAAAGGTGGTATTGTTACACAGGTGAAACAGCCCAAAGTGTTGAAATTTAAGCCATTGAGAGCAGCACTTAAAGATCCTGGTGATTATCTGCTGAGTGATTTCTCCAAGTTTGATCGACCACCCCTCATCCACTTGGCATTCCAAGCTTTGGATAAGTTTTTGTCGGAGTTGGGTCGTTTCCCTATTGCAGGCTCAGAAGATGATGCTCATAAGCTTATCTCTATTGCGGATGACATCAATGAAAGTTTGGGAGATGCGAGAATTGAAGATATTAATCCAAAACTTCTGCGACACTTCGCTTTTGGTGCCAAGGCCATACTGAACCCCATGGCCGCCATGTTTGGTGGCATTGTTGGACAGGAGGTACTGAAAGCTTGCTCCGGAAAGTTTCATCCGATCTTCCAGGTTGGTTACTATTATATATATATGTGTGTGTGTATTTTACCTTTTACTAGCTATACCGAGTTATAATAGTCTACGCTTGTATGATTTGTAATGTAAAGAAGTTTGATAGTGCTGATATTGCTCTACCTAATGTGCCTTATGGACAGGACAACTATACCTATTGATCTGTTTCTTACGCATCTATAAGTACTATCCAAAGCTTGCATTCACAATTGTGCAAAAAAGTCACCATAAACTCTTGTTATCCATGCAAATTTTAGACTAATAAATTTCTTACTGGGGGCTTTATTACTGTTTTTTTTTGGGAGCTGATTACAGTTTATTACTGGGCTTTATGACGGTTTATTACATTTTATTATATATTTGAAGTGGTGCATTTTTTGCTTGGGTCAAGAAATTGACTACTTCACAAGTACTCGTTGATTGACTTTTCTTTTCTGGTTCTAATTATCTATTTTGTGATCTTTTCCTCCAGTTTTTCTACTTTGACTCGGTTGAATCACTTCCGACAAAACCGTTAGATTCTAGTGATTTTAGACCATTAAATAGCCGTTATGACGCACAGATTTCAGTGTTTGGGTCCACACTGCAGAAGAAACTGGAGGATGCTAAGTTGTTTATTGTTGGATGTGGTGCATTGGGCTGCGAGTTCTTAAAAAATGTTGCCCTGATGGGGGTTTCATGTGGCAGCCAAGGGAAGCTAACGGTCACAGATGATGATGTAATTGAGAAGAGTAACCTTAGCAGGCAATTCCTTTTCCGTGATTGGAATATTGGGCAGGCCAAGTCCACTGTTGCCGCTTCTGCTGCGGCGTCAATAAATCCTTGTCTCAATGTTGAAGCCTTGCATAATCGAGTTGGCTCTGAGACTGAGAATGTATTTGATGATGCCTTTTGGGAGAATTTAAGTGTTGTGATTAATGCACTAGACAATGTCAATGCCAGGCTTTATGTTGATCAGAGGTGCTTATATTTCCAGAAGCCACTTCTTGAGTCAGGAACTCTCGGTGCCAAATGCAACACTCAAATGGTTATTCCTCATTTAACCGAAAACTATGGTGCCTCAAGGGACCCACCAGAGAAGCAAGCACCCATGTGCACTGTGCATTCCTTTCCACACAATATTGACCACTGCTTGACTTGGGCCAGATCCGAATTTGAGGGTTTGCTTGAGAAGACTCCCAAAGAAGTGAATGCATACTTATCCAACCCAAGTGAATATGCTGCCGCAATGAGAAATGCCAGTGATGCACAAGCCAAGGATACCTTGGAACGTGTCCTTGAGTGCCTTGACGAAGGAAAATGTGAGACTTTCCAAGATTGTGTTGCCTGGGCTCGTCTAATGTAATTCTCTCGATCATGGATCAAATTTATTTATTTAGCTTACTGTAAAATTTAGTTTTATTATCTCATGTTTTCTTATCTTGTTATGATGTCACTTTTTTTTCCTCAGGTTCGAAGATTATTTCTGTAACCGAGTGAAGCAGTTAATTTATACTTTTCCTGAAGATGCTTCAACCAGTACTGGTGCTCCATTCTGGTCGGCGCCAAAGCGAATTCCGCATCCTCTGCAGTTCTCATCAACTGATCCTAGTCACCTCCGTTTTGTTGTGGCTGCATCAATTCTAAGAGCAGGGACATTTGGAATTCCAATTCCTGACTGGGTTAAAAACCCTAAGAAGTTAGCTGAAGCGGCAGATAGAGTGAGAGTTCCTGAATTTCAGCCCAAGGATGGAGTTGAAATTGAGACTGATGAGAGGGCTACTAATGCTAATACTGCTGCATCTGTTGACGATGCACGGATAATTGATGATTTAATTATGAAGTTAGAGCATTGCCAAGCAAGCTTGGCACCAGGGTTTAAGATGAAACCAATTCAGTTTGAGAAGGCCTCTCTCTCTCTCTCACACACACATGCATGCGTGCGCGCGCACACACACACACTGCACGATTTTTGCCTTGTAACATTAAAATGATCTACATGATTCTTACTGACTTGTAGCTCCTCCTGGAAATACCATTCAGGATGATGATGCCAACTACCATATGGACCTGGTAGCTGGTCTTGCCAACATGAGAGCTAGAAATTACAGCATTCCTGAGGTTGACAAACTAAAGGCCAAGTTCATTGCTGGAAGGATTATCCCTGCGATTGCAACCTCCACTGCTATGACCACCGGTCTCGTGTGCCTGGAGCTTTACAAGGTTCTGGATGGAGGCCACAAACTAGAGGACTACCGTAACACGTTTGCGAATCTAGCACTACCTTTGTTCTCAACGGCTGAGCCTATTCTGCCGAAGGTTATCAAGCACCAGGATATGAAGTGGACGGTTTGGGATAGGTGGACCTTGAAAGGCAATCCTACGCTCAGGGAACTTTTGGAATGGCTGAGAAACAAAGGGCTGAATGGTTACAGCGTTTCTTGTGGAAGTTGCCTGCTTTACAATAATATGTTCCCGCAACACGGGGAACGAATGGACAAGAAGGTGGTGGATTTGGCTAGGGATGTGGCCAAAGTGGAGTTGCCTTCGAGCCGTCAGCATTTGGATGTTGTTGTGGCGTGTGAAGATGACGATGACAATGACATTGACATCCCCTTAATATCAATTTACTTCCGGTAGGTTGTTCTCAAATCCACCGATTCCGTCGGGCTGTGATTTAAGTATAAGATTATGATTTGTATTTAGGCTCCATGTAATAATGTTCGTCACACGGGCAGTATTAATCACACAAATTATGTTTAACGTGTATATAATCTTTGGAGACTTTGTACTTGGTAATGATATTTGCTTGTTTTCACTCTCCATGTGCTTTCGTTGGTGTATAGGAACTTGAAATTAGACCAAACAGATGATAATAGTTAGGACATCAAAGTTGTAGACCAGTAGTGTAAAACTAAGAAAATACAGTCGCCTCATCTTTAGTAGAAGAACAATGTTTATTTTCAATATTGTTTATTTTAATGGATAGAACATTGCACGTCATTTTTCTCCTATTACTAGCATAGAAGGTACGTCGGTTTCGGTTAAAAAAAAAAGGGCATTCCATATATCAAGGAAAAAAAACTCTTTTTTTATTTTTTATTTTAATAGAAAAAAGAACTTTTGATTCTTGGCATTTTATTTATTTATTTTTTTCGTTTGATATTAGGGTTACTTTTATCTCTAATGGGAATTATTTTTTCGATCTTTAGGGCATCAGTTGTAATGCAGGCCCCTTTGTTTTATGGATTGGGTCAATTTTTCGGACTCAAAATACACGTAATAGCGTAGATACATGTTTGTTTACAGTATAATTCAAAACTATGAAATCATATCAAATTGATTCTAAGTTTATTTTTCAGAGTTCTTCTCATTCCTATACTTTGAGAATACAAACCCAAATGCTACAATAAAGATTTCAATTTTTTAGGGCAAGTCTAGTAGATGGATTAAAACTATGTTGATTTGCAATAATTTGTTTTTCTCTCTTATACTGAAAGAAAAAAAATATTATATCTTTTTCCTTTGATATCTGATTGAGATGATTTTCTTTTATTGTGTTCATAATGAAAAGAGAAAAATCAAGTTCTATATTTAATGTTTTTTAATATCATGAATGTTAAGGCTTTGTTAGATTTGTTAGTAAATCAAAAACTTTTTTCACTATCCAAACATAAATTTTAATTTTATTCTATATTTATATTAATACTTCTAAACATCAATTTAGATAACAATTTAAAACACACAACTCAAATTAAAATATTCTGAATAAACACAATTCGAATTCGTTTAATAACAATCCCAGATAAAAAAAATGTAAATTCCGCAGCTTATGTGTTTGTTTCGTGTATTTTTTGAACTTAATGGACTCAAAGTTGGATTTGAGTATCAAAAATCCTTCGAATACAAGTTTGCTTCCCTCAAAATTTGAATCATTTGAGTATCAAGAACACAAGTTTTGAGAGTTCTCATCCCCTTAAACTTTTGATACTCGGATCTTTACTACAGTAAAAACTAAAATTCTCTCTCCTATATTCGAGGAAAAAAATCATAACTTCTTCATTTGATATCTAATTGAGATGATTTTTTTCACTGTATTCTTTACGAAAAGAGGAATAAATCAAGATCCATATTGCATATTTTTTAAGATCATTAACATTAAGATTTTATTAGATTTATTAATAAATCAAAAACTATTTTCACTACTTCTCTAAACATAAATTCTAATTTTATTCCATACTCATATTAAAATTTAAATGCACATCTAAATGTCAATTCAAATCACTAACTTAAATCATAATTCAAATCATACTAACTAAAATTAAACCACTAATTTGATTTTATTTACCAAACGGACCCATAGAAAACGATAGATCACCTTTTAGACGATGAACTACGTGTTGTTTCTTTTCTAAGCTAATCAGAGACGACATGTCGTGTAGGTAAATGGCTGCAAAATGTTAAAAAAAACATAAATAAAAGAAACAGTGAGCAAAATGGACATTTGGTTGACACTAAACGATTCTACACTATCATATTTTGTAGGGAAAAAAGTGTCAGGAATTCTAAATGACATGCCGTGTATAGGTGAAGGAGTAAAAGCCCACGGGATGCCCCGTGAATGCAGCTGCTAGTGTATTGGTAAATGCAGCTGTCGGTATTGGAAAATTTTTATTACCTTTAAGTCTCTTCACAGATTGATTCTGAATTAATCAGGTTAAATCACTTGAATGTTGAGGGGCCTTACGGGTTTGTGTCGTTCGCGGTGGGCTTGGATACCGAGAGATTTCATTAAAAAAAAAACACCCACGGACATGATGATGTCATTTAACAACCTCAACGGTGAACGTCAGCAAAATTTAAATGCAAACAAATGGCTCTTAATTTCAACTGGACACATAGATGACATAAACTAAAACGACATACCGTCTATATAATCAAATAACAAATTAGATGCGACGGGTTTTTTCCTTTTTTCTGGTGGAATTATTTATGGACTAGAAGCTTTTAAAGGATAGGAAACATGTTATTAATTTGTTTATAATAAATTAACTTTCTTCTTAGAATATTGTAAAGTTGTTTATTTATAGACCGTATAGAAAATGAGTTTGATTTAAAACAAAGTTTCATCTAGTATTGTAACAATTGAAATATTTTAAGGAAAAACATCATGATCAAATGAGTTTGAATCAATATTTTTTTTAATTCAAACTCATTTCCAAAATGAAACCAATTTTTTTTTCTCATGAAAAGGACGACAAATTTAAATACAAGAAAGTCATATCATATATTGATATGGGTCCAACAATGGTATTGAGTTTGGTAATCGGTTGCGAGATGTACTTGGTTTTATAATTTATTTTTAGGTTAGATGATGATCTTTTTTTTTTTTTTTTTTGTGTAATCAATCCATGTATGCAGTTGTTGATGTACTCGATGCAATTATTCAACATACCATTCAATTTTTTCTAAAATATATACATATATATATATATATATATATATATAACACATTTTTAACTACATTTGATTCCGTTAAAAATATTACGTTTGATTATTCAAAAAATAAATGATTACCTATGTCTTTTTCTAGTAAATGCTTATTAGAGTGTTTGACAAATTAGTTGTAATTGAAAATATTGGTTCAAAAGCTATAACATGTAAGGTTTTAATATTGTAATAATTTTTTTATTTTTTACAGTAGATACTGATAACTTTTTATTATTGTTTACGGTTTCAATTGTTTTAGCTATAATATTTTTTTTAAAAAAATTCAACCATTCTCTCAAACATAGTAATAATTATAAGGTGTTTGACAAGGTGGTTAGAACTGTTTTTATTGTTGCATGTAATGTTAGACATGTATGCCCTAAGGAATAAAAATGTAATACGTTTTTGGAGACATTTTTATCAATAAAGAATTTATTCATTTATATATATACCAAATCTTGTCCTCTTTACGTTCATATTTGTTGAATGTATGATAAGCAAACAGTAGTCTGAGACTGTCAGTCTAAACCTTAAGAATTGGGCATATGATGGACTGATTATGCGGAAGACACGATTCTTAAGGTGATGGTCTAAAACATATGATCCGCAATCGAGGGAATAAAGTTGGGCGCTTTATTCATGTAAAGATTGTTATGTTGTCTATATCCCTTTTGGGAGATGGTTTGTCTTGGCCATCAGAGTTGGACTCCGTGAATAGAAACATTGGCACGTTGTCATAGGTAACGATGTGTTGGATCGGGACATAAAGTGAATTGATTTGGATTAATAATTCTGTCTTGGCAAATCGATTCACTTTAGACAGTCATTTGTATTGTATCTTAATCTTGAGATGAATAGTGGGCCCGTTGTCTCAACTTGTGTCTTTTGATGTACCAATGGGTGACTCCTACGTCTCTATAGTGGTATGCATGCTGGTACGTTGGAGGCATGACTCTTGATAGCGTAGACTTGTTATTCATAGATATGGAATCCATAGGTCCTCTTTAGGAGTAACGATATCCTCTTATATGCGTTGTCCTGTAATTGAAAAACTGGAGCGTTCAACCATTTGGATACATAGGTGTTACCGAATGGTATACTATCTTTGGATGGTAAGTTTTCTAATGGTGAGACAATGGAACGTAAGATAAAAATAATCGGGAAGGTAAGACAGAACTTGTCCTTAAGCCGATTATGGATGATCATATGGGGATACGATAGATTATGATATGTCATGGAGACTTAGCTATACGAGCTTCGTAATTCTATAAAGTTCGAGAGTGCAGCTCCAAGCTTTTAGTGGAGTAGCGTTGGAGTTGATAATTGTGAAATGTATATCTGGGATATTGGGTTTCATAATTATCATGAGCTTGAACTTTATAGGTCTATTTTGGTCCCCTTTGCTAGCTCACAAAATCCTGTAACGACACGACGTACTTTTCTAATAATTGGTGACTTATGTCGGATTTATCAGATTGGTTTAAAATTTATAAGAATCAAATAATTCATGTCTGTTTATCGGTTGAATTAATTTTGTAAGAAATTAGTTCAAGATAAACTTGTTGAATTATTGCGATCAGATAATTCTTGTCTGTTTATCGGTTGTTTTAATTTTGGACAAAATTAGAACAAGATAAACTTGTAGAATTATTATGAATTGACTTATTTTCTTATAGATTATCTTGATAAAGTTTGTTTTGATTAGATAGCTTCTGTATTGGGTTATTTGAATCAAAACTGAGACTTTATCCTTTAAAATCTCGGGTGGAAAATAAAAGATTCGCGGTGATTTTTTCTCGCGTGTTCGGCCTACCGATCAGCGGAGATAAGATTACACGTTTTTCACACGGATCTTATCAGATATTGATCCGAACTTGATTCTGTTTCGAGTTTTTGAGACCTAATCTGATATGGACTGATCCCAAGACCAATAGGTATAAAAAGGGAGTGAGTCTCATGATTTACTCAGATCAATTTGAGAGATTAAGAGTGATACTCTTCTAGTGAGCATCTAAAAAAAAAAAAACTCCCTGAGAGCTTTTGTTCACTAATCACGAGCACTAGCTTTGGGTTCTCTCTATTGGTTGGAAGAAGAGTCACCGGTGAAAGAGTTGTACGTGTGAGCCCACACTCACTCTGGTTGTGGATAGAGAATAGCAAAGAAGACCAGTTGGTTGAGGCTTGTCTGGAACGTTACTTCTCTACATAGGTTGCGGAGGTTCTTCGGCACACTGAGGTTAGTAAGATCTGTCTAATTTATACATATAACATGTCAAACTTGTGTTTTGGAAATTACTTTGATGAAAATTTTTAAAATTTCCGCTGCGCACTTTGCTTCCAACAATTGGTATCAGAGCCGAGGTTTTTACATAAATTTGCAAGTTTGTGATCATGTTATGTGCATAAATTTTGTGATCTTAATCTCTCCTATGCTTGAATTGAATTTTATAAAGAGATGACACTCTAGGTTTTTATATAATATAAATGTTATCATGGATTATAAGGTGAAGTTTATTAATTAATTATGGTTGATTAAATCATTGTTTAATTATTTATTAATTAATTAATACCGTTTATGGTTTCTTAGAGGTTAGAATGTGTATCTAGGTTTTTCATGTAATTAGATGGCGGACTATCATCTCCGTCTAGGAATTGTTATTTAATTTTTAATTTGTAAGAATTTTGTATTTAAATAATTATTCGTTGAAGACGGAACGAGAAGTCGGATCTTGAAGATTGAGGATGGCACCTCCAGGTATTTCCTGAGTCTCTAATTTTTATATTTTTGAATTGTTGAAAATAAAATTGATGAATTGCATTAAAATTGTATTTTTTGGATTGAGGATTTTCTGCTCGGTCGGCATGTCGGATCTCACAGTTCGGCAGGCCGAAGGTCACAGATCGGCAAGCCGGACGTGTGGTCCGGCAAGTAGATAGTGGGGCAAAAAATTTGGTGGTTTGCCGGCAGGCCAAACTTGCATAGATCGGCAGGCCGATGGAGCAAGACCAGCAGGCCGATCACCCAGATCGGCCTGCCGACCGAGAGCTACTGAGTGTCTAGAAAATGTGCAATTTTTTCGGTGCAGTTTTAATTTTATTTTTGAGACGATTCTGAGAAACATTAAATTTGGATATGACCGGAAATATGAAGTATTCGATTCATACGGGATTGAAGACTTGAAGATGGATATTACATGAAGAAGGATACAGCTTGAGGATTCAAGGACGAAGAATCGAAAAATGTCTCGATTATTCTCTTGTAATCTTATTTTTCTATTCTCTAGGGTGGAACCATAATATTACGGTTATTATTATTTTTCTTGTGGCTTTGCTTGATTGTTTTGCTTGTCTGCATTATAAAATGATTTACCATGTATATTGATAACATGTCATATAGAATAGGGAGTGTCGCTCATATTAAAATTGTTCATGCATAATTTTAAAACAAAACCTTGACTTCAAAAGATTGAGTGGGAGAAGGTTTTCAAAGAGAGAACCTAAGGTCTCCATCGTTGGTCCATAGGAAGAACATGGTGGTCCCGACCCCTAGGAAGGGATTTTTATCATGTACCAGATTGGATCTCTGAAAGGATAAGGTATTTTAGTATGATTTATGGTTGCACACCCCTAGGTGGTGATTATAAATCATGGATAAAATATTGAAACGGTGGTTATATACTCACGTTAATTTTATTATTAACCTCCCGTAGGAGCTCAGTTAATAAAATTAATGGCCAAAGAAACGATTATTAGTATATGCTGGATCATACGGGTCTTGGATGGCATATATTAATCAGGAGGGGATCCGTGTTCCTGATTGAATTTGGCATGACTCCCCTAGGAGCTTGTTGAATTCTGAGTTGGGAATTATCGTTGTAAGGTTGCGATATTTTCAAGGTTTTGACACATAAACACATTTGTATTATTTTACATGATTGTGTTATCTTACTAAATTATTATATATGTTTGCTTATGTTTAGTATATGATTCTTTATTGTAGATTGAAAATGTCTAAAAACGCTTTATCATCGATACTTGACAAAAACCAATTAACCGGTGAGAACTATAACGATTGGAAACGAAACCTGGACATTGTCCTTTACTTTGAGAAACTGAAATATGTACTGACAACTTTTTGTCCTCCCGAGCCTACGGGGGACTCAAGTAATGAGCAATTCCAAGCGTACGACCGCTGGAAAGATGCTAATGATCAGGCCCGCTGCTATGTTATGGCTAGCATGAACAACGTGCTGCAGGCTCAACATCAGGATTATGAGACTGCGAAGCAGATCTTGGATAATCTTGAGGATATGTTCGGAGGCCAGGCCATAACGAAGCGGCAAGGGGCTCTTCGGAAACTCTTAAACTGTAGACAGAGACCGGGGACATCTATAAAGGAGCACATGATGTTGGTCATAGGTTACCTCGCTGAGGCTCAAACCAATGGAGCCCACATCGATGCTGAAACTCAGATGACTATGGTCTTTGAGACTCTGTCTAAGGAATTTATTCCGTTTAGAGCTACTTTTAATTTAAGCAATAGACGAGATATGACCTTGACAGAACTGATGAAACAGTTACAGGAGTTTGAACTGCTGATCAGGGAGTCTTCTGCTGGTGGAGAGGCCAATATGGTAGCTGCTTCTGGTTCTAATCCTAACTCTAGGAATGGAAAGAAGCAACGGGCCAAGAGTGGGAAGTCTTCTATTCCTCCTGCAACCAAGAGCAAGAAGAAGAAGAAGAAGAACCCAAAGAAGCTTAAGTGCTTCTTCTGTGGTAAGGTCGGGCATATAAAGAAGCATTGCAAGGACTTCCTTTCCAAGGGAGGTAGGTGTGATCTTCTATATTTAGAAACTTGTTTGGTTGAGGAATCCAGTGACATCTGGGTCATGGATTCCGGTGCAACTAATCATGTTTGTGTTTCTCTACAGGGATTCAAAGAAACGAGAAGTCTACTTCGTGAAGACTTAACGCTTCGGATGGGCGATGGATCCTTGGTCTCAGCGGAAGCAGTGGGAGATGTCCATTTTTATTTTGATAATTATAGGAATTTAATTTTGCAAGATTGTTTTTATGTTCCTAAATTTAAAAGGAATTTACTTTCTGTATCTTCTTTATTTAAAGACTCCTACGTGGTATCTTTTAATGAAAAAGTGGTGATTCGTAAAAACAAATCTTTTATCTGTTATGGATGGATGCAAAATAATCTATATTTTATCAAACCTAAGATGGACTTATTGCTTAATGCTGAGATAAATGATAATGACTCAAAAAGACTTAAAACTTCTCACTCTAATAAGACTTATATTTGACATTTGCGCCTTGGCCATATTAACCTGAATAGGATTCAAAGGTTGGTAAGGGTTAGACCTTTAAGTCACTTAAAGGTGGAATCTATACCTCAATGTGAATCTTGTTTGGAGGGTAAAATGACCAAAACACCATACGGGTCTAAGGGCAATAAGGCCAAAGGGGTTCTAGAACTTGTGCATAGTGATGTTTGCGGACCGATGAACATCCGGGCACGAGGAGGGTATGAGTACTTCGTCACTTTTATTGACGATTACTCAAGATATGGGTATGTGTACCTAATGCACCACAAAAGCGAAACTTATGATAAGTTCATGGAGTTTCGGGCTGAAGTGGAAAAGCAATTAGGTAGGCCCATAAAGGCACTTCGATCTGATCGAGGTGGGGAATACCTTTCTGATGAGTTCTTGGGACACTTGTTAAAGAATGGGATTTTATCCCATTTGACTGCGCCGGGCACTCTACAGCAGAATGGCGTAGCGGAGAGAAGGAATAGGACTTTGTTGGACATGATTAGGTCCATGATGAGTTATTCATCATTGCCTTTATCCTTTTGGGGATATGCACTACAAACCGCATGTTATCTTTTAAACAATATGCCTTCAAAATTGGTCCCTAAAACTCCTCACGAGTTGTGGACAAGATGGAAGACATCCTTAAACCATATTCGCATATGGGGATGTCCAGCTCATGTCCTGTTTAAGGATCCGAATAAGTTGAAAGCACGTTTGGAAGTTTGCGTGTTTGTAGGATATCCAAAAGGGACTAAAGGGGGTTATTTTTATAACCCCAAGGAAATAAAGTCATGGTTTCAACTAATGCAACTTTCCTTGAGGAGAGTTACATGGACGACTTTAAACCTCGAAGCAAAGTGGTGGTTGAGGAGTTAAGGGGTGATCCGTTCACTCCGGAGGTTTCGAACGAAACCATTCTGATCGGTGTAGAAAAACCAAACAAACCTGAACAACAACCTCAGGGGCTTCGGCGTAGTGGGAAGATCGAGCATCAACCTGAAAGGTATATGTTCAATGGGGAGGTCTTTTTGGCTGAACCGGATGAATATGACAGGGATCCTTATACTTACGCAGAAGCTATGGAGGATGTTGATTCAAAACTCTGGACAGAGGCCATGAACACAGAGATGAAGTCTATGGAGACTAATCAGGTCTGGGAGCTTGTGGATCTTCCCGATGGGGTAAAACCCATAGGGTGTAAGTGGATCTACAAGAGGAAAAGAGGAGTGGATGGAAAGGTCGAAACCTTTAAGGCTAGACTGGTAGCTAAGGGTTATATGCAAAAGGAAGGAATTGATTATGAGGAAACCTTTTCTCCTGTAGCCATGCTTAAGTCCATCCGGATTCTCTTGTCAATAGCTGCCGCTCTCGACTACGAGATTTGGCAGATGGATATCAAGACAGCTTTTCTGAATGGCTATCTTAATGAGTCCATTTATATGGAACAACCAGACGGGTTCAAGGTCGCGGGTCAAGAGGGGAAGGTTTGTAAGCTGCTAAAGTCAATTTATGGACTTAAGCAGGCATCCCGTTCTTGGAACATAAGATTTGATCAAGTGATCAAGATTTATGGGTTCTCACAAAATGTGGATGAACCATGTGTTTACAAACACATTAAGGATGTGAATGTGGTTTTTCTACTGCACTATGTAGATGACATTTTGCTAATTGGCAATGACGTTGGAGCGTTGTCATCGGTCAAATTATGGTTGACCAAGCAGTTTGACATGAAGGACTTAGGTGAGGCTAATTTTGTTCTCGGTATCCAGATCTTTCGGGATAGGAAGAACAAAATGATAGCTTTGTCTCAGGCCGGCTACATAGATAAAATTCTCAGGAGGTTTGCAATGCAAGATTCTAAGAAAGGTGGGCAACCATCTAGGTCTGGAATTACTCTTTCTAAGAAAGACTCTCCAAAGTCTTATGAATAAAGAGAATACATGAAGGAGGTGCCTTATGTTTCGGCAGTGGGTAGTCTCATGTATGCCATGCTTTGCACACGACCAGATATTAGCTATGCGGTCGGGATTATAAGTCGATTTCAGGCGGATCCAGGACCGAACCATTGGGTTGCGGTAAAGCATATTTTCAAGTACCTGAGAAAGACTCGAGGGTATATGCTTGTGTATTCGGGTGAGGATTTAACTCCTCTAGGATACACTGATTCCGATTTTCAATCCTGTCTGGATTCTAGGAAATCGACTTCGGGGTTTGTGTTTACTCTGGGTGGTGGTGCCATCAGTTGGAGAAGTGCGAAGCAAGATTGCACTTCAGATTCAATAATAGAGGCCGAATATGTGGCGGCTAGTGATGCTTCGAAAGAAGCAGTGTGGCTCCGCAAGTTCCTTGGGGATCTTGAGGTAGTTCCTGGTATGGATAAAGCGGTATCACTGTACTGTGATAACAGTGCGGCGGTAGCTAATGCTAAGGAACCAAGATTTCACAAGAAGAGTAAGCATATTGATCGGAAGTATCATGTGATAAAGGACTTTGTTGAGGGCGGGTATGTCACGGTGTGCAAGATTGCGTCAGAGGAAAATTTAGCTGATCCATTTATGAAGACACTTACTGGGAGAGTCTTCGAGAGGCATGTGGAAGCTATGGGAATGCGAAATTTGTTGTATTTACTCACTTAGTGCAAGTGGGAGATTGTTAGACATGTATGCCCTAAGGAGTAAAAATGTAATACATTTTTGGAGACATTTTTATCAATAAAGAATTTATTCATTTATATATATACCAAATCTTGTCCTCTTTACGTTCATATTTGTTGAATGTATGATAAGCAAACAGTAGTCTGAGACTGTCAGTCTAAACCTTAAGAATTGGGCATATGATGGACTGATTATGCGGAAGACACGATTCTTAAGGTGATGGTCTAAAACATATGATCCGCAATTGAGGGAATAAAGTTGGGCGCTTTATTCATGTAAAGATTGTTATGTTGTCTATATCCCTTTTGGGAGATGGTTTGTCTTGGCCATCGGAGTTGGACTCCGTGAATAGAAACATTGGCACGTTGTCATAGGTAACGATGTGTTGGATCGGGACATAAAGTGAATTGATTTGGATTAATAATTCTGTCTTGGCAAATCGATTCACTTTAGACAGTCATTTGTATTGTATCTTAATCCTGAGATGAATAGTGGGCCCGTTGTCTCGACTTGCGTCTTTTGATGTACCAATGGGTGACTCCTACGTCTCTATAGTGGTATGCATGCCGGTACGTTGGAGGCATGACTCTTGATAGCGTAGACTTGTTATTCATAGATATGGAATCCATAGGTCCTCTTTAGGAGTAACGATATCCTCTTATATGCGTTGTCCTGTAATTGAAAAACTGGAGCGTTCAACCATTTGGATACATAGGTGTTACCGAATGGTATACTATCTTTGGATGGTAAGTTTTCTAATGGTGAGACAATGGAACGTAAGATAAAAATAATCGGGAAGGTAAGACAGAACTTGTCCTTAAGCCGATTATGGATGATCATATGGGGATACGATACACTATGATATGTCATGGAGACTTAGCTATACGAGCTTCGTAATTCTATAAAGTTCGAGAGTGCAGCTCCAAGCTGTTAGTGGAGTAGCGTTGGAGTTGATAATTGTGAAATGCATATCTGGGATATTGGGTTTCATAATTATCATGAGCTTGAACTTTATAGGTCCATTTTGGTCCCCTTTGCTAGCTCACAAAATCCTGTAACGACACGACGTACTTTTCCAATAATTGGTGACTTATGTCGGATTTATCAGATTGGTTTAAAATTTATAAGAATCAAATAATTCATGTCTGTTTATCGGTTGAATTAATTTTGTAAGAAATTAGTTCAAGATAAACTTGTTGAATTATTGCGATCAGATAATTCTTGTCTGTTTATCGGTTGTTTTAATTTTGGACAGAATTAGAGCAAGATAAACTTGTAGAATTATTATGAATTGATTTATTTTCTTAGAGATTATCTTGATAAAGTTTGTTTTGATCAGATAGCTTCTCTATTGGGTTATTTGAATCAAAACTGAGACTTTATCCTTTAGAATCTCGGGTGAAAAATAAAAGATTCGCGGAGATTTTTTCTCTCGTGTTCGGCGTGTCGATCAGAATGTTCGGCTTGCCAATCAGCGGAGATAAGATTACGTGTTTTTCACGCGGATCTTATCAGATATTGATCCGAACTTGATTTTGTTTCGAGTTTTTGAGACCTAATCTGATATGGACTGACCCCAGGACCAATAGGTATAAAAAAGGAGTGAGTCTCATGATTTACTCAGATCAATTTAGAGATTAATAGTGATACTCTTCTAGTGAGCATCTAAAAAAAAAAACTCGCTGAGAGCTTTTGTTCACAAATCACGAGCACTAGCTTTGGGTTCTCTCTATTGGTTGGAAGGAGAGTCACCGGTGGAAGAGCTGTACGTGTGAGCCCACACTCACTCTGGTTGTGGATAGAGAATAGCAAGGAAGACCAGTTGGTTGAGGCTATTCTGGAACGTTACTTCTCTACACAGGTTGCGGAGGTTCTTCGGCAAGTAAGATCTGTTTAATTTATACATATAACATGTCAAACTTGTGTTTTGGAAATTACTCTGATGAAAATTTTTAAAATTCCGCTGCGCACTTTGTTTCCAACATGTAAAAGCTTTACACTTTAACGATTTTTTTATTGTTACTATAATATGTGATAACTTTATATTATTTATAATTAAAAAAATAATTTAGACTATTTTTACAAAATAACTTTTTAGTTTCAACTAACCACCCTCAAAATCAAGAATAAATTAGTCAAAACTCTTGGCTCCCATCTAGAAAAAAAGAAGAATCATTGCACAACATTTTTCTTTTCCTCCGGAACTAATCCTTAGACAGCAATTGAACGACGGCGTCTTGAATGTCAGTTCACTCAGAATGCCACGTCGCATTTCATCTTCACCGTCGAACAAGTTTCCCTCCCTGGGTCCGTCCGCACTACATAATAATTAAACAAATAAAACATAAAAAAAGAAAACGAAAAAAATGAAAAAAAAAAACAATTTTCTGAACTTGTCCTCCACTCTTACCCTATTTACCAAGGCAGCAAACAAAGCACAACATTTGATTGGATTAGAGTCCGTAGGAAAGACGGATTATGCAATGGTACCGTCTTCGACAAGCACCTGTCCGCAGACCCCAAAAACCCTAAAAAAAAATGCAAATCCATAAATACCCCTCTTTCTCTCCCCTCTCTCCCTTTCTCTCTCTACCCCCACTACTATATAAATCAACCAGCTGGCTTTTCTTCTCTCTCACAAATTCTCTCATCCAGAAGCTTCTGAAAAACTTCCCACAATCTCATACGACTCTGTTTCCGTCTCTCTCTCCGATTCCATTTCCTTCCCTCCTCGCTGTCTAATCGGTACGTTTTCTACTTCCTGCCTCGTTTTCCCCGTCCGATCTTTCATTTCTTAGAGTTTTCGCTCCGAATCTGCGCTAGATTTAGGGTTAGGGTGGTTCGTGGTTTTGGCCCCGATCGTGATTTTGATGGAGTTTCATTTACTTTGAGCCTTTTTTTTCTTGTCTTTTTTCAGCAGCTTACTGCACTTTATGCTTCCAAGAAAGAGACCTTGCGAAGGAGTGGTTGTAGAAGAAGACAGTGGTATCGTAGACAGCAGTTCCGACGCATCTACCATCAAGAAGCATCGGATCGGAGCCGCCGCCGGTGGAGCCGCTGAATCGATGGTGAATAACGGCAACAACATCCTCAGCGACGGTAACGTCAACGGAAGTGATAGCGTGGCTAAGGAAGGAGAGGAACACGTGATTGCCATGGCTTTAGGCGATTCCAACACTGCGGATATTGATGAGGATCTGCACAGCCGGCAGTTGGCTGTCTACGGCCGCGACACCATGCGGAGGCTCTTCGCGTCCAACGTTCTGGTCTCCGGGATGCAGGGTCTCGGTGCTGAGATTGGTAAATATATTTAGAAATATCTTGTTAAGTATGAATTTTTGTTTTGGACATAGACGAAGACTTTTTGGATTTTGTTCTTAAATTTTTCTGTTACTGATTATGCATTTTGCAGTTATTTGGCGTTTATTAGTTGTGATCTCATGTTGGATTTAGTGCTTTAGTAATTGTTACTATTGTTACCATGGCAATTTTAGGGATCCTAAGTTATCTACTAAGATATTTGCATAAAATGACGAAGCAGATGAGCTATTAATTTTCTATTAGTAAGATACAATATCCCATAAATAGATTTACCGATTAAAACATGACTATTCTTTTGCCGCGTCACTTGGTGGAAGAGTTCTGGTAGATAAATTGGGATCCCTATTATTAATTTAGGACTCTGATTGCTTAATTTGGTTAAGGCGTTTTTAGTTTAGACCTGGATAGGTTGTAACCTTTTGCTGTTTTGTTGGCTTCGGAAGAATTAGTTGTATTTTTCATTGGACTGGGGATGATTTTGAGGGAGATTGGGTTATTTATTCTTCTAGTGCTGTGGTTCTAAGCCATTACATGTCATAATTAGGAAAAAAAAATGTGTACATTCTATGTGATATTTGTAGGTTTTGGATGGCTCTAATCTAGTTTTTACTTTGCAGCAAAGAACCTTATTCTTGCTGGTGTTAAGTCTGTGACTCTGCACGATGAAGGGAATGTGGAGTTATGGGATTTGTCCAGTAATTTCATATTTTCTGAAAATGATGTCGGGAAGAACAGAGCGCTTGCTTCTGTTCAAAAGTTGCAAGAACTCAACAATGCCGTAGTTGTGCAATCCTTGACAACAAAGTTAACGAAGGAGCAACTTTCTGATTTTCAGGTACTCCCATAATATCTATGTCCTGGTGATTTATACCCTTTTTGTAAGTTAGTGTAAAGTGCTAAGGTTACTTCTTCGAGTAATATTTGGATTGTCTTGTATATGAGTTGCTGGTCTGTTTTTCAAAGTTGAAGGTGGACACTGGTTTTGGTATTCAAAACTTTAGAGATTAGAGGCTGGTGAATATCTTATGGCTTATGTTGGATTTGATGACACATGTATCTTTATTTCTTTTCTGATGTGTTTTGATTATCGAGTTGTATTTAATATGATATTGCAGGCTGTTGTATTCACTGATATCAGCCTTGAGAAAGCTATTGAATTCAATGATTACTGTCATAACCATCAGCCTCCTATTGCTTTCATCAAATCTGAAGTTAGGGGCCTTTTTGGTTGTGTCTTTTGTGACTTTGGATCTGAATTCACGGTTGTTGATGTTGATGGAGAGGAACCACACACTGGTATCGTTGCATCCATAAGTAATGACAACCCTGCCCTAGTGTCGTGTGTCGATGATGAAAGACTTGAGTTTCAGGATGGAGATATTGTTGTGTTTTCTGAGGTTCGGGGAATGACAGAATTGAATGATGGGAAGCCAAGAAAAATTAAAAGCGCAAGGGCTTTTTCATTCACTCTCGAGGAGGATACTACAAATTTTGGTGCCTATGAGAGAGGTGGCATTGTTACACAGGTGAAACAGCCCAAAGTGCTGAAATTTAAGCCCCTGAGAGAAGCACTTAATGATCCTGGTGATTTCCTTTTGAGTGATTTCTCTAAGTTTGATCGACCGCCCTTACTCCACTTGGCATTCCAAGCTCTGGATAAGTTTGCATCAGAGTTGGGTCGCTTCCCTGTTGCAGGCTCTGAGGAGGATGCTCAGAAGCTTATATCTATTGCTGGTTACATCAACGAAAGTTTGGGAGAGGGGAGACTGGAGGACATCAATCCAAAACTTCTGCGGCACTTTGCCTTTGGTGCCAGGGCTGTACTTAATCCCATGGCTGCAATGTTTGGAGGGATTGTTGGACAAGAGGTAGTAAAAGCTTGCTCTGGAAAGTTCCATCCACTCTTCCAGGTAAGAAAATATATAATTTATGATGTTTTTGACTTTTGGTATGTGGTAAGAGTTCCATATCTCTGCACCTCTGATTTGTGATGCACAAAAGTTGAGCTGTTTGTGATTTCATGGATATTCAATTTACTCGCCTTATTGACATGACAATTTGTGTATTTGTCCAGTTAATATGTAAACAAATGCAACACATGTTATACACCTATGTTCACCTACATAAATTTGGTCTTGCAGTCACGTATTTGGCATTGATTCTTAGGGAGTTTCTTACAATTATACCTATTATTCCTTTTAAAAAAAAGTATTTCTTGTGCAAAGGCGTTGACCAAGTGCAAGCGTGAATGCTAATGAGGTTTTTTTATTCGATTATGGTAATAGTAGTTGCTGGTTGTGGGAAGTGTCAACCTAATATTTTAACTTTTTTTCCCCTTCAGTTCTTCTACTTTGACTCAGTGGAGTCACTTCCAACAGAGCCATTGGATGCCAGTGAATTTAGACCATTGCATAGCAGATATGATGCACAAATTTCCGTTTTTGGGTCTAGTCTCCAGAAGAAACTAGAGGATGCTAAAGTGTTCATTGTTGGATCTGGTGCACTGGGCTGTGAGTTCTTGAAAAATGTTGCGTTGATGGGGGTTTCATGTGGCAACCAAGGGAAGCTAATAATCACGGATGATGATGTAATTGAGAAGAGTAACCTCAGCAGGCAATTTCTGTTCCGTGATTGGAATATTGGGCAGGCCAAATCTACAGTTGCTGCTTCTGCGGCTGCATCAATAAATCCTCGTCTCAATATTGAAGCTTTGCAGAATCGAATTGGCCCTGAAACTGAGAACGTATTTGATGACGCTTTCTGGGAGAATTTAAGTGTTGTGATTAATGCACTAGACAACGTGAATGCCCGACTTTATGTTGATCAGAGGTGTTTATATTTTCAGAAGCCGCTTCTCGAGTCAGGAACTCTTGGTGCCAAATGCAACACTCAGATGGTCATTACTCACTTGACAGAAAATTATGGTGCTTCAAGGGACCCACCTGAGAAGCAAGCTCCTATGTGCACTGTGCATTCCTTTCCACACAATATTGATCACTGCCTGACATGGGCGCGATCTGAATTTGAGGGTTTGCTTGAGAAGACTCCGACTGAAGTGAATGCATACTTATCCAACCCAAGTGAATATGAGAATGCAATGAGGAATGCTGGTGATGCCCAGGCCAGGGATACCTTGGATCGTGTTCTTGAGTGTCTAGACAGAGAAAAATGTGAGAGTTTCCAAGATTGTATTTCCTGGGCTCGCCTAAAGTAATTCCCTCTATGATGATGCCAATTTTTTTTTTTCAACTCTGCTAGAAAATGCAATACCTTTTTTCCCCTCTGATCATTTCCTAATGTCGTGTTTTTTTGTTTCTTAGGTTTGAAGATTACTTTGCTAACCGTGTGAAGCAGTTGATTTTTACTTTTCCTGAAGATGCTGCAACTAGTACTGGGGCGCCATTCTGGTCTGCCCCTAAGCGATTCCCACATCCTCTGCAGTTCTCAGCTGCTGATCCTGGTCACCTCCATTTTGTTATGGCAGCGTCAATACTGAGAGCAGAGACATTTGGGATTCCAATTCCTGACTGGGTCAATAACCCTAAGAAGTTGGCTGAAGCTGTAGATAGAGTGATAGTTCCCGACTTTCAGCCCAAGGAAGGTGTCAAAATCGAGACTGATGAGAAGGCTACCAATGTCAGTTCTGCTGCATCTGTAGATGATTCTATGATAATTAATGAATTGATCACGAAATTGGAGCATAGTCAAGCGAGCTTGGCGCCAGGGTTTAAGATGAAACCAATTCAGTTTGAGAAGGTCCTCTCTCTCGCTCTCTCTCACACGCGCACACACACCCACACACACACACACACACACACGGGGTTCATTTTTCCACTGTAAGGTCAAGGTATGGGGTATCCCCTGGTTAATTATTTATAGCCTGTAGGTTTGTAGGTTTGAGCAGAAATTGTACTTTGTCTAAATTTTGGTTCAATCCAATAAACAAACAATGGCTAGTTCAAAGTGTCTCAAATACAAGTCGCTGAGGTAAATTATTTTATGTTATGTTGCTTCAATAGCTGTGGAGTAGTGGAATGATGTTTGGTATATCTATCTATATAAAAAATCTGGAAGTAAGATATTGTTGTAGCGTATATGAGGTGTCCAGTACGCATACCCAAGTTTCTTGTATTCGACTTGTTTTGTATAATTGAGCTCAATTAGAATTGGCCATGTAAGTCTTAGTAGTGTTGACATCTATCTTCTAGAGAGTCCTTTCGCAGCACTGCAATATGTAATTTATCCTTTTATGGTTTATTAGCTTCTCAATTCTTACTGTCTGCTGGAAATATCATGCAGGACGATGATACCAACTACCATATGGACATGATAGCTGGTCTTGCCAACATGAGGGCTCGGAATTACGGTATTCCTGAGGTTGACAAGCTGAAGGCCAAGTTTATTGCTGGAAGGATTATCCCTGCTATTGCGACCTCCACTGCTATGGCTACTGGTCTTGTCTGCTTGGAGCTTTACAAGGTTTTGGATGGAGGCCACAAACTTGAGGATTACCGTAACACATTTGCGAATTTAGCTCTGCCTTTATTTTCAATGGCTGAGCCAGTTCCACCGAAGGTCATCAAGCACCAGGACATGAAGTGGACTGTTTGGGATAGGTGGATCGTGAAGGACAATCCAACTCTCAGGGAACTTTTGGATTGGCTAAAAAATAAAGGTTTAAATGCCTACAGCATTTCGTGTGGAAGTTGCCTGCTATACAACAGTATGTTCCCGCGACACAAGGATCGAATGGACAAGAAGGTGGTGGATTTGGCTAGGGATGTGGCGAAGGTGGAGTTGCCTGCATACCGCCGGCACTTGGATGTGGTTGTGGCATGCGAGGACGATGATGACAATGATATTGACATCCCATTAGTGTCAGTTTACTTCCGTTAATCATATTTATAATCCACCGATGCTGTCGGTTTGTGATTTTAGGATGAGAGCCTGAAATAAGTCTTCCGACTCGGTTTTAAATGAATTCTCTCGGCACATGTTGAATTGTTTCAAGGTTATGTTTCTTATATAGATCTGAAAGACCTTTGGTTGGATTTGTGGTATTTGCTTCGTTTTCATTTTTTACGTTTTGGATGTTGTTTCCGGTTCTTTCCTTGCTTTTGCTGTCCGTGCCGTTTTCTTTGTTTTTGTTTGCCGTAGAAGTTTTGGATTTTTTATATGGATTTATGACCTCCTTTTGTGCATATGCTATTCGGAATTTCGTGCCATAGGTCCACCTAACTTTTAATCTCTTGCCTCTGGCTCAATTTTGAAATCTTTATTTTGGGACTTTTGGGACGCCAAACTTGCACTCTTACAGAAATACTACCCCATTGGCTCTAAAACTCCTCTTTTTTTTTAAATAGATTATAACTCCTCCCTTCTTTCTTTTTTTGTTAAACTTGAAAAGAGGGAATATTTAGTGTTTATTTTATTTTATCTTAAAGAGTTTGTTGTATTTTATATTGTAGTGAATGAAAATTTGAAGACATACATTGAAAGATTTTGGCGACGTTTGATGGTATTTTTATTTTATTTTTTTAAAAAAATTAGAAATATAAAAATTTTATGAGAAATGTGTCACGATTGTTTTGAAATCGTGTTTATGAAAAGAAAATATTTTTTAATAAAAAATTATTAATATAAATATAACTAATTTAAGTCTAAAATAATGTAATTAGTAATACTAATTATATCTAAAAAATTGTTAAATTTTTTTTGGATAAATAATAAAAAAAAAACTTCGCTTGAACGGGGGAGATTGGAGTCCTCGGAGCCGAAAGGGATCTCAGAGTTGAGGGTCGTTGGGGTGGCGGAGGCGAGGATTGTTGGGGTGGGGGATCTCGGAGTTGTTGGGATGGCGAGGCTCAGTGAGTGGGCGACAGCACACAACAATTTGCTATGGTGGGCTTCGATGGTGGTTGGGCTTTGATGGGTGGGCTTCAACAGTAGGTGAGAGAGATTTGGTGATGGGTTCGATAAGGACATGGTGGGAAAGGAGCTTCGACGGTGGCAAGGAGATCGGTTTGACAGTGGTGAGGAGAGGTTCGATGGTGGCGATGGAGATCAATGGTGGTCCAGAGAAAGGACGGGGTGGGAGGAGGGGGTTTGGGGGGTGGCTGATGGGTTGGTCACGGGGCTGCTATTATCTTTCATCATTTTTGAAATAAAAGGAATGTTTTATGGTTACACGTACAGAGGAAATTAAAAATTAAGAATAGAAACACCAACAAACTTTTCATTTCCTTTTGGCTGAGAAAAATTTTGGAAGAAATTTCGGTAAATATTAAATATAATAGAATATAAGTAAAATAATATTGATTGAGATAGAGATGTTGAAGTGAATTATGAAAAAATAGGGTAAATTGTATTGTTGCATTTCAAACTTTTTTGTATTACACACCTTAAACTTTTAATTTTGATAAAATATATCTTGATTTTTGAAATCATTGATGTTGAGGTCAAAATATCTAACAAACGTTAAAATGCATGAACAATTTTGGTCACAAAATTCATACGTGAGTTTTTTTTAAGAGTAAAGCTCGTTATTTAAAAAAAAAATTGAAGCTCGACATACGAAAATGTATATTTAAAGAAAATTAAAAATAGCTATTAGATCTTAGTTGTCAATAATTTTAAGATTCATGGCACATTAAAAGTTCAGGGTGTAAAAATGTAATAGTGTAATTTACTCTTTCAAATAAAAATAATACATAGTTACATTCAAGAAAATGTACAACGTAGTCTTCTCCTAAAAATATAAAATAAATCAAACGGTTTTTTTGGCATAGAATGTTATCTCCAGAGGTTCTGGTAAATACCAAAGAAGATAGTAGAAATATCGTTTTTACTAAGGTAGATATGTGTTACAAAGAAATACTACGAGACCGTTTGGTATTGTTTTTAAAATCAATAAAAATATTTTTGTTTTAAAAAATAAATTTTTTTTAAAATTATACTAAAAGTGTTTTTAAAATTTTTACCTTAAAAAATAAACAAAAACATTTTTAAAAATTTTGAGAACAAAACAATCTGCATACCTTTTAAAGTAGAATCAAAAGTTTTCATTTGTATATATAGAACAAAAATATACAAACGACATGCGACTTCCGTTGACCATGAGAAGATAAGAGCCAGTGGCAGCGGTACCAGGGGGTTTAGAGTTTCTTCAGCAAAAAATATATTTGTATAAGGAAATTACAAAGGTATTTCAACAGAGCAGAGTGCTTTTGTTCCCGGACACCTTATTACAGATAATGTTCTAGTTGCTTTTGAGATTATTCACGTTATTAGAAGGAAAACTGGTGGGAGAGCAGGTTTAATAGGCTTAAAGCTTCACATGATCGAGTGGAGTGAAAATTCCTTGAAGCTATGGTGAGGAAGTTGGGTTTTGGGCTTGGATTATTATGGATTGTATATCGACAACCCGGTTTTCTTTTCTTGTGAATGGTGAAGTGGTTGGTAAGGTGGTTCTGACTAGAGGTTTACATCAAGGTTGTCCTATCTCCCTGAACTTGTTTCTCCTATGTGTTGATTTCTCTATCCTCATTAGAAGAGAGCTTTGAAAGGAATTAAGGTGGCCCGTCCTGCACCTATGTTAGTCATTTCTTGTTCGCAGATGGCTCGATTATCTTTGGGCGTGCCTCATTCTCGGATTGTGATGGCATTTCCAAGATTCTTAGATGTTATGCAAAGGCGTCCGAGCAGGTTGTGAACTTTGCTCAGTCCCTGATCACCTTTAGCCCAAATGTTACGGATGAGCTGAAAGAAGAAATCCAGCGTCGGCTTGGTCTCGAGGGTGTTGTCCTTAACCACGAGGAATATTTGGGGCTTCCATCTTTTATTGGTAAAAATAAGCGAAGCACCTTTAATGGTATGAAGAATAGTCTCTAAAAAACTCCAAGTTTGGCAAAAGGGAGTTTTTTCTTTGGGCAAACAGGAAATTTTGATCAAAGCTGTAGCACAAGCAGCAACAACCTATACCATCAATGTGTTTAAAATCCCGTGGGGCTTTGCTATGATCTTGAAGCCTTTATTGCTAGGTTTTAGTGGGGAGGTTCAGAGAAGAATGGGAAGATTTACGGGATTCGATTGAACTAATTATGTCAACCTGAGGGTAGAGGTGGGTTGGGATTTAGAGACGGAACATTTTTAATAAAGTCTTACTTGCAAAACAAGGGTGGCGTTTGACTTCAATTCTTGGATTCTCTAGTTAGCCGGATCCTTGAGGCCAAATATTTTCCGTCGACATGTTTTCAGGAAGCGGAGTGTGGTAATAATATGTCTTACACTTGGAGGAGTATTCTTTGAGGTAGAAGGCTCTTTCGGAAGGGTGTGAGATAGAGGATTAATGATGGGCAAAATGTATCTATATTAAACTCTTCGTGGCTTCCTAGACCTAGCTCTTTCAAGCCTATTACTATACCTTCTGAGGCTTCCCGTGGCTCTTTTGTGGCGGATGTAATTTCTAATGGGAGTTGGAACAGGCGGCGGGTTAGAGAAGTGCTTTGGCCTATGGTTGTGGATTTGGTGTTCTTGATTTCACTAGAAAGACGAGTTTTAGAGGACCGGATAATCAGGCATTATAATGACAAAGGTACGTATACAGTTAAATCCGATTATTGGCTTTCTATGGACTATAGTGTTAACGAAGGCTCAGCAGGGGAGGGAGAGGACGTTAAGTGGTTGTCTAGGCTTTGGTGCCACAATATGCCGACTAAAGTTAAGGTGTTTGCATGAAGAGCTTTCCATAAGGCTCTTTCATGTTCTGTCAATTTGACGAAGCTGGTGTTAAGTGCAGCCCAATCTGTGGGCAGTGGAAAGAGGAGATAGAGTTACGAGGCATGCACTATGGAACTATAAATTTGTTATGGAAATATGGGACCAGTCAGCTATTTAGGAGAAGGCTGAAGCACAATAAGGCTTTCTCCTTTAAAGGCTTGTGTGTCTATGCAGGGAAGAGATGAATTGGAGACTTTTGTGATGATAGCTTGGAGTGCTTGGTGGGCCTTGCAATCAGCTCATTTTTAAAGAAAGGTAGAAGCCGGCTGGGGACGTGCTTCAGGTGGCCGGTATGGTGCTGAGGGATTTTCAAACTTGCAACATTCTGGAATCTAAACATGGAGTTTCGTCAGCAGTTATAATGTCACCCGCCTGGCAAATCCAACTTAACGTGGATGCTTCTGTGCGCCAAGGAAGTCCTTTTGTTGGTGTGGGTGCAGTTATTCGTAATGATTGTGGAGTCGTGCTTGGGTGTTTAGCCAAGTGAATTTATGGTTACTTCCTCCCATACGTTTCAGAGTGCATTACGGCAAGAGAAGGTTTAGAGTTCGCCGCGGGTTGTAGCATTCAGATTTTGGTAGTTGGGTCGGATGCAGTGAATGTTGTTAGTGTAGTTAATTCCCTAACTAGGTTAGAAGATGGTAGGCTTATTATAGCCGATGTTAAGCTCTTGATGTAAGGATCCGCTCTTTTCCATCTGTTATTTAGCTTTTATAAATATTATTTTATAACTTATTTTTTATTTACTAGTAAGAAAAATATAGGGTAAAATTTTTTTTCTTTTCTTAAAACTTTTTTGAAAATGTTGTGACTTTCGTTGCAACAAAAATAGAGACATAGCTCAACATTTAACTTTAAAATCATTCAAAACATTTCTTAAAACTCATTAAAAAAACATTTACTTCCTTTAAAAACTTTTTAAAGCATTTTCAGTCTTTGTTTTTAAAATAGCGGAAAACTTTTTCTTTAAGAAGCGAAAAACTACCATAGTGGTGTCCATACTCAATCTTCACATTTATTACCGCAACGCTAAGCTCTTCTACCGGTCTTATTAGTCTCTCGTAAAACTACCTACAGTATGAAAGAACTTATAATGAGCTTATGTTCAGTAAGTTTAAACATAATCATTCAATGCTATATAATTATATCTTTTAGTTTAATTATTTTTCAATTTATTATTATATTTTTAAAACAATCAAAGTATTCTTAAATTTAGAAACTTATTTCAATTTCATCATTTATAATCTTTTTCGATATAAAAAAATAGAGATAAGACAAATACATTTTTAATTAGACCGAATTTGTTTTTGAAATATATTTTTCTTCTTGACAAAAATTTTTAATATATATTTTAACACTTAAAATGCTGTAAAACATAAGATTTTTTGTTTTAGAACTTTCTTATGTTTTTAAATCTATAATATACTTTTCATAATTTTTTAAGGATAGTTATGTTGTTTAGGCTAATTTTTTTTTTCTATTCATAGAGATAAAATTAAAACAAATTTTTAAATATAAAATGAAGAAAAAGGAGATTAGCCCACAATTAAATTGGAATAAAAATAAATAAACCAAAACTTTTATTAAGTTAGTATATAGCATGGAATAGTCAATATTGAATTTACTAACAAATAAATTACCTAAAGTATTTTAACACACTTTCTTTCTCCTCTCCCTCGGTTCTACTACTCCTCTCTCTCCCGACTCTGGCAACGACTTTGCTTCCCACGCGATTCTAGCAACCTCTCCCTGCGTGAATCCGACGACAACTCAGCTCCCTGCGCGACTCTGGCAACCTCGCCTTCCATGACTTCGACGCTGATGTTGCTTCCTGCATGACTTCGGTGACGATGTTGCTCTCCGGTGACCTCTTGTGACTCTGGCATTTGCTCCGTGGGTGACTCGGCACTTGCTCCCTGCACGACTCTGGTGACTAAATTGCTCTGTCAGCCACCATCTCCGTCGACGGCGTTGTCGTTCTCCCTCAGCGTGTTGTTCTTCGTTGACAGTGGAGGTTGAGGGCGTCTTGCAAATCTTCAAGAAGGATCTGTTGCAGATTTCCATTGATGTATCTGTTGCAGAACAAGTCTCCTGTAGACAAAATAGGAGAGACAAAAGTGTTTTCACTAACGTATTAAATGTAAACATGAGAGAAAATGTGTTATTTTCTTTATTTTTTTAAAATTGTGTGCTATATTTTACTATTTGCTTTACATTGAGTGTCATGTGGTACAATTTCCCTTTAAAAAATAAATACCTTTATAGTTTTAAAAAAATAAGAATAGTTTAAAAAATAGTTAAAAATTAAAAGATATAATAATGTAATTGACCAAAAAAGGGTAATATTTTTTTAATATTGAATTAAAATTTCTATTTGTCCTAATAAGTAATTTACAAATAGACCAGACATGTTTTGCCAACAAAAACTAAAGACCGGACATTTGCTGTAGCCTCTTTGTGGACCATGTAAAAGAAAGGGTGTTACCAAACAACTACAAGAGGAAGAAAAACCTGCCCATGTTTAATTCAAATTTGAACAACAATTCCAACCTCTTTACCACAGTATTTTCTTACAAATTCACGACCAAAGAGGGGTAAATTTAGACACACTTCATGACCATTCAATCAATCATGCTTGCACTTTAAGAGTTCAAAAAAAAAAAAAAAGTTGTTCGAATTTTATTGCAAAGGAAGTAATATGGTAAAGGTGGTGCCAACTTTTTTAATCATCTGATTAGGGTAGAGCCGCATGTGATGCTTTTTTTTTTTTTTTTTTATTTATTGTGGGTCTTATATTCAATTGTCTACCAAAAAAAACCATATTGCAGATGCAAATTTCTCCTGAAGAGGTAATAACTTGTGCATTTCTCATAAATAGTCTGCCGACCCAATTCAAGAATTTGTGCAAAAAATCTATATCTCAATTTGGGATTTACGTTTTTTTTTTTTTGGTGGAAATTCAGAGAATAGATTGGATTGGATTTCTCCTTTTTCACCTTCTTTTTGTTGGCTTGTATCTTGAAACAGGACCGGGTTTACTTTTCTGCCTGGACCAAACCTCTTGTCCCAATCCAGGTTGGCGGGGGCCTTTACAAATGGGCTCACCAAGGAAGGACCAAGTGAGTGATCAATCACGTGAGAAGTGAGTAACCATGTAACACACACACTCTCTCTCTCAAGTACAACGTTGAAATAACACTCATCACTCTAAAAAAAAAAAAAGTGTAATTTGTTGTCCACTCCTTTGAGAACACTACTCCTGAAGTCTTTTGTGATTCGATCTTGGATCTTCACATAAATTTTGTGTTTTATCAAAATAGTTCTTAAAATCTTTTGAGAAAAACTTCTCGTTTTTTAATCGTGTTTCTTTCACAAAATTTAAACTATTCTAACGTTTAGATTTAAACCATTTGTTGGAACTTTGTTTTATAAAAGCATTCAAACAGTAAAAAGTTTTTTTTTGTTTTTCTTTTTTTCTTTGGGCAATGCTTGATAGAGTTTGGTTGCTAGCACATTGTCAGATCCAATACGCTTGTGCTTAGGGGATAATTTCTCAAATCCGATCAAGAGCTCCAAACTAGACACATGTGTAGTAGTACCATTTTGGTATAACAAAATGAATGAGATCGCCCGCAACTCTAATAATAGAGAAGTTATGGAGTCCATTTTTAGGCCAGTCGACAAGATTTTGGAGGGAAATCGCTTAATTGTATATGTACAACAAAGCAAATGTGAACGGTTTTTGCCAGCTCAGGATGAAGAAAAATGGAGTGGCTTTTATGTTGTTTGGCCTACAAGAGAAGTGGTACTAAAAATATATCTTTAATCTTTAACATAAATATGTTATTTGGCCTATAGTAGAAGTGGTACTAAACATATATTTTTAATCTTTAACATAAATATGAAATTTAACATAAATATAAAAAGGGTTAATAACAAAACTGGCCTAATTATATTTATTAAATTAAAATAAGTTTCGTACGGTCTTCATAATTCTCAAAACCTAAAACATTTTGTTGTTTTTGTTTACGAGTCCTTTTTTTTTTAATCAAATCGAACCGTTTTTTTTTTTCCTTCAACCTTCTGAAACGGTTGTTTTTCGAAACATTTTTTTACTTTTTGGTTAATTTTCGACTTATATATATATATATATATATATATAAACAGAAGCTTTGGTTCACGCGAGGATACCTTTCTCTCTCTCACTATTCTCTAGGCTGTTCCAAGATGTTAAAATGAGGGGAAGAAAGATTTTTTTTTTTTTTTTTTTTTTTTCAGAGACCACCATGTGAACTTTTCAGAATCCACCGTCTTTTCTACCATCGACCCTTTATCTCTTTTTTTACGAACAGCTATTCAGAACTGCAACAAAACATGCCTTGTCTCTCCACCACTGTAACACTAATTATGATATACACTATGGTCCCCATACACACATGTTGGAGGGATCATTATCCTTCTTTTGTGTCTCCCTCTTTCTCTCTTTTTTTTTTTTTTTTCTATGAAGAAAAGATTATAAGCATTTTAGCCCTTAAATTATAAGCATTATGTGTTTTAATTTTAAAGCTTTTAACTTTAGTAAATTGATTCTAGTACTTTTTTTTTTTACTATTTTGGTCCGCGTGAATGGTAATTGAAATTTTTGCATATAGTGTAGGATGTTCTCTTTGTTGTTGTTAAAAACACTTTAAAATTGTAACTTGTAAGGTTTAGTGTTTCTGTAACTAGTCGTGAAAAACCTCAGTTATTATGTTATTGGAACGTGATTCTGAAAAGTTATTAGCCAATTTTATGGGAAGTTTGACAAAATGAGTTAGAATCATGGTTAGAATCAATTTTGGTTAAAAATATTGTTGTACATAAAAGCTTTATATAGTAACAATTTTTTATTTTTTACTGCAGCATGTGAAAGCTTTTTAGTGTTTAAGTTCTAATTCATTCTGTAAAACACCTAATTAGTGTTTGGGATTAATTGTCAAAAAAAAATAAAATCAAAGTTCTGGGTCTCTGGAAGAAATTTGTTGATTTTAAAAACTCAGAGATTAAAATGACATAATTTTCATAATATTCAGGGTATAGTACTAATAATACATTGTTTTTTAATTTTATTTTCTTCCATATCTTATTGCGGAACAGGGTTAGCTAGGATAGGATTAATTGTGTATTAGTTTTTGTGGTGTCAGAAGGTGAAGATGTTGGCAAACTGTGAGCAAAAACCAAACCGTTGTTTAATGGAGTGGCCATAAATTGCTAGGCTCCCATACTGTTCGCATTCAAACGAGCTAGCCATTAAATTTTCCCATTTAGAGAATTCACAATGGAGGCAAAAAAAAAAAGAAAAAGAAAAAAAAAGGTAATTGATTTTTTATTTATTCCGTTTAGGGATTAGAGTCAATTGATTTCATGATGTTATGAGAAAATCAATACTGCCAATTTTTGTTCCCATTAATTAAGTTACGCAACACAAATAAATGCGCATAAAGTTTCTTTTTTTTTTTCAAACTCAAAAGCATTTTAAGCAGAAAAACTTAAACCAATTTTTCATCTTGGTTTGAAATTGTCACGAGGATGGCAACGAAGGCAACGCTGAGAAGTAAGGATAACACTTATTTATATGGCATGTGAAAGAACGGTTAAAATCAACAGTTTAATTATGAATAATATAAAGCTTTTATATGCTTAGTAAAAAAAAACAAAAATTGCTATAGTATAAAGCTCTCATATGTTACTGCTTTGAAACTAAAACTGTTAGTTTCAACCATCTTTTCAAACGACCTAACTTTAATTTAGACAACAAAATCCCATACCATCCAATATGACACTTTTTAAGCTGTAAGAATTTTATTACAATTCTATTTATTTTATAGCCTTTTGATTTTAATATGATTTTGATTAAATTTAACATATAAAAAGTATACGCATACGCTGTCAATAAAAATACCTTATGGCTTGTGGTAGAATACTCTTAAATATTTCTTTAATGAAAACCCCAATCAATTGAAAAAAGAAAATGAAAGAAAAATTAGAAATTTACCCCTTGAACTCACTTTTTACTGTGTATTTTTGTTACCCTCTGTTTAACAAAGTGGTTCAAACTAATTGACATAAAGTTTTATACGCTACAAGATAATTAAAAAATTATTATAATATAAAACTCTCACAGTGTTACAGTTTTTAAATTAATTTTTTTGCTCAAATCGGTTTGCCATACACTTAATTAGAAACTGATATGTAATGTATTAAAGAAAACCAGCAAATGTTTGAGAAAATGACTTTCCTAAATCTTTAGAGCCATGTGAGTGCAATATTCCGAACTCCTTTGCATCCATTAGGAAGATTTTGACAAAAGGGCCAAAGGAAAATTCTAAGAAAAGTATGTGAAAAAAGAGGGAAAAGAAAAGAAAAAAACAAGCTCTAATTTAGGAACTTGCTCTATTAAACAGTTAATAAACCTCCTCTTAAATGAAAACAAAATCTTCCAGCAAGAACAAATACACCTCTCTCAACGACCTTAACCAACCGCTCCACCCCTCCCCCCTTCCAAGCCCTACCCTCCCAATTTCCATTTCCCATTCCCCACCTCCAAATCCTCTCTCTCTCTCTCGTGAAAGTTTTAAGAGAAAAAGAAAAAAAAAGCCTGCCTTGAACCTCCTCCACCAAATTCTGCAAAAGTTGCCCGCTTTTTTCCTTCCTTCCTCCTCCCCCTCCTCCTCCCTTCAAGCAATCAGGAAACAAAAACCCATAAAACTTAAAAATTTTAAAAATCAAATTCCCTTTTTTAATCTTTTTTTTTTTCGCGTTTCCGTTGTCTACGGGTCCCGGCAAATGTGGCGGCCGTGGGGCAAAACGCCGACTCGAATCCATGACACGTCATCATCTCCGCCGCCCCCTTTGTTCTCCTGCTCCTCGTTCAAAGACGTCGTGAGCCTCTGCGCAGAGGATTCCTCCTTCCCTAACCTCGCCTCCTCCTGCGCCTCCGCCACCACCAAGAAATCCCTCGCCGTCTTCCGCCGCGTCCGAATCGCCAACTCGCTCCTCCGTGCCTGGTCGACTCGCTCCCCCCTTATCCTCCCCGACGAAGAACCTCACCCTCCTCCTCCTCCTGCCTCCGCAGCCGCAGCCGGGGATCTGCATCCCCGGCACCGAGAAGCGCGTGGTGCTATACTTCACCAGCCTGCGCGTGGTCCGGTCGACGTTCGAGGACTGCCGCGCAGTCCGGTCGATCCTGCGGGGGTTCCGCGTCCCGATCGACGAGCGGGACTTGTCGATGGACTCGAGCTTCCCGGCGGAGCTGCAGCAGATTCTGGGACGGAAGAAGCTGACTCTGCCTAGGGTATTCATCGGCGGGAGGTACGTCGGTGGGGCCGAGGAGGTCCGGCAGCTCCACGAGACCGGCGAGCTCAAGAAGTTCGTGGAGGGCCTGCCCGCAGCGGAGCCGGGCGTGTGCGAATCGTGCGGCGGTTACAGCTTCGTCCTCTGCGACGAGTGCAATGGTAGCCACAAGCTCTACTCCGAGAAGGCCGGGTTCAGGTGTTGCACAGCCTGCAATGAGAACGGTCTCATCAGGTGCCCTTCTTGTTCTTGGTCGCCAATTTGATTTCACATCTAATTAATTAATTAAAATAAAAAACAAAATAAATAAATAAAAGCTCCTTTCTTTTGTAAATTTTGTCTAAAAAATTGGTATGAACTGATCAGTTTTTGTAGATTTTCGTTCTTTTGACTTTTGTGTAGTAAGAACGTGCAGCTCCACCAGCATATAATATGTTATTTTATATATATATATATATATGAATGGGTGAGACGAAATGGCTGTATGGCACCCACCCTGTGAATTGTTGCTGCTTTTGTGGAGATGAATGTTAATATCAGGCGCCAGCTAACATTGTTTACTTTTTTTTTTTTTTAATATTTAAATCTTGTATGTGAAAGGCAATGACAATAAAGAATAGACGTTAGTGAAGCTCTAGCTTAAGCTGTTTATACTCTACTATAATTATAATGGGCATTTGAATTGAGGATTGTTTAAAGTATAATATTATGTTGCTGAATTTCGAGAAATTCCATGGGTGGTGATTAGTTATGTATGGATTCGATGATTTTCATGTATCTTGATTGGTATTTCTTAAACTTGAGTTGGTCTAACCTTCTTAGTGGATGAACCTTGGACTTTTAGTCGATAGTTGGATTTGGGATTGTCCAACTTCTATACCATATTTTCTTTCCTCTTTTTAATACGATTAATCATTTTTTTGTTTGAAAAAAAAAAGAAAATTCGACTTATTTGACACACCGTATTATATTGTATTGTATTGCATTGCATTTTTTATATATAATACAATACAATACAATGTAATACAATACGGTATGTCAAACATGTCCAAATGATTATATTACGTGTTTAAAATTTGTTTATAGAGTGTAAATCCAAATGCGCCTGGTCTGGTTAAGCTTCAAAATGTTTTGGTTGCTTCCTTTCTTCAAAATTGTCGCTCAGCTTGTTAACTCTTTTCCGCTTCAGAATTTACCCGATGATCTTTTTCATGTGCAGTAAACTATTAAACTGTAAAGATTTTGAATCTTATTACAAAATTTAACCTTTAAGGAAATTTCTGTTGTTTAGGAATAAATTTATGCAACCCCAACGGTATTTGCAAGAAACAATCACGAAGCACTAATGGTGTCCAACAAGGGTGAGATGAGGCTCATGTTGTACGGTCTTATTTGTAGGACCTACTTTTAATTTTTTCTCGAGAGAGGACCTATCTTTTTTTAGCATGTGGTGTTGAACACCTCTAGTGTTGCTTTAAGTAACGTTGTAATCGTTGACTTCCGGTGGAAATTATCCTTCATCTTATTCTAAAAGTTTGACAATCATCAGTACACAAATAAAAAAGGTTTTTAGTGTTATTAGTCCTGATTTATGAACATTGTGTCATTTTGATCCATGAATTTTAATTTTGACAAATTACTCTTAAATTTTGAATATTTTTGACAATTTTAGTCTTCGACAATAAACTTATGAATTACTGTTGAAGTTCTTCACAAATAATCACGTCGCAATCTTATAGTAATTGAAATTAATACAAAGATAATATTCTAATTTTTAAAGGTTTTCAACAAAAGTAAAGAGAATATTTTGCATTTAAGCTAACTACTTTGGTAAAAAATTCAGTTATTATGCTGCTAGGATGTGAGTGTTTTTGAAAAAGTTCAGAAACCTTTCCTCAGTTTTAAACCAACTGTGTTAATAATATAAAGATATTTGTCAGAAGCAATCAAAATGCTATAATAGGCTCATAATTCATACACCAACTAAGTTAATAATCCAAATGAAAAAGAGATTTGGCGGACTTTTCGTGGGACAAATCATAAGTGGAGAGAGGGCACGAGGCTCTGCAATGCACAGGAAAACTTCCCACGCACAGGGCCACTAGGAAGCTTTTCAACAACGTGCTGGCCGACCTCTAGGCCCATCAAATGGTGTATTCAATACACAAAATGCACGCTCAAGTTTCTTCTTCGAGTTTCTTGTTGCTTGTATGTATTTATTTGCTATCTCCTTACCAAATTTCTTTGTAAAATAATAATAATAATAATAATAATAATAATAATAATAGAATTCTGGCACGATTTCATGGCCACATGATCTAAAGCACTAAAGTCAATTCTCGAGAATTGTATGACAAGGAAATGAACACCAATTGCATCTCCTATTACACTTAGCAGCATTAGCTTGTTTAGTTTTAGTTGGTTTTAACCAATTTTTTAGTTAAAAATAGTGTAAAACTCTCACATGTCATAATAAAAGCAAAAAAATTGTTATAATGTAAAGCTCTCATATATTAAGATGTTTACAGTTCAAATAAATAGTTCTAACTACCATGCTAAACACCCTAGCGAGCATGTAAAGTGAATTATCATTAGATCACTGGTTTGAAATGAAAAATTGTACTAATTTAAATTATATGAGAAAAAATGTTGTAACAAAATCAACTCGAGTTGGAATTTTTTATGTTTAAACGGGTGAATCAATGATCCTTTTTAAATAATTTATCATATTTATTTAAAATAAAAATTGTCACATAGTGATACAGTTTAAAATTTCGCAACCTTCAACTTTACTCTATCAATACTATGTGAAATTAAGCTTGTTCCATTATTGTTGCATTTTGACAACTCAATTAGAGCAGCTGTGAAATCTCTTTCCCGCTAGCAAACCAGGTAGGTATTTTTTATTTCTTTTTTTTTATTATTTTATTTTATAACAAGGTGAGCCGCAACTCTCCATTAATGGATGGCTTGTCTGTATCTGCAGCTTACGACTTATGTTCCTTCACCTTAATGCATTGTCGCGCCAAACTTTGATGTCTTGTTTATAATTATCATTGTTTGTCACACTCACTATTATTATCCTCATGACCACAAATAAAATAGTCTACACCAAGCTTTGTGCATTTTCGTTATTATTTCCAAACATACAGATCATATAGCACAATAGTGTATATCGAAAAAAAAAAAAAAAATCTCATAACCCGTTTTCCACATTGCACAGGGTCAATTTCCATTACATTTTCTGAGAAAACTCAAAAAAGGCCTTTGGATAACCAGTTTGAGCTATTAATATTTTAACAATTTGAATTCGAAAATGTTGTGCAACCCTATGGTATTATAGCCCCATTCTCTCAAAAAGGATGAGTCTTACATGTGGGACTTAATGAGCCCTGCAGATAGGACTTACCTCTTGTGAAAAAAATAGGGTTGTAGCTTTATAGAAATAAATAGCATTGCTTTTTAAATTTTACAAGAAAAACAATATTACAAAATCGGTTGGAACTGAAATTTTTTTAGTCCAAACCGATGAATGAAACGTTCTACTATTTTCTTCAAACATAAAAAGGATGAAAAATAAAAATAAAATTTAGGAAGAAAATACATAGCACGACCAATCATGCATTGGAGTGGACAAGTTACGGAAGCCCCTTCACTTTTTCTCCCGTCCCGGCATATGTCGCCACAATGCCAAGGAGACATGAATGTTTTCAGCAAGAAAGAGAGGGAGAGGGAGAGAGAGTGATGAACGGAATTATATATAAAAAAAAAATGTTGACATGAATATTATTAAGTAGTAACAGGCTGGGGTCTGACCATATGAGTCTCCATCAATTGGTTAATACGTCAACTCCACCACTGTTGTTTGGGCACGCGTCCATTCTTCACAACTGGAGGGATTGATTTCCATTATGTTTTGAATTATAAATAGATATTTACCTACTTATAGTTCTTAGACGCATCTTAATTTTGCATCAAGGTAATTACTTAAGAGGACAATGGTTATTTTTAGTGTTTACTTGTTTATTTTGTTTATTGGATGATATAAAAGAAAATAATCAGATTTTTTTTAATGTGAGAATTGCACATCTTGTGCCTTTTAAACTTTTTTTTTTAAAACTGTCTTCTTTGACCTTTATTTTTAAATTAAAATAAGTAAAATTATGATTACAGTATTTGAGAAGTGTAGTTAGAACTAATTTTTTTTAATTAAAACTACAGCATGTAAGAGCTTTATACTATAGTTCACTTTTTCTGATAGCTGTAATATGTGAGAGCTTTACACTGTGCCAACTAAAAATTTAAATTAAAAATGATTTTGTCAAACAACCAAACCTTTTACTAAATCCTCTCCCTCCTCCCCGAAAAATGGTGTACTAACTTAAAGACATGGGATAGTTAAGGTTTACTTTCTAGTTTTAAGGATTCTTGCGTGCCGGATTTTCATTATTAATTAGGGTTTACTTTCTAGTTTTACCATCTGGTTCTAAGGATTCTCGTTTGCCGGATTTTCATTATTAATGCGGCGTTTGGGAGCATTGGCTTAAACAAATTGATTCAAAACACTCTAATATGGGAGAGTTTTACAACTAATGTTCCAAACATGATAAATAGTTACTTCAACTTTAAATTTTCCCTCTTATATGTGGTGAGGTTTTCACGTCATTAAACTGAAATTGATAATAAAACGATGCAAGAAAAGACTCTAATTCAATTAGCAAATAATAAGCATTTTGTTCAGCAACTAAAAAAGAACTTAGTATAACACTTGATGTCTATCACGAACAAGTAATCCTAACATTGATTTTGCCAGTTAATATATATAATAAGCACGGACCCAACCGTGATATAATAACGTCAATTTTACAAGGGTATCATGCATGGACAGGGACTCCAGACATGGATTGAAATACTTCGATTTGAAAATCCGATGTAAGTTGGCTAATAATTACGATATGAAACTAGTGGGTTAAACATTAGATATACAGTCTGTATATATATTTGCAGGTTTATGTTTCTCTCATTTCCAGTTCATTTTTATGTATGGCTTCTATTTTGGCGAATATTTTGACAAAGACTTGCCAAGTTGCCTCATTATCTGATGATCAATAATTTGATTGAATAGGAAAATTCACACAACAGTCTTCCTCATGAGAAGCGGCCAACTGAAGAAGACTTTGATGGGATCTACAGCGGAGTTTATATGTACGAAGGACTTAGAGATGTTAAACGGGCCGAATCATGCTGGCCAGACACATTTATTTTGGACCCATTGGTGTCGTGGGTCGAGGCTAGGCCCATTTATAATTTACGGTATCAAAGGCTCGGCTTACGATCTAGCCTTTCGATCTATTTATATTTGTTCCGTAATAAAAGATTAGTGTTAAACACAATAAAAAATTATTTTCTTAAAAAAGAAATTATATTATAAAAGGCCTTATTTATCAAAAACCTTACCAACAAAAAATTTAAATGAGATAAAATCTAAGAAAAAAGAGCACATTATAAGTTGTAAGAAAATTATAAAAAGTACATAACATAATATACTGGTATCGTGCCATGTTTGTGCTTGTGCCCAACGCTTAACGTCTTGTGTCCAAAAGTCATGTCAAGACTAGTGCATTCATTAATAATTGTGTTAGGTTGAATCCATATAATAATCGTATTGTGATGTGCCGGCTTCTTAATATACTGTACCCATATCATCTTAATTTACCTGACCTTTGTCACTTTTAATGTAATATGAATGATCTATTTATCTCCCATTCCTTAATTGATTAGTATCTTAAATGGTGTTAAAGGATCAAAAATATTGGTGCAAATTCATGAGCTTCTTAACCCTCTCATTCCAGAAATAGCGAACTAGAAAACCATCTTCTAGCTAGTGATAGGCTTTGAGTTTTTAAAGACTTGGTTGGTTGTTCTGATCTCCTTTCCCAATTTGCTTGAGAGATTAATCAGTACAGCGCGCATTCTTCCAGATGAAAATATGCAACATTTTTGAAGAGAAGAAATACTCTGACTTTCAATAATTGTAGAATATAATACTTAACATGTAAAAGGATTTGTGAACACAGTCGAATTCAACATTAGTTTAGCTAGTTGTTTCTTATGATAAATCTATGTGGGAATTAGGAAGGTCAGGTCTAAGTAAATGTTGAATCAAATGGCTAATACTTCTAAATATTCCATTAATATTACTGTTAGAGTATGGTGATCTGAATTCAATTTGGCCCGACCCCCGAAAGGTAGCGATGCAACAATTGTGGTGAAAGAACAAATATAGGATTTTTCATAAGATTTGTGGCGGTAACGAGCCCATTAGGTTATGTCACATATTAGGGTTTTATTTATGCCTATATATATAATGTATTGCGTTAGGGATTGTTATTATTATCGATTTTATCTTGTAATCATTTTTGAGTTTAACGATTTTCTTCTCTTTTGCGCATGGTTTTTTCTGTCCTAGATTTCTATGTAAATCTATGTGTGTTCTTGTTCTTTATTTCTATCGCACTATTTTCGTAACAATTACCTTCATAGATCAAGTAAGGCTAGCCATGGAAAGTAGATTAAGTGATTGTGACCACTCTAAAATGCAAAGATTAAAGGGTGCTAATTTTCTATTTATTTATTTATTTATTGTATTTTTTGGCTAAAGGGGGCGCTAGGAGAGATTGTTCAGATGAGGAGAAACACTTGATGGAGTGTCTTAGGAACTAGTCAAAGACAGGGAAAGCTTGTCTCAGGAACCATACGACACAAATTTATCTCGTATTATATTATTTTTTTTTCCAAAAAAAGGGTATATAGAAAACAACTTATGTGTACATATCTTATACAATTCTCTACTGTATAGTTTATATATGAACAGCATTTCGCAAAGACACATCAAGAAAAAATGATGTGTCGGTCACAAACTAATAAAGAGTACGTTTCATAATATAAATATAGAGAGCTCACGTTTTATTAACTTTAGTATTGTGCTATTGCAAGTACAAATACTAGTCGTCCATGAATGAAATAGAAAAGGCTTAACTCTATTTTACTTGAAAGAATAAGCCTGTTTGAGGCAAATTATCACCGTGGATCTAATACCGTGCTATCTATTCGTGCGACAAGATCTTCGATATTTGGGTTACAAGATTCAAGCATGAAGACATCTTTGAAGCAAAGAAGAAGGCATTCTTCCTATTACATTAATTTATATATATATATATATATGTATATGTGTGTGTATTCTTCACTTTAATTAACAGTTTTACTAGACAAACCATGCGATTGGCAAACTAATATATGTACCTCTTAATTTTAACTATTTTTTCATTTATCTCTCTGTTTTTAGAAACTACAAAAGTATATTTGAAATTTAAAAACTAATTTCAATTTTATCCTTATGAATAAAAAAATTAGGCAAAACAACATGACTACCTTTAAATAGTTATGATAAATATTTTATATATTAAAACGTAAAAAATTTTAAAACAAAACATCAAATTTCAAACAAAAAAAGATCTTAAGTTTTATGACTTTTTAAATTTTAAAATATATTTTTGAAATTTTTTTGAAGAAGAAACATATATTTCATAAACAAATTAGGTTTAATTAAGGGTATTTTATCTTTATCTCTATGTTTTTTATATCAAAAAAGTCTATAAGGGACAAAATCAAAAGAAGTTTTACAAATTCAAACGATATTTTTGTAGTTTTTAAAAATAGAAAAATAAATTAAGAAATAATAGAAATTAAGAAGTATTGGCATGTGATTAACCCACGTAAGATTTCATAATATCTCATGTAATCCATGGGGGCAAACATGTACAGCTATTTTTTTGGTCGTTAAAAGTATAATTTATTTCCAGAATTGGATATGTTTTGTCAATTCTTTAAACACGTAGGAGTGGGATGTACGTATAATTGAAAAAATAAACAAATTTTCTATGAAAGTGGTAATGCGGGGAAAAAAAAAATAAATATCTGTACGTGCAATTCTCGACCTCGAGTCCTTTGGTGGCACAAAACCATTCCATGTGCTCGTGTGTGTGTGTGTATATATATATATATTATATGATGTTACTGGGCAACGGATCAATGATTATTAACGTAGTTGTACATATTTATCAACGGCTCAATAGTTACATTTTTTAAAACCAATTATAAAAATTATTGTATGCTTTAATTGTGTTTGATGACCTGATAACTTAAACATTAATTAAATATTTTTTTTTTTTGAAATGAAAAAAAAAACACATGAAAACAAGATGATGAAAGGGAGTTAAAATGAACTAGAATGTGAATCAATTTCCTCACAAGCACTATTATTTAGGGCCACGTCGACAAATCCCATGATTTAAAAAAACAAACCCTCCCTACCATTAAAAAATCTAAATTACAATGCTTTTTCTTAAAATCGAAATCATATACCTATCCAAAATCCAAAAAATAATAAAAAATAACAATAATCACAAAAAAAAAACAGCTGCCCATTTTTTCACTTTAGCACAGCTGTGGCATGCATATTGTTTCCGCTCTAGGTGTGAAGTTCAAAATGTAGCTTTTTATAGTTGTGCAGTGAAGACGTATTTGATATTATTTATAGAGAAAGGATAAAAGAAAATAGGAAAAAAGAAAGAAAAATTTGCTAGAGATTTCTTCAAATTCTCACTAAACTCTCATTCAATTTGCTTTGTTCTTCCCTCTCTTGTAATCTCTCCAGTACTCTCTCTACATCAAGCTAAAGCTTCCATATTGCCCCTTTTCTCTCTTTCTCTCTATTAGTTAATCATCTCAGCAATTCATCAGTTGTTGAAACTGCTCTTCCTAATTTTGATTTGTCATTATTAATTGAAACAAATTTCAAATTTTTTTTTTTCAAAGGGGATGAAGGAATCGAAGTTGCCGTTTAAATCAATGAGGTGTCGTTAGTGATTTCAAACTTGGGATATTTAGATGCCAGTAATTTAATATTTTATATTGGACCATTTTGGTGAAAACAGAGAAAGATATTACATTAAATACAGAGATCCTTTTCCATTAAAAAAACAAAATCAAAGACGCAAGTGAATCAAAGGCTAATCAATAGGCACGATACTTATTATTATTATTATTATTATTATTATTATTTTTAAGTTGTCATCTAGGAAAAAGAGAGACTTCAGAATGCGAAACTCCATCACTGTTTTTTTTTTGTTTTTTTGTTTTTTTTTTTTTCTTCTTCTTCTTTCTTTTTTCTTTTTTTTCCTTCTTCTTTGTTTCTTCTTTTTTCCTTTTACTTTTTTTGTACTTTCTTCTTCTTCTTCATCTTTTTTTTTTTTTTTTTAGTGAGAAACATCAACTCATTCTTATTCCTTAGTTACACTTTTTGGTTTTAAGCTACTTTAGTTAGGTTAGTGTAAAACAATTCATTCAATTAATTGAACTGAAAAAGAACCACAGAATGGAAACTAAGGAATAAAAGATTAGAATAAACATAGTTTGAAATGGAAATGAAATTGGGAATGAGATTCAAAAATGAAAGAAGATAACTTTAATTAGATTCTATTTTTGAATTAAAAAATGCTTAAAAAAGGAAAAGTCAGTAGGTAAACAACAAAATATCCACCTGGAATCATATTTAATGAGTTTTTTAAGCTTAATGCTTATTAATTGATCATGATTTTTTTAATCAAGTATCAAAGTCCTTATGTCTGTTCTATATCATATGGCTAAAATAACAGTAATCATCGATGAGTAAAAATATAGGGTGTTCGTAAAAAAATTCTCATATATTATAATACAAAACAAAAAATTAATATAATATAAAGCTGTCACATGCTATAATATTTTTAATCAAAATTGATTCCAATATATAGTTTTAACCACACTTTTCAAAAATCTATAACCATTAAAACCACGCTCTTATATTATACTCCGGCAATAAAATAATAAATTTGCTTGCTTGGAAACTTGTTTAACTGGAATAAATATGACCCGGCCCCCATGCACATGAATATACTTCTTAAAATTGTACACTTATTTTATATCAGTCCGACATAAATACTGCTCATTATAAATTGATTGATTCTTACCCGAATTGCATCCCTTACCTCATACACTGTCACATTATTGTCACGTATCAAAAGAAAATTGTAATGTTCGAGGACGGCTAAAACATGCATATAAATATATATATATATAAGCTATACATACATACACACATAAATATTATATATATATATATATATATATATATACATGTATCATGTATGTATTAGACAGCTCTAAGGAGCAAAAATAGACGCGATCTAAATACAACTGGAACCTTAGGGGAGAGAGATGGGCTGTCGTTTCCTCAGAAGTAGTAATTAGCTAAGCACGTAAAGCCAAATAGGCCTTTTTTTTTTTTTTTCATTTTTATGTCTTATATTCAAGGCTATCAAAAATCATACCTTATATTTAAATTTGATCCAAACTCATGATTTAAACTACATTCTTAAATGTTTTATTAACGTGCTTACATGTAAAGGACATTTTAGGTGATCTTTGCATAGTCAAAATCCGTTTTTGATGAAAAAAAGTATGAATTTAACACGAATTTTAAATGTCAAGTCTAGAAATGTGATAGAAAAATTCTTTTTATCTCCATAAAGTTAAAACCTCATTATTCACAAAATAACAAGATCCAGTCTAGTTTATAGTGCATTTTTCAGACTAAAACCCATTATTTTATAAGTAGTAGGGTTTTAACCTCGTAAAGTTAAATAAAAATGCTCGTATATATTTCAAATTACAAAGTACTGTCCCAAAAATGAAAAAAAAGGTCAAATAAAACGATCTCAAGAGCAACCGAACGGCTTATTGAAAAAGTACTCAGCTAAAGATGATCGCTACTTGTAAACCCTCTCACATAATACCAAAACTTCCACAAATGACTGATTCAATGTCGCTGGATGAACAGGTCTTAAGCCATTGTCCAATAAAAGCATGGGGTTAAGAAGTCTATTTCCAAAACCCCACTATCAGTTCATGAGTCCGACTCCATTGAGAAACGACACCAAGAAAATTTCAGAAGCAAGCAAATTAAAGTGGTCCAAGACCAGACTACATTTATATATAGTGGTAGGTACTTACGTGTATGTTGTCATGGGTCCGGCTTGTTTTATATAAATATATATATATATATATATTCTCCATTACCTTCCAAGCGTACAACGAAAAAAGTCTCCCCTTTGTGGTATGGTGGACAGTCAATTATGGGAACTTTGTGTCATCACTCGCATTTTACACTAATACTACTGTTATATAGGTGCACATGACTTGGGGATCAATCTTCATTGATTTCTTGCAGCAATGAAGATGTACCATTGTGCTTTAGAAAACAAACCGGCTAGCAGCTATCCATATAGTGTAGGATAACCATATGACAATTTTGAATAAGCTATAGGTGGAGTTCTGTTTTTGAAACGATTAATATCGGGCTCTGTTACTTTTGCACTAAACTGATAATTATAAGCTAGATTGAAATCTCTAAACACCAACTTAATGCTTGTATTTTGGCCAGATAAGTTACTAAACATGTTATATGCTATCTCAAGTTGAAAAAAAGAGGACACGTTTATCGAACCATAAGGACATGTAATTAGATATTAGGATTAGGAAGGAAGATATAATAATAAGAATAAACATCATTTATCTTTTTCGATTGGTTATTTATCTATTTGATAATGTAATAGGAAACAATCCAATTCTTTTTCTAGTATGTAATAAACTTAAAAACATTAACCGTCTATTAAAAAAACTAAAAAAATAATAACTTTATCAATATAATTACAAAAAATCGTTCTCTAAAGCTGTAAGTAAATTTGGTATTCATTTTCTTCAGTGAAGAATTAATACAATTGAAATATAAGGGTTGACATTTTATTTCCCAATTCAGTCCACAAAACTCTTATTAATAATTAAATAATTAGAACACGTTGTTAAACGGAAAAATAATCTTTTTCATTCTCATGAGGTTATAATCTCGCTATTCATAAAACTATGGGCCTCAGTTTAATATGTAGTGTGCTTTTTAAACTGAGTTATACTGTTTTGTTAATAACAAGGTTATAATCTATAAGATTAAAAAATTGCTCTAAACAAAAAGGAGAATTACCCGTTACTTTCTGCTTTTCTATAGACTCGAATAAACTTACCCTTAGAAAAATAGTATTGTACCCTACCAGGGTCATATTCAGTATAGATTGATAATTTCATCATGATCTAACTGCAGAACCACGCCTGTCTATACAAATCTAACCTCATAGTACTTATCTTCCACGCTATGTGTTACCCCATCTAGTGAACCTAACTCCATTATCTCCTTAGGCTTTTTAACATAACAGCAAAGGCACACAATTGATAAAAAAGCTAGTAGCTAATATAGTCGTACATCTTTACTACAAAGAATAGTGAAGCAGAACAAGTTGCATTTAATACTGTTGGTCCACATGGCACGCAAGCTTGAGTGAGAAGTGGGTTATTGAGTTTGATACTAAAATTTATTAATTGATAAGAGAAAAATTCATTGATGAAAGAGAACCCATTCCCAAACTTTGACATATTGTTCTGAATATTGTACTGTGCAGATTTTAAAAATAATGCAGGCATTATGATTTAGTAATATAAATGGTGTGGACCAATTCAAAACTTGTGCCTGCTTTTGGCACTGTGGCGGATTAATTGAAGGAAAATATATTAAATGCTTAGATTTTTTTTTTTGAAAGATCAGCCTTATTGTATTTTAATCATGTGAAGATCTATATGTAGAGAGAGAGCAGTAGATATGTTTTATATTAGGAAAATGTTACTATACAATAAGCTACGGATTATTTGCCATCTAAAAAACATTTTTCTGATTGTCATGCAATGGTCAAATAAAGTGGCTAAAACAGAACTGGAAATGGTACAAACATAGCTACATCTGTTTTTTTATTTATTTATTTTAGAATTTAGGAGCTTTCAGAATCACACGGTAATGACCTAGTGGTTAGAATGTCTTTGTTAGGCATTTTTATTCCGTACACCCAAGTTTGAATCCCTCAGCCCCCTTAAAGCCTCTGTTTCAATTTGGGCTTTGATGCACTGTAATGGTGAGTGTAAGCGATAATAACCCTGCATTGATGGTTCAAAGAACCTCGCATAAGGTTTAACTGCTTTTTTGATAGCCCTGAGATTACTTCGATAGCTGAAGGGATGGAAATAGGGGCCACCCGATCCCCTTATCGATCATCCAAAAAAAAGAATGGAAACGCCAGCTGGAGAATTTCAAAAGGAAAATTTCGAAGAAGATAAGAACATGTGGCACATGAATTAAGATAACCTGACCCAGAAGTACTTAAAATAAGAACAATGTGGTGTCTGCCTGACTAGGAAGAGCCATCAACTTAGAGGGAGTCTTCTAACCTCAATTATTTCAAATGGTCGGTCATGCACGTTCTTAAAAATACAAGAAAAATACCCACCAACACTTAGTACACAAATAAGAGAAAGAGTCCTTTTTATTAAACATGAAAACGTAGCAACTGGAAACATTATTGCATTACTCTGTTATTCATGTAACCACATTTTGTGATGTAGCAAAAAAAAGAAGGAAAATACTCTCTATTACCAATAATGAACATTTATAAACCTATTCTTCGTCAAATACAATGCAAAATAATTCAAAATCAATATGATAAAATTTCAGTTGAGATCATATAGCCTCCTCAGGCTTCTCTGACAATGCGTTCGAGGGACGCGTCAGGCTCCGGCCGAGGACCAAAAACCCTCAACAACGCTTGTAACCATGACGAGTTCAAATACTTTTAAATCATAGTAATCCATTTTTATTTTGTCATACATAGATATTCAGACTATAAAATTATGATTACAAATCCCAAAACTCTACGTTTTCATTCAAAAAATACTTTATGCTTGGAAAAATGATTTTATTTTTATAATAAATTTTCTTTCCTTCGTAAGATTTTCAATAAATGCTATCTAAATAAAATATTATGCAACTTTATTTTTTTTTTCATGAATTGGATATTTATATTGGTGCCTTCCCTTAAAATAGATATTTAATTTAGTGCGCTATCAATAAGCATTTTAAAATCTTCAAAATCCTAAGAACAAAAATTAAAAAAATACCAATATAGAGGATTCTATCGGCCAAGTTCAGATCACACATCATGCTAATTGTGTTGATTTGTGTTGATTTGAACTTGTTTTCTTGACACTAAAAGTGCAGTTAAAGTGTAAATTTAAATAGAGAATAATATTTGAATTTATGCTTAATTTGAAAAGTTAAAAGAGGGAGGGGGCTAAATGAATCAATTCAATTTTAACGTGAAATAAAATCTAAATTAGAGACCTTTTGAACACGAATTTGAACTTGATTAACCCCTCACAACGAAATCCAGTCCCATTTTATGGTTTTGAGTCCATAATCCGTGTAATCCGTTCAATCCAATCCAATTCTGTAGATTGGATTAGATTATAAAAAATATGTATTGGTTTTGGATTGAGATTTTTTCGTTTCAATATATACATATTAGATTACGGATTGAGTACCTCCCAATTCATGTAATACGTGAATCTACCATATATAATAGTTAAATTTTATATATTAATATATATGTATATATAAATTTCTAAATTCATATATATATATATATATATATATATATAAAAGTTAGAGGTAGAATTTTTTATAGTTTTATTAAGTTAGAAAAATAAAAGTCAACCCAAATGAAGCCTAAATCCACCCCATTTCTTTTAAGTTGATATATATATATATATATATATATATATATAGTTTTATTGAGTTTGTTTGTTGTAATTTTACAATTTCGTTTATTATTCGACTTGCATTTGATTGGGTTATAATTTGTTGGATTTTAATGAATTATTTCATGTTATATTATGCTTTTTTTATTCTTAGTTTTTTAAGTTGATATATATATATATATATAGTTTTATTGAGTTTCTTTGTTGTAATTCTATAATTTCGTTTAGGTTGTAACTTTTTAGATTTTAATAAATTATGTCATGTTATATTATGCTTTTTTTTATTCTTAGTTTTTTTAATTAATTTAAACTCAATTTGTATAGATTGGGTTATGGATTAACGTCTAATTGCTAAATTTCAATCCATAAACACCGTACATCTTCAGTATTAAGAACTCAATTTGAACCACTTTTAAGCTTGCAACATATCAACATGTTTAAAAATATAAATTAAAATTATAGCATATAAAGATTTTACAATGAATTTTGGTTGAGTTTTAACGCAAGGCGACCAGCGGTAAAGAGAAAAGTAAAAAAGGCCAGGCACAGTGCACGTGGGCATGATTGGACGGCGATCTATAAATAGAGGAACGACTCCGCCACGCTGCTTCGCTACAAGACACAGACGAAATCCGTCAGCGGCCACTCCCTTCCCGCGAACCGTAACCAAATCATCATTCATTCGTCATACGAACCCGGTTCGCCCCCGCTTTCGGCTCACTTCCCCGGAGCCCGAAACCGTCTTCTTTCTTTGTTCTTTTTCTCTGTCCGATTCTATGCCACCTTGCTAAAGCTGAATTGGTACGTTCTGTTTACAGCATTTTTCTACCACTTCTTCACAAAATTAAAAATAAAAAAAAATCGCCGCTTTTTTGTCATGTGCATTACTCACGCGCTTTCTTCTTCTTCCGTCGTTCAAACTAGCTTGTGAAATACTCAAACCGACTGACTTGAGACTTCTCTTTTTCTCTGTCTGTATATGGTTTCGTGTCAGAGATTTTTTTTTTATTTGGTTTTCGGAGGAATGATCGAACGGTGGAGATTTGATCGGCTGGAGCACCGAATGGCGATGGTGGTGATGGTCTCGCTGCTGCTGCTCCACCAGAATTCAAGCTTCTGCTGGTCTCTCAATAATGAAGGTCGCTTTTTCACCTCTCAATGTCCGTACTGTCACTCGTTAAACTAACAATTCATTGCCGGCTGCTAAAGAGGTTTTTTTTTTTTTTTTTTTTCTGTGTTTTTGTTTGGACGCAGGTTTAGCGTTGTTGAAGTTACGCGATAGGGTGGTCAGCGACCCGTTAGGGGCTTTGGCGAACTGGAACAGTGTCGGCGCCGAGAACTTCGTGTGTGCGTGGTTTGGTGTTGAGTGCTCCGGCGGGAAAGTCGTGGCCTTGTGAGTAATTTCTGAATACTTGAAATGCATTGGTTTGCTCGTGAATGCTCTGGTGTTAGAAACACAAACTTGTTTTGGTGGTTGAAAGATTCATGTTAACTTTGATTTAGCTATTCATAAGTTTGAATGTGATTTTCTAGTAATTTTGGTCCTTTACTCTTTTTTTTTCTTTTAATCCCAACCATAAAACAGTTAACAGAATTTTCTATCTTAGTTGTGTATATTTTGAATTTTAGGACTATTACTCTAGATCCAAACATTGAAACCTAAGATTATGTGAAGTGTAGAACGTGAATTTGTTGTTTTCATTTTATCTCTTATTTTTTTTCTCCATTCATCTTGCTTTTCAGTGCAACTCTGAAGTTAGATTTGAAAATCTTTTAGGAATTTGAAGGATCTTTACCTTGAAGGAACATTAGCACCTGAGCTGGGGAAGCTGGTTCACATAAAATCCATGTAAGCATATATGTTGGACTAAAAATAAAGATTCTCTGTTTTAAGAGTTTATGATTGTTATTAAAAAACTGCTTCTTCTCTTTGCTCTAAATCTGCTCCTTTTTCTTTTTGTTAACAGAATCTTACGCAACAATTCTTTCTCTGGAAATATTCCGACGGAGATAGGAGAGCTGAAGGAGCTAGAGATTCTGGACTTGGGATACAATAACTTCACTGGATCTTTTCCCTTTGGCTTAAGCAATAATCCATCCCTGACTACGCTGTAAATAATTTGATTTTTTTTAGACTGTTTATATTCGTTGATGTTATTCTTTTTTGAGCTTCTGCCAATTGAAAATTTTTTATTCTTTCTGCAGTTTGCTCGACAACAATAGGTTCCTTGATAGCACATCTTACCAAGGCTATGAGCCTAAGGTGCATCCTGAATTTCAAGGAGATGAGAAGCAGCTAAGAGATGTTGCATCGACGGAATGTCGCGGAAGCAGATCGAACATTTGGTAAGTGAGTGGCATGAACATTAATACATTTAGTACAACTTGGACCTAAGATTTGGAAAGAACTGGGGAATCAAGGTGTTCTTGGATGCAGTCATTGATGTCTGACGGAAGTCTCTTTAATAAACCTTGGCTCAGATATTTAAGGATGACTATGTTGGGCGCATCTTATCTCTAAACGTTAACAATTAGAAATGGTTCAATAAAAAACCTAGGACATTTCTCCATGAAATTGTATCAACTCTGAAACCAAATCTCGAAAAACTTACCTCAGCGATATATTTGGCCTTCATTCGAAGAATGTCAGGTCCTGTTTTTTGCAAATTTAGTGGCTGAGATTTCAATGAGAAATGGAGACTCTTTTCTGTGAATCAGAAAAAAAAGATATTGGGGGATTTGATCGTGCATATTAAACCTTCCATTTCCATTTCCTCGTTTTTCACTAAATATGACATTGTGATTCTAAGAAGGTGCAGGGTTTGTTTGTTAATGTCTTTTGCTGAAAGGCATTGTGTGAAAAATTGAATGAACCTGGAGGGAGAAAGAAGGAAGCGTTTTCAAAAAGCTGTCTTTTCCTGTTACAATTTTGGAAATTAATTCTGTCTAACTAATGATTGCTGAACAAGCTCCATAAAGTTTGACATTTCCTAAAATTTCTTTACCATATTTTTTTAATTTTCTAGTTTAGTTTCATCAGTTTAAGATGAATATCATTAACTGCTTAGAGAGTGTCCTGAATATCTTCCATTGTTAGGAACACTGCTGAACCTGAAAATGTAGCTTACAGAAGGCTGCTGTGGTTTCCAAATTTCCTAAAGCCATCCGGAGCCGCACTGGCTAAAGGCAACCAAAGGGGTGGAATACCGAAATTGCGTAATCCCTTTGCAGCTTCAGTGTTACCCTCAGATCCACCACTCTCGCCATCACCATTGTCAAATTCCCCTTCACCATCTCCATCTGAATCACCAGTATCATCCCCATCGGAGTCTCCCTACAGTCGCTTTTTAACTCCTTCACCCTCGCCTTTGTTAAAACCAATTACAGACTCCCCACGTGCAGCAAAGCCACCCGTTGCTATCCCTGAACCAGCACATTCTATTTCATCTCCTTCCCCTGCTTTAACTCCAAAAAGTTCCAAGAAAGAGGACCATCTGATGCTGATTTTGGCTGGATCGCTTGGCGGTGCCTTGCTCATTTTGTTTTCAGCTATTGGTGTTGTTTTCTTCCGAAACAGCAAAGTCGTTACCGTTAGACCCTGGGCCACAGGGTTAAGTGGGCAGCTGCAGAAAGCATTTGTAACAGGTCATTATTCTTTCTTTGGATAACTGAGATATAAAATTATCAGTATCATTTTTATCACAATTGTATTGAAGAGGGCAAGAGGCAATAGTATCATCTATTATGTTTATCAAATGTTGTGATTCATTTCCCATGGTTTACTAGTGATACATTTTACCTAATTTATTTGAGATATCATTAGGTTGAACCATTAGTCTACTGAATTTTGCTGCATTTCTCTTATCTAACTGTCGCCTTCAAGATCTTAATTTGTTCTTTTTGGGGAATATAAGGATAAACGTGCTCCATTCCCATGCAAGTTTTCTAAGTATTCGTATTCGTGATCGCCATTTCAGGTGTTCCAAAACTCAATCGACCAGAAATCGTAGCAGCTTGTGAAGATTTCAGTAATATAATTGGCTCCTTCTCAGATGGCACCGTGTATAAGGGAACCCTATCAAGTGGGGTTGAAATAGCTGTGACATCCACTGCAGCAAGATCTCGTGAAGACTGGTCAAAGAGTTCGGAAGAGCAGTTCAGAAGGAAAGTATGTAGCACTAACTTTCATCAGTATTTACCCATTTGATATCATTGTCTCAAACTAAGACTGACTAGTATTGCATTCTTTCCCCTTTTTTCCCCCTCAGATAGAAGAACTCTCTAAAGTGAACCACAAAAATTTCGTGAACCTTATTGGCTTTTGTGAAGACGAAGAACCATTCACGAGAATTATGGTTTTCGAGTATGCTCCAAATGGAACGCTCTTCGAGCATTTACATGGTATCTTAGTTCTGTAATTTTTTGTTTTGATTCTCTTTGGTAGGGGTTCGTGGTTTTGATGATGGTAAATATATTTTGCAGTACAAGAAGCGGAGCACTTGGATTGGGGAATGAGATTACGTATAGCCATGGGCATGGCATATTGCCTGGAGCATATGCACCAACAAACTCCTCCTATAGCCCATAGGGACTTGCATTCTTCCTGTGTATACTTGACCGAAGACTATGCAACAAAAATATTGGATTTTAGGTCTTGGAATGAAGTGACTACAGCAAAGAAGCAATCAGCTTCCACGGAGCTCTTGGAAATCCCACCACCCGATCTGGAAAGCAATGTTTACAGCTTTGGGGTCATCTTGTTTGAGATAATAACAGGTAGGATTCCATACACCGGGGACAACTGCTCGCTTGCAGACTGGGCGTTGGATTATTTGAAGTCTAAGCATCCTTTAAAAGAAATGGTGGATCCAACCTTGAAGTCTTTCCAAGAAGAAGAGTTCGAAAATTTGTTTCAAGTGATAAAAGAATGTGTCCACCCCGACCCGAAGCCAAGACCGTCAATGGTAGAGATCACATCAAGGTTGAAGGAGATAACAGCTATGGGGCCTGATGGTGCAACACCAAAGTTATCTCCTCTTTGGTGGGCAGAGCTTGAAATTATGTCCTCAGAAGAAAGCTAAGAAGAGGCGTAGTCTCAAATCTTAATTCAAAATTTTGTGTGTGATTACGTCTATTCTTTTACCTTATTATTATTTCTGCACCATATCTTATCTGAGTCTGTTTTGCTTATGTTAACCATGGTATGTAGGGTGAATATGCCTGTATTTATACTAATGGTTGGTATAGGAAATGATATCTCTGTATATAGTTGGGAAAAGGGAGAGATATAATTGCTTTTATTCTCTTCCACAACCCCTGCCTTTTCGGCTGTGTGTAAGTTTAGACTTACTGTTTGAAATATGACTTCGTGATGAATAAATGAAGGACATTTTTTTTTTTTTGACTCTTTGCTTAACCCCATCTTTACTCTTCGTTGTCACAACTCGCACCCTGCCCTAGCTGTTCTTGCATTTCTAGAAGCTCTAATTTTATATAATTTTTTTCAAGGACAAATCAAGGGCAACCTTCTTTTTTTTGCAACCAAAATTAAAGCCGTGTTTAGTACGTGTAAAAGAAATTATAAAAGATGGATATATAATTTAAGGAAATTGAAAAGAAATGACAATTCCAAGATTAAGCTCTTGTTTGACATCCACGCTTGAAACAGTAGTTAGAAACAATATTGGTATAAAATACTACAGTTGTGGAAAGTTTTACACTGTAAATGCAGAGAGCTTTTTAATGTGGACGGTTGGAATCACAAACAAGCTATAAAATTGGAGTTTTTTTTTGACGGATTTTAAATCCCTAATTCAATTCATCCTCTCATCTTTTCTCTCCTACCAAATAATCACGAGCCCCAAAATTCTTCTAGTAAGGTTAGCAAGACATTTTTCTATTTACGAAATGCATTTGCTTTCAGCTCGGTGACGCAGGTAAAATGGCTAGAGTTTTAGGAAACGTGCACAATAAGCAGAGACAAATACAGCCAAAGAGAGCTGCCCTTGTCTTCCTTTTTCTATGAAGAGGCTTACCTCTTACGCGAAAACTCTGCAACAAACCTAAGATTCTGAATCTGAGCTCAATCTTTAAACAAGGCAAGCAAAGCGATGCTTCTATGGATTGCAAAGTACCAAGGTGGTTGGAAGTCAACAACAATCTTATCTTCAACTCATGCTCCTGAACACAAGTTTTCTTTGATCATTTCTTGCGTAACAATCTTCACTGGAGTCGTTTCTAAGGCGGCTGAAAGCGAACTTGTTCCCTGGCCATCAACATCCATTCCAACAAGGGCATTTTCTTATACCGTCTTCTAGCTTCTCGTTTTTCCGCAACATCATTCCTCCTTCGTTGCCTGGCAAGTTCAAAGCAAGCTACCCATGCAGAACTTTGATTTCTGGGAAATGTTCTATGTCCGGAAATACCCAGTGGATTGCATTTCTCGCCACTGGGACAAACATCTCCCCCATTATGATGTCAACACTGACGTAAAGTGAAATAACACAAGTTACTTATGAGTAGCTGAATTGTGTGCTCGGTTATAAAGCTCAAGAGTGCCTGTGTGGTTGGGGTCCAAGCAGAGAGCCGCTTGACAATCTCGGAGAGCAGACGTTATGTCTCCCATTGAATCATAAAACGCTGCTCGAAGATGAAGCATTTGCAAGTCAGGCCTGAAATTTAGGGGCTTTGTGAGCTCCTCTACAGCTTCCTTTTCTTTCCGGTCATCCATCAGCACTGATGATATGCAATTCAGTACATATTAGTAAACAAAAGAGATAAGCAAGTGATAAAAGAAAGGATTTAATAAGCAAGTGATAAAAGAAAGGATTTAATACTGTTAGTTTCCGAGTTATGAGCCTTGCATCCCTTAAGTTTTGCAAAATGTTCTAAGATTTTAATGTAACAATTTCTGAAAAAATTTCAGTTGCTATGCGACCGAGATTATTATTGTGAAATTTCAAATTGGCGAAAAAACCAAAGTCCACGGAGCAATTTGCAAACAAACTAACATAATGCTCATAATTCAGGGACTAAGATTGATAATGACCCTAAAATAAAATGCGCTGCATAGAGATCAAAATGGTCAAAGCCCAAAGGCCATTTAATTACCAGCTGCCCTGTATCTGTAAGGGTAGGTTCTTAGTGGATCAAGTTTTTTTGCCATATCAAGATCATCCTTTGCTGTCTCACGATCGCAGTATTCCGAACGTTTCTCATAAGCCGATGCATTGCTTTGAGCCTTTCCTATAAGCTTGGTCATCTCGTCATGTGCCGCTTTCCGTTGATTTCTTAAATGGTAAACGCGTGCTAACCCTTGATGAGCTCTTGTGTGCTTGATGTCAAGGGCATTCTTATAGCAGTTTGCAGCCCCATCTAAATTACCACAATCCACATAAATACTGCCTAGATTATTTAGCGCCTGCAATATTTATCACGATGTCACTACAAAGCAAGTACATGAAGTCAAAATGTTATATAGAAAAACACACGTATAACTCTCACCTGCCCTTTCCTGAGACCATCCGAGGGACATTTGAGAGCTTCCTCCAGCAGTTGAATTACACAGGAGGAAGATTCAGGATTCATATTTGTATCTGCCAATACATACGCCTTGAGGAAAAAGGCTTCAAATGACCTCTGGATAGAGATAGATTTCTCAGCCCTAGAGAGAGCTTCTTCACGATTTCCAGTGTCGTATAAAATCCATCCTTCATAGACAAGCCTTTCAGGCTTGGAAGTTGAATGATTTCTAGCCAACCGCAAGCTATGCATTGCAGCTTTCTGACAGTTTAACCTGAAACAATCATGTTTATTGGACATAGTCATCCTACAATAATATAGCGACATGGTGAACTTATCGATTGTTTAATACAGTTTTGAAATTTTTGCAATGAGGCAAGAAAGTTAAAGATGAATACTACAGTAGATATATAAAACGTTGCAGTTGGTTAATACAAAGAGCTAAAACTAACTCTATAATAAAATTACCGCAAGAGAAGAAGAGATTGTCTAAACCGCAGTACGCTATTTGCAGGATCATTTTCTAGCATCTGATGAATGATAGCCAGAGAGCCAATATCATCAACAGAAGACCATCTCTCATAAAGGCACATCCAGCATTCAGCCTGACTCAATTTCCGAACCATACGGCTGAGAATATCAACCAAGTAATCACCCCTGACCTTCCCTCCAAACAACATGTAATTCGGTTCTAAAGTCAATACGACACAAATATCTCTCATAGCATTTTCATAATCCTCAACAGCTATGAAGAACCACGCCCTCAATTCAAGACAGTCTGGTGAGAGCTTGAACCCAATTATCTTGTCAATCTCCAAAATGGCTTCCCGAATTCGCTTCTCTTCCATCTTCGCAACGGCTCTATACTTGTAAGGAAACAAAAGGGTTGGATCCATTTCATTGGCAGTGCTCAAATCCAAAACCTTCTCCTTCCCAATGTTATAGAGAGACCGTTCCTGGTACATCCACCCCGCTTGTTTATACTCGGAAAGGACACAACTCATCAACTTATAAGCAGAATACTGTTGTCCCATCTTGTACTTGGCTCTTGCAATACCAGCCATCGAATAAACATGGCCTGCCTCAACAGCAGCCTCGAAGCAATGTTGCGCGGCAACAAACTCTCTTCTCTCGAGCAAAACACAGCCCAATTGGTGCAAGGCAAGCGCCTGCTGCCACTTCTTGGTCGCGCATTCCCCCAATCTTTTCAACAACTTCACTGTCATTTTGGCCACCATGCTTTCCAACATAGCTACCTGGCTAAGGAAATAGTACAAGAAGAAGCAATTAGCACTGCCCAGCACAGCTAATAATCTCTCCCTAGTCTCGGAGCTACACAGGAACTTCATAACCTTCGGTCTATAAAGACAACCTGGGAGTGTTCTCAGCAAAACCTGCAAGCAAGAAGCAACAACAAGATTTGCACTCTCCTCCAAACCATATTCAATAAGAACCAAAGCATCCTCAATGGTAACAACAAGTGAAGCCAAGTGAGTGTCACAAGCGGATTTCATCTCCTCACAACAGAACCTATTGGCAAAACAAAGAAGCTCCAAAACAATCCTCGGACTAAAAAAGTCCAAACTTTTAGTCCTGCTATACTCTTCCACAGCCCTCATTCCCTCAACAGATATCCCATTTTGGGAAAAATCAATCCTACCCTTTTTAGACTCCTCAAAACCACCATACAACATTGCCTTAAACGGGCTCGAAAGCGTAGCAATCCTAAACCTTACGCATTTAATCTCCTCATTACCAAAACAAAACGACACATCCCCACTTTCATTTCCCATCTCCAAAATCTTCTCCTCTTCAACATTAATTGCCTCACAAGGACCACTTCCACTTCCACTTCCAGTTCCAAATCCAAAACAGCATTTACAACGATCAAAAACCAAATTTGGATCAAACCCATGATTATTTTTATTATTATTAATTGCCAAAGCAGCCTTGGGACAGTCAAGAACATACCCACCACATTCCATGGCCGACACGCCCACAAGCTCGTCCTCTCTTCTCTCGAACCTCAGCCACGCCGAGGCCACGACCTTGGAGTGAACATCCACCGCGTGCTGACGCGTGGCACGGAGACATCTCCTGAGCAGCTTGGGGTCTCCCAAACCGCGCAAGAGCGCGTGCTGTTCAATACAAAGGGACGCTTTCTGAGATTCTGATGAGCAGTTCTCGAACCGTTGGTAGAGCTCGGATAAGGACTCGACGAAATCGAGGGGTTTGAGGTGAGGGTCCAGGTGGGGTTCGAGGAGGATCGGTCGCGGGGAATCCATGAGGGAGGAGAAGAGCTTCCGAGGCGGTGAAGTTGGACTTGTTGGAGGGCTTTAAGTTTGAAGCAAGAGATTTGATTTTGGTAAGGTGGGTGTCGACAAGTTTGGCTCTTGAGGTGTCTGTGGGACTAAAGGCGTGGACTTGGGCGCTCTTGAATCGGTCTATCAGCTTAAGGCCACGCATTTCTTGGTTAGTAGATTTTGGTATTGCATATACAGATATATGTTGAGTTTAAAGAGTGGTTTTTGCTAATTTGGATGTGAATTGTTATGGAGTTTTGTGGTCAACCATGACAGAGACAGAGGCAGAGACAGAGAGGTGGTGAAGCTAAGGAAGGTGTTTATGAGTGAGCGTATGAGCATGGTTTTTCTTCTTCTTTTTTCTTTTTTGGTGTTCTCGGGAAGAGAGAAGAACGGAAATTAAGGTATTTAGCTATAGCTTGTTGTTATTGTGGTTTTTCTTATGGTATATAGATGACAGATTCTTTTAAGGGTTAAAGAGAAGCACCAGTGTGTTTTTTGTGTGTCTCTGTGCGCGCGGCTGTGCTGGGATTGGATGCTTGTTTTGGTTACCGAAAGCTTTAGTGTAGATTAGGTCGCCAACTCCAAACTTCGTAGTGATGAGGCCTTTTTTTTTTTTTTGGGTGTTGGAATAGGGGGTTACGGACAAAGAAAGGAGTTCAGTTCCACTGTTGCAGCACCTACTATCATGATGCATGAACCACTTCATTTGTGCCACGTCATAGTGAACTGGGAAGCAGGTCCCACTCAAGGGAGTCGGTCAACTGGCTCCTTGATGATGTTCCTTCAACTGAGCTCTCTCTCTTGGCAAGTATCTTGTATAAATATTCTTCTACATTTTTTCCTTTTTTCACTGCTGCAAATCAACAAAAGCTTACGACGGCATAATACAAAAGGTAGAAGAAGGTGGAATTACATGTCAAGCAAAGGTAATTAGCATGGAGTAAGGTTGTAAACAAGTCTTCTAAAAATAAGTTCATAGGTCTTATCGACACCTAACCTACCCTTCAATCTAGGCATTGGTTACTTTTGAAAGTTATAATTGTAATTTCATGAGGGTGAAAAGAAAAAGAAAAGGAAAGAGGTCTTTTTTTTTTTTTTTTTTTAAGAAAAGGAGGAAAAAGGTTACCATCATTAATTTGTTGTCGTGCTTGAGCATTCTTCTGTAGGACTGCAATAATCTGTGTTTGAAAGTCATGCTATTGTCTTGAATGATTGAGGACTTCTTGGATAAGCAATGAGCAAAATGATTCTACGCATTCCATTTTTTGGTTGGTCATGAAAATTATGGATTAATTTCAAACAGCAAATAGACAGCAAATCATCAAATAAAAATCTCAGCAAAAAATCACCAATAAAAAGGAAATGGGGAACTTAAAAGAAAATATTATAACTTTTAATTAAAGGCTAATAAAGCTTGGTTGTAGATCATGATACAAGTTTGGCAAAGTGGTTAAATATCTAAATACAATAAGCACCGTCAGATGACTCAGATCACATAAACCAGTCACATTTAGTATATCAGACACCAAGCTAAAAGTTGAAACATGCAATGAATGTGACAAAACAAAGAGGAGGTAATTTATTCTGCAAATAAAGGAAGCAAGGTACTTGTAGACCAAACTTGATAATTATTCACTGGGTGAAGAAAGCATTAGATCTAAGCACACCTTTTAATAATTATAATAAATGAAATACAAAATTGTTGTATTTCCTTCCACTTGCATCTTATACACGTAGTTAGCTGACAAATTATTTATTCAAGATTAAAAATTTAAAAAAGATAAATCATTAGGAAAGGATAAAATTTCCAGGATGTCTAAAGACAATTATACCAACTTGCAGCCCCATATGACCTTATCCTTATAAACTATGGGAAAAGAGAATATTACTACTATACGTGTCTAGGCAGAGAGAGAGAGAGACGAGAATATATGCCAAATCAGGCCACGGTGATTTGTGCAAAGAGCCAAGGAATGCGATGATATGTTAATGACCCATGTGAAAATTCTGAATCTTTTTTGTTTCCACACAAAAGGCCAATTTTGCAGTTTAATCATGGTCTTTGATTAAATCTATGCACGAAAACAGAAAAAGGATGCTCAACATAAATTCTGTGAGAAGTTCTTATCAGAAAAGGAAAGGAAACAAAAAAAAAGGAAGAAAATTACGCAAAAGAAGTTGTTGAAGCCTTGCATAAATTTTTAACCATACTGGGTAATTCTTATCATTGCTCGCGTTCAATGCAATCAGGTCAAACATGAAGGCGTGACAGAGAAATGAATGTAAACAAGCTATGAGATTAGATGTACTAGTTCAAAAGGAATTCAATGCGTTGGACATCTTTGCAGAAAGAGATAAAGGAGAGATTAATTATTAGTTAATGTCAGCTATTGATGTCCATAACAAACATTACAAAATACAGAGCAACCCAATAATTTCCAAGGTCACAAGTTTTTTTTTTTTTTGGCTAAAAATAATTGTTAAGGTCAGATAGCACATCAAATAGATGGAACCCACTCAACTAGATTCCTTGATCCACCAGAGCCTGCCTAATAATCAACCATTTAGGTGAGTATGTGTCTAAGCAGAAGAAATAAAGATGGGTGAAGTGTGATAGCTTCAATAATTGAAATATATTTCATGGCGACGTAGCAGTAATCTTATAATACTAATCTGATAAATAGACCCAATGAAAGCTTCTGATATTTTTTTTGAAAGAAAAAAAGTAAGTGCCTAATTCGGATCTAGACCTTTTCCCATTCCCATTAGAAAGAGAGAGAGAGAGAGAGGGAGGAAGGGGAAAAAAAAAACACCGGTCATGATTAATGGTACTATAATCCAAAAGGATACAGAAGAACACGAGTCTACAACATTTCATATGAAATGGATGACTAGCAATATGTAAATTTACAGGAATTATACAAGCAATTTCATTTAATCTTTTGGATCAAGTCTTATTATTTTATTAATAACCGATAACGGTGTTTTAAGAAGGATTTTTCGAATGACATTGAGAAATATCAAAGTCCTTGAAGGAAAAAAAGAAAAAAAAAAGGCTGTTAAATGGCTTTAGACAAGAGTGTTACGTACCATTTTTACTTTTTCCTCTTCCTTTCTTTTTTTTTTTTTTTTTTAAATGAAAGTACCACTATTACTGGCAATTATAAAAAAGCAACGATTTTTGATGCAGAGAGGCACCTTTCCTCCCGCTTTGGAAGTCGCCGCCAACACTGAAAATAGCAAAGCGATTCATGGATTCGCAAATCAAGTTCATCATAATTCATAACAAAAGAAAAAAAGATACATGACAAAGGTCAAGACAAACCAGGGCCCACTTAGGGAATTCAAACACATATATACAAAGTCGGAAGGAAGGAACTTCAGAACAACTTTACACATAAATAAATGTGCATAAAATTCTATTTAATTACATCTTGTGGAAGCATTATTACAGATTATAAAGCAGCCACCACAAATACAATTACAAGACCTCTGAATAGCAGTTGATATGCCAAGGATCAGGTCCTCAACCAAGAACCATAAATGTGCATAAAGCCATGCAAATAAAATCAAAGTATGAAAAGCACCCAGAATTAGGTGCTTCAGCCACCATATATCACAAACCACCCAACTATACTTTCGAAACAAAGTTGGTCTCACAGAACCGGTGACCTTCAAAGCATTTTCATGATCCAAAGCTTATATTTCTTTATATACAGGTATACAAGACAAGGTCCAATCAAATTGTAGTCTGAAAGGCGCTTGCAGAGCTTGAGATAAGCTTCTGCAGTATCGGGTCCTTTGATCCTTTTTTGTAGCCCCAGCAGCACAGCTGCCCTGTCCAAATACTCGGGGCACAGACCTAAATCGAGCATTTTAAGCACTGTTTCTGCAGCATTATCAAAATGTCCCCCTTTAATGTAACCTCTTAACAACCATGATAAACTTTTCCTCTTACACGGAGAGCTGCTAACATCCACCCTAGTAAGCAACCGTGATATAGCACCCCCTTCTTTTTGCGAGGCACAGATGGCTAAAACAATGTCATAAAGGTCCCCATCAGCCTCCTTTCCCACAAGCTTCATTTGCCACAACTGCCTTTCGGCCTCTACTCCACGGCCGGCACATATATACATGGCAAGAAGCCTCTCATGAACAACTCCATTGAGTGAAGTACTTCCCTCTTGAATCACCCAATTGGACAAGTGTACTCCATCAGCTAGAAGATCCGATTGGTACTTCTCAATAAGCTCAGCACTTTTTTCGTCAAGCTCAGCTGTCAAATTGGCCCTTTCAAAACCTTTCAACTTACGTATAGCCTTAGCAAATTCGTTGAGCTCTTTAACCACGGCTGTCATGGCAATAAGGTAGCTATAAACCTCTGGCTTCAACCCAGATTCTCTTATATCAACTACCAACTTGACTGCATCCATATAGTTGCCCTCAACCTGACAAAATACATTTAGCCTGATTATTCACACAAACTAAGCATGCTAAATATTTAAAACATTTAAGATTTTATTTTTCAAAAACTTAAGATGTTTGGCAAAACGGTTTGAACTCAAAAAATGAGTTCAAACACCGTAGAATGTGAAAGCCTTGCATTGAAGCAAAAGTTTGCATTGTAGCATATGAAAGCTTTACATTGTGCATGACTCATCTCCTAAACACAAGGTAAGTGTTAACTCCTGAACAAAATTATATTTCCTTCTCCTCCGTTTATGACAAGAAACCAATATCAGCGATTCTCTTTAACGACTTACGCATAATGACCAACTAGCAGAAGAAACCCGGTTGGTATTATGTGATCATGCCGATATGCCTCAAGTTCAGCCACTAATTTTCTCTCTAACTAAAAGAGCCACGAATTTGAATACAATTGGACATGACCAATATCTAAAACTATCCAAGAAAATATGACAAAGCAAGTGGCATTACAAAATTAACTAAGCACTGAGGATTCAACTGAACGCTCTGCAATTGAATAACTAAAGCATTTCATCAGCCACGAGATCTTAGCTATTACGAAACAAAAACCACTTTACTCCTTTCCACCTTATGATATACAAGCACAAACATGAATTTAAATACTATGGACTAAAAAATATAACCAAAAAGAAGAAGAAGAAGAAGAAGAAGAAGAAGAAGAGAGTCTTACCATCATCTTCCAAGCAAGATACCCAGTAGGCCCTCCCTTCGGTCCCTGTCCATCGTCCTCCAAACACGCAATCCCACGTCTCAAAACCTCTTTCACAAACAAAACCGCTCTGGCCTTCTCCCCCATTTCCCAGTAAAGAGAGATGACCTTCTCCATCGTGCTGAAACCCGGGCTCAAACCCACACAATCCATGTCCACAAGAAGGTCAACCACGTCCCCAACCTCATGCTCCCCTTCAATTAGCTTCTTAACCCAACTGCACATCAACGTCACCATAAGCTCCATCGTCTCCTTGTCCACCCGGTTCTCCTTCCGAAGCCACTCGAACACTTCGAGCGCGCACCACGAGTCCCTACCTTCCTGAGAGAAGTAGACAAGCACGAGCTGTAACTCCCTCGCCGACAAACGGTCGTTCATTTCCTCCAAAACATCGGACGGTTCCCTCGTCATCCGCTCCAATTCCTCAATCGCCTCGAAGAACCCCTCGCCCATTTCGTCCTCGTCGTCACTGGTTAGAAACTGGTCCAGTTCGACTGATTTGAATAGCCTAAACTCTCGGAGCTTACTCGATTTCCCTGCGATGAAGTTTGGGGGGTTCTGCTGCTTGCAGCAAATTACAGGACAAACCCTCGCAAAAGTTGTTCCCCAGATATTATTTTCGATTCGGGAGCGGAAAATTCGGTTCCCGTGAAGCGAATTGCACAAAGATGATGGAAAGCCCAATTCGGTCAACGGAGAAAACCCTTGAGCAGTGGCCATTGCTACTTAAATCCAATCCCAGGAGAGATTTTTTTGACTGTGAGAAAGGTATTAACTTCCACTGAAGTTTGTTTGGCTGCCGAGAAAATTAAGGGACAGAGAGAGAAAGAAAACAAAAGCAAAATTTGGAATCTTTACACTTCACGCCTTCGATTTCACTAAAATAAATTCGGAAACTTCACGTTTAACGCGTTCGAATTCAATAATAATAATAATAATAACAACAACAACAACGAAAGATGAATAATACAAAGTGGAACTCACGTAAGTCAAAGAGTGGCATTAGGTAGAGCAGCGTTCCGAAGCAAAAGCAAAACCACGATTAAAGCGTTTGAAGTTTTTCCTTCTAACCATTTCCTGCAGCTTCTCGGCGGCCAAACACGAAGCCCAGACTCCAGCGGAAAGGCTCCACGGAAAAAGAAAAAAGCGAAGCCAAACAAAGAAAATAATTTATGAAAACGTCTAGGGTTTGAGTTTCGTGTTGTGCTCTAGCAATTGCCGCTCTTGTGGTGGCACCATTGCCATAGTACACACCGTAGCTTTTCTTTTCTTTTTTTTTTTTATAATAAATTTGTTTGGGTTTTTGGTAGCGCGAAGAGTTTGGCGACGTGTCTAAACAGTGATTACCCAGCGAACATTGGCACCGAAAGGCGTTATGTATTTACGAGAGTGCCCTTTTTTGTTGGGCGACGATTGAGGTTATGTTTGTAATAATAGCTAACTACTAAAATGTGGCCTTAGAAACAACGTCGAGATCCCGAGTTTCGATTCTGGACCTCTACGAAGGATTGAACACCGTAGCGGTCCAAAAGAGAAAACAATGGCCCTTGTTTAGTTTGTTGGTCGGAATTCGTGTTAATTTAAATTGAAAAATCTAAATTGTGTAGTTGTAGTCTGAATTATGGTTAAAGTAAAAATTTAACTAAGTAATAAAACTTGAATTTGTGTTTAGATAAGTGTGGAGAGCAGAAAAAATGAACATGATTTTTAGGGTTTAAAAATGACGAGAAAAATATAAATGAAAGGAGGTTAAACTTAAAATAGACAGTTTAACTCGGTATGAACTAAGAATAATACCCAAGCTGGGTGCTTACCAGACTTGTATTTTTTTTTTTCAAAAGGATGAAAAATAAAATAAAATAAAATGACGGCCTCACTAACTCACTCCTTTACTTTTGTACCATTTTCTGAGAATTATTCTTAAGTTAAACAAATAATGAGGAAAACGGTCAGTGAAACATATGGAAAAATTAAAATTTATAGCTCAAGTTTGTGAGTATTCTATACATAGTTTAATATGTGTATGTTGAGTTCTTGGTCCTTAATAGACCTATTAAGTCCTTATATTTACGGCTTCTTATATGTATAGAAAAAATATATATGAAATGTAATATCGACCAAACATTTCGTTTTATAATAATATTCATATATATCGTTACATATAGATATCACGATATGAATTTTATAATGGCATAACATTTTTAGCTCAAAAGAATATTCTTGACAGCCTAAACACAATTAAAAAAGGGGAAAAAGGAGAGCACACATCTTATAGTGTTTAAAAATGACCTTAAATCTTTATGCTTAAGTATGATGCTATTGTCGCAATCATATTTTGTTGTTTATCTTGTCTTCTCAAAGATGCGCACAAGTTCAATACACAATAATATAAATTAAAGGCCCTCATCAGTCAATGCGTTGTGCGACATTAGACTAATAGTGGTGTGAGTGATATTAGGCTTATCCTTTGAGTAAAATTGAATAGACTCTTTCTATTTGATTTGTGGGTCCAGAAAATTATCTCTATTTATGAGGTAGAATGACACTAATAACCTCTTTTAATTTGTTTAACAAAAGTTAACTTGATCGATGGTTAACAACAAGAGTTGGTGTTTTCTGATGTGACACTGCATCTTCTAGTTTAGATGTTTCATCATTAATTTTTGGTCCAAAAATGGGGTCACAAAGACCTCAACATTTGGGCAATTCCTTAGGTTAGACCAAACATCACCCAATGCAAGACAATACAAGAATGTGCATACATTCTCTATGAAAAAACAACATCAAGAACAAAGAACAAAGTACAAATTAGAAACCGAGTGAATATCATGTAGAGCAAAAAGCTAAAGGCAAACTGAATAGTTTTCGTAAAAATCATGAATTAGCAAAACGCTTATTAGAGACCACATGAATATGAAGATCAGTGGTGTCGTTGGAGTCAAGCGTCTGCTCAATCTGACGTCCAAGGTTTGGCTAAAGGATCACTACTTTTCGGTGTGACCCAGCTTGGTTTTTGCTCCTGTGCGGCATCATTTGCTATATCCCAGTTGTTGGCCAATGCCATGTTCAGCACTTCTCCTAGTAAAACTTCTTCTTGTTTCTGTTCTGTCTTCATGTTGATTTGGTATAGGTTATTCACTTCTGTTGTAATAATATCTCCATCTTCTATTGGCAAAAAAAAAAAAAAAAAACACCCACGTATGTATAACGAAAACTGAAATGAATATATTATATGCATGTATGTGTGTATGCATGTATGTACGAGTGTTGATCTAGACCTCTTACTTTCCGTTTTAGCTAGATCTTTATTTCTGTGTTCTTTTTCAAGTTTTGAATTTATGCTAGAAAAAGATTATGAGTGGTAATAACACAAATTTGACGTACTTTCAATAATCTTATATCACGTCAATAAAAATACATTGTGTCAAGTTGAAGTATTTTAATTAATATATTGAAAGGCATAAAAAGGACTAAAAAAGAGACATAGTCAGATTTGAAACTCATACGACCATGTAATAACTTGAGACCCATTAAGTCCCAAGTTTTTTTTTTTTTTCAAATAGTAATCTGTTGTCATACACAATTGTTGTACTAATAATTGATCACTATTGTAATATATCAATGTATCCATATTTTTTTTTCCTTAATTTATTATAATTTGTTCCCTTGACACATATCTTTACACAAACTTTTATGTATCTTTAGAAAAATAATTACCACAACCAGAATCATTTTATATTGGGAGACAAGATACGATTTTATACCTTGGTTTGAAAGTTCAAAGTATTGTTCTAGAGCAGCAATTAAGCTCGGATTTACCGGTTGCTCAAATCCAGCAGCTAATCCCAAGTCCAGAAACTTTGTATGTTTATGCAAGTGGTGTTGTTGTAACTCATGCTTGAGTTGCCTCAACCTGTTCACTTCTGCCTTGTTCTCTGCAATTGCGGCTGCCAAAATCGTAAAAATTATTCAACACAAATTATTTATCGTCAACGTCCATATAAAAAATTTAGAGGAAAAAAAAAAGAAACATATTTACATAAAAAAAAAAAAATTTCAAGTGACATAATAGAGAATGCAAAAGACTGAATAATAATTTTGTTTTCTAAGTAAATAAACAAATTAACAAGACTTAAATTTATCTTATTTTGATCAGCAATATATATATATATATATATAGATAGATAGATAGATAGATACACATATATTGAATATGCAGTAAATGCAAAAAAAATTAAAAAATAAAAACAAAAATACCTCCGTGATTAGTGATTTATTAATATATTTTTATAATCTCATAATATTCTACCCAAAACACAAACGTACTAAGAACATAAGGACTCAAATTCTTCTTGAATTTTGTATCGTCATTATTATAGAACACCGCAACATCTAAGAGTAAAGAGTATGTAACACTTTCAATTTTTTCTTTTTTTTATTGTATTTTTCTTTTATATATATATATATAAATATATATTTGGCAGAAATATCCATAAAAAAATTTAACTTATATACTCCGATAAAATTGTAAAGGGAAATATAGATATTGATACTTTTCGAATGCTGTTCAGAAAGTATTAATGTTTTTGTTTCAATACTAAAGGAAGAAGTATCTTTACCACAGTTATATATGACAGTCTCGACTTCCAGTTGTCATTCGGAAAATATTAACGAATTTGTCGATCTTTCCTTCCTTGAATATCATTAATTACAAGCTCACATACATCAATCATATATCTTATCTTGTTAAGAGCTAAAATACTCTAATCCATAATATTCAAAAGAAAAAAATAAGGCAAAGAAAAACAACAAAGTAGACGCAACACTCACAACGATACAATTTTAAGGTGCAAGTTACATCTATTTTGTCAACTGCAGATTATCATTTATTATAGACAGAGTATAAAATGATTTATAGTTTATTTGATGCGCAGGTTTGAAATAGTATGGTTTAAAACTTTATGGATTGACCTTTAAGTTTTAAACTGTATGGTTTAACAATGGTTTTGAACTAGCGTTTGAAACGTAAAGGTTTAAAACAAAAATAAAACAACACATCAAGTTTAAAATGAGAACTGGTATTTGAAAAACTATGGTTTATGAAAGAAAAATGAAAATGATAATGATTTTTATCTTAGAAAATGGTTCAAACTGTGTAAAATTAAGGGAAGCAAAGTTTGAATTTTTGAGGTTTTTAGATGTTTTAAAATCACCTTAATGTAGGTTTAAACTAGTCTTAATTATTATTCTACTAAACATCATTTAAACTGCTTTTATGGTTTAAATTATCTTAAATGGTTTTAAATGTACATATCAAAGAGCCTATTGCACTCTCAAAAATATCGTCTCACAAGGCGCTTTATGATCTCTCTATATCAATGCACATAGAAAACAGCTGCCCTATAAACCTTTATATATGTAAAACAGAACAATACAAGGAAAAATTAAAAATTAAGGGTGCACACAAAGCTTAGAATGTTTAAAATAGTCCTGAAAATTTTGCATATAAAGAGAAAGGAGAGGTAACAAGGATTACCGTTTAAAAAAAAAAAATGAAACAACTAACTTCAAGGTATTTAAAAACATTCCAACTAAGTTGACATCCTATCAAAAACGTACTCTTTGTCAAGCCCTTAACTCTACGGTGATATTGAAATATCATAAATAAAAGAATACCTAAAATGTCCACAACCAAGCTAAAAGCTGAGAAAAACAGAAAAAAAAAAAAAAAAAAAACTAAAAAGAAACAAATTAAAGCCATTTCCATTGCAAAAGTAACATATGAATAGCACGATCTAATCCTGTGGTAAAAACCGTAAGGAGGCCTCCTTAAAACCCTAATTTCTTGGTAAGACTCAATGGGAAAAACCCCAAAAAAGATAAAAATAGTGCATGATAAATGCTATCATAAGAAAGCACCCAACAATAGAAGCCAAAAAAACCTTGAAGAAATCGACTAGATTAATAATAAGGCTCACCATCTTGGACTAATCTGTTACTTGCGTAAACAGACATCTGAGTACTCAAGTTCTCGCGCTCCATTTGTAAAAGGTGATTCTGGTTTTGGTAGAGCGAAAGTTGAGGAGATAGCTCTGCTATTTGCGCCTGCACCAATGAAATCAAAATCATAAGAGTTAACACGTGGAGATTATTAATATCAGCAGCAAATGGATAAAAAGATATATTTATATACTCACACACACTCACACACATACATATCCATATATATATATATATATGGCACTTAAAGATAGATGCATTTATGACCGGATACATGGTCAAGATGCGGTTGCATGGACCAAACAAAAAATACAGTGGAAACAGCAACAGCAACAATAACAACAATAATAAATCTAGGTTAATTGTATAATTATACCTTTTATTTTTTATTATTTCTCAATTTATCTCTCTGTTTTTAGAAACTATAAAGGTATCGCTTCAATTTGAAAAACTTTTTTTAATTTTATTCCTTGTAGACTTTTTTGACTTAAAAAATATAAAGATAAAATAAAAACACCCTTGACTAAACCTAATTTATTTATGAAATATATGTTTCTTCTTAAAAAAATTTAAAAAATATTTTTAAAATTTTAAAAGTCATAAAACTTAAGATGCTTTTTTGGAATTTGATGTCGTTTTATGATTTTTTTCAATGTTTTTAATATATAAAATATTCATCATAATTATTTAAGAGTAGTCATATTGTTTTGTATAATTTTTTCTATTTATGGGGATGAAAATAAAATAAGTTTTTAAAATTTTAAGAATACCTTTGTAGTTTCTAAGAATAAATAGATAAATTGAGAAATAGTTAAAATTAGGAGGTACAATTATATTAGTAACCCATAATAATTACATAGTTGTTATTTACCTGTAAATCCCTGACTTGTTGTTCCATATTGGCGACATATTGAAGCTTCCTCATTCTACATCTTCTGGCAGAAACTCGGTTTGAAATGATCCTAAAATATATATATATATATATAAACTAATCTCCTTATTTTTTTAATTGAAGAACAAAGAAACAAAAAATCGACGAAGAATTTAGATCTGGTGTCTCGAATCTCATATCTTATATTAATTGTTTGTCAATTCTATTATATAGCATAAATTTAAAAATTCAGCTAATTAAATGCTTAAAATTCTTAAGCAATTAAATGAGTTGTCAAAATATGATTGATAGACAACCAATACGACCTAAAAAAAAAAAAAAGATAGCAAATCCAGGCTCATCAACAACCCCTTGACAATAGGTAATAATAATAAAAAAAAAGATAAAAAAAATTCAAAAACAATAATAAGAAGGATATATATCTCAAATTTTGTAATGGTAAACCAAGGATATTTTTAACACAAGGTTCACCTTTTCTTTTTCTTAAGATCAATGCCAGGGTCTTCGTTATGACCAATTTTAAACTGGACACCATTAGTAGTCACCTTCTGAGTACTTAATCCCACAGGATCACCATTAATATCATGATTAACACCTGAAATATCATCATCACCATCAGAAGATCTCGGGAACTTGTGATCAGACGGATGAAAATTAACGTCCTCGGCTTTCAACTGAACTTCATCATTAGTACCAGTATTAGTAGTATTGCCAAGGAAGTTCATCAAGTAGGGTTTCTTCCACGCCTGAAACGAACTACTAGCCGAGCCTAATAAAGGCAGCCTCGAAGGAGACATATTAGTGAAAGTACTCCCAAACTCAAGAGGCCTTTTATTAATATTGCCATTAATCACTGTGCTCTTTTCCTCCATTATTTTCTACGCCTTTTTTTCCCCCTGTAACAAAACAAAAAGAGCGAATATTAATTAAATCATAAACAATGTACTAAAAAGAGTGTTACATTATATGCCCATATGAAATAACTTGGCAAAAGAACTAGTACTTTTCCTACTCAGATCAAACTTTATTAGATCTGGATATTAGTGTTGATGGGTTTAACTCTATATATGAGAGAATTTATGCTAGCCTGGGGCTACTTGTATACAAGAAAAGTACAGCGAAATTACCAAAATATTACTTCCATTTGAAGCATATATCTTTCAATGCTGAGTAATTTCATAAATGTGAGAAAAAGAAAAAGATATTAATATATGAGGTTAAAATACTAAAGTAACGCTAGTTCTTTCAAGTGACTATGATGGTCAGAAACATTTGCGTTGGGTGGTTTTGTCAATTTCTGTATGTATCCTTGTTGATAATAATTATCTCTATTTAATGAATATTTAAACTTGCAATTATTTTCCCCTTCTTTGTTAATAACAGTTTATTCTCCCAATGGTAGTTAAGGAAGAAACGTAATTATTTTACTACGAAATAAATGAATATTGATTAAGGAGACCATTATATATATGGGAAGATTACAGCTGTCGCTTAATCATATATGCTAATGTACATGCACGAGGAAGGCGTTAGAAAATTTTGAAACTGAAAAATTTAGAACCAAATATGGAGTTTTAATCATTACATTACAGCCAACATGCCTCAGCAAAACTGTGCCATCTGGACTAATATATGAGAGTAGTGGCTAGTTTCCTTACTAGTGAAGTGACTGCACACGCTTACCCCGGCCAGTTACCTGTTTCTAGTATAATCTAAACTTCATTATTGATTAAACAAACCTGATTTTTTTGATAATCAAAATTAAAGAAACCGATGGCTTAAAGGTAATTTCACTCCCAATCTAATAATGAGATCTAGTGTTCTCCCAACTCCTTATTAAGTTCAAAGAAATTAAGGGAACCGATTAAAAATGAGAAATATCAACTCATTGCTCCAGAATATCTTTTTAAATTTGGAATTAATTATGTGTTGGCACCACACAATCTATTCATATGTAGGCACTAGGACTCCTCTAGGTTGTGGATACTATGTATGCTATTAAAATATGCGAGAGAGAGATTGCAATTTGTTGGTTTCAATGATCAAGTAAACATAAATTTTATATGCAATGTTGCTGTTTGATCATTGTAAGGTGTTCATTAATATACATTTCAAACGGTACCGAAGATTAAGATTGCTAAATCAAGAAGTTATTATTATTATTATTGTTGTTGTTGTTGTTGTTTTTAAAGCTTTGCCAATAAGATCGGAAGTTGACGTAGTTATTACTATCAAAATATATTTCTGCATGATTGTTATTAGAGTTATTAATACAAATGGCTTCTAAACTTTAGAGTCTCTTTCAATTTATCTGCTGAATTTTAAAATAATCACTTTGCTCCATAAACTTTCAAATCTCCTCACTTTGTCCCCTAAATTTTAAAACTTACTATTTTGCCTTAAAACTTTTAAAGCTCTTTACTTTGTCTCCTAAATTTTCGATTTTTCATTCAAATAGACAGACTTAAGCCTATGTGATTTGCACATAGGTCACTTAAGCCTATGTGACGCATTTTTTTATCCGAACTTTCATTTAAGAAAGGTTTACCTGCATAGTTTTTCTCATTTTTAATGTAATAACTCATTGAATAAGTCGATATTGTTCGCTGATATCTAAATTGAAATACTAAAAAAGATGAATTACGCATTAAAAATGATGAGATATCGATAAACAATATCGAGAAAAAAGTGTGCATACAGACCCTTCTTAAATGAGAGTAGATAAAAAAATGTTAAATAAGAGTGTAAACATAAAACAAACCTGTCTCAATTTTGCCTTTACAGATGATCTATGTATGAATCATGTGGGCTCAATTCTGTCTATTTGAATGGAAATCAAAAAATATGAGACAAAATAAGAAGCTTTAAAACAAGGAGAAAATAATGATTTTTAAAATTTAGAGAGCAAAGTGAGGAGTTTTGAAAGTTCAGAGGGTAAAATAATGATTTTTAAAATTTAGGAGGGAAAATAAATAAGATCCTAAGGTTTAGAATCTACTAGTGTTAATAACCCTAGTAGTTAGGTAGATAGAACGATTTAGTAGAACGATTTAGTAAAATTGCTAAAGGAGCAAACTTTGTTTAAAGTTATTTTATATGAGAAATTTAAGATCTTACATCCAAAGTTGACGTAGTTTTTACTATCAAAATATATTTTTGCATATGATTATAATTGCGCAAACGAAACGAATAGTAAAGTTGTTGAAAGAGCAAAGTCCTTTTAAAATTATATTGAATCTATGAGGAATTTAAAATTAACATCAGAAGTTGAAGCAGTTAATACTATCAAAACATATTTTTGCATGATTGTTACGCAGACAAAAAGATATAGTAAAATTGCTAAAAAAATCCTTATAATAAACTTATTTTACTATAAGAGGAATTTAAGACCCAATAACATCGCAAGTTGACGTGGTTAACACTATATATAAAAATATATACTTACAATTATTTTTGCACAGAGAAATAAAAGGCATAGTAAAATTACCGAAAGAGAAAACTCCTTTTAAAGTTATTTACAAGCTTTCTTTTCTTTTCCATCAAGGGATTTTTTAAATTTTTTTGGAGAGAGAGAGAGGACGAGTAAGAGAAGAGTACAGAGAGGAGTGTCAAGGCCGGTGGGCTGGCACATCGTTGGTCCGTTGGCCGTTGTTTTTCATTGAAGAGTTGTTACCAAGTGATCTGCATGTCATCATGGTTCGTATCATTAGGGGAGAAAGCTTTGGGTTGGTTCGGTTTTCGAGCGAGAAGCTGGGAGAAGAAAAACTTCCACCACTGGCCTGGATTCAATGCCAAGGAAGGAGGAGCTGGTGTCATTCACCGTGTATGTGGGAGGCTCTGATCTCCTTCGGGATCGGGCTAGGTTAGTTGGGTGTGGGAGATGGCTTGGCTATGTGGGGCTACTATGGATTGGGCGGATTTGGCCGTCCTTCACCTTTCGCTGACATTGAAGGGCCTATCTATGGCTGGGGGTGGGTTCGTGCCATCGATTAAGGGCTGGTTGAGGTGGATTTGGTCTAGCCTAGAGGATGTGTTAGACTAGGTGCCCTAAGGATTAAATGATGTAGTAGTTTTTTTTATGACATTAAATTAATAAAGAGTTTAATTATTTATTTCATATATCAAATATGTCCTCTTTATGTTCATTCTTGTTGAATATATGATATGTAAACTAAAGTCTTAGACTATCAATCTAAACCTTTAAGATCGTGCACATGATGAATAAATTATGCAGAAGATATGAATCTTAAAAGTGATAATCTAAACAAAAAGATCTACAATTGAGGGAAGAAAGTTGGGTGCTTTATTCATGTTAAGATTATTATATTGTCTATATTCCTAACGCAAGATGATTTATCTTGATCATTGGAGTTGGACTCCGCAAGTAGAAAAATTGATATATTGTCATAGATGATGATATATTGGATCGAGATAAAAGTTTAATTGATTTAATTAATAATTCTATTTGTTTAAATCAATTCACTTTAGACAATCATATGTGTTATATCTTAATCTTGAAATAAATTAATGGGCCCATATTTTTGACTTGTGTCTTTTAATATAGCAAAAGGTTACATCCTAAATTATATGAAGGTATGCATGCTAGTATACTGGAGATATGACTCTTGATTGACGTAGACTTGTTATTCATAGATATAGAATCCATAGCTCTTTTGTAGATTTAATGATATTCTCCTATAGGCATTATCCTATAATTGAAAACTAAAGCACTCAACCATTTGGATACATAAGTGTAACCGAATAGTATACTATTTATGAATAGTAAGTATTTCCATAGTGAGAAGAATATAAGATTAAAAATAATCCAGAAGATAAAACAAAATTTTATCTTTAAGTCGATTATGAATATCCTATAGGGACGTTACACATTATGATATGTCATGGACAATAAACTTTTTAGAGTTTCTAATTTTATATAGTTCGAGAGTGTAGCTCTAAGCTTTTAGTAGAATAGCTTAAGAGTTGATAATTATAAAATGAACGTGTCAGGGACCTGTTATTTTATAATTATAGGGCTTGATCTATATATGTTCATTGAGTCCCCTTTGTTAGCTCATAATATTTCCTACAACGATATGGCGTATTTTTCCTACATATTAATAACTTATGTTAATTCTTAGATTGGTTTAAATTGTGTTGGTTGCATTTAATAATTGATGTTAATTTATTGGTTGAATTAATTTAAAAACTAATTCGAGATAAACATATTGAATTATTTGAAGATATATATTTTATTTGACATGAGATTATATGTATATGACTGCTTTTATCAAACAACTTATCTATTAGGTTATTTGAATTAAAAATAAGGCTTTATTTATGATTCTTGTATAGAATAAGATATAGAAACTTCTAGAACTGGGAGGACCGGCAGGCCAGTGTCCAGCCAATAGGTTAACTTAGTTATGAAACAGTTCAACCGGTAGGCCGATGGTCAGGACCAGCTGACCAGTTCAGTGAAATCTTGTTACGTGTTTTTTACGCGTTTTGATGCATATTCTAATCTAGTTTCGAATTTAGAAGCCTTATCTAAGTAGAATTGATTCCCTACCAACCACTATAATAGAATACTTGTTCTTATTGTTATTTAGATCATTAGAAAAATTTAGAGAGAGAAATTCTGAAACTCCCATAGGGTTATTGTTCAACGTCTTGAACTTTAGCTCTTGGTTTTCTCTTATGGTTGGAAGAAGACGTTTCCAAGAGGAGAATTGAACGACGTGTTCCCACTCACATTCCGGTCATGGAAAAGATAATAATAAAGAAAACTAGTTGGTTGAAGTTTTTTTAGACGTAATTCTAAGTAGCAGTTCTGTCGAATTTTTTCTTGTCAAAAGCGCGGTTCCAATTCTAAGAGATATGTAGGATCTTAACTAATTTATATACATAGCATGTCTAACTTGATATTTGAAAAAAAGATTTGATTTAAAATTTTTAGAATTCAGTTGCGTTCACGTTTTTCCAATAAGATAACCAATGAGGGGTTGTGGGAACTCTCCGGTGGGCAGGTAGCCGGAGTTGGGTGGCTGATGTTTTTGAGTGACTAGCGTTGAGGGACCTCAGATTTATAGATCGCAATAGAGGTTGCACTTTGGTTTTTGTTTTGTGTTGTTTTCATACTCTGTGTTTGCTGTAATAAGGGCAGTGGTTTCCCCACTAGCCCTTTGAGTTGTGTTTGTTGTTTCTATGTTGTATTTGTGGACTGGGTTTGGTCTAGAGGCTGGTGTCCCTATGCCTCTTGATTTGTTAGGTGATGTCATAAGTCGAGAATGGGTCAAGGCGTGGTTCTTTTTTGTGGTCATTAGGATCACGGGTTGAAGGAATTTAGCTTCGTCTAGGGTTAGAGCTTCGTTTAGCTCTGTCGATCGGTACACGGACTCACGGGTAAGTTCTTTACGTTTGCTTGTATACTCGGTGTGACACCCAAGCATTTCTGATGCATTATAAATGCTATAATTAAAGGATTATATTAAGCAAAATACAAGTCACAAGGATTATTGTTTTAATCCAATTTTTATGATTAATTCCATAAAAGTAAAAATGGGATTTCTAATGTTAGAAATCATGCCATTGTCTTAAACAGGGAAGGAATGATATGAAAATAAGCTAGAAAGCTTAACTATTGCAAAAACATGCTGCAACAAATGTTAAGACCAAAATACAGCTTGAGAAAAATATTATATAGAAATATAGAAAATTATACAATAGTAGAATTATATAGTATGAAAGTAATGCAGTGTGAGGAATCACACTGATAAAGTTGCAGTATGACAATTATACTACAAAAGTAATGTAGTGTAGGAATTAGAATGTTTAAAGTTAATCAGCATAGGAATTATACTGTGAAGAGGATATGGATGAATAAGGAATGCTGTGTAAGCTCATAATAATATAGAAAAGAATACGAGCAGTGTGAGAAATACACAAATAGTATAGAAAAAATACTAAGTGTAAATTTAAACTGTTAAAAAAGATGATATGGGGTCCACTTGGTGACACCCTTAAGGTGAAAAAAATTCCACATCTCCCCATAAAGAATCGTTTTTGGAAGAATGGTGGGAAATGGGCCACATCCTTCCCCTAAGTGCACCAGTTTTTGGCCTCGATTTTGGAACAAATTTCTATTCCATTAAAGTCCTTATGATGAGTCATTAAGCCTAGGTGTCAAATTGGAAAAATATCTCACTTTGTACTCATCATTTCCATGCAAAGTTTGAACCAAAATACTCCTATAGCCTTTTCTCAAAAATTTGCTCAAGGAAACAACCTTCCATCAAGCTTAAAATCAAGTCCAAGTGATGATGATCAAGGATTGGTCACTTTTGGAGGTAAAATCTAAATCTTTTCTTATGAACTTTAGTGTTTTTTTTTTTTTTTTTATAGTTTATGGAGGAGTTTCGATGGGAGTTTCGCTACGGCTTATGTCAAGGAAAGTAAGTAAAGTTCAAACACGCTTGAGGAGGATCAAAAGACTTGAGAAATTTTATGGTAAGAACCCAAATCCTAGTCTTAAAAGTTTGCTGATTTTTATGGGTTCTATAATTAGTTTTATAATATATTGGACTATGTCATGTTAAGAGGACATTATAATATGATTGTACAGTATCTTATATAGATGATGATGATGATTATAGAAAGATGAAAATTATGGTTTAAGGTTAAAAAGATAAAGTGTGATAACTTTGTCATAAACACTAAATTTAAGCAAACTAAGTGTTTGATGAAATGAGTGTAACTATGGCATGAAAAAAAAAATATTATGGACATGTTTTGTTTATGTAATAAGTGCTTAATTAAAAGATTGAAAAGGTTTAAATGAGATTAAAACGTAGGAAATCAAGCCAAGAAAAGTTAAGGTATAAAAATGTGTTTAAAGGCATTTTTTTAAAGAATTTTATGCTTGAAGCCTTTAGATGCCAAATTATTCTCTATGTTCAACACATGATTCTTTGGAAACATTGAGTTAGACAATTTTTGTAAAGAAATCCCACTCAAATTTTGATTGGAGCAAACCGAAAAATGTTAATTTTAGTTCTACCTTATCAAGAACTTCATTAAGATGAATGATTTTCAGAAAAGTTAAAACATAAAAATTGTAGATTTCAGCAGAATGGCTGGGAATTGTAGACGGTTTGCGAAAAATCCTATACCAATTTCAGGTTATGAATTTTACTAGATTTGAAGCTCAAAATTTTGGAAAAAGAAAAACATTATGGAATGTTTTAAATTTGATTAAGGAGCTTTTGTGTAAGTTTTAATCCTTGCAAAAAACTGAATATTTTGGCATAAGATGAGTGTTTTTTATCATGGGGCAAAAATATATAGATTTTATGTTTCAGGCTAAAATTATAAAACTGTATGAATTAGAATTTTTCACTAAGGAATGTTAATTTTCTACACTTCTATGGGGAATGAGTAACTACAAATGTTAAGCTTAATACAAATTTAAACCTTTTATCAAGGAAAGAATGAGAAAAGAATGTTAAGGGCATAAGCGCCAAGATTTTCATATTACGGATCGAAACCATAAAGTTTTGACGGAATGGATTTTTACAAAAAGAAAACTGATGTTTGGTTTTTTGTAATGTATGAATAATAAAGAAATATAAGTTTTGTTTACAGCAAGTTCCAAAAGTTTTTCAAGACGGCAAAATGGACATTTTTTGTAAAACGACCAAAACGGACACCAAAAGCTTGATTTAGAAAATTGCCCCTTAGTGGAAATTCTTCCGTAACCTATAATTAACAAAATCGTAAAGCAAAATGAGAAGATGAGGTTCACAAAAACCTATCAAGGGTAAAATAGCCATTGGTAAGGAAAATTAGTACAAGGGACCCAAGCCCTCTAAATTAGCAAAACTCCCTTAGATAAAAAATATTCTATAATATGTTAAGTAACGAAACCGTCAAGTAAGACGGAAAATTTAACTAAAGGATGTTTAAGTTAAGTAAAGGAAAGATAAACCAATAGGGTACAAAGTTAGTTAGAAGCAATGACCAGTTAACGTATAAGTTATATTATCGATCAAGTAGGTTAGTAATAAGAAAGTTAGCTAATAGTCGTGTGTCGTTTAAACAGGATATAAAGCCGACTAATAGAAGAAAAAGGAACAAAATGGGAACACTAAAACGTTATTTAGGTAAGTTTCAAACCTCCCCTATAGCATGAAGAAAATGAATTTTAAATGCTTTGAATATGTTTTATGTTTGTATTTGTTATGTATAAAGGTTTAAAGATCAAGACAAGACTTGCAATGTATTTGCACTTGTTATGCTTAAAGTATGTTTCGTTTGTGCAAAATGTTTTAAAGTTCCAGTTATGATTTACAAATATGTTTGCAAATGATATATTAGCATTTGATATGCTCACTAAAGTTAACAAGAAGGTAAAGCAAAGAGGATAAGCAAATGTCATACCAGCCTCCTAGATGTGAGGTTTACAAGTTAAGTTAAAAGCATGACCCCATTGTTCAATGGTCTTAAGTCTTCCACAAGGGAAGCGTTATGTTCTCGTGATTGATGATGTTGGTACGAACAGTTAAACTCACAAGATAAAAAATATATATGAACGATGATAAGACGCTTAAGGAAGTATGAATGATATTAAGAAGCACATAAATGGATATTCATAAATGAGTATATGGAATCATGCATTATATATGATCTTGCTTGCATTTATTTCTATGAAATGTTTATGTGATATGTCCATGAAAAACATTTTGAGAAATGTTTTATGAGAAATGTTTTGAAATACATTTTAGGAAAAATGTTTACAAGAAAAAGTTTATAAAGAAGGCTATATGAAAAAAAGTTTTAAATGTTTTATGAGATTATACTTGAACTTATTGAGCATAAGCTCATTACAAATTCTTTCATGCTATAGGTAGTCCTATAGGAGACTAATAAGATTGGTAGAAGAGCTCGGTGTTGCAGTAACAGATGCAAAGAGTGGATATAGATGCTATTATGGCAGTTTTCTGTTGCTTAAAAAAAGTTTCCGTTATTTTAACGAAAAGCTTTTCTAAGTATGAAAAGATACGTTAACAAAAGTTTTACAAAAGAAAAATGTTTTTTTGATAAATTTTAGAAAATATTTTGAATGATATTAAATTTAAGTGTTGAACTCTGTCTCAACTTTAGTTAAAACAGAAGTTGCAACAGTATTTATGTATGTTTAAAAAAAAATCTGCCTAGTATTTTTTTTTAGTAATAAGTAAGAAATAAGTTCAAGAAATGATGTTTAATCAAGCCAAGTGAAGGCCCAAAAAAAGTATGTCACATCCGGTTCTTGGTCCTCAGAATTTTGGTTGTACCTTGAAATTTTCGGCTTGTTTTAATAAAGTGTTTCCAAACGGTTGGAGGCCTTACTGATAAAAAAAAACTCGTTTTAAAGTTATTTTACTATATGAGGAGTTTAAGATCTTAACATCGAAAGTTGGTGTAGTTATTGCTATCTAAATACAATTATATTGAAAGTTGACGTAATTATTACTGTATCAAAATATAATTTTGCATGATTATTGTAAGGTGTTAATTAGTCACATCGATCACAAATATCAATATTGCTAAATCAACAAGTTCTTTTTATTTCTATTTTTGTTTTTGTTTCTAAGTCATTGCTATCAAAATTATAAAAATATTTTAAGCCAACGTAGTTATTCCCATCATAATACATTTCACATGATCATTGTAACATATTAATAGTTACTTGCTATTACGCCAACCATGGTAGTATAGATCATGACTGCTAAATAAGAAATTCTTTATAAATATGATTTATATATATGAACGAGTTATATAATGTGTTAATAAGTACTTGTTATCCCCAATGCAAGATTACAAATATTAAGATTGCCAACGACAACTTCTTTTTCTTTTTAATCTATTTATTTATTTATTTGTTTTTACATGAAAACTTGGCCCTTAACTTCAAAAGTTAATATAGTCGTCAGTGCTATCAAAATAATAAAAAAAATTTTGAATATAGTAAATTGACGTAGTTATTTATTATTAAACTACTTTCTACACGATCATTCGTAATGTGTCCATATATATTTATCTGTTATTGTGCCCACCATGATGGCAGATAATGGAAAATTTTATAGCCGTCATCATCACCATAGATCCTTACATTTATAACCATTACAAGAATCGTAAATGCAAGGTTGGATGTGAAAGCTAACGTAATTTATATTGAAAATAAACACGTAAATAAACGTACACATGCCCATAAAAAACAAAGATACACATGTATATCATTCAACCATTTTAAAAAATATATGTTTAGATTTACCAATATATATATATATATATATATATATATATATGTTTAGTAATGAATCGGGTACCCTACTGAATATTTTTTAGTGGTATCTTACCGACATTTCATCGTACGTAATATCACTAAAATCTTGACAAATTAGACTACGTATTTACTGAGCTCAATAATTTATATGACATATAGATATATGCCAATATTTTCTTGATATTTTACGAACAAGACACAATATCTTAATTTTGATATCAGATGTCAAGTTCAATACTGAAATTACCTTGTATAATACCAAACAAAATAATTTATGTGATATGTTGATATTTGCTAATACTTTCTTGATGTTCTATGAAAAGGATACTGCACCCGAATTTGAATATCGGATGCCAAGTTAAAGACCAAAATTACCCTCTAAATTTCCGCTAAAAATTCTTTTTTTTGGTCTCTGTATAAGCCATTAAAATTTATGTTCGCATATATATAGTACTTAATCCAACTGGCAGTAGTAAAAAAACCACAACGCTTGATGAAAATAGGAAGCTTTTTCCTTATATATAGAATAACATGGTGCTGTCACGTCCTCTGGTTGGTTTTATTCGTATGTACATTGATATGTTTGATGATTGATGGTATTTGTGTTTTTGCATATACACGCATATGAATGTTTGTTTCCATATGTGTCTTAATCAAAATTCCTTAATAATCTGATCATATTTAACTTTTCACATAAAAACTAGAATAAAACAAGAAATAGTTGAAAAAAGAAAAGAGTGGACAAATGGGATTTAAAGAAATTAAATAGAAATCGATATAAAAGTCGTGCCAAATGTGTGCACCCATATAAGATACATAAATTCTCAAATGTCAAAGACAAAATTCTCAGGCAAATATAATATATTTCCGGTAGACTGTATGACACTAAATCTGCAACATTGGTTGTCCTAACCAAACCAGCTAATTATAAAAAAGTACCATCTCAAAAGTTCTATGGAAGAACCCGGAAGAACAGCCGCAAATTAAAATCTAGAAAACTCACATGAAAAAGTTGTAAATTAACTTGACATTATCAGTTATTCAGAGTCCAATTGCGGGTTTCCAGTTGTCTTGCGAACCAGTGCCGGCAGAGCCGTAGAATTCTCCGAAAATGTTGGACAGTTGTTTCTGATGGACTTCAAACAACATCGCAGTACGTCCCGTTCCTTCTTCAGTTCCTCAGCTTGAGCTACAATGTATACACTCAACAATGTCATTCCTCATCTATACAACTCACTCAAAGATAATATATATATATATATATAAACACACATAATAGAGAGACAAAAATTAAGAACAATGGAGAGAGACAGAAGATCACCATCTTTGAAGACAAGTTCACCAGACATGACAGAGAGTTTATGGTTCATTGCAATGTTTTCTTCTCTCAGCAAGCTATTTTGACTTTGAGTGGATTTGATTCTTGAGGGAATATTCTCAAGTTCAGCCTGCAAGGGGGGCAAAAAGACAGAATAATATTTAAAGATTGAAAAAAAACAATAATTTATGTATATTATATATACGAGAAAAAAATGAGAATGCAGATCAGATAAAGAGATATTTGTAAAATATAAAATTATATGTAGGTACTCGTAGAGATTCTGTTTTTGCTTCAAGTTCGTTTATGTATTGGCGCTGTTTGAGTCGATATCTTTGTGAGGACTCTCTGCTTGCAAGGGTTCTGGAGAGAGAAGCACATTCATTAATCTATACAACAATACAAAGAGTGAATGAGTTTTTCACAGTGCTCTTAAGACATTCGAAACTCAAAACGTTTCGTTGTATTTTTGTACAAAACATTTTTTTTATTTCCAACTGACAACGTTTTTTTTTGTTCTTTGAAACACTATAAAGGGTCAAACCTTCTGAGCTTCTTGGCTATATTATATATATATATATATATATATATATAAAGGGTCAAACCTTCTGAGCTTCTTGGCCTCTGCTTTGGAGATTGATTCAGTGGTACTCTTTGCAATGGCTCCTTTGTTTCTGCCAGAATTATCACTCTCTTGGGGTGTTGGTACTGGAATATTATTGGAAGAATTGTTTGGATTCTGAACCCCTTTATCAGATGATTGTTGCATTGATGAAGGGCTTTGGCTTTCTGGAATCAATCCTGAACTTGGCGGTTCCATTTTGTCCAAACCCTCCATTTCTTTTGTGTCTATGACTACAAACAAGTCCAATAAATAGAGGGACACCAACGAAATTGGAGTTAAATTTCACTCCCCAATTCAAAGACAAAGTTTTCTATTCCTTTAATAAATGCCAAGAGAAAAAGGAATTATAATCTTCTGTATATGGCTATGGAAGTTGGCAATAACATTCCACACATTTTTCTTTCCTTTTCTTTTCCTTTTTTTTTTTTTTTTAATTTTTTCCACTGCCATTGCCGCTAACTCTTCACGCGAAATACCCTACTTTGATGAAGAAAACTTGGGTTTGTATTTATATTTTATGATTTTTTTCTGGGTTGTTTTCCTTTGACATGTTTTTGTTTGGTAATCTATGTAATCAGTGACAAAGTGGCAACAAACAGGAATAGAAAATTGTTGTACAATTAGTTGGAGTCTAAAGAAAATTAATTTACTTTAGCCATTTAATGAGAAAATTTAAATAGAAAATTGTTTTCTCCATCCGAAAGGAAAACCGCGGTTTCACCTTTTCTTTCCCATTTTATTTATTTTTTATTACCCAATACAACGAAAGGCTATTTAATGAGTAACAAACATTTGATGTTGACTAGGTCGTTCGCCAAATGTTTGTTCAATTAGTAAATATTTATATCATATACACTTTTAATCTTTTAAGGACTCATTGTTGAGCCTCACCCATTTATTCAGGCAAAAAATACAATAAATTTTACAAGCGGCCATACAATAATTATTAATATTGCTTACTATGTTGAAATTGGGGTTAAATTTGATTGTTGCCCTTTAGTTGGCAACATTTCCAACATAACATAATAGTGTAACGTGATTGATTCATTTGATGGATCCTTCTCGAGCAAACTTCTTCTCTGATGAATCGATTCATTTGTCATCTTGGTAGGACTTAAAAGGACGCAAAAGTTAATCGAGGGAGCATTATATTTTAGAAAATAATCTAAGAACCAGGAAATGAATCTGGAAATGCATTCAAGGTTAAAATCAACCACGATTAGAAATTCATTTGATGCAAAATTTGAAAAAATATAATAGGATTTTTGAAAGAATAATTTAAACCATCAGTTTAGATTTAAAAACTATCGTATATAAAAATTTTATATCGCAACTTTTTACTATAGCATGTGATAACTTTATATTATTTATAGTTCAAATTGTTTGAACTATTTTTTTAAATACTTTATATGTTTTGAAGCGGTGGTCCTAACAACAGTTGATACCTCATCATGTCTACCATTCGCTTCCTTCCTTCTTTTTGAGTGCTCTGGTCCTCCACTTGCGAGCGGACACTCTAGCGCTTAAATCAATTACAGTATTTGCGAAGTGTAATAGCGGAGCGCAACGTGCTTGCAAAGTGATTTTACGGTCTAATAAAGTAAATAAGTTCTATATCAAGAAATTCCTTTATCTCTATTATTTCATGTCTTTTCCCCTCAAAATAAATAAGTTCTTAATGATAATTAGCCATTTTAAGCTTTCTTTTCGTACGATAATTTACTGTAATGTCTCAAGCATTATATCTAGTCAAAATCATGTTAAAATTATATATATATACACACAAAACTTATAAAATTTGATGTAATTTAATTGTTCAAAATAAAATTTATTGATAATGTGTGTGTGTATATATATATATATATATAAATGATAAGATCATTTTTTTATTACTTTCTTTGTCACTCTCTATGTTCTATTCTTACCATGTGTCCTCTCACTTTTTTAAAAAATGGTGTTTCTATTAACATCCTTTTTATTCTACTTTTAACACACTATTTCTTTAACCACCTTTCATTTTACTTCTTACGCCCTCTTAAAATACCAAAAACGTCCCTATACGTAAATGGTATTATTGGTTTTTTCCACCCACCCACCAAATAAATTACTATTTTTTTCAATAATTTTTCTTTTTTAGTTTATATACTAAGCGATTATTTTTTCTTAATATATTTTTTCTTTTTTTTATTAAACCAAGCTTTGGATTTCAGGAAACAATAATCAGTAGTAAAATTATAAGGGTTTATATATGAATTGAACAATTTGTATTTCTTTTACTTAAAAACAAAAAAGGAAACATAATTTTTTTCTTTTTTTTAATCATGTCCTTATTTCAAATGAAAAGTGTGATTCCTTTTACTAGAGCACATAATTTGTAGTTATTTATGAATCAAACAGTTGTAATGATATATATATATATATTAGTATATATAAAACAATAATAAAAATAAGAATTTTGAAAAAGAAATAAACCACATATATTTTTTTCTTGAGAGAATCTTTCATGTTGGCATCCATCTCTATTCTTTTGAAAAAAATAATATACTAATTCTTAAGAAGGGAGTATATATTTTAAGATAGGGTGTGTAGTAAATATTTTTTAAGACACTTTTGTCCTTAACAATAATTTATTAATAAGTAATACAATAATAAATAAATCTTATTAAATAAGGATGTGTGAAAAGTACTATAAAGAGTCTCAATAGACGCAGCTTTTAAGAAAATAAAACCTTGATTGTAGGCCATTCTTTCATAGTTTATTACAAGTTTGCCATTGTTCAACAATATAATAAAAACAAGAAACTAGATAGAACTAATTAATATTAAAAAAAGAGAGAAAGAGATGGTAAAATTAATAAGGTTTAAGGTAGAGACGGAGGGAGGGGGACAGGGGCCCATGGCCCCCTAGATTTTTCTTCTTCTTTTTTTCTTTAATATAGCTTTTCATTTTTTAAGATATTTTTCTTTAATAATAATAATAATAACAATAATAATAATAATAATAATAATCATCATCATAATAGAGTAACAACACAAATATTTATATTAAAAACACAATTGGGCCTATCCATTTTAGTCCAATCTAGTATCCAGCATAGTATGCAGTATAGTGTTCTATATTATCTATAAATGTTATCACTCTGCATCAAAGCTCAGATTTGCTAAGCACTCTCTCTCTAAAATTCTCCCTCTCTCTCTAAAATTTGAAGTTTGTTCTTAATTTTTCAAATCTTTTCTATTGTTTTTATCATAAACTCAAATATCATCCACAACCCCTCAACCATCTTCAAATTTTAGTAAACCACCCTCAGATCTTACACTTCTGTTCTTTATTTCTTTATTTCTTTCTTTCTTTCCTGTTTCATTTTCTTTGTTTTCCATGGATCCAAAGTACCATCACTGAAAAAAATACTTCCCATCAGTTTCTGAAAAGGTTCTCAAGCAGAAATACAAGTCTAAAGTCACTCGGCTGTGGCTTTTCATGAGTTTGGGAATCCCTGGTAATGTGAAGATGCTTGTCAAAGGAAAAATTCTTCCGAGTGACTTTAATTAGAGGGCCGGCGGCCTTCCAGGTATGAGTACCAATCATAGTATGATTAGAAGAAGAGCTCAGGCCATCGACTCTAGATGCAACAAATATGGCGACAAACTTGTGAGGGTAAGTGTCATTCGCTTGGATTTATGTCAGTAAATAGAGATGACAAAATTCATTTCTGTAAAGATCGCCTTTTTAAAGAGAACTTAGATGGCTTCTATGCTTCTCTTCAGAGCCATCTGAGTGAATATGTCTAAGATAAAGTTATGACCTTGTTATTCAATGGTCTTAAGTCTTCCATAAAGAAATCGTTATGTTCTCATAATGATAACGTTAGTACGAGCACTTAAGCTCACAAGATTATAAAAAAATAGATACGAATGATGATAAGATGCTTAAGTAAGTTATAAACAGTATTAATAAGCTTATAAATAGATGTTCATAAATGAGCATATGGAATCATGCATTATGACCTTGCTTATATTACTTTCGATGAAATGTTTATGTGATATGTTTATGAAAAATATTTTGAGAAATGTTTTACGAGAAATGTTTATAAAATACATTTTATGAAAAATGTTTACAAGAAAAGGTTTATGAAGAAGGTTTTATAAAAATAAAAAATAAAAAAAAAAGTTTTGAATGTTTTGTGAGATTATACTTGAACTTACTGAGTGTAAGCTTATCACAAGTAGTAAGACTTGTAGAAGAGCTTAGTGTTGTGGTGACAAATGCGAAGATTGGGTATAGACACCACTACGGTAGTTTTCTGTTGCTTAAAGAAAAAAGTTTCTACTATTTTAATGAAGAGCTTTTTTAAGTTCAAAAAGATGTTTTAACAAAAGTTTTACGAAAGTGAAATGTTTTCTTGATAAGTTTTAGAAAACGTTTTCAATGATTTTAAAGTCAAATGTAGAGCTATGTCTCAACTTCAGTTAAAATGGGAGTTACAATAGTTTTTAAGTATGTTTAAAGAAAAAATTTTCCTAGTATTTTTCTTACTAGTAAGTAAGAAATAAGTTCAATAAATGATGTTTAAGCAAGCTAAATGACGGCCTAAAAAGGTTGGACATCACACCTGGTCCATGGTCCTTAGAACTTTGGTTGAACCTTGACCCTCTTTGGCTTGTTTTAATAAATTGTTTCCTTTCGGTTGGAGGCCTTATTGATTAAAAAAAAAAACTCCTTTAAAAGTTATTTTTACTATATGAGGAGTTTAAGACCTTAACATTGAAAGTTGACGTAGTTATTGCTGTATCAAAAAATAATTTTACATGATCATTGTAAGGTGTTAATTAGTCACAGTGATCACAAATATCAAGATTGCTAGATCAAAAAGTTCTTTTATTTTTATTTTTGTTTTTGTTTTTAAGTCATTGCTATCAAAATTATAAAAATATTTTAAGTCAACAAAGTTATTACTATCATAATACATTCCACATGATCACAGTAATGTGTTAATAATTTCTTGCTATTACGCTAACCAAAGTAGTATAGATCATGACTGCTAAATCAGGAAGTTCTTTATAAACATCATTTATATATATGAACGAGTTATGTAATGTGTTAATAATTACTTGTTATCGCGAACACAAGATTACAAATATTAAGATTGCTAACGACAACTTCTTTATTTTTTTATCTATTTATTTATTTGTTTTTACATGAAAACTTGGTCCTTAACTTCAAAAGTTAATATAGTCGTCATTGCTATAAAAATGAATACTTGAAGATAATAAATTGACGTAGTTATTTATTATCAAACTACTTTCCACATGATCATTTGTAATGTGTCCATATATATACTTATCTGTTATTGTGCCCACCACGACGGTGGATAATTGAAAATTTTATAGCCATCATCATCACTGTAGATTCCCACATTTATAACCATTATAAGAACCGTAAATGCAAGGTTCGATGTAAAAGCTAGCGTAATTTATAGTGTAAACAAACATGTAAATAAAGATACACATGCCCATGAAAAACAAAGATACAAATGTATAAGATTCAACCACTTTAAAAAAAATGTATGTTTAGTAATGAATCAAGTATCATACTGAATATTTTTTAGTGGTATCTTACCAATATTTTATCGTACGTAATATCACTAAAATCTTGACAAATTAGACAACATATTTACTGAGCTCAATAATTTATGTGACGTGTAGATATATGTCAAACATTTTCTTGATATTTTATGAACAAGACACTATATCTTAATTTTGATATCAGACGTCAAGTTAAAGACCGAAAGTACCTTGTGTAATACCGAACGCAATAATTTATGTGACATGTCGATATTTACTAATACTTTCTTTATATTTTGCGAACAATATATTACTTCCTAATTTTGATATCAGATGCCAAGGTAAAGACCGAAATTATCGTCTGAATTTCTGCTAAAAATCCTTTTTTTTTTTTGGTCTCTGTATAAGCCATTACAATTTATGTTAGCATATATATGGTACTTAATCCAACTAGCAGTAGTAAAAAAAACCACAATGCTTGATGAAAATATGAAGCTTTTTCCTTATGTATAGAATAACATGGTGCTGTCACGGCCTCCGGTTGGTTTTATTCGTATATACATTGATATGTTTGATGATTAATGGTATTTGTGTTTTTGCATACACACACATATGAATGTTTGTTTTTCTATGTATCTTCGCAAACTTCCATAATAATCTGATCATGTTTAACTTCTCACATAAAAACTAGAATAAAACAAGAAATAGTAGAAAAAAGAAAAGATTGGACAAATGGGAATTAAAGAAATTAAATAGATGTCGATATAAAAGTTGTGCCAAATGTGTGCACCCATATAAGATATATAAATTCTCAAATGTCAAAGACAAAATTCTCAGGCAATTATAATATAATTCCGGTAGACAATATTGTTAGACTCTAATTGGCCCACGTTGAGCGTTCAAAATGAACGCCAACTGCTATGCGGTAATTCCAGCAGTTAACCGTCCTCAACCGGTTATAACCGTGTGATGATTACGGTTATAAAATCGTTCCCGTTTTTTGTCCCCGAACACACAACAAAAAACCAAAGGAAAACACACCATCTAGAGACGTTTTTGTCAGTGTTCAGAAGCCCAAAAACACAGCGTGGAATTATCGTGCTTGTCGGGCCGAATTTGCAGATTACTCGGCAATGGCGGGAGGTAATATTACGTGATTCCTTTGCTTCTGCTTTTATGAGTTTAAATTGTTGTGAATGTTATAAGTTGATTAACATTTGGTATCCGAGCCCAAAAATGCCTCTGCCTTGCTGTTAGTATATTTAGTTTTGAAAAGTTCACGTGAAAATTTTTGAGTGATTTTGGGGTTTGTTAATTTGAAGTTTTTAATCAAACCTAAGGCTAGAAATTGTTGGGTAATTGGATTTTTAACAATTTTGTGACTTAAGACGTTGAATTTGATGCCCGAAAGGTGAAAATTCTGACGGGTCCAAAACCAGGTCATCAAAGTAGAGAAAATGGGTCAACAAGACCCAATTCAGGAGAAGAAGACGACTTGAACGATATGTCGTTTGGCACTCTGGTGGAAGGCTCGCCCTTCTTGCTTCAAAATGACAAGTCGTTACATTTTCAAATTTGTTTATTTGAAATTTAAGTAAAAACCTTGTTTTATGGTTTTGTTTTGATATGCTAAAAATTATATGTTGTTTTGTATGTATAATTCATTGTTTATTATGCATGCAATATTGCGTTAAATAATTTTAGCATATTGAAAGGAATTTTTTTATTATGTGCTAAATTTGTTGTGCATAATTGATGTGCTAATTTAATGTTATATATATAATTTGTGTTTTATTATACATATTATTAAGTTATGACATTTAGCACAAATTTAGATTTTGTTCATAAATTTTATACTGCCTATAGAATATGCAATTTTTATGAATAATCTTATGAACGAAATTAAATTTCTGAGTGGTCTATATGATTTTGAATAATTAGAGCTTAGCCACAACACCTCTGATTATGCAAAATTATATATTAATTGGTTTAGGATCACATTTGGTTAAAGGACATTTATTGCAATTAGTTATATTCAATATAATAAACTTTATCCCATATGAATTTTTATTATATTAGTATGACTAATTGGGATAAAATATCATATTATATTTTCCAATTTACCCACAGGAATTAGAAAAGGGAAAATGATTTGATAGTTTTATCATACAGTAAAATGAATCTAATTGAATTAGAACTTTAGCCCACATGTAAGTTTTATGTCACTAGATTCATAATTTTATGCATGATTTACATTGGTAAAGCATGATTTATGTCCATTAGTCTCAATATTTTAGGTCACAAGCATGTTTGTTTTAATTATGTAGTCATACAACTTGTGAATTTCTCTGATGTTCAATGTGATATCCCTGAACTGAAAGGGGATAACTATAAAGTCTAGAAGGAGAGAATTCTCTTTCATTTGGGGTGGATGGACATTGATTATACTATAAGGAAAGACGAGCCCGTAATTACTGAAACCAACATCAAGATGAGATTGCTCCTTATGAGCGTTGGGAGCGATCTAATCACCTTAGCGTCATGTTCATAAAGACCAAAATCTCTGCTAGTATATGTGGTTCCGTCGAACAGTATGACAGGTCTAGGCATTACTGAAGGCCATTGATGAGCAGTTTGAAACTTCAGATAAGGCACTTGCCAGCACCCTAATCATGAGGTTTTCGTCCTTGAGGCTCACCAGTATGAGAGGTGTACGTGAGTACATCATAGAGATGAGGGACATAGTGGCTCAACTTAAGAATCTTAAGGTGCATATGTCTAAGTCTTTTCTTGTACACTACATTCTGAACACTCTTCCAAAGCCATATGGGCTCTTTAAAATTTCTTATAACACACATAAAGGCAAATGGTCAATCAATGAATTGCTAACCATATGTACTCAAGAAGAAGGGCAGTTAAGAATGGAAATGGGTGAAACTGCACTGACAACGACCAAGGAAAAGAATTAGAATCAAGATCAAAATCAAGCCAGAGATAAGGGGAAAGATAAAATACCTTCCAAAGCTATCATTAAGAAAGAATCCAAGTGCTTCTTTTGTAAAAGGAAGGGACACATGAAGAAGGATTATGGCAAATTTTAGAGTTGGGTTGAGAAGAAAGGTAATCCAGTCTCATTTGTTTATTATGAATCTAATATAGTTGATGTTGTTTATAATACATGGTGGATTGATTCCGGATCTATAATCCATGTTGCGAATACCTTGCAGGGTATGTGAAGCCTAAGGAAGCCAGTGGTAAGTGAACAATGCATTTATTTTGGAAACAAGATGCATTCACATGTAGAGGCTGTTGGAACGTATAGTTTAGTTCTAAGTAGTGGTCTCATTTTAGATTTAGAAAAGACATTTTATATTCCAAGTTTCTCTAGAAATTTGATTGCAGTTTCAAGACTTGTACCTTTAGGTTACTCCTTTAATTTTAATGAAACTTCTTTCAGTTTATTTTATAAATCTGATCTTGTTGGAAATGGTATATTGTCTAATGGTCTTTTTTTTATTAATTTGCAAAATGAAACTACTTATAATGCTCTGCATGTTCACACTGGTATGAAACGATGTGTTGTCAATGAAGATTCCTCTATGTTGTGGCATCAGAGATTAGGACATATCTCCATTGAGAGAATCAAAAGGTTAGTAAATGACGGGGTACTCAGTACTTTAGATTTTACTAACTTCAAGACTTATGTGGGTTACATTAAGGGAAAGCTAACCAACGAGTCTAAGAAAGGTGCCAAGAGGAGTTCGGAAATATTAGAGACCATACATTCAGATATTTGTAGTCCAGACATGGACTCATATGGTCCGAAATACTTCATCTTTTTCATAGATGATTACTCATGATACATGTTTCTCTACTTGTTTCACACAAAGGATGAAGCATTGGACGCCTTTAAAGTTTTCAAGGCTGAAGTAAAGAAACAGTGTGGAAAACAAAAAAAGATTGTGAGAACAGATAGAGGTGGAGAATATTACGGTAGATACACTAAGGATGGACAAGCTCAAGGTCCATTTGTAAAGTTTCTTCAAGAGCATGGGATAGTTGCCCAATACACCATGCCTAGTTCCCCATATCAGAATGGTGTGGCAGATAAAAAATCAAACATTAATGGACATGGTACGGAGTATGCAGAATAGCTCCAATCTCCTTAAATTCTTGTGGACTGAAGCTCTTAAGACGGCTGTGTATATATTAAACTAAGTTCCGACCAAGGCTGTCCCAAAGATGCCATTTGAGTTATGGAAAGGTTGAAAACTGAGTTTACGACATATATGCGTTTGGCGATGTCCGTCTGAAGTAAGAGTGTACAACCCACAAAAGAAGAAGCTAGATCTGAGGACCATTAGCAGGTATTTTGTTAGACATACTGAAAGGTCCAAAGAATATAGATTCTACTGTCCAACTCATAGCACTAGATTTATGGAATCAAAGAATGCCAAGTTTCTTGAGAATGACTTGATTAGTGGGAGCGATCAATTTCGGAACATAGTTTCTGAAAGAGATCATATTGAAGCTTAACCATCTATATCAAGTGATAGGTTGATTATTGTTCATAATGCTCCTATAGTTCAACCGAGTGTTGTGCAACCGATCATTGAAATTCCACAAACTGCTGATAATAATCTAGAAGGTCAAGTTGCTTAAGAACCGTCAGAAACATTTGAGCAACAAGTTAAACAACAGATTCCTCATAAAAATGTTAGATCAACATTAAGAAGATCTACTAGAGAGAGGAAATCGACAATTTTTAGTGATTATGTTGTGTATCTGCAAGAATCGGACTACAATATTGGAGCCAAAAATGATCCTAAAATGTTTTCACAAGCCATGAGTTGCCAAGAATCAAAACTTTGGTACGATGCTATAAAGAATGAGATGTGTTCTATGGCATCCAATAGAGTCTGGAATCTTATCGAGTTGCCTGATGGTGCAAAAGCAATAGGGTGTAAATGGGTCTACAAAATGAAAAAAGACTCATTGGGCAACATCGAAAGATAGAAGGCAAGACTCGTTACCAAATGGTTCACTCAGAATGAAGGGATCGACTACAAGGAGACCTTTTCTCCTGTATCTAAGAAAGATTCTTTCTACATCATCTTGGCACTCGTTGCTCATTTTGACTTAGAGTTGCAACAAATGGATGTGAAAACAACATTTCTCAATTGTGAACTAGAGGAAGAGGTTTATATGAAACAGCCAGAATGATTCTCCTCTAGTAATGGTGAGCAATTGGTGTGTAAGCTTAAGAAATCCATATATGGGTTGAAACAAGCCTCCTGTCAATGGTATTTAAAATTCCATGACGTGATCTCTTCATTTGAATTCGTAGAGAACATCATGGATCAATGTATATACTAGAAGGTCAGTGGGAGTAAAATTTGTTTTCTTGTCCTTTATGTGGATGATATTCTACTTGCAACCAATGACAAGAGTATACTACATGAGATAAAACAATTTCTCTCTAAAAACTTTGACATGAAGGATATGAGTGATGCATCCTTCGTTATAGGCATTAAGATACATAGAGATAGATATAAAGGCATTTTGGGTCTGTCTCAAGAGACCTATATCAACAAAGTTTTGGAGAGATTTTGGATGAAAGACTGTTCGCCGAGTATAGCTCCCATTGTGAAAGGTGACAGGTTCAATTTGAATCAGTACCCGAAATATGACCTTGAAAGAAAACAGATGCACAACATTCCATATGCTTCAGCTCTTGGAAGCCTTATGTATGCTCAGGTTTGCACAAGACCTAACATTGCATTTGCTATAGGAATGTTAGGTAGATATCTAAGTAATCCAGGATCAAACTACTGGAAGGCTGCAAATAAAGTGATGAGGTACCTGCAAGGAACCAAGGACTATATGCTTATATACAGACGAACTGATAATTGGAAGTCATTGGCTACTCTGATTCTGACTTTGCTGGCTGTATTGATTCACGAAAATCAACTTTCAGATACATTTTTCATGCTAACTGGTGGAGCTGTTTCATGGAGGAGTGCCAAGCAAACTTTGATTGCTACTTCCACTTTAAAGGCTGAGCTCGTGTCTTGTTTTGAGGCTACCTCACATGGTGTATGGATCAGGAGTTTCATTTCTGGCCTTAGGACTGTGGATCTATCTCTAGGCCATTAAGAATGTATTGTAACAATTCAGCTGCTGTTTTATGGCTAAAAACAACAAAAGCAGTAGTCGAAGCAAACACATCGACATTAAGTATCTAGCCATAAGAGAGCGTATTAAAAATAAAGCAGTGGTTATTGAGTACGTAAGCACTAAATTGATGATTGTTGATCCCTTGACTAAGGCATTCCACCAGTAAAATTTAGGAATCATGTGGATAGAATGGGACTTGGTTCCCTTATGTAATTTGTTGTACTTTTGTAGTGAAACTCCGTATTTATGATATTTTCTCATTTTATCTTCAATTAAGTGCACAACTTTATTTCTAAGAAATATCACTAAAGTTTGGACCTAAAATAAACATAGGGTTTGTTCATTAAGTTACACGGGCAAATCTTAAGAGACACGATATATTGTAATACATGGAAGATAATACTCATCATTTAGAGGACCTATCGTCATGATTCATGTATTTTGTTTCTTATTGTAATGGTTGATGGGACATATGAGCCAAGTGAGAGAATGTTAGACTCTTATTGGCCCACGTGGAGCGTTTAAAATGAACACCAACCGCCGTGCGGTTATTCCGGCAGTTAACCGTCCTCAACCGGTTATAACCGTGTGATGGTCACAGTTATAAAATCGTTCCCGTTTTTGGTCCCTGAACACATAACAAAAAACCAAAGGAAAACACACCATCTAGAGACGTTTTTGTCAATGTTCAGAAGCCCAAAAACACAACGTGAAATTATAGTGCGTGTTGGGACGAATTTGCATATTACTCGGCAATGGCGGGAGGTAATATTACGTGATTCCTTTGCTTCCGCTTTTATGAGTTTAAATTATTGTGAATGTTATAAGTTGATTAACATGTATGACACTAAATCTGCACAATTGGATGTCCTAACCAAACCAGCTAACTATAAAAAAGTCCCATCGCAAAAGTTCTATAGAAGAACCTGGAAGAACAGCCGCAAATTAAAATCTAGAAAACTCACATGAAAAAGTTGTAAATTAACTTGACATGATCAGTTTTTCGGAGTCTAATCGCGGGTTTCTAGTTGTTTTGCGAACCAGTGCCGGCGGCGCTGGAGAATTCTCCGGAAATGTTGGGGAGTTGTTTCTGATGGACTTCAAACAACATCGTCATTATGTCCCGTTCCTTCTTCAGTTCCTCAGCTTGAGCTACAATATATACACTCATCAATGTCATTCCTCATCCATACAACTCACTCAGAGATAATATATATATATATATATATATATATATATAAACACACATAATAGAGATACAAAAGTTAAGAACAATGGAGAGAGAGAGAGAGAGAAGATTACCGTCTTTGAAGACAAGTTCACCAGACATGACAGAGAGTTTGTGGTTCATTGCAATGTTTTCTTCTCTCAACAAGCTATTTTGAGTTTGAGTGGATTTGATTCTTGAGGGAATAATCTCAAGTTCAGCCTGCAAGCAGGGAAAAAAGACAGAATATTATTTTAAGATTTAAAAAAAAAATAATAATTTATGTATATTATATATAATAGAAAAAAATGAGATTGCAGATCAGATAAAGAGATATTTGTAAAATATAAAAATTATATGTATGTACTCGTAGAGATTCCGTTTTTGCTTCAAGTTTGTTTATGTATTGGCGCTGTTTGAGTCGATATCTTTGTGAGGACTCTCTGCTTGCAAGGGTTCTGGAGAGAAAAGCACATTCATTAATCTATAGAACAATACAAAAAGTAAATGAATTTGTCGTAATGCTCATAAAATGTTCAAAACTCGAAACGTTTTATTGTTTTTTTGTATGAAACATTTTTTTAATTTTCAACTAACAACTTTTGTTTTTGAAACATTTTTTTTCCTTTTTAATGTCAGAAGCTTTTTTTAAAAAAAATATTGTTTTTTCTTTATTTTGAAACTTTTTTATTTTCTTTCTGAAATTTTTTTTCCTTTTTTTCCGTTTTGAACCTTTTTTTAATTTTTAGTTTTTCCTTTTTTTTTTATTGATATAATTAATACGCTCGTGCGGATCGCATGCTCTTCAACTAGTTTTATTATAAATATTTATTAAAAAAATTTAAACATAGACCTATTTATAAGGAACATATCGTCAGTTTGATATACAATCTCATATATTTTTCGAGAAAAATGAACAGTAAGATCTGGTATTTTATATATGGACATAGCTAAATATTTGACGTATTATAGAAAAAAACCACAGTGTGAAATATAAAACATTTACACACACATAAAATATAAATATGTATATATATATATATATATATATATATATAAAGGGTCAAACCTTCTGAGCTTCTTGGCCTCTGCTTTAGAGATTGATTCAGTGGCACTCTTTGGAATGGCTCCGTTGTTTCTGCCAGAGTTATCACTCTCTTGGGGTGTTGGCACTGGAATATTATTGGAAGAATTGTTTGGATTCTGAACCTCTTCATCAGATGATTGTTGCATTGATGAAGGGCTTTGGCTTTCTGGAATCAATCCTGAACTTGGCAGTTCCATTTTGTCCAAACCCTCCATTTCTTTTGTGTCTATGACTACAAACAAGTCCAATAAATAGAGGGACACCAAAGAAATTGGAGTTAATTTTCACTGCCCAATTCAAAGACAAAGTTTCCTATTTGTTTTATAAATGCCAAGATAAAAAGGAATTGTAATCTCTTATATATGGCTACGGACGTTGGCACTAATATTCCACGCATTTTTCTTTCCTTTTCTTTTTCTTTTTTTTTTTAAAAAATTTTTTTCACTGCCATTGCCGCTAACTCTTCACGCGAAATACCCTACTTTGATGAAGAAAACTTGGGTTTGTATTTATATTTTATGATTTTTTTTCTGGGTTGGTTTTCCTTGACATGTTTTTGTTTGTTAATCTATATAATTAGGGACAAAGTGGCAACAAGTAGGAATAGAAAATTGGTTGTACAATTAGCTGAAGGCTAAAGAAAATTAATTTACTTTAGCCATTTAATGAGAAAATTGAAATAGAAAATTGTTTTCTCCGAAAGGAAAACAACGGTTTCACTTTTTCTCTCCCATTTTATTTATTTTTTATTACCCAATATAACAAAAGGCCATTTAATGAGTGACAAACATTTGGTATTGACTAGGTCGTTCGCTAAATGTTTGTTCAATTACTAAATATTTATATCATATCCGCTTTTAATCTTTTAAAGACTCATGTTTAAGCCTTCACCCCTTTATTCAGGAAAAAAATACAATAAATTTTTCAAGCAGCCATACACTAATTATTAATCTTACTTACTATGTTGAAATTGGGGTTCAATTTCATTGTTGCCCCTTAGTTGGCAACATTTCTAACATAACATAATAGTGTAACGTGATTGATTCATTTAATGGATCCTTCTCGAGCAAGCTTCTCTGATGAATCGATTCATTTGTCAACTTAGTAGGACTTAAAAGGACACAAAGGTTGATCGAGGGAAGATTATATTTTAGAAAATAATCTAAGAACGAGGAAATGAATATGGAAAAGCATTCAGGGTTAAAATCAACCACAATTAGAAATTTATTTGACGCAAGATTAGGAATAATATAATAGGGTGTTTAAGAGAGTAGTTTAAACCATCAGTTTAGATTTAAAAATTGTAGTATATGAGAGTTTTATATCGTAGCTTTTTACTGTAGCATGTGAAAGCTTTATACTATTTACAGTTCAAATTATTTGTTTGAACTACTCTTCTAAATACTAGTTGGTCCTCGTCACGTCTACCATTCACTTCCTTCCTTCTGCTTTGAGTGCATTGGTTCTCCACTTACGAGCGGGCACTCCGTTGCTTAAATCAATAAAGTATTTGTGAAGTGTAATAGTGGAGCGCAACGTGCATGCAAAGTGTTCTCATGGTCAAATAAAGTAAATAAGTTCTATATCAAGAAATTTCTTTATCTTGTTATTTCCTGTCTTTTCCCTCAAAATAAATAAATTCTCAATGATAATTAACCATTTTTAGCTTTCTTGTGTAGGATACTTTACTGTAATTTCTCAACATTATATTTAGTCAAAATCATGTTAAAATTATATATATATACAAAATTTATAAAATTTGATGTAATTTAATTATTCAAAAAATTTATTGATAATATGTATATATACATATATATATATATATATATTGAGAAATACTATGATCACTTTTTTTGTTACTCTCTTTATCATTTTTTATGCTCTTTTCGTGTCATGTGTCCTTTGACTTAAAAAAAATGATGTTTCTATTGACATTCTTTATTTTACTTTTGACACACCATTTTTTTTTTTACCCCTCATTTGACATCTTACACCCCTCTTAAAATACCAAAAAAGTCCCTATACTTAAATAATATTATTGGCTTTTTTCCACCCACCCACCAAATAAATTACTATTTTTTCTAAATATTTTTCTTTTTTTAGTTTATATACGAAGCGATAGTTTTTTCTTAATATATTTTTTCTTTTTTTATTAAACCAAGCTTTGGATTTCAAGAACAATAATCAGCATTAAAATTGTATGGGTTTATATATAAATTGAACAATTATATTTTCTTTACTTAAAAAAAAGAAGAGAAACACACTTTTTTTCTTTCTTTTTTTTAAATCATGTTCTTATTTCAAACAAAAGTGTGATTCCTTTTACTAGAGCACACAGTTTGTATGTAGTTATTTATGAATCAAACAATTTGCAATGATATATATATATATATATATATATATATAATTGGTATATATAAAACAATAATAAAAAATAAGAATTTTGAAAAAAAAATAATATACTAATTCTTTAGAAGGGAATATATATTTTTAAAATAGGGTGTGTAATGAGTATGTTTTTAAACACTTTTGTCCTTAACAGTCATTTATTAATAGGTAATATAATAATAAATAAATCTTATTAATAGGGGTATGTAAAAATTAGCATAAGAAGTGTCAATAGATGCACCTTTTGAGAAAATTAAACCTTAATTGTAGGCCATTCTTACAGTTTATTACAAGTTTGCCATTGTTCAACAATATTATGAAAACAAGAAACTAGGTAGAGCTAATTAATGTTTAAAAAAAAGAAAGAGAGAGAGAGAGATGGTAAAATTAATAAGGTTTAAGGACCGTGTTTAACCGTGATTATAAGTTTTGTTTGTTTCTTTGTTTTTTCTTGTATACACAAGAGCATGTTCTTATGCACGTTTTCCAGAACAAAAAAACTGCAAGGAAAAACGAATGAAAGACAAAAATAAGTAAATAAATAATGAAAAATAAAAATAAAATAAATCATTGTAGATAACTATAATTTGAAGACCAGCAGTATTAGCTAGATTAGATCAGTAGCTTCCTCCACATTTCTTTTGGGGTTGAATCCTACACACACACACACATGTATATAGATATTGTTGAATCCTCGTTTGGAAAGCTTATTACTGAATACTTGGTACTCTTCTTCATTATTTCAGTACGATACATCCTTTTAATGAAAATTTATTTGCATAAAAAAAAAAAAAGAATCTGATGACAACAAGAAGAAGAATAAAGAAAAAAAAAATCCAATTTAAAATAATCATTTGATTTTGATATTTTAACTCATGAACGATTAAACAATGGCAAACTTGTATTAAACTAAAAAAGAATAGCCTGCAATTAAGGTTTTATTTTCTTAGAAAATAGGAGGACATATGGTAAGAGAAGAACATAGAAAGTGACACAGAGAACGACTCTAATATTTCTTATTTTTTTAGTACCCTATTACAAAATTCTTGTTTTTTTAAAGGTTATTAGATATATAAAATTATTTCAATAACAAAGTTGGAACGTAGCTAAAAAAATTCAAAATATCTTAAAAATATAAACAGAAGCTAATATCATTAAAACAACAATGATGTGATTGTATAGTATAAACTATGACAATCATTAATATAATCTTCAGAATAGTTTTTAATCGCACTCTCACCAGTCCGACATATATAATACTCTTTATTTGCAATTGTAACATTTTTTGTACATTTATATGACATTCAACTTGTTTAAATGTAACGCTTAATATTATATATATTGAACTATATTTATTAATAGGGTGTTTAATATGGTGGTTAGAATCATTGATTAGAACTGTAAACACTGTAATATATGAGAAATTTACACTGTAGCTTTTTTTTTTCCTTTTATTGTAGTATGTGAGAGTTTTATACTATTCTTAACTAAAAAATTAGTTAAAACTAACATTATCAAACAGACTATAAGTATTACAATGTAAACAAATTAAATGTAACACCGATGCACCAATAAAGTTACATTTCTAAACGGAAAATATTAATTATCGGAGTGGTCATCATGTCTGATCAAAGTTTATCCTCATAATTAGTGTGTCATTTTTATATACCTCAAATATTTTTAAATTTTTTTTCTAAATTTCAAGTTCATGATAGTAATGTGATCATGGTAATGTAATTTTCATGGCTTGGTCACGTCACGCCCACATAGCCAAAGAGCTAGCCGGGAACGTTCGCGTGGGCGGGAGGAGCCCGAACCCTCCTGCGCACGTTTCGTCCGCTCTACAAAAAAATCCCCATATCCAAACATGGCTGCCTATGCCTACCCTCTTCGCGTCAACGTCCCCTTCTTCCCAATCCACCGCCATTCCCTTCCTTTCTCACGCACTCCGTCCTCTTCTGCTTCTTCCACCTCTGCCCTCACACCTCGCCGTCTCCGCCTACGTCTCGGGCGTCGTCTGAAGTCAGCTCCGTCGGCCGCCATGCTCTCCTCCCAAAACGCCGTCGTCTCCGACGTCCTCGCCGCCGCCTTCACCGCGTTCGTCGCTCTCTCCACTCTTCGCTTTTGGAAAGAGACCGCCACGCGCGGCTTCTTCGACCAGGTGAGCAAGTCTTGGGCTCGAAAAAGTTTTGGGTTTTTTATTGATTTTTGGGAGAGAAACCCGTGATTTTTGGGCTTTGGACTGTTTTGAGAGTAAAATTTGTTTTCCATTATTGGTAGTATTTGTCTAAAATGAGCTTCAAATTGTATAATTAGCGATCCCAAATTCTGCTGGCTGCTTTTTCCCCCAAATTTTTCAACTTTATTGCTAGCTATGCAGAGAATTGAGGGCTGATAGTAAGGATCTGGGAGGAATCTTTTTGCAAAAATTCATTCGTGGTTATGAATTGGGGCTGTTGACCTTGTTGAGAACCAAGCGTATATCTTTTACTAGTTTTCTTTAGAGTTCAGAGTTCAGACAGAGGATTGTGTGCTTATACCCTAATTTTGAAGGAAAAAGTATCTCTTGCTCTTACATTTTACCATATTGTTATTACATTAGGATCGTGGCCTTGTGCCTAATTTGTTATTTGATTGCAGAACGATTTTGCTGATTTGATATTAAATATGAATTGGGTTTTCAGTTTTATGTTGGCCAGAGCGGTTTTTGCATGGGGGATTCTTATTTGTTTTTCTCCCGTTGTCTAGAAACTAAATAGGAAGCTTGTGCATATAAGCGTTGGCCTAGTTTTCATGCTTTGCTGGCCACTTTTCAGGTAATCATCTCTTGACTGAAAGTGAGAAGGTTTCAATGACCTCAATCTATGTGTTTCTGATGTTATTTGCATTACAGTTCTGGATCTCGGGGAGCATTGTTAGCGGCGACTGTTCCAGGAATCAATATCATACGGATGCTTCTCTTGGGACTGGGAATATTGAAAGATGAAGCTATGGTGAAGTCGATGAGCAGATTCGGAGACTACAGGTTAGAAAGTTGAAAGAACTATTGAAGAGTTGCATGTGGGAAATATATCATATTGAGCGATGCATAAGTAGATCTTTCTTTCTTGGTTCTTTATCGGCACTTACCGGCATTTTTGTGGCTGGAAATAACTAAAGGACATGATCTAGTTCTTGCAATAAGTTAATATGGCTGACCCTATGATATTGTTCCATCTACTATTCCAGAATAAGGAACTGGCTAGATTCTAGCTAGTTCATGCTTGAGAATCAAACTTTTCAGAAAGTGAGCCTTCTATGAGCGGAGACTAAAGAACTTAATCTTGTTCTGTTTTCTTTGATCGAGTATTTATCTATTCACATTTGGTACATGATATCTTAATTTGTCTGTGTCTTACTACGTGCATCAGGGAGCTTCTCAAGGGGCCATTGTACTATGCCACAACGATTACACTCACCACTATTATTTATTGGCGAACTTCCCCAATCCCTGTAGCCGCGATATGCAACCTATGTGCTGGAGATGGTATTTTACAAAAGATCTTTTTAATTAAAGTTCTAGCTTCTCTAATCAAAATTTTACACGTTGAAGAAAATTAGCAAATACCCATCTGAGAGTTCTTCTGTGCACATTTCTTGTTGGTCTACCCTTAGTTGATTCTGTGTTGACCTGATTCAGGTTTGGCGGACGTTGTAGGAAGGCGATTTGGTAGTAGAAAAATTCCATACAACAGAAACAAATCTTTAGCCGGTAGTATTGCAATGGCATCTGCTGGTTTCTTGGCATCTGTTGGGTAGCGCTTTCTACCCGTCGTCTCTTAGACCTCTGTATTTCGGCTGTATATCCGCACCAATAAAACATCCTCATAATCAAGTGTGTTTACTAATTTTATGTAATATTGTGGCAGGTATATGTACTATTTCTCTTCATTTGGATTTCTGGAAGGAAGTTGGGAAATGGTTCTACGCTTTTTCATAGTTTCTCTTGCCTCAACGCTGGTGGAATCGTTCCCAATAAGCACTGAACTTGATGACAACCTCACAGTTCCCGTGACATCTATGCTGCTGGGAAGTCTAGTTTTCTGATATTAGGGATCCTTCCAAATTTGTGTTTAAAGCTAGATGCAAGAATGATGAGCTAGTTAGTTTTGGGATTTATCTTTTTCCGTTTCATGTAGATGTTGTCTGTACCTTATCCAAAATCCAAACTGCTTGTTAATTTGATTCTTTCTACCAGCAGTTTCTCCTCTGTTGTACCTTGTAGAAAAGTTATATGTATACTGAAACTTGGGCATTCTTTCCTTTAATATCGATCAAAATATTATTCTAAGACCAATATCTTGCTGTAATTTTGATTTCATTAAGATGCTCATAACCTGACTCAACATAAGAGATATATCTTTGGGCAAATGGAACTAGTTTTCGATCATTGTCCATTCATCGTTCAAGAACCACTTTTCGCAGTCGGAAAACCAACCCAGAGAATGAGAGAAAATAGGACATGGAAACGAGTTCCTCATACAAATAGGACATGGAAACGAGTTCCTCATACAATGTTTCTGAGACGTAAGAAATAGTATCGTACAAGGAGGTAGTTTTGAAGATTTTTATTTTCCTCTTATTTTGGGAAGGCCATAGATAATGATCCGGAGATGCGACTAAGCCCATAGCCACAGGCTATGGAGATACATGTCCAAAGAATTGGTACACCAGCTAAAGTAGTACTCAAACCAAATCTCATGCACTAGAACTTACCAGCAAAGTACACATATAATAAGATTCCAAGTAGCAAGTACTTTTGGCCTAATTAAGAAACATCATCAATCAATCAAAACGCCTACTCATTTTAAAAGCTGAGACGGGAACTTTGACTTGGTGGTGTGGCCATCATTGCGCCGTGGTGGCGGTGGCGGTGGCGGTGGCGAGGCTTCTGTAGCATTATTACTACTGTCCTCGCTCCTGGCGGCTTGCTTCCTCAATCTCCTAACGCAGGGAAGCACCGCGACAAAGCAAATGAAGACGAAGAAGACGGCAAAGAGAGCCAGCATCATAATCTCGCCATGGAAGGCGTACTGCCCGTCCCGCAGGAACTGAAGCTCCCCCCGCTGCTGCGCGTGCGGCGTGGCGGGGGCTATGGCCGGCGCCGTACCGCTACTCATATCCAACTGTTGGTTCATCCAACAAGTACATATGACAAAATGATGTTTTTGTTGTGATATGACTTAAAATCCAGATGATAATAAAACAAGGTATCCTCGAAATTCTGTGGTAGTTAGCTGTGTGCTAAAGTTTGCCGAGCTTTATTTTTTATTTTTTACTTTTTATTTTTTCAGTGGTACAGTTTTCTTGCATGTCTATGGTACACAGGTTAAGAACAAGCCTACACAAAGTTGGGTATGTAACTGAATATAGCACCATCATCAGTGCTTGATTTGTTGATCGTGTGGTCATGGATGAAGGAGCAGTGTGAGCTCCGTAATTCCATTGTACTCTAGCTCAGCTTGTGATTGTGTTCCGATTGTGACAATGATGTTCTACTCGGTTTTAGTATGGTTTCCGTGTGGGGTCCCGCGTATGGGGAAAAATTTTAGTTACGAAGCTAAGAGGAAAAGTCATAGTATGAGGGAAAAAAAACCTTATCTTGTCCTTCTTAAGGTAAAATTTTCTTTATTACATTTTCTGAGTTGTTTGGCGTCTGTATGTTGTTTTCGTTACAATGTTAAAAATAAAAAATTACTATGATATAAAATTTTTACATGCTGTAATATTTAGATAAATATTTTTATTTTTAACTATTTTTTTAAATATTCAATTTGTTTTCAAAACAAAAATCTTTTCTTTTTTATTTTCCTAAGGTTAAAATCCTACTATTTGTAAAATTGTAAGTCCCACTCTAACATAATGTATAACATAATGTATTTTGATACCTATTATTTTGTTGGCAACGAAGCTATATATTCGTAGGCTAAATATGATTGCTTTTTCAAAACAGTTATATTATAGTTTGGAATTTTTTTAAACCTTTTTATCATATAACATCTTAACAACCGTTCTTTATTTATTTATTTATTGCTAAAAAACAAACTCTGTCGTTTCTTCAAGAAAATATTTAGCAAATCTGTAAACAGCAAATAACTTTCGGCATGGGTCTTTGAGTGATTAATGTTTCCCTAAAAACACCGTACGTCCGCCGCCATGAGAGAACCCTTTCCAGCAAAATGATCCTTATTATTCTTTGTCACGAAAAAAGCTCTATTACAAAGTACTATTATATTTTGAGACTTTTTTTTTTATAGTGTTTGGTAAAGTTAATTAAAACCAACTTTTTAGTTTAAAATATTTTAATATGTAAGAGTTTTATACTATAACAACTGTTAATCTTTTATTGTAACATGTAAAAGTTTTATACTATTCTCTAACCAACTATGTCAAACACTCTTTTAGTTTTATGCATGAATTTATATCTTAACCTTATATTTTGATGTAAGGATGTTTAAACCAAGAAATTTGATTTGTAATATGTTTGAAGTTATCTTATATCTTTTGCTATTATTAGTATAATAAGAGTGTAAGTATAATTTTCGTGACTCAATACTAAATCAATAAATAAAATTATAATCAATAGATTTTAAAATGAATTACAACTGCTGTTGGCATCGAAAAATTTCTTTTCCTGATGTATTAGTGTGCAAAATGACAACTATATAAAGAGTTTCTGAACAGATGATTTTGCTTATCACTTGTTTGCGTTTGGTTGTTGTGCTTTAAACCGTAGTTTGTAATTAATACCATTATTTTAATATTGTTTTTTTTTTTACATGCTACAATATTTTTAATTTAAACTCGTTTCTGAAATAATCTATAAAATATTATGAATATTTGAGATCATATCATGGATTTGTCTTACAAGATGAGTTAATGAGGGTCATAATGCATTGCTCGGAGATAAAAGGATGGATTGATAAAAAGAAAACAATATTGGTCCCAAAATATAATTAGTTGAAGTTCAGCACCCGCTATTGAAGAAAACGAAACAAAATAATAAGAGAGACAAAGAACAAGTTGGTGGATAGCGGACCACGACACGCGTTCCCTAGAGTATGGTGGGATATCCGCTAGCTGTCTTAACCGGATTCACAGTATTTTGGCACGTGATGGTGATGGTGATGCTTATGGAGGAGGTGAAGGTCACGAGAAGTTGGACAAGCGAGTGTTTTACAATTTAGAAATAATTATTATATAGTTTTGTTTTAAAAGTTATCTATTTAGATCTCATTTGAGAATCATGTTAAAATTTAAATACTGTAAGAGTTTTATGTTATAATAAAATTTTATTTTTTATTATAAAATATGATAACTTTATATTATAACAGTTAGAACTTATTATTTTAACGTGTTTTCTAGACGAACTTTTATTCTTATAATTGTTTGTTTTAGAAACCCTTTTAAAAGCTATCTATTTATTTTTTTCCATAATATAGTGCTCATGTCTATTTCTCTATTAACTATTCATAATACCTGTTTTATTTTTTTATTAATGTATGTTTGATTATCTTTATAGGAATGACTACATTCATATGTTGTACACAGACATTATCAGTATTTTTAAATTTTTAATCTTAATTTATTGTGACAAATGTTTGATTTTTTTTTTCCGTTTGCTAATTATCCTGAAGTTTTTGTTGTTTAATTTCGTTGATCATGTTAGTGAATAATATTATAAGTAATAATCTTTTATGATGATGACGGTATTTGCATATTGTACACAAACATTATCGATATAGGGGTGGAATTAGAGAAATTAGTCAAGAGGAGTGATAGCATGATTGAACTAATGAGTTAAGATAAATAAATAGATGTAGAATTTTATAAAGCGCAAAATACATTTCCTTATTTCTTATATAAAATTAAAAAGAAAAAAGTTTAGGTGCGACGGTCGCCTAATCTTATTCGTGATGGCTCCACCATCAGTCTTCATAAAATTTTAATCCTTTTATATTTCCATGATCTCTTTTTGCTTCAGAAAATTTTAAAATTAAAATTCTAATCTTAAAAAGTGAATATTATGTTTAAATATTTTTCATTCATGTTTCTATTTAAATTGGCCCTTCATAACTAATTTTGTCCAACATATTTAGAAAGGGTGGTTTAAAAAAGGAAAATCTAGAGAAAAATAATTAATAAATTTCATATTTAGTAAATAAATATTTTATTTATTATTTAAAATATCATTAAGTTAATCTCGCAAATTATTCTTGAGATTTACTGTCAATCCCATTTTAGTTCCTATTCTATCATTTTGTTTCAGTTATGGTCCTTCCATTACTTAAGTATTAAATATTTAACACAAAAATTATTAAAATGTTCAACTTTAGTTCATAATTAATTACTTTATTTTACTTTTGATCCTTTTGTTCAGATGGGTTATTGTTACAGAGTACATTCAATTATTTTTTCTTTATTATTGATAAATTTGACAATCCATCAAAATAAAAAAAAGAGGCTTATTTTTTACAATTTTTCGTTTATCTTTAACACATATATAAAGGGAGAAGAATTTCATCTCAAGGCTCCGTTGTCATTAAAACGACAAATTTCTTTTTCTCAAGTTTTTTTCCCTTTCTTTTTCCTTTTCTAGCATTTTCTTTTCCTATTTTTGTATTTTTTTCAAACACATTTACTCTTTTTTTTTTGGTTCACATGCTTAATTCCGCACATGGTTTCAGATTGGTGGAAGGATAAAGGATGAGCGTGGGGAAGCTTGTAATGTAAACTTGAAAAAGACTTTTCATCGGTGGGGCGCTACTGTACAAACTGTTCAATAAACGTTTTCGGCTATATTTGCCACGACAAAAAGTCCCCATAAAATGCTTGATGCAGATAATGTTTGAAAGGTGAGATTATGTATTCATGGTTGTAATGCTAATATTATAAAGCTATAATAGGCGACAACCAAAATTAAATAGAGCTCCTAATCAAAGGTGGCCACCAACTCATCCAAGGAAAATGAAAAATAACTAGTAAGATCAAAGGTTTTGAAATGTTTATTCTTCTAGAGTTTTTATCTGCCAGATAGATAAAACTAATTTATGAAAATATTTTGTAAGCCATCTTCGGCGCACACAAAATTTACGAAAAAAAGTATTGCGTGCCATTTTTACAAACTTTTTTATAACATAACTGACACGTGTCAATTATTGGAGATTTTTTTCATCGTTTTAAGAGTCCCCGAAAAAGATAGGGGTGTTGCGTAATTTTTTTGGGGAGGTCTATGATGTGGAACAATAATTTTCCATCATCGGTGGAGAACTGTTTTTTGGTGACGGTGGAAAAACAAATAAGCGCAAGTATTCATTCGGAAAGCATGTTAAAAAAATAAAGTTTAATTTGTTATAGTATAAAGTTTTCATATGTTATAGTAAAAAATAAAAGTTTACTACAATATAAAACTCTTACATACTATAATTTTATATTTCAACTGATTTTTCAAATATACTCTATAACAAGTTAAAATTAGCTCACACACACCAAGTTCATATATTTTTTATTTACGCAAAATTTATTAAAAATAAATTTCAACCATTGATTTCTTTATAAATTTTAATCTCAGCCTTTTATTCAAACCAAATACAAACCCTAACTAAATACAAGTTTGAGGACCTTCTCCAATGGCTACAGTTGGTAGTTTCACGCGCTATCGTCGGCATCTGCCTTCATGCACGAAGAAGCCCATCGCTGGGCCGTTGTGGTTGAGTCGATTGCTGAGCCATCGTGGCCCATTGCTAAGCCATTGTCGGCAACCCCCATGAACATTGTCAAGTTGAAGCCTCTGCAAATGCTACCGAGCTCCCATGAACCCCATCACCAAGCACCCACAAACCCCGTTATCGAGCCCTCATGAACTTCTTGTAAGCCTCGAACACCGCAAAGGGTCGACGTCACTTCCTATCTTATGGAAACATTAAGACTTAGTTACGATACAATTTGCTAATCGATATTCATATAAAAACCTCTTATTTACAACATAAACTGTATGAGTCATATTTTAAAACATTTATTTTAGAAACAAGTTTTTTTTTCTTTTCTGTTTCACAGTGTATTTAACAATATCATTACAATTTATTAATTATAATTACTATAATATAAAACTCTCATAAATCATAATATTTTAATTTTAACGTATAGTTCCTGTTATGTTTTCAAACACTTGCAATAAAATGTAGTTACTGTTTGAAAACATCTGCTTTGAATTTGCATAAAAAAAAAAAAGGGCAGCCAAGCAGGAAATCCGTTGTCGTCCAGGGGTTAGGATGTCTGGCTTTCACCCAGGAGACCCGGGTTCGATTCCCGGCAACGGAATTTTAATCTGTGTATTATTTTTTGTCATCGTTTCTCAATTCTCATTGGAGAGGCCTTGTTCAATATTGTTTTTAGACAAGTTGAATGACACATGCCCAATCCTGATTAGTCCTCAGAAAGATCAAAAGAATACGCAATCCACCGAATCCGGCCCAATCCATCCCTTCCCTTTCCCGTGCGATCGCGAGCAAAGCAAGAAGCAAAAACCAAAACCCACTCTTTCACTCTCTCGCTCCTTTTCTCCATTTTCCGCAGATTTTTTATTATTTTATTAACCCTTTATTCTCCTTCTTTCCGAAACTCCGGTGCGTTTTTCACTTTTACTTTCCCTTGGATCTATAAAATTCCGATGAAATTATAGACGTTTAATATCAGTTTATACTTGTTCTTGTTCTCTCTCCAATTTTTTTTTTCTTTTTTTAATCTTAGTTTTTGATAGGTGTACTATGTTAAAATGGGATTCATTTTAGTCGATGATTGACGTTGTTTGCTTAGTGTTTAATAAGGTGTTTTTAGGATAATTGACCATGTTGAATTTGATGCACTGTGATTTATTTCGTAGGCGATAAAAACAAAAATTCATTCGTGGAGATACTAAACTCGCTGCTCTAAGACTCTAATACCATGTCCAATGACGATAATTTGTCTCCTCACGCTCAGGTACTTATTTACATTTAGCGTCTACTCTTTTTTTTTTTTTTTTTTAAATCTGTTTTATGGGATTCACTTTTAAGCACTGGGAAACGAAATTCATTGGAAAATTCTTTTTTTTTTCAACAAACAAGTTAAGGTTTTTTATCTTAAAAAGAAATAAATAAATAATTAATTAAAGGGCAATGCTTTACCCTTTCTTTGGCCACAATAAATAATACAAAGCACTCTACAATTTTGTAAAACAACTAAAAAAAATTATTATAATGTAGTTCTTACATATTATATTTTTCAAGCTAATATTTTCAATTCCAACTGTTTTCTTAAAACGCTTTCTTAAAACACCTAACAAGAGGATACTAAGTGGGTAAGGAAAATAAAATCACAGAAGAAAGAGTTAAGAGGGAATTGGAAGGGGTGAAATGAATTATATGGGATATTGTTATTTTGTTTTTTATTTTCAGTTATTCATCTACCCTCTTGTTATTTTTGGTTGTGTGATTGCTCAATTTCTAATGACGGTGAGCATCAAGTTATGAATAACATTGTGCATACTTTGATGGCAAAATCTCGCAAGGCTATTGATTATGTTTTAGGGCTTGGCTTTGGATCTTGTAAGTTTGTAACTAGTTCGGTGTGTATGGAATTGGCTATTACCATTAAAAATGGTGCTTACTACTGACAACCTTTTTCTTTTGCCATAATGAGAGACCATCCATGATTCAAAGATAGCATTCACTGTGTATTTATTTATTTATTTTGGAAAAGGGTCATTCATTTCTTGTCAAATAGATGAGAGAAACAAAATTATGATTTTGTTAATCATCCTTATAATTCCGCTTCTCTTTGAGGAATGGTTCTAATCCATATGAGCCTAATCTAAGAGTGAAGATGGTTCTGTAGTCTGTTTTCCCTTTTAGCTACTTGATGAAGAAAATTCCTTGATTTCATTTTGGCATCACTTTATTGACACAATATATGACCTTAATTGCTTCCAATACGTTGTGATTGAAGCTTTCGTCTCATTTTTTTGGGGATCTTCTCGACTCCATTATTGTTGATGTTGCATCCGAGTGCCATCGAATAGCAAGGTTGGGCCTTGACCGTAATCTGGAAGAAGAGGAAGAAGAAATGAGGTTGTCAGCCCAAGCACGGCTAAGGGTCGCCGATCCTAGTAATAGCAGTGAAGCAAATGGAAAGTACGTTGTCGACATTTTTGGACAAAATCATCCTTCTGTAGCCAGTGAAATATTTGAGTGCATGAATTGCGGCCGATCTGTCATGGCTGGAAAATTTGCTCCTCATTTGGAAAAGTGCATGGGAAAGGTGATCTTTTTCTGTGTATGATAGATAACACCACATTTGATCCTGTCCAACATTTATCTTAAAGTACATCTCTGGATGTGGTACTATGAGATCATCGTTACTTCAGTTGCTTGAATTCTCCTGACAACACTGTTTTCCACTGCAGGGTAGAAAGGCTCGTCTGAAGGTGACAAGAAGCAGTACTGCTGCACAAAACCGGAATTCACGAGGGAGCCCTGCTTCCGCATACTCCCCCTATTCGAACTCAACTAGCTCAAATCGGTTATCCAACGGAACATCCAGTGTTGCTGGCGAGGAGTACTCAAATGGTGCATTTGAGGACTCTTGAAACAAATTAGAACGGAAGTGATATGGCTCTCTTTTTAGTTGCGAGAGATTTTAACTTTTGGCGTGCTTTTGTTGCTTTAAGCCGTAGCACTCATCATCTGACTAGAGATGGTGACTAACCATGAAATGAAAAGAATGGCTCCTGCAGGATATTCTTGTCACTAGTCGACATTTCACTTCAATGAAAGTTTGAATCTTATAAACACGTCTTTGCCGAGTGAATCCCTAACTACTACCACAATGAGATAGTAAATCTAGTGATGCATGGAGCTTGGTCTCGTGGAGAAGCTCATAGATACTTTTTTTCCCCTTGTAGAAGGCAGGATTGAACCCGACCTTCTGCCAAAGCCTCACCCCCATAGAAACCACAGTGCCACTGGATTAAATGATCTTAGATGGAGGAGCTCTTAGATCTTCATGTTCTAGTTAGAAGTCTTGTTATTACAATATGGTAGCAATAGGAAAAGAATTTACAAAAAACAATGTCTATTATACAATTGCTAGTTACAACTGGGAAAGCGTCTTTCTCTAGTGTTTGTTACAAAGTACAAGCAAAAATTATAGGGAATAGAGACTAAGGGGGAGAAAGTGTTTGATTGGTGTATTACAAGTAGCTGAAAAAGAATACGATAGGAACAAAAACACCTTCCGTTGCCGGGACTCGAACCCGGGTCTTTCGGGTGAGAGCCGAATATCCTAACCAGCTAGACTACAACGGATGCTTGTTATTTAAGGCCCTAAAGATATAGTTGTTCGATATTTTCTTGAATGTTTCTCCCTTACATGGCGTTAAATATCATTAATGCACTGTTCTTTCGGTTGACAAAGTTCAAGTAAATAATAACCAAGCTTATAATATGAAGCTCTATCCTTGCATCTACATGAACGACAAGATACCACATGAAATGATAACGTCGTAAAACACAGTGATGATAATTGATAAGGTGGTGGAGAAAGTGCTTAGAAATACAAAAATAGAGGCAAAGAACATCTGTGTATGTCAATGGGTTCGAGAGGTATAAGAATATTTTCTTTAAGGTTTTATGTACCCCATTAAGAAAGTTTGCTAACGGGATTTGTGGCAAATTATCTACAATATACAACAAACTCTTAATACTATACCAATAATATGTTATTTCAAAAGAAGATATAAAATTAAAAATTTCTAGAGTTTTAATAAAATGCAAGAGTATCTTTTCATAAATAGGTGGAAGCATTGATTCATGCAATCTTTCGCGTAAAGAAATTCTTCTATAAAACAATACAACTATTACAACAAACATATATGTTGAGAATAGGTAATTAGTTTTGTATGAAAGCATGTAATTAAACAACACACCAGTTCAAACCAATACAAAATCACACAAGTTCACAATCAACATTTCCAGGATGGCTCTGTGGGCCATCTTTTCGGTCTTGTAGCACCGGTGTACTGCACTGCAATGCATCATGTCCTCAGGCTGGCACCACAACGTGGCTCACTAGGCACTGTAGTGCCAGTGCACTCGCTCGACAAAAATTCTTCGTTAATTCAAACGTTGTGGCTTAACAATGACGCTATACGCTGATTCAAAACTCATAGAAGATAATTGTTTTCTTCATTTATATGTGTTATTTTGGCCTTCAACATTTGAGCTACCTACTATAATCTATCCCATATAACGTGCTTATGGACTAAAGTTCTTGAACGGAAAGGGGAAAGTTAGAAAAAGAATAAAATTTGCGAACAACTGGCGAATGTAAAATGAATATAAGGAGTGAAATCAGAGAATAACCTTACAAACGATAAGAGAAAATAAAAACAGCACAAAAAAATGACAAACGACAATTAAATCGCTAAACGACTCAAAAGTTAACAATTTTTTAAAAGGAAAAGAAAAGCTAATAATCAAGGAAACCACTACAACAACAAAGGTGCAACTATATAACGATAAGAGGACATAAAATATGGAAAACAACAAGAAATGAAATATGTGAAATTGATGAACCATTGCAAAAAGGAGAAATATATTATTGTCGTTATCCTTTGCTTTGATAGTTCAATGTGAAGGTTAATTATGTTGAAGTTGTTTCTGTCATTATTTCAAATCAATATTGAGATTATAGTTCGTATCTTTAACTTTTTTTATTGTTTAATGATTGTTGTTAGATTCAGATTTTATGCCATTATTTCATTATTATACACGTGTCAATACGGCTTGTATACATGTCAATTCGAATTGGTCTTGGCAATCAAAGATGCATTTGTTTTGTGGATTCAATCGATTCTTTAGATTCAAAATTTTGAATTGAGTTTCTTCAATACACGTTTAGTAACATTAATATTCAAATTTCAATTCGAATCTTACTTGAAGCATTTTTTTTCGTAGATTCAATGAATTTTTGGATTTAAAAATTTAGATTGGGCTTGAATATACGTTTGGTGACATCAATATTTGAATCTTACTTGAGTTTTGAGTATAAAATTTAAGTTTTGCTCTCTACTTAATTTTCAAGATTTGAATCCAAAAGCTATAATAAAACATTTTTTTCTTTTGAGATTTTTTTTCCTATACTTTAGAAAAAAAAATCATAACTTCTTCGTTTAATATTTGATTAAGACGATTCTTTTTTCATTGCGTTCATAATAAAGAAATGAATAAATTAATATTCATATAGCATATTTTTTAACATCACAAACATAAGATTTTGTTAGATTTGTTTAGTAAATCAAAAACTTTTTTTTACTATTTATCCAAATACAAATTCTAATTTTTTTATTCTATATTCAGATTAATACTTTAACAACACATCTAATAGGGTGTTTGGATAGTGGTGGGAACCATTGGTGGAAACCGTTTTTACTATAACATATGAGAGCTTTGCACTGCAACAAATTTTTTTTTTTTTACTATAGCATTGAGAGCTTTACACTGTTCATAACTGAGTTTGTGGTTCACACCATCCTTAGCCAAACACTCTTGAAATGTCAATTCGAATAGAAATTTAAATCACATAACTCAATCAAAATATTCGAATCAAAATAATCTAAATTTGTCTACCAAACAGGGACCAAAAGAGCCGGAGAGACTCATAGAGCAGCCCATGAACATACATAACCAACTCTTGTGTCCTATTTTCCTGTCTCCTTCTGTATCCCCTTAGTAATATCGTACCAATACATTTAAAATATCATGTTATTTATTATATCGGTAAAAATATTTTCATTGAGTAACATAATATTATTTAGAAGACAAAAAAAGAGATAAGAAAAAGGAGACATGTTATAAATTATTTAAAAGAATGGTTGGAATAAACAGTTTTGATTTGAGAACTATAGCATGTGAGAACCTTATACTATAGCTTTTGATTGTAACATATAAGAGCTTTATACTATTTACAGTTGTAATTAATGGCTAAAATTACTCTTATAAATAGCCTCTAAGCTAAATCCATATATGGTCATAGCAAGAGGAATTGACTCTTGCTAAAGACTTTTCAAAAATACGAGAAATACTTTACTCTTTTGCACTCTCACCAGGGGCATATTCTTAATATTCTATTTGCATTGTAGCGCCCATATTTTTGAGACTCCTTTTTTAGCAATAACAGTTTTTAGATTACTTTTCTTCTAAAAAAATAAAGTTACATAACTCTGATCTCTAATCTTATTAAAAATGTACAATTTGATCCCTATTTTTTTTTATTTAACTATGTCTAATCATTTAAAAAAGTATAATTTAGTCTTCAGTTGTTACGTTTAACTATTAAAAAATATATTGACCAATATTTTAGTAAAATACCTAATATTTTAGTAAAATACTTAATATGCTTTAAGGAAATTAAAATTAAAACATAGAAAAACAATTAAAAAATAAAACAAAAACAAAATAACTTAAAAAACATAAAAAGAAAACCTCAACTCTTTTCAAAAATAAATAAATAAGTAAATAAACAAAAGCTCAACTTTGGAGGAATCAACTCCAGCCTACCGGCCAAATCAAAGGCCTTGCTCTCCTTTGATGCAGCCCACAGAGAGTGATGCTCGCTAGTATGCTGGCAATGGCCGAAGGTCGAGGGACAAAGCCGTCACCGTCTCTCTCTCAACGCCCAATCTGCCCCTTTCCCATTCATCCCCGTCTTCTCCATCGAAGTCGCATCGGTGGCTCGTGAAGGGGGTTGCAGCAATGTCAGCACCTGGGTATGCGACGAGACGGCGGCACCTGGGTTGTGTCCATTGTCAAGGGACTGCAGTGGGGTCGCGATCTGTGGATCATCGACTGTGGGTCGCGTTTCACAATGGGTAGCGATCTTTCGCGGGGGGCTCGTGAGAGTGGCTCATGGCGTCGGCGCCTGGGTTGTCTTCGTCATTGGAGAATGGCAGTGGGTTGCCGGCGTGGGAGTAGGGCGGTGGGCTAGTTTTGGGTATGGCTCTAGCTATGGCTATGAGAAGGAGAGAGAGAGACGTGGAGAAGAGGGTTGCCAGAGTCGGTTGGGTGGATCTGAGAAGAAGGAGGTCCAGGAGGAGATTTGGTTTTTTTTTGTTTTTGTTTTTTCTTTTTTTTATTGATTTTGAATGTTTTTGGATAAAAATTAAATCAATAGTCATGATTTGATGTTTTTAAACCATTATTTTTAATTTTTTTAATATATCTACTATTTAAAGGACAATTTTGTATTTAATTTAAAAATAATATTTAGTAATTTTTAATAGTCAAACTCAACAATTAAATAACAAAAAATCAAATCGTATTTTTTTAAACAATTGACCCAGTTAAATAAAAAAAATTTAGAGACCAATTTGTATTGTTTAAAATATGCTGAGAACTAACCGAATTATTCAAAAAAAAATCAATTTTCACTTTTTCCTCTTTAAATTAAAAAAAAACCATGCGCAATAATGAAGCATAATATCATCAATGAAGTATACAACAAATATAAACAAATCATATGAACAAATACCAAAAACTGTTCAAAAGCATATTTTTCTCTGGTTCTCCGAAACCAGCTTGTCAACAAGATTTTCAAGAATCATATTAACAGCAATAGATACAAGATTTTCGACTCTATACAAACCCTTCTACAATAGATTATATTTTTATTCTCTGCTTAGTCGAACAGTTCCCAATCCTGAGTTATTTTAGTATAAGATTGCATTGGTGATGGGGCACACAAGCTTCCAAGACCAGACTCAAAAGTCTCCCATTTTGTAGTAACTGACACTGAATTGTTACTGTTGCTGAAGGGATTGGAATTTCTTGCCTTTAGATTGTCAAGCGTGTCGACAAAGCTCTGGACACGCCGAACCTGTGATGGGAAATTAATGTTGTGTCTATCAATCCAACACACATTGAAATGTTAAAGTTATATCCACCGCATGTCATGCAATTTATCAAGGGAAAAAGTTAATAAGGAAAAAGAAAATGGAAACTTCTGATCAATGTACGGTGCAACCAATCAATTTTGACCATACTATGTAATGCATTTTTAAGCGTTATTTGATAAAAACAGCTTGAATTTTAACTGTCTAACTCGATTTATCTATCATCTAATGCTTGATTAGTAGCTTGTATGGTACTACCGGCTTAGTTTTGATGTTAAAACTCATGGTACACATCCAATTTTACAGTTTATTGCCACTGGAGGATTTTCGACAATTGTCGTTAAATGAAATTTGAAAGTTTCCCGACTTGTTTTGTACCATGACAGATTTATTGTTCTTGTACTGCCTGTAACGTCCCGAAATTTATTTAAGGTTAATGTAATGTAAATGATAAATTGGTGTGCCATAATTAAAGTTTTAACTTTAATTAGATTATTTGGTTGGATTTTGAGTTTTTGGTTGTTTTGTTAAATTGATATGTTCAAATGATTTCTTATTGTTTTAAAATGATGTTTTGAGTTTTAAAACACAACAATTTGTAAAATGTTAAAAATACTCCGTTTTGTAAAACCGTGGGCGGCACATGGTTTTCGCACAGTAAAACCGCCCACCGATTTTCTCTATTTATTTCCTTCCTTCCTCTCTCTCTCCTCACTCTCCCGGTTTCATTCTCTCTCTTCTCTCTCTCTCTCTCTCGGCAGCTCACTCTCTCTCAATCTCTTTCAAAAATTTTTGAAACCACATTCGAATCCAAGCTTCGGAACAGCAAGGAGGAAGCTCGGGGACGTGATTCGGCAACCGAGAACGCGGATTGAAGCTTCGATTCGAGGTTAGATTCGAAATTTCTAAACTTTTTACAAAATTTTCAATTTTGTGTGTTTTTGAAATCTAAGTTTGTTTTAGCTTAGAAAACCGTGGATTTGTGTTAAATGAGCTTAGAACAACTAGAATCTAAGCTTAGATTGAAGAAAAACGGATTGAATTCAAGATTTTTCATTTTTCTCATCTTTTTCTCATTTTCGGATTTTTGAGGATTTCGAGTTTAAATGTTGTTTAAATGATTCCAAACATGTTCTAGAATGTTTTTCTATCAACTATAGTTGTTTTTCATGCCTGGGATTTGAGAAAAACAGGTTAGAAACAAGATTTGGATTTTGGGGATCGAGAAACCTGTGGCTGGGATTTCTGGGTTTTCCCAGTTCGGCAGGCCGAAGTTCATGTTCAGCAGGCCGGAGTGATGATCGGCAGGCCGGTGTTCTTCCGACCGGCAGGCCGAATCTGGAGAAATGTTCGGCAGGCCGAACCTTGTTTCCGGCAGGCCAAACTGTGCAGTTCGGCAGGCCGAAGCAGGGCGTCCGGCAGGTCGACCGAGGCATGGAAAATTTTGTGATTTTTACCCGTTTTCACTGTTTTGAACCCTGATTTAAATCCCAACCTTATAGGATGATTTTAATGATACAAATGGCACACTAGGACATCATGAAATGATTTAGTAACATAGAATGTCTCGAACTAGATATTGATTGACTTAGTTTGTATCTAGGATCGTTCGTGGTTCCGTGGAGCTAACGTATAGCGGACCGGGATTACGGTGTGGGGCACCGGCACGAGTATTGAGGTAGGACTTCTATCCTATTTCTTTGGTAGCCTGGTTTTGAAATGATTTGGCTTTGAAAATGATTTCTATCAAAATGTTTTTAACGGTTGTTTGAAAATGGTTTTATCGGTTATATTTTAATATACCGTGATTATGAAATGAACTTCATAATAAATGTAACTGACAACACTCGGTAATTGGGTTTTGAATGACAATGATAATAAACACTAAGGCATGATGCCATATCAGAGATCGGGTCGTGTAGCGATCGACCTTGGGGGCAGGTCCCGAAACCCAGCTGGGCCACTACGGTGGTGTTATCATGGTTTGTCTAGGTAAAAGTAAACTGATGTTTTGATTTGACGAGTAGACTGTTCTGTGTCAGAACGGTTCTACTCAATTTATTTATTTATTTATTCAAGTTCCCTTCTTGTATAACTCCTGATAATGTTATGTTTCTTTGTATAAAACTATTTTATAAAACATAGTCCTACTGAGCCTTTCGCTCACGTTTTATTGTTTTAAATTTCCCCCGTCTAGGTGGTTTCCCATTTAGGTTTGGAGAAGATTCTTCGGACCGAACTCAGGAGCAATAGGAGAATTTATTTACATTCTGTATTTATTAATCAAGCCATGTAAGACTTAACTTTATTTGTACTTGGACTGTAATTGTATTTATGATATTGTCAGAACCATGTGTGTGCACAAGTTGTGGGTTGTGGAACCCATATTCGCGGTTTTTATTTAATTATTATTATTTGCTTAATATTTATAAATTCTTTTATAAAATGTGGTGGAAAATCTTCTTAATTTTTATTTAATTTGATTCTCAAACTCTCGATTTTTAATTAAATTCTCTTTTAATTAATCTAAATATTCTGCCACGTCATCTCCCGTACTCTAGGGCGTGACACTGCCTCAGCCATTGGATTCCCTTATATAACCACTCAATTATGGACATTTAAAATGATTATAGGGTCCCTTTGGGATGGGAAGTGTTGTGGAAAAATAGTATGCAGTAAAATTTTAAAATTTTTATATTAGAGTATTTTTTAAAACACAAGTTTGACACACTATATGTATAAATTAGTCAGATCTTACTAATCTAGTATATGCTGAAAAGCTACCGCAATCAGTGATGAAAAATAGCATTCTAGAAAGACCTCAATCAACTAGCATTCTTTGCTATTCTCTATCTTCAATCGGAGTGTGGGCTCACTTCGTACAGCTTTTTCACCAGGTGACTCTCCTTCTAACCAGTAGAGAAATACTCAAAGCTATAATTCGTGATTTTTGAATAATAGCTTTTCGGGGAGTTTCAGAGTCTCACTGACAGAGTGTCACTCTAGATTTCTCAATTGATCTTAATAATGAAGAGACTCACTCCACTTTTTATAGAGGTTGGGCCTAGGAGTCAGTTCTTATTAGATAAGGCCTAAAAAATTCGAATCAGAACCAATATCTGATAAAATTCTGTGTGAAAATGCGTGATCCTTTTATCGCCCAGTCAAAAAGCCAAACTGGCAGATCGGCCTGCCGAACCTCCTCAATCAACAGGCCAAACTTAAAGATAAAAAGTTTCCTGCGAATCTTTATTTGCCACCTGAGATTCTTAGGATAGAGCCTTAGTTTTAATTCAAATAACACAATAGAAAAGTTATCAAATTAAAATAGTCATATCTAGATAATCTCTAAAAAAATAAATATTCTGAATAATTCAACAAGTTTATCTTGAATTAATTTATTCAAAATTAATCCAACAAATAAGCAGACATAAATCATCTGTTCCCGATAATTCAACAAGTTTATCTTGAATTAATTTTCATAAATCATCCTAATTCAACAAGTTTATCTTGAATTAGGATAGAGCCTTAGTTTTAATTCAAATAACACAATAAAAAAGTTATCAAATTAAAATAGTCATATCTAGATAATCTCTAAAAAAATAAATATTCTGAATAATTCAACAAGTTTATCTTGAATTAATTTATTCAAAATTAATCCAACAAATAAGCAGACATAAATCATCTGTTCCCGATAATTCAACAAGTTTATCTTGAATTAATTTTCACAAAATTAATTCAACTAATAAACAGACAAAAATGATCTGATCCTGCTGAATTTTCAACCAATCTGATAATATGACACAAGTCACCAATTATTGAAAAAGCACGTCGTATCGTTACAGGATTTTTATGCGCTAGCAAAGGGGACCTGATGGACCTATATAGTTCAAGCTCTCAATAATCATGAAACCCAATATACCAGATATACATTTCATAATTATCAACTCTAACGCTACTATACTAAAAGCTTGGAGCTGCACTCTCAAACTATATAAAATTACTAAGCCCGAATAGCTAAGTCTTCATGACATATCATAGTGTATCGTATCCCTATAGCAATATCCATATTAAGGATAAGTTCTGTCTTACCTTTCCGATTATTTTTATCTTATGTTCCATTATCTCACTATCGAAAAACTTACCATCCAAGGATGGTATACCATCTGATTATAACTATGTATCCAAATGGTTGAGCATTCTAGTTTTTCAATTACAGGATAACGCATATAAGAGGATATCACTACTCCTAAAGAGGAGCTATGGATTCCATATCTATGAATAATAGGTCTAGGCTCTCGAGAGTCATGCCTCCAGTGTACCAGCATGCGTATCACTATTAAAATGTGGATGTCACCCCTTGTTACATCAAAAGACACAAGTCAAGACAACATGCCCATTATTCATCTCAGGATTAAGATACAATACATATGATTGTCTAAAGTAAATCGATTTGTAGAGACAAACTTATTAATCCAAATCAATTCATTTTATGTCCCGATCCAACACATTGTCACTTATGATAATGCGCCAATGTTTCTATTTACGGGAGTCCATCTCCGATGGTTAAGACAAACCATCTCTCGTTAGGGATATAAACAATATAACAATCTTTGCATAAATAAAGCGCCTAATTTTATTCCCTCGATTGCAATCTTATGATTTAAACTGTCACCTTAAGAATCGTGTCTTTTGCATAATCTGTTCATCATATGCCCAATTCTTAAAGGTTTAGAATGACAGTCTCAGACTCTTGTTTGCTTAACATACATTCAACAAATATGAACGTGAAGAGGACAGGATTTTGTATATAAATAATAAATAAATTCTTTATTAATAAAAATGTCTCCAAAAACATATTACATTTTTACTTCTTAAAGCATATACGTCTAATAAGTGTTTGGTCATGAAAAGGATCCATATCCTTCTCACTTTTTTCCTTGAAGTGGAAAAAAAAAAAAAAAAAAAAAAGACAACCAAAGTTAGATAAGGATCTATCTAAATGTACTTGCATTAAAATTCGTAGTAAACTAATCTCCCTGGTTCATCCACTTTGGGATTCAAAATATACCCACATCCGTTCTTTAGTCATTATAATTAAATGTTAAAATGGTTTTAGTTTTGCCACAGTAATTATTATGAGAAGATTGCAAAAAGCCTATTCTGCATAGTTTACCGAGGAGAAACAATAATCTTCAGGACTATAATTATCAGGTTTAGAACAATCTTAAAGACGTAGTCATAGAACTAACAATAAATCCACACCTGACTTCTAGTGAAGGTGTAGAGTTTAAAACCCTTATCCTGACTTCAAAAAAGAAAGAACAAAAATCTTAAGCTTAAGATGGTGGAAATCAGACCAAACTCACAAGTTTGAAGAAGTTCAATTGTCACTAACCTCGATCCGCCTCTGCGCTCTGGCTTCCCCTTCAGCCTCTATTGTGTCTAGCTTGAGCAGCTGCGTCATGAGCAACTCAATCAAGACGACAAACTCCTTGTCTGCAACTCTACTGCCACTGCGCATCATTGTCTCTAGAGTGACAACCTAAGATCACGACAACACTTACACTTAATAAGAAAATTGATAATGGATGACACAAAGAGAGTGTATATCTATCTGTGATAGTGAAAAGTGGCAACCTTTTGAGAGAGCTTGTCAACCTCTGCTCTTACTTGGGCTACGGCTTCATATGACTTTAACAGGCCTTGGTTTTTCTTCATCTCCTCAAGCTTCTTCTCTTTGCTAGCCGGGTCTTCGAGTAATATAATCTTCGACAAATCTTTTACGCCAACCATGTCCAAACACTCCGTGTCTTCCTTTTCTTTCCCTCTGAATAACAATCTTTGCTCCTTGGGTTGCAAACCAGTCTCGTGGGCTAGAACCCTTTTCAGATCCCCTTTCATACAACAAATTTGAGCATTGATTTCAGATTGTTAAGTGATCATTTAGTCCAAATGCCAACAAACACACCAGATGAAGCATCTAAATAACAAGAAAACCATAAATCATAAAAGTTTCATGAGTCTTGTAATGGAAGAAGGAAGCAGAGACAATTATGACAAGCAAGATCCGATCTCTCTCTCTCTCTCTCTCTCTCTCTCATTAATGCTGAAACGCTTTACATGGACCTTCTATGAAATCAGTAACTGCCAGATTTTATTATCAACTATTACTTTTACTTCTACCCTTTACCAATATTGGAAAAGCTTAAAATTAGTAACTTACAAGACTAAAACCAACAAATTCACTTTAATATTGCCAAATGACCTAAGCCAATTAAGCGCTCGTTTGGTTCTTGGGTTTGAGCAAAATATTTAAACAGAAATTCAAACTTGTATATGGAAAAATACTGTAATAGAAGACTTAAACTCCCGTTCAAGCAACGAACCAAATATAAAAAGTTATCTTTTAAGGAACAAAACCCAAAAAAGCAAAAGTGAACTACACACTACAGCACATTAGATAAGGCAATGCCCCCACCTCAAAAAAAAAAAAAAAAGGAAAAGAAAAAATAAGGCAATGCCCAATAAAGTAGAGCAAAGTAAGAGGAACCCAGAAGAAGAAAGGTGATGAATGAGATGAAAAAATATTAATATTTACCAAAAGTGTAATGAGCAGGGACAGTGATGTCATGGTGATAAGAGCCATGAGAAACCTTGATCTTGATAATTGTCCCAGAAGAGGCATCACCAACATCTCTCTTTTGAACAAGCATACCGCCTGGTCTTAGCTCCCAATCTATGACCCTAGTAAAGCAGCACTTGGTGACAGCGGTACCTTTTGAAGTTGAAAATAATTTTTTCATTCTGGACCAAGCAACCTGAGAATATTAGTCACACACAAAAAAAAAAAAAAAATAGAATGAGGAGATACGCAAGGAAAAGGCTAATTTGGGTTGCTTGGGACTTGGGAATTAGAGGAAGGAGAGAGAGACAGAGCGAGAGAGAGAGAGAAGGCTTGTTGAGTCAGACTCATCAACCAAAAGACACTTCAGGACGTGAACTTGTCAACAGATCGCTTTAGAGCATAGCGGTTGGTCCGTTACGACTCTGGAATACAGCTGTTGAGTTTTCTTAAAAGTGAAAGAGACTCTAAAAATTTATGAGGTTCCGTCCTTGTATGAAAAATTACTTGTTAAGCCAAAATTAATCATATCAGATTTAAAGAAAATATGACGATTTAGCAACACTTGAAGAAAAACTGATAATTCATAATTTTGTCTTGTCAAACAATTCTTAATTCTTAATCGGGTGTTCTGAGGTGTAGCATAATGTTTTTTTTTTTAATTATTTCCATAGCGAGTTTGATCAAGATTATGGTAGCGATGGTGGCCCGTACCTTGCAATAACTCGGAATGAGCATCTTTTTTTATTTTTTTAATTTTAAGAAATGATTTTTTTTTATACAAAAGGAAAGAATGCCACCACTTGAGTGAGACTAAACGTGACTCAAATCCTTAATTTATGGTTACAATCAGCTAAGCTACCTTCACTTAGCCTTTTTATAGACTTATAGTAAGATATGCATTTTAATTGTACCGGTAGATCTTATTATTTTAAGCACTCGATTGGTTTTTCAACAGTTTGATATGTGATTTTACACATTGTAAATTTACAGCATGTCATGTAAAATTGTTTTCAATCATAGATCAAATTTTTAAAAAAGTTAATCCAACGATTAAAATGACAGACATACTTGTAAAGATAAAATACCTATTCTACCCAAAGTTTTGCCTTCTTTGTTTCTTATAGTCTAGACCGCTTTTAGAATTTATTTAATGGACCATATTGTATGGTTTGTGTCATTTGATATTTTTAATCCGTATAAGATTACCAATGTGGTCATACGATTACAAATGTGACGCTTTCTTCTTTATTAAGAAAGTAAATTCGAAGGAAACCGAAAAAAAAAAAACATTTAAAATAACTTGGAAATTCGGAAACGAGATTGAGGTGTAGAGAAAACCCATTTGTAGAAAAATTAACTGCTGCAAAAATTTATATGCTCCTTGATTATCAAAAAGTCTTTATACTTATTGAAAATGACCAATCACCAAGAGTTAGCGATGACCATTGATTATGGCAAAAGATAGATGGAAAGATAAGCGCTCATGCTGCAAATAGACATAAATACCCTTCCTTCTTTTTAGAAGCAAATAATTTTCCTATGATAGATATTTTTCCCTAGACACATAGCTACTTTTTCGTTTATACTTTGTATTTTTTTTAATGAATTATTGTTTTTATATTTAATTGTTAACGTTTTGACTTACTAATTTATTTTCCTAAGAAGATAGGTTTATAGTTTCCACATTTCAATTTTTCCTTTTTTTTTTTTTCTGGTAGTTGTTCTTCTAGAATGTTTAAGTTTTCTAAATTTATTAGTTTGCCTTTTATTTCACCCTACAAATTTTACAATTTTAAATTTTTATCCATCAAATTGTAATAAGCATAATTTGCCCCTCTTTTTATTTTACTTTTATTTATACGTCATTATTTCAAATTCTCTTGACTTGTATGCATTATGTTCAATCTTAAAAAGCCTAAATAAACAAACTTTGGTACCCCTACTTTATATTTATATAATTGAAGGGGAAACAATAAAAAAGGAATATATAAATACATATAAACTAACAAAAAAGCAAAACACAGAAAAAAAAAAAGAATTTTTAAATTTTAGTATTTATTATTCCATCGATTTTGTTCAAAATTTTACGTTACCTCATGCCCCTTTCTTTCTTTCTTTTTTTTTTTTTTTTGTATTTTTGTTTGGTTCTATAGATGCTCTGCTCTTGCCTCAATTTATATGAAAAAAATAAAAATAAAAAATAACTAATTCACCTCATCTATTCTTTTCCTCCCACTTTTCCCTCTTACCTGTAACGCCCCTATATGGGGGTTAACAGTTTTTAATGAGATAAAATAAAAATAAAAAATAAAAGTAAAACCTTAAAAATAAAGTTACCCGGAGCTTAAATAAAAACTCTCAATATCAAAAATAAAAAATATAATCAACAAATAATCCACAGTTTAATGTAGCACCTTAAATTTAATATTATAAACTGTCGTCATCATCATTTTAACCGTCAACGCATTGTAATACAGTCACAGAAAGTAACAATTGATGCTTACATTATCATGAAGAACATTCTCAACAATTGAAGCAGTCCCAATGTAATATAACTACATCACTTCCTCAACTATTTTTTTCGTAGCCACCTCACACTTAGTGAGTCCTGAAAAGATAAAAATATAAGGGAATGAGCGACACTATGCTCAGTAGAGAAAACCATTACTCACCTTTAGGTTTTATCATTATCACATTAAAACTTGCATGGTTAGTTAATAATTATCATTATCCAGATTATGAGATTTATTACAATCATATTCCGTGGATACCATAGTTAATCATTACCGAGTTTCATACATATACATATATACAAATATTATAGTTCATCATTATTCCTAGGTACCCACGTTCAATAGAGTATCACTCAACTCATCGAAACCCAAATGGGCGCGCTTGATCACCCTGTAACCATTCCAAGGGTGTTCCGGTGAGGGGACATCAAGCCCCGAGTCCTCACCAAATCGATTCCTGTACAGTGTGTTTTGGGACTTTCAACCCAAGGAAGCGTCATCACCTTCCCCCTATTTTACCTTTTAAGGTATTCATGCCCAAGGACGTAACCGCCGCCCTCTTCATGTCTCACCATTTCTCTATATTAAATCATTAATAATAGAGTCAATTTTCCTAACCATGCTTCTCAATTTATAACATGTGTCAATTCATTATGCTCCTCGCCGTACAATACAAGACGAGTCCATGTCATAGTTTCATATGTGATACTCATATAATATCAGTTCAACATAGATATATATATATCTTGCGGTAAAACAATCAATTTTAATTCTATAAAAACCTCACAAAAGATGAGTAATAGAATCCCTACCTTTCAAGCTTATCAACAATCTTTTAATCCTGGAATCAATTAACGTTAGCTCCATACTCCGTTGATCCTAAGGCGTGCATAAGGACAATTAAAACTAAAGCACAACATACAACTACATTCATAAATAAATCATGTGTAAACCTATCTTACTAGTATGCCATTAAAGCTTTTATGTAAATCTCTTTTGAATACCACAGTAAACAATTTTTTGTCTTAACACAATATAAAATGTGAACAAGTAATCTATATGTTTTAGTCCCTAATAAGATTCATCAATCACTTAGGATAATATTGGAAAGGTTGCAAGACATTAAAGAATTAGGTGGTGAGCAAAGATGGGTTCTTGGTTTAGGTTAGCAGCTGGTATACCATAGCAAACTGGCAGGTTTACTAGTTTTCAATCCGAAAATTGAATAATTTCTTAGAAAATAAAATACAACTCCGATTTAGGTTTATGATAGCTCGTTAGAAAGCTTAGGATGCTACTTTTCAAATATGCAAACCAATTCATAAAATTCATTTTAATTTAATCCCAAAATTTCAAGAAATAGCCACTGCCCATAGAGGTATTACAAAGTTTACACTATAAATTTTCTGTCTAGGGCATATACACTTAGACTTTATTCATATGCTCTAAAATAGCAACAAACATATACTTAGGTTTAAGAACGCAAATTTGAATAATTCTTTAGTATAAAAGAAAATTTATAAATGAAAGACTAAATTTGTTCATAAGATTCTAACCTCGGATTATGGTTAGTTGGAAGCTTAAAATGGCTTCAAAACAGGTTCCTTTACTTCGGTATGACTGAAATTCTTGCTCAAATGGAGGTGATGGTGGCTGATTTTTATGGCTGCCTTGAAGAAGTTCTCTAAGTATTTTGCTTCAGCAAAGAAATGAGAAGAAGAGTATGAGAACCGTGAAAGAGAAAGGAAGAAAAGATGAAGTCTTTGAAGAGAAGTGATAGAAATAATTATGGAGGAGACATGTTGAAGCATGTCACAGAGGAAATAAAGAAAATGAGGGTCAAGAGTAGTTGGAAAAGATATCCTTATGTCTCATCTAGAGACTTTAACACATATAATGCCAATATGACATTTTTGAGATTTATTAGAAGTTCTAAGGCTTTTTAGTAAACATACTAAATAAATATAGGAGAATTTTAGAAAATTTAAAAATAGATAAAAATAAATATTGTAAAATAAATTTAAATGAAGCAATTTTTTTTTATATACTAAAAATTAATTTAATTACCTTAATACCCGTTAGGAGAATAACGGGTGTCACATTACCAAACCAAAGTGAGTCTATTTGACGTTATGAAAACTTTGCATACGTCAAATGAAATAGTGCAATTCGACACACTTAGTTCCAACATAAATTCACCCGTAAGATTTGTTCATCTAAATAGTTGAAGCCCGTCATTTATTACTCTCTCTCGTTTTTATTTTTTAATGAGATGAATTTCTGTTAAATTTTTGTATTTGTTTTTAAGTAATAGATAGTTTGAATGTAATTTAACAGTTTAAAATTGCAAAACACAAATATTATATATATATTTTTATCTTATCGCAGAATTCTTTAAAAATAGAAGCTCCCTGCCTAATTTTGAGGATCAAACAAACAACAGAGGCGTTGATCTAAATACACAAGCAAAAAAAAAAAAAAGTTTTTGATACATTTGCTCCCTAATTTTTTCATATTTTTGCAATGTGGTCTTAAACTTTTTTTAAGGCAATTGAGTCCTAAAATTTAATAAAATATGACAATTACGTCATAATCACAAACTTACTTCAAAATTAGGATGCGAAAACAATCACATGAAACGTGACCCATTTAGAACACCTTTGTATTTCATTTGCTTTTAATGAGAGTCAAATTGTTCCATTGGGTTAATTACATAATTATATACCCTAGTTTTATTATTTCTCAATTTGTTCTCTTGTTTTTAAAAACTACATAGGTATCATCTAAGACTAAATTTAAAAATCTTGTTTCAATTTTATCGCTCACAAACTTCTTTGACTAAAAAACGTGGAGACAAGATAAAAATACCCTTATTTAAACATAATTTGTTTATGAAGTATATGTTTCTTCTTGAAAATAATTTTAAAAAATAAATTAAAATTTAAAATGTCATAAAATTTAAGATCTTTTTTTTAACTTGATGTTTTGTTTTAGGATTTTTTTTATGTTTTAATATATAAAATATATTTTCATAACTTGGTAAGAGTAATTATGTTATGTTTCCTTTTTTTAGTTAGAGGGATTAAGAGTAGTTTGTTATATAAAAGATACCTTTATAATTTTTAAGAACAGAGAGAAGAATTGAAAAATAGTTAAAACTAGAAGGTATAATTTTATAATTAATCTTTGTTCAGTTTTTATGCTTAGAAAAAGAAGAAAAAAGAAAAGAAATTAAATCATTGTTAATTAATGAATTTTTTTAACAATTTTGTGAGTGTGTGTGTGTGTATATATATATTAATCATTATAGCACTAGAAATTTCACTCATTCTCTTCTAAATGAGTTATGTGTGTCTTATGTGATTTTTTTTTATCTTAATTTTGACAAACATTGGTGATATGGGACTTAATTGTTACACTTAATTAAATTTAAGGACTCAATTGCTGCAAAAAGATTAAGAACTATATTGTAAAAAGCCTATAGTTTAGGAGATAAATGTGCCAAAAAAAAAAAGGATTAATTACAAAAATTCCTCTTGAACTATAACTTTTGTAATACTTTGCCTCCTGAACTTCAACACGTAACATCCAGTTTCATTGCTGTATGAATTGTTGATAAAAATAGTCATTTTGTTAAAATTTTAACAAAAAATTGACAAATAATTTTAAAATTCAGGGATATTTTGATAATCTTAGTTACAAAAATTATAATCATAATAAAAGTAGTCTTTGTTGATGATTAAAAACAAAAAAATAATAAAAAAACATACTACTATCCTGGATCTCTCTTTTGGTAGATAAAAAAAGAAAGATTCTAATGGTATAATGGTTTTAATTGATTTTTTTTTTGTTTTTAATCGTCAATAAAGATTATTTATATTATAGTTTTAATTTTTATGTTTATTTTTATAACTATAATTATCAAAATACATCTAACTTTATAATCACTTATCAATTTTTCATTAAAATTCTAAAACAAAGATCATTTTTTTAACAATTAATATTATATTTTTAAATTTAAAAAATAAAATGTTACAAAGAGAGAATGTCTATAATTAATAAAAAACAAAAAACAACAGAGGCGCGAGGACAACAGCAGCAGGCTTGTGCAATTGCTGCACCAAAGCGGTGTACGATAAAGAGGCCCCCACAACGCCATAAGGGCTCCATACTTTATGCTACTGGGCCTGTTAGCTTTTAAGCTCTTGGAATCCAATTTTGATCCTTTTGGTCAAAAAGCGAATGCCATCGCTTGAAGTGGGCTCGTGCCTGCAGCAGAGAGCAATTTCTCTTGGGGCCCATCTGACGTTCTTCTCTTACAGGTAGAAGCGACAAACGTGTGTAAATTTTGCACAAACAAAACCTATGAAGTCTTATAATTCACCCAAATCATTTTAATGCATAAATTAGATTTAATTAATTAATTTATTTATTTTTATAAAATAAACATATTTGAATACCAACTCTCTAAATGGTAGGCCATCATCGGAGGGAAAAAGAGTAAATTTGAGAAATTCCACACGAAAGAAATACGTTATGAATTTTGTCACTCCAATTAGAGGGCTTGGGTTTATGCTACTGCAAAGAATCAATCGAAGGTCATACATTTATGTGCTGTTGAAGCTGTCCCTCTAATAATCGGAGAGAAATCTACAAGATTATTACTGATAATCTATCAAATATTGCCAAAATCAACACTAACCACTGGCCGTTGTTGGTCACTGGTGAGTAATCTACAAGATCAACATCGACAATATATCAGATTATGTTACCTTTTCAAAATAAATCACCCGTCGCCTCTAGTACTGGTTGCCGGAGTGTAAGTTAGTATTCTAACACGAATACTCTACCACTGCTAGATTAATTCCTAAAAATAGGACCTTCTGGTAGTATTTTTAAAATAGGTGAAAAAGATTTTGTTTTAGAAAATAAAAATTTTTGAGAAATTGTGATGAAAGCATTTTTAAAATTTTACATCAAAAAACGTATAAAAATATTTTCAAAAACTCTCAAAACAATACCAAATAAGGCATATAAAAAATCACAAAAATCTCTAAAGAGGGTCTCGAACCACGGCTAAAACGAATAATTCTAAATGGTCCAGTCCAAATAGCTAAAACTGCTTGATCCGATCCCAAATTTGCCCAAACTACCAAAACGGTCAGGTCCAAAAAATGTGATGGTTCATGACCAGACCGCATTATGCACAATCCTAATTAATGTACTAGATTAATTTCCAAAATTAGTGGAAAAATGCAAAAGAAAAAAAATACTTTGATTAAAAAAACACACGCAAAATTCCATATCAAAACACTATATTACCCAAAAAAAAAAATCACAAACATTTACACCAAATCACCACCACATTACACAAAAAAAAGAAAGAAAGAAAGATTGACAATCACAAAAGACCGCAAAATCTAAAACAAAAACTTCAGTAATCTCCCCCTCGCACGGTTCAGATCTCATCAACAGCCTCCTCGAAACTACAACTTGGATATATCGGTCTTGATTGCGCTTCTTCACTAATCAAAGCATTCTCTAAACAATAAAAAACGTGTTTTTTTTTTGTTCTTTTGTTTTTATTTTTTTCAACTTTCCACTATTGTTTACCCGCAACAAAGAATAGAGAACACATACGGTTCGAGTTCTCTAGATAACGACAACTTTAGTTTCAAATTCTTAAGAAACTAAGACGTCAGGCCTAAGGCTCTTCAACTTTATTTTCAGGTATCTGCACGTTGTTGGACCTTCAACACTAGACCAAGAGAGACATCTTCGCGTAAGCTTCGACACGCGGTCTCCCGCGGCCCGCGTCCTAAGACGTGAGCTTCAGTCATGGGAGGTTTCTTTTGTTGGTCAACGTAAAAAATTGGTTAACGAACAGAAATCTTAATACCAAGGCTTGGTTGGAACTTTGCGTTTCAACTTGCTATAGTGTAAAGCTCGCAATGCTATAGTAATTTGCTATAATGTTTAAGTTCTAATTTTAAGTTTTAATTTATTGTCTAAGCTAAGTGCAAATAAATTGTGGTTCAATGTGTAGTTTTATTACATGCTGTCCAATTCCTAAAGGAAAAAAGCCATCTTGAGGTAGCAAAGGCCAATCTAACAACATGCCTCTCTGAGCCGTACTTTCAAGCTATATCCTCTCTAGCTATATCCGTCTTTCTTTTTCTTTTCCATTTAAGAAAGAGAAGAAATGGATTTGTAAATGAGAGCTTGTCTTGTCCATCCTCAATTCCATGTGAGATGATCACAAAGTCTCTCTCTCCCCCCCCCCCCCCCCCCCCTCTCTCTTTCTATTTATTTTTTTTTAATAAGTTGTCACGCCCAGGAATATGGGAGGTGACGTGACGTATTATTTAAATTAATTAAAAGAGAATTTAATTAAAAAAAACCAAGAGTTTAGGAGTTGGATTAAATAATAAAATATGAGGTTTTCAAAACACCTTATAAAAGAGTTCATATACATTAGGCAATTGAAATGATTAAACGAATAATAATAAAACAATAAAGTCGGGAGTATGGGTCCCACAGACCCACAACTTGTGCACACATATGGTACTGACAATATCATAAATACAATCACAGTCCAAGTACAAGTAAAGTTAAAATCTTACATGCCTTGATTTAAATAATACAAATAAATTTACTAATCCCTTTATTGCTTCTGGATCCTGTCCGTTGAATCTTCTCCAAACCTAAAGGGAAAACCACATAGAAAGGGGAAATTTAAAACAAATAAAACGTGAGCGAAAGGCTCAGTAGGACTATGTTTTATAAAATGATTTAATTTAAAGAAATGTCTCGCTATTCAGGAATTATTTAAAAGAAACCTTAAATGAATAAATAAACAAATAAATTTGAGTAAAACCGTCCTTACCCAGAACAGTTTACCCGTTCAACTAGTAATATCATTTTCTTTTCCTAGGCAAACCATAATAACATCACCACCGTAGTGGCCCAGCTGGGTTTCGGGACCTGCCCCCAAGGTCGATCACTACACGACCCGATCTCTGATATGGCATCATGCCTATGTGTTTATTATTATCATCATTCAAAATCCAATTACCGAGTGTTGTCATTTACATTCGTTATGAAGTTCATTTCAGTCTACGGTATATTAAAATATAACCGATAAATTCATTTTTAAACAACCGTTGCAAACATTTTAATAGAAATTCCTTTTCAAAGCTAAATCATTTTAAAGCTAGGCTACCAAGGAAATGGGGTAGAAGTCCTACCTCGATACTTATGCCGGTGCCCCACACCGTAATCCCGGTCCGCTATACGTTAGCTCTGCAGAACCACGAACGATCCTAGATACAAACTAAGTCGATCAATGTCTAGTTCGAGACATTCTATGTTACTAAACCAATTTATGATGTTCTAGTGTGCCATTTGTATCTTTAATATCATTCTATAAGGTTGGAATTTAAATCAGGGTGCAAAATAGTGAAAACAGGTGAAAATCATAAAATTTTCCATGCTTCGGCTGGTCTGCCGGACTCCCTACTTCGGCCAGCCAAACTACACAGTTCGGCCTGCCGGAAACCAGGTTCGATCGGCTGGTCATTTCCCCAGGATCGGCCTGCTGGACGGAAGAACACTGGCCTGCCGATCCCTTGTTCCGGCCTGCCGAACTAGGAAAACCCAGAAATACAGCCACGGGTTTTTCAATCCCAAAAAATCCAAATCTTGATTTTAACCTGTTTTTCTCAAATTCCAGGCATGGAAAACAATCATAGTTGATAGAAAAACATACTAGAACACATTTGAACTCATTTAAACAAGATTTAAACTCAAAAATCTGAAAATGAGAAAATGGGGAGAAAAATGAAAAATCTTGAATCCAATCCGTTTTTCTTCAATCTAAGCTTAGATTCTAGTTGTTCTAAGTTCATTTAACTCAAATTCAAGGTTTTCTAAGCTCAAACAAACCTAGATTTCAAAAATGCACAAAATTGAAAATTTTGAAAAAAGTTTAGAAATTTTAAAACTAACCTCGAATCGAAGCTTCAATCCGCGTTCTCGGTTGCCAAATCACGTCCCCGAGCTTCCTTCTTGCTAACCCGAAGCTTGGATTCAAATTTGATTCAAAAATTTGAGAGAGAAGAGAGAGTCTTGAGAGAGAGAGAGAGAGAGAGAGAGAGAGAGAGAGAGAGAGAGAGAGAGAGAGAGAGAGAGAGAGAGAGAGAGAGAGAGAGAGAGAGAGAGAGAGAAATCAGGGAGAGTGAGGAGAGAGGAGGAAGAGAGAGAGAATAAATAGAGAGAAACGGTGGGCGGTTTTACTGTACAAAAACCATGTGCCGTCCACGGTTTTATAAAACGGAATATTTTTAACATTTTACAAATTGTTGTGTTTTAAAACTAAAAACATCATTTTAAAATCATAAGAAATTATTTGAATTTACCAAATTAACAAAACAACCAAAAATTCAAAACCCAACCAAGTAATCAAATTAATGTTGAAACATTAATTATGACACACTAATTCATCATTTTACATTACAATAATATTAAGTAAATTTCGGGGCGTTACATAAGCACTTCTTCAAATTTATATACAGGCTTTCTCGTCGCAAGACTTCCAATACACATTGCACATGATTTAGGTTTTCATTATTAACCACCCCATAACAAGTACAACGTCGAAGTAAAGGAAAAAAATTTGCTTCTTTTTCGTAACCAAGCCCTTGCCTTATTCATCATCCTCATCAAAGTACTACTCGACTGAAACTTGAGTTATTTAATAGTTTAGTCAAAGAATTAATCTTCCTCATGGACTGGAAATGTACGTAAGGTAGTAATTGTTCAAGAAGAAACGGGAGAAAATTTTGTAATGCATGAAATGCACAACGTGGTGAGCTTTTGTAAGATGTATTATTTGTACATAATTCTCTTGTCCTGCTGTTCTGCAATTTATCACCGGATAGAACATTTTAATTTTGAGTAAATTTCATAGAATTCAACCTTTTTTAAGTTGATACATAATGGTCCTTTAAAAATCAATATATAAAAGGAGAGGTATTATTGAAAAGTCTGTTTGGTTCATTAGTTCAAAACAGGATGGTTTGAACTTTTTTAGTTTGAAAATGGATTTGAAATATTGAAAACAAAAAGAGATTGTTTTCGGATTTATGTGGTGTTTGACTGTCCAAAAACAATAAAAAGCTTTCACACTATAGTAAAAAGTAAAAAATTGTTATAACATAAAACTATCATATTATAATGTTTTTAGCCAAAATTGATGCCATTGGTTCTAATCATACTTCTTAAACACCCTATTAGATTGTTTTTGATTCAAAATGTCAAATCAATGATTTAAGACGAGTTTCACCTTTTTTGTTACCAAAAGTTGGCTTGGAAGAAATTTTAGTTCCAACCATGCATAAACCAAGCTGTTCGATTTTCCATAACAATCACCAAAAGGGAAACAAAAATGGATCACATCTGCTCAGGGCCAAAAACGAGGCCCTAGTTGATGATTATTAGTTGGTACATGAGTACGTAAAGCCTAAATTAAAAGCAGATATTTATAAATCAAATCCATCTTGTCTCTTAAAAGTCACGTATAATAGTATTGGCAACTTTTCCTATTAATCATGTTAGCATTTACAACGTTTGATTTCTAATGTCTCCTTTTCATAATATGAACCGGGTGAAAAATTAACCCAATTTACTATTCGGACGTACGGATTAATTGCTTCCTCATTCTGAACAAATCAAGATTTTTCTTACTAAAAGACATGGTTAACGTCGCACGTGTACTTAATATTCTTGTCCTTCCCTTTTTTTATTATTAATTTGCTAACTTGTTATTATTATTAATTTTCTAACTTGTGGATGCCCATGCATTTAATTAAATTATCAATCCAGGACCACAAAAGCACAAAGTCATGTGTACCTTCTAAAAACGAAATGCCCGGGAGTGGTGGATGCTTTTGTACTATGAATACTCACAATTGGCCATTAATTCATGTTAATTATTTTTATGCTATTACTGTCTATTGTCCAGTGGAAGACAGGGAAAACAAGTATTTTCTTGCTATTAATGATTATTTAATGTTTCAGTGCTATAATTTTTTTTTTCTTTCTCACTTGGTAGAAAAGCATTCACGTTTCAGTGCTAGTTATCACTGTGCAATTCACCCTATATACTTTTGGCCTAATCATATGAACCAAACATGGAACAACAATTATGACACTTTTTTTTCCTTCTTAGAAAATATTCAGGGTTGGATATTCTATAACCCTACTTTAACATCGCTGTCCAGGGAATAAATTGTGGAGTTCAGGCTTGTGAATTGATATGTAGAGTAAAACTGAGCCTATCCTTTAAGTAAAAATAATTTAGTTTTTTTTTTCCTGTTTTATTTGTTGACTCTTGAATTTTGGTTATAAACGAAAGGAATGAAAGACAAGATAATACCGATAATATATATATATATATATAAAATAAAGAGACGTTTATACGGTATCAATCTAGTTGAAATAAAAAATAATTGATATTGTCCTAATACCTGTGTTTCATACGCGTGCTTAAGATCATATAGTTATGCTATACGTGGATCATGCACAAACACAACACACACATGTTTATATCGTTTAAGAGGCATATATGGTATTGCACGGTTTGTCTCTTCCATTTTTGTTTCTATAATTCGAATCACATATAAAGCATAATTAAAAGTAAACTACTGAAATTAGATGCCCCTAATTAGGCCTTGGGTTTGATACTGAAATCTCCGTCATTAAATTCTTTTCTAACTTCTAAGCATTTATCCCCACGCACTTCATTAATCATGTACCTTTTTCTAGTTATACCCATATATATCCATATTATACTAATCCGAGCTTTTTGAATTGGAATCTAGAGTACATATCTTCATTTTTTATGCTAAAATATAATATTAGATATCCTAACTGCTATTCCTTTAATTAGTTATTTCAAGTTGTATAAATCCTTCAAGTAGATCTCTTGCACACATTTACATATATACATACATATGTGTGTATGTGTGTGTGTATATATATATATACCATATTCGTATAATATGTGTGTGAACCAAGTTCTTACACGTCCGAAAACTAAAATAGTGGGTCATTGGGTCCCAGATTATATTTATTTAATTCACAAATCCGTATGCATGTGTCGACACACTAGAACCTTTGACACATAAAACATAGGTCCCCCGCCATAGTAATTGTGTTGGTGTCACGTCCCGGAGTACGGAGATGAGACGTGGTGATTATTTAAATTAATTAAAAGAGAATTTAATTAAAAATCTTGAGTTTAGGGCTTTGATTAAACACAAAATGTGAGGTTCATTAAAAACACTTTGTAAAGAGTTCATATACGTTAGACAATTTAAAACATTAAACGAATAATAATTAAAACAAAAAAGCCGCGAGTATGGGTTCCACAACCCACAACTTGTGCACACACATAGTACTGACAATATCATAAATACAATCACAGTCCAGGATACAAATAAAGTTAAATCTTACATGCCTTGACTAAATGATACAAAAGAAAAGTAATTCTTCTATTGCTCCTGAGTTCGGTCCGAAGAATCCTCTCCAAACCTAAACGGGAAACCACCTAGAGGGGGAAAATTTAAAACAAATAAAACGTTAGCGAAAAGCTCAGTAGGACTATGTTTTATAAAATAATTTAATTCAAAGAAACAGGTCATTATTCAGGAGTTATTTAAAAGAAACCTTAAATGAATAAATAAATAAATGAATGAATAAATTTGAGTAAAGCCGTTCTTACCCAGAACAGTTTACATGGATAACCAGAAATATCATTTTCTTTTCCTAGGCAAACCATAATAATATCACCACCGTAGTAGCCCAGCTGGGTTTCGGGACCTGCCCTCAAGGTCGATCGCTACACGACCCGATCTCTGATATGGCATCATGCCTATATGTTTGTTACCATTATCATTCAAACCCAATTACCGAGTGTTGTCATTTACATTCATTATGAAATTCATTTCAGTTCACGGTGTATCAAAATATAACCGATAAATACATTTTTTTCAAACAACAGTTGAAAACACTTTAATAGAATCCTTTTCAAAGTCAAATCATTTTAAAACTAGGTTACCAAGGAAATGGGGTAGAAGTCCTACCTCAATACTCGTACCGGTGCCCCACACCGTAATCCTAGTCCGCTATACGTTAGCTCCGCGGAACCACGAACGATCCTAGATACAAACTCAGTCGATCAATATCTAGTTCGAGACATTCTATGTTACTAAACAATTTCATGATGTCCTAGTGTGCCATTTGTATCTTTAAACTCATTCTATAAGGTTGGAATTTAAATCAGGGTTCAAAACAGTGAAAACATGTGAAAATCACAAAATTTCCTATGCTTCGGTCGGCCTGCCGGACTCCCTGCTTCGGCCGACCGAACTGTATAGTTTGGCCTGCCGGAAGCCAGGTCCGGTCGGCCGGTCATTTTTCCAGGTTCGGCCTGCCGGACGGAAGAACACCGGCCTGCCGATCCCTCTTCTGGCCTGCCGATCCCTCTTCCGGCCAGAAAAACACGTAGTTCGGCCTTCCAAACTGGGAAAACCCAGAAATCCCAACCACAGGTTTCTCGATCCCCAAAATTCAAATCTTGATTCTAACCTGTTTTTCTCAAATCCCAGGCATAGAAAATAATCATAGTTGATAGAAAAACATACTAGAACATGTTTGGACTCATTTAAACAAGATTTAAACTCAAAAATCTCAAAAATCTAAAAAATGTAAAAATAGGGAGAAAAATAAAAAATCTTGAATTCAATCCGTTTTTCTTCAATCTAAGCTTAGATTCTAGGTGTTCTAAGTTCATTTAACTCAAATCCAAGGTTTTCTAAGCTTAAACAAACATAGATTTCAAAAATGCATAAAATTGAAAATTTTGGAAAAAGTTTAGAAATTTCAAAACTAACCTCGAATCGAAGCTTCAATCCGCGTTCTCGGTTGCTAAATCACATCCCCGAGCTTCCTCCTTGCTAACCCAAAGCTTGGATTCAAAATTGGGTTTCAAAATTTTGAGAGAGATAGAGAGAGAGGGGGTGCCGAGAGAAATCAAGAGAGAGAGAGTGAAATCGGGAGAGTGAGGAGAGAGGAGGAAGAGAGAGAATAAATAGAGAAAATCGGTGTGCGGTTTTACTGTGCGAAAACCATGTGCCGCCCACGGTTTTGTAAAACAGAGTATTTTTAATAATTTATAAATTGTTGTGTTTTAAAACTCAAAACATTATTTTAAAACAATAAGAAATCATTTGAATGCATCAATTTAACAAAACAACCAAAAATTCAAAATCCAACAAAGTAATCAAATTAATGTTAAAACATTAATTATGGCACACTAATTCATCATTTATATTACATTAACATTAAATAAATTTCGGGGCGTTACAACTCTCTACCCCTAAAAGAAATTTCGCCCTCGAAATTTACAACTCATTTCAGAAACAAAACAAATGTGGATACAATTCCTGCGTACTCGACTCTAGCTCCCAAGTGGCTTCATCAACCCCATGATGCTGCCACACGACTTTTTCCAACGGTATCTCACGACGACGCAAACTAATCACCTTCCGGTCGATGATTTGAATCGGCACTTCTTCGTACGTCGTATCTTCCTGAACCTGCACATTGCGGAATGAAACTATCTTACCCTACTCAGGTGGACACTTTCTAAGCATCGACACATGAAACACATCGTGAACATGAGAAAGTTTGGGCGAAAGATTAAGCCGATAAGCGACCACACCAACACGCTGAGTGATCTCGAACGGCCCAATATATCTCGGCGCGAGCTTCCCACTCACTCCGAACCACATAGTTCCCTTACGAGGCGATACCCTCAAGAGAATGAAATCTCCAACCACGAACTCTAAGGGTCTACGTCTCCTATCCGCCTAACTCTTCTGCCGACTCTGAGCTGCTCTCAATCGATCTCGAATCACCGCGACTTTCTCGTTGCTATCACGGATCTCATCTGGCCCAAGAATAACCCTATCTTCCGGCTCGGCCCAACACACAGGTGATCGACACGGTCGCCCATATAACGCCTCAAACAGTGCCATGCCAATACTCGCCTTATAACTATTGTTGTATGCGAACTCCGCCAAATGCAAACATTGCTTCCAATTCCTGCCGAAGTCCAATGCACAAGCACACAACATATCCTCGAGAATCTGAATAACCCGCTCAGACTGCCCATCAATCTGAGGATGAAACGCCGTACTGAAGTTCAAATCCGTACCTAAAGCCTCCTGAAACTCCTCCAGTACTTAGCATTAAACTTGGTGTCTCGATCAGAGGTGATGGACAAAGGAACTCCATGCAACCTCACGATGTTCTGTATATACAACTCCCCAAGAACCCTTCTCGAACACGTCAACCTAAATGGAATGAAATGCGCCGATTTCGTCAACCTGTCGACCACAACCCAAACTGCATCGTGTCGCTGCTCCGTCCTCGACAAACCTGTGAGGAAATCCATCGTCACATACTCCCATTTTCATCCTGGAATAAGAAGCGGCTGAAGCTGACCTGCAGGCTTCTGATGCTCGGCTTTCACCTGAAGACACGTCGAACACTTGGCCATGTACTCTTGAACATCTTTCTTCATGCCTCTCCACCAATACTGCCTCTTCAAATCGTGATACATCTTGGTGCTCCCCGGATGAATAGCAAACTGAGACCTATGAGCTTCGTCCATAACGGCTTTAGTCACTTCGGCGATAGCTGGAACTGCAAGACGCTCCTGAAAGTACAACGATCCATCTGCATGCACGCTCCATTCCTCGAACTGTTACCCGTTCTGAATCCGCGACCAAATCCCCTGCAAATGCCGATCTTGCCACTGACTTTGCTTCACCATCCGAACAAGAGCTGGAGTCACTTCCACATGATACACCGAAACTCAATCACAGTCTTCATGATAACGTAGCCTAAACTCGCTCACTGTCGCATCCCTACTCCAGTCCTCAAAAACCAAACAAGCGAGAATCCCTGAAGACTTCCTGCTAAGCGCATCCGCGACCACATTAGCTTTCCCGGGATGATACTGCAACGCAAAATCATAATCCTCCATATACTCTACCCATCTACGCTGCCTCAAATTAAGATCCCTCTGAGTGAACAAATATCTCAAACTCTTGTGATCGGAGAAGACCTGAAAAGATGCTCCATACAAGTAACACCTCCAAATCTTCAGCGCATAAATCACCGCTGCGAGCTCCAAATCATGAGTAGGATAATTCTGCTCATGAGGTCGTAGCTATCTCAATCCGTACGCAATTATACGTCCATGCTGCATCAACACGCATCCAAGTCCGCGCCCTAAAGCATCCGCATAAACCTCATACGGCTCGTCACTGCTAGGAATAACCAACACTGGAGCTGAAGTCAACCGATTCTTTAATTCCTGAAAAGCAAGCTCACAATCTTCATTCCACTCAAACCTGACATTTTTCTTGATCAATCTCGTCAACGGAGCTACAATCTTCAAAAAATCCTTTACAAATTTCCTATAATACCCAGCAAGACCTAAGAAGCTGCGAATCTCTGCTACATTCCTTGGTCGTTCCCACTCCAATGTAGCTTCAATCTTGGACGGATCCACAGAAATACCATGCTCCGAGATAACATGACCCAAAAACTTGACCTCAGTTAACCAAAACTCACACTTTTCCCTCTTAGCATACAGCTGGTGTTCCCGCAGAGTCTGAAGCACGATCCGGAGATGCTGGTCATGCTCCTCCTAAGTCTTAGAATACACAAGAATGTCATCGATGAACACAATCACGAACTGATCCAAATACGGCCTAAATACCCTGTTCATCAAATCCATAAAAGTTGCCGGAGCATTCGTCAACCCAAACGACATAACCAGAAACTCGAAGTGCCCATACCGAGTCCTAAAAGCTGTCTTGGGAATATCATCTTCCTTGATCCTGAGCTGATGATAACCCGACCGCAAATCAATCTTTGAGAAGTACCGCGAACCTCCCAACTGATCAAACAACTCATCAATCCTCGGCAAGGGATACTTGTTCTTCACCGTAACACGATTTAGCTGCCGATAATCCACACACTACCTGAGAGTCCCATCATACTTCTTAGCAAACAAAATCGGTGCTCCCCACGGAGATGTGCTGTTCCAAATATACCCTTTATCAGCAAGCTCTTGAAGTTGCTTCCTCAATTCTTTCATTTCTGCTGGCGTCATCCGATAAGGTGCCATAGAAATCGGTGATGTTCCTGGAAACAACTCGATACCAAACTCAATCTCCCGATGCGGTGGTAACCCTGGCAACTCATCGGGGAAGACATCCTCGAACTCATCAACCACCGAAATCGCTACATTGCCACTCGAAACATAGGGCTCGCAATCTAGATTGGCAAGAAAAGCACAACAACCTAGATTCCTTCGCCTTCCTAGACACGACTTCATGAGACGTTCACTCATTAACCAATCACCACCACCCTGATAAGTGATCACCGTCCCCCTATCAGACACTAGGGTCACTTTTCTAAGTTGGCAGTCCACGACTGCATTATACCTAGACAACCAGTCCATCCCTAGAATTACATCATAGGAGCTCATGGGGAGTATAATCAAATCACTTTTCAAAATCTCATCCCCAATCTTTATTTTACAAGATTTACACATACAATTTACACACACCCGCCCCAAGGGAGAAGTTATGACTAGGGGATCATTAAACTCTTCTACCTCTAATCCCAAGGCATGTACAAAAGAACTCGAAATGAGAGAATGAGAGGCATCGGTATCGAATAAAACGCGAGCTAAAGATCTAGAAACCAAGATCATACCATCGACAACCGCGTTACCAACATGAGAATCTGACCCTCCAAATGCCATTGCATGAACCTACACTAGAGCCTTCCCTTTTCCTCTACCGATATTGCTGGGTCCTAGATTACTCGGCCGATGCTGCTGAGATGGAGACGACTGCACACTACCTGTACTCGGCGCTCGATACTGAGGAACACTGCGCTGAAAATGCTGCGGCTGCTGCCCCCGTGCCGGATATGAGAATTGCTGAGGAGAGAACTGCGGATACTGCAACTGCGGGTACTGCGGAGGCGGAGGTAGGGTCTGAGGCTGAGACTGAGACTGACGACTGGCATCCTCCCCAGTCTGAGATCCAAGACGAGCACTCCTAATTGGGCAATTCCTCTTGATGTGTTCGGGCTGCTGACAGAAATGACAATGGAAGCTGTAGGGATTGCTGCGCCCACTGCCAAACGAACTGCTGCTACCACTGGTCGCGCCACCTTGCTTGCCTTTCTCCGGAGCTGGACGACTACTGGTGCTCTTCCTGCCACTCCTTTGCGGTCCTCTTGAAGCCTTGGCTCGGTCCTCACAATACTGCACATAATCATTCTCCACGGAGATTGCCGACGACACAAGCTCTCCGAAACTCCTAAGCCGTAGAGCAACCAACTGCTGCCGAATAGGAGCCTTGAGCCCTTCCTTAAACTTAATACATTTCTCACGCTCTGATGCCACCGCTGATGGAGCAAACCTAGCCAACTTATTAAACTTTACCTCATACTCCCGAACTGACATATCACCCTGCTGCAATCTATAGAACTCAGCTGCCTTCTGATCTCTATACCCCTGTAGAAAATATCGATCATAGAACAGCTCCTCGAACCTGTCCCAACTGATATCACCGCCGTACTCCAGACGCTTAGCCTGTTTCCACCAAGTGTTAGCGCCACCCTCGAGCCTATGCGCAGCAAACTCCACACGATACTCCTCAGGCACACCAAGAGTATCCAAATGCTTCAAGATCGAATCCAACCAATACTCTGCTAACTACGGATCCCCATTGCCATCAAAAGTCGAAACTGACGCCCGTCGAAATTCCTTAAAGTACGCATGCCGACTACCAACATCAGAATCTCCCGGTCTAGTCCTGGCTGCCATCTACCGAAAAGCCGCAAACATAGACCTCATCATGCTCTCATCATTCCCGAACTCGGCGTCAGCTGTCGAACGACGTCTAGGTGCCATTCTCTCACTTCTGAAAACAAAATTTGGACTGTCAGAGGTATTTCATTGTCAAACCTATGTGTGCACAATTCCCAAGGTTCATAACCTTGAGCTCTGATACCATTTTGTCACGCTCCGGAGTACGGGAGGTGACGTGGCGAATTATTTAAATTAATTAAAAGAGAATTTAATTAAAAATCTTGAGTTTAGGGCTTTGATTAAATACAAAATGCGAGGTTCATTAAAAACACTTTGTAAAGAGTTAATATACATTAGACAATTTAAAACATTAAACGAATAATAATTAAAACAATAAAGCCGCGAGTATGGGTTCCACAACCCACAACTTGTGCACACACATAGTACTGACAATATCATAAATACAATCACAGTCCAGGATACAAATAAAGTTAAATCTTACATGTCTTGACTAAATGATACAAAAGAAAAGTAATTATTCTATTGCTCCTGAGTTTGGTCTGAAGAATCCTCTCCAAACCTAAATGGGAAACCACCTAGAGGGGGAAAATTTAAAACAAATAAAACGTGAGCGAAAGGCTCAGTAGGACTATGTTTTATAAAATAATTTAATTCAAAGAAACAGGTCATTATTCAGGAGTTATTTAAAAGAAACCTTAAATGAATAAATAAATAAAGGAATGAATAAATTTGAGAAAAGCCGTTCTTACCCAGACCAGTTTACATGGATAACCAGAAATATCATTTTCTTTTCCTAGGCAAACCATAATAATATCACCACCGTAGTGGCCTAGGTGGGTTTCGGGACCTGCCCCTAAGGTCGATCGCTACACGACCTGATCTCTGATATGGCATCATGCCTATATGTTTATTACATTATCATTCAAACCCAATTACCGAGTGTTGTCATTTACATTCATTATGAAATTCATTTCAGTTCACGGTGTATCAAAATATAACCGATAAATACATTTTTTTCAAACAACCGTTGAAAACACTTTAATAGAATCTTTTTCAAAGTCAAATCATTTTAAAACTAGGTTACCAAGGAAATGGGGTAGAAGTCCTACCTTAATACTTGTACCGGTGCCCCACACCGTAATCTCGGTCCGCTATACGTTAGCTCCGCGGAACCACGAACGATCCTAGATACAAACTAAGTCTATCAATATCTAGTTCGAGACATTCTATGTTACTAAACCATTTCATGATGTCATAGTGTGCCATTTGTATCTTTAAACTCATTCTATAAGGTTGGAATTGAAATCAGGGTTCAAAACAGTGAAAACGGGTGAAAATCACAAAATTTCCTATGCCTCGGTCGACCTGCCGGACTCCCTGCTTCGGCCGGTCATTTTCCCAGGTTCGGCCTGCCGGACGGAAGAACACCGGCCTACCGATCCTTCTTCCGGCCTGCCGAACTGGGAAAACCCAGAAATCCCAGCCACGGGTTTCTCGATCCTCAAAATTCAAATCTTGATTCTAACCTGTTTTTCTCAAATCCCAGGCATAGAAAATAATCATAGTCGATAGAAAAACATACTAGAACATGTTTGGGCTCATTTAAACAAGATTTAAACTCAACAATCTCAAAAATCCAAAAATGTAAAAATAGGGAGAAAAATAAAAAATCTTGAATTCAATCCATTTTTCTTCAATCTAAGCTTAGATTCTAGGTGTTCTAAGTTCATTTAACTCAAATCCAAGGTTTTCTAAGCTTAAACAAACCTAGATTTCAAAAATGCACAAAATTGAAAATTTTGGAAAAAGTTTAGAAATTTTAAAACTAACCTCGAATCGAAGCTTCAATCCACGTTCTTGGTTGCTAAATCACGTCCCCGAGCTTCCTCCTTGCTAACTCGAAGCTTAGATTTGAAATTGGGTTTCAAAATTTTGAGAGAGATAGAGAGAGAGAGGGGGTGCCGAGAGAAATCAAGAGAGAGAGAGAGAGAGTGAAATCGGGAGAGTGATTAGTGAGGAGGAAGAGAGAGAATAAATAGAGAAAATCGGTGGGTGATTTTACTGTGCAAAAACCATGTGTCGCCCATGATTTTGTAAAACGGAGTATTTTTAACAATTTACAAATTGTTGTGTTTTAAAACTCAAAACATTATTTTAAAACAATAAGAAATCATTTGAATGCATCAATTTAACAAAACAACCAAAAATTTAAAATCCAACCAAGTAATCAAATTAATATTAAAACATTAATTATGACACACTAATTCATCATTTATATTACATTAACATTAAATAAATTTCGGGGCGTTACAGTTGGATTTAGTAAAAGGGTCATGCTTTGAGGAGAAATGGATAAAGATGATCGCTAACAGTGGGAAAGGCTCTTTTCTGGAACATACTCAGAACCAACACCCACAGAACATCGCACGACACTTTTCTTCTCTTTATCTATCGATAAACTTGATATATATATATATATATATATGTCAAATTTATCCATAATATATACACATACACGATTAGAGTAGAGCTAGAAAAATTAATGAGAGAATAGAGTGTGACTGAATAATGCAGCACAAAAGTAAGACTGAATACTGCAACACATTTTGGGTCCCTTGAAGATAGTTGGACGACCGGTTACTACTACTGGTGATCAACTGCACCTAGCCAGCAAAAAGTTCTGAAAGTTTTTTGATTTTGAAGATTTTTTGAGTTATTTTCAAAATTCAAATTAAATATTTATTTCCCATTATCAAATAGACTTTAGTTGTAAATTTTAGGATCATTTTCTAGTTTTCTTTTTATTAATTTTATGCATTTAGAATTCTATAAATAGGCTACAATAGATTGTTATTTTCAGTTGTTCAGTTATTCAATAAAATTTTAGAGAGAGTGTTCTCATAATTCTTTGGTATTCCTTCGAATCAACAAATTATTTGCGCCTTGTTTTTCGGTATTTTGTGTGAATCAACAGATTACAGTTCTACCTATTTTTCGGTATTCATAGAGAATCAACGGTTCATCTGGTATTCTAATTGAATCAACAAATTCTAGGAATCTATCCTTTTCCTACTTTTTATTTTATGCTTCCACTACATTAGTTGGTATTAGAGCTTAACATTCCTACACCACCGGTGCCGCCGCTGCCATGCTACCACGTCGTCACCGAGTAGAACAACTATGACAACACTTTGTTACAATAACAAGGTGCCACCCTTCAACTCGCTCATCTCCAAGATCAACTTACTATTCTCAAGGAGAAAGTTGATGTTCTTGCCTTGTAGAATGAAAACGGTAATTTTTAAGATGAAGAGGAAATTTTTGAAGACGATGAAGACACCGAAGATCCACTTGTTTATAAAACCTATGACAAATAGGAATTCTTTAATGGAGATGTCGACGGTAGTGATAAATTTGCTAGTGGTCCAATCTTCAACAAAAGTGACGAAGAAGATGAAGATCAAATAATTAATTTTGATCCAATCTTTGACAATGATGAACGAAAAGAAGAAGACCAAGATAATTATTTTGGTTCAATATTTGATGACCCCACTGCTGAAGAAAAAAAGATTAGTTTTTGATTCTACCACCTTTATCAATGAAGGCATTGTTCTTTTTCCGTGTCTCTTATCTAACATCTTGTGTTTAAATTCGATGTGATTGACTTTATTCAGCCTAGTCTAGAAAAGGGTCACGTGCATAAGTTTCATAAATTTTTCGCTCCCAAGTGGCTCATCCAGAATTCACAAAGCAGATTCTTCTCTATCTTTATCACTTGAAGCTACTCAAGATTCAAGGGCGAATCTTTTCCAGGCTGGCGGGTTTGATGTAGATTATTTTGGGCTCCTTGAAGACAGCCGGTCTACTAGCTACTACTGGTAGTCGACCACCCCCAGCCATTGAGAAGTTCTAGAGGTTTTCAGATTTTAAAGATTTTCTGAGTTATTTTCAAAATTTAAATTAAAGATTTATTTTCTATTATTAGATAGACTTTAGCTACGAGTTTTTGGATTATTTGCTAGTTTTCTTTTATTAATTTTATGCATTTAGAATTCCAAAAATAGGCTACAATAGATTGTTATTTTCAGTTGTTCAGTTATTCAATAAAATTTCAAAAAGAGTTTCCTCGTAGTTTGCTTGCTCTTCGGTATTTCTTTGATGATGAATTACTCGCACCTTGTTTTTCGATACTTTGTATGAATCAACAGATTGCAATTCTGCCTATTTTTGGGTAATCTTAAAGAATCAATGCTTCATCCGACATTCTAATTGAATCAATGGATTCTAGAATCTATCCTTTTCCCCTTTTTTATGCTTTCTCTACGTCGATTGGTATCAGAGCCAAACGTTCCTATATCGCTGTCGCTCCTGCTGCCACCATATTGCCTTGCTAGCATGAAGTAGAAACACTCCGACGACAAGTCACTCTATTACAACAACAAATTGCCACCCTTCAACTCGCTTATCTCAAAGATCAACTTGTTGCTATCAAGGAGAAAGTCGATGTTCTTGGCTTGCAGAATGAAAACAATGATTTTTAAGATGAAGAGGAAATTTTTGAGGACAACGAAGACACCAAAGATCCACTTTTCTACGAAACATGTGATAAAGAGGAAATCTTTGATGGTAGTGATAAATTTGCTAGTGGTCCAATCTTCGATGAAAATGATGAAGAAGATGAGAATCAAATAATTAATTTTGATTCAATCTTTGACACCGACGAAGGAAAAAAAGAAGACCAAAATAAGCATTTTGGTTCATTATTTGACAATCCTGATGCTGAAGAAGAAGAAGATTTAGTTTCTGATTCTACCACCATCATCAATGAAGACCTTTTTCTTTTTCTATGTCTCCTATCCGGCATCACCTTACACACGGCTCTTCCTTAATCGATCATGTTTAAATTCGACGTGATTGACTTTATTCTGCCTAGTCTGGAAAAGGATTGCGCCTTTAAGTTCCAAAATTTTTCGCTCCCAAGATGGTTCATCCCTAATTCATAAAGTAGATTTTTCTCTATCCTTGTCACTTGAAGCTGCTCAAGATTCAAGGACGAATCTTTTCCAAGTTGGCAGGTCTAATGCAACGTATTTTGGGTTATTTGAAGACAACCAATCGACCAGCTAATACTACTAAAGGTCGACCGCCCCCAGCCAGCGAGAAATTTTGGAAGTTTCCTAATTTTGGAGATTTTTTAAGTAATTTTCAAAATTCCAATTAAAGATTTGTTTCTCATTATTAGATAGACTTTAGCCACAAATTTTAAATTTATATTTTTTATTAATTTTATGCATTTAGAATTCCATAAATAGGCTACAATAAGTTGTTATTTTTAGTTGTTCATATATTCAATAAAATTCTAGAGACAGCTTTGTCATATTTTGCTTGCTCTTTGCTATTCCTTCGAATCAACGAATTACTTACACCTTGTTTTTTGGTATTCTTCGCGAATCAACGGATTGCAATTCTACCTATTTTTCGGTATTCATAGAGAATCAATGGTTCATCCGGCATTCTTATTGAATCAATGGATTTTAGGAATCTATTCTTTTTCCTTTTTTTGTTTTACGTTCCACTACATCACTGAATTAATAAGGTATAGGGGTAAAATTAATTTTAAAGGAGTGAAATACAATTTTTAGGGGGACAGAATGCAATTTTAAAAAGAACAGAAAATAAATTTATAAAATTTATATATGATATTATAACAAAAAAATTCAAGAGAACAACTGCCCATCCTTGTCTTTTATGTTGCTTTATTATGTATGCGATTAATATAAAAGAAAAATGATGGAAAAGTGCTGCCCCACCCCAATCAAAAAACGACAAACAACACTTGGCTAAAAACTGTCTTTCTTCTCTCCCTAGCTAAGCTAGGAACTCCCTCCCCCAGCACCAAGGGTTTTTTTTTTTTTTTTTAAAATCTTTTAATATATATTTCTTTTTTTTAAGAGTGGGACCCGCTTCAATATCTCCTCCACCCACAGAAAAAGACAGACGAGTGTGGATCCTCCTCTAGTAATTGGACACGTTATAAATAATAGCTAGCTCCAAAGTATCCATCCAGAGAAAAGCATATGTAGAGGACAATATAATGCATGCAAAGAAAAACAGAAAGCAGACAGGTCGTGTTATGTGCACTTCTTGTGGAGGATTGAATCATGAACCAAGGGACCCAAAATTAAAACTTTTTTAGTCCTTTTATTTTTTGTGTGTTTTTTTAAATATTGTTTTTAAACAAAGATCAAGACTCTGGTGGTACACTAGTGGTGGGACCAAATCGTGTGATCTACATTGGGTGGGATGTGAGAGCTTTGCCACATTATGTACCATTAATTGCTATCTTTTCCTGTAATAATGGGAGGTCTGATGATTAGTGAAGAAAAGTGAGGTAGTTGGAAGGAACTAAGCAAGTTTTAGAGGGTGACAAAGAAAGAAAAAAAAGTAAAAAAAAATAAGAAATAAATAGAAAGTAAAAAAGTGGTAATAGCGACGGCTGGGGTTTCATGAGCCATTTTTGTGAGTGCTTTGTGAGAAGAAAGGACTGATCGTGCGATATTCATGAGTTATATTGCGGTTTCTGTTTGATGTGCTTTTTGTGTGTGTGTGTGTGTGTTTTTTTTTTAATTTTTGTTTTTTGCTTTTTTTAATGAATCATTGTATAGACCAAAACCCAACTCATGAATGCGTGTTTTGTTCCATTTCTATATTCATATCGGATGAATGGATTTCTAAAAGGAGAAGATTCAGATAGAATTGAATATTTCTTTGTGGACAAGGTAGGCCATATGTAATATCTTCTATATAATGGACTAACCATCAATTTTGAATAAGGTTCTAAAGTTATTACACTATCTATGCCTTAGTTGTGTATATGAGTTTTGATTACTTTAATTGGGGCAGGAGACACCAATTATACATTTTCAACGTACCAAATAGCAATTGTCAAAAACATGACAATTCAGAAGAAAACAAAAAAGAAAAAAACTTACAAACTCAAACATGCCTACATAGAATAATCGTAGCAATAATTAGTCTCTGTCTCAACTATGTATTATATATGTGTGTATATATATCTGACAAAAAATGAAAACCCAACTTTTTTTTTTGAGATAAATATTCATTCACATCCAAAGTAATCATAATCCATGTAGATTGCATTAAAGTCATTCTCATCATCTTCCATTACCAAGTTTCTCTTGATCATCTTCTAGTTTTGAAGGGACAAAAAGGCTAATTTTTCACGCACCTTAATGTGCGTTAGGCAAAAGCATTATGATTAAATCAAGGAAATAGGATTAATTAGCACAAATCGAGGCATGGCTATAGTGGGGGTTTCACTTTCACCTTCATCTAATCTAAGTGTCTAAAAGGAGTGATGGACCACACGGAGCCACCCAGCAGTCCTAGTAAAGAGATAAAAACAATAAAGAAAACTGTGAAAATGACTTAACCAAATTTCATTGAAGAAGTTAGTACAATATATCTAGGAATGTACAGACTAATCTAGAAAAGTAGAAAGCATATCACAAATCTTTAGAATTGAAAACTGCAGCAAATAAAAGAATATTTACAAGTAATAAATACAGTTTCACAATTTATGTGATTTAACCGCTACAAGAAATACACATTTTAGGATTATTTGCGATGACAAAACTCGTTGCTAAAAGTTTAAAAGTTATTGCTGAAAGCGTTGATTATATCGTCACAAAAAGTTTGCAGCAAAAAGTCTTTAGTCACAGCAAAATGTCATTGTTAAAATTTAATACTTTTAGCGATGATATTGTCGTCGTTTAATAAAATAGTTGTAAAAATGAAGGGAGCATTAATAGCTTTTTCTTAAATTTCAAAAATTAAAAAAAATCCTTAAATCTCTTAAGCTGTAAATGAAAATTTCATTCAGAGATTCGTACGGAAATATATTTAATTCAGATTGTATACTTTTTAGCGACCATATATCAATGTTGAAGGGCATCTTTCAGGGACGACGTTTTGTTGATACATTTTCCTTTTGTCCTAGAACCCCTCGATATAAACTGAAAAAAAAAAGATTAAAAAAAGAAGAACAAAAAAGAGAGAGAAAGAACAAGCAAAACAACATTAAACATGGTTATAACAATATAGTGGCATGTAAAAAAGTAGTGTTCATTTAATAGAAAGTGATCTCCCTTCCCTAATTTATTTCTCTCCCCTTTCCCTTCTCCAATCGCGCCCTCAAACTAACTAGCTAAACCCAACAAACTCCCTAATTAACTAATCCCACCACCAAACCAATTCATATTTGTCTACCATGCATCATAGGGCATGCACATAGCTTTGCCGACTCAATCGAAGCACTTCAATTAGGTGAATTTGCACATATATTTCTTCCATCTCCTGTTCCATTTGATATGGTTAACAATATTATAATCGATTGATTATAACACAAACCTTCTGTTAACAATCGGTTGGACTTGGTTTATAACATGATTAGAGATTCTAATTAGATATTTTCTGGATTGGGGTGCCGACTGTACGGTACGTATCCAAGAATAGGCTTGGGTGCTATAGGGTACGTATACGTGTTTTGATATTACTATATTAGACAAAAAAGAGATAGTACCACTAATTTTTTTCCCCTTGGTACCTAATTAATTCATCTTGTTTATTTTATTTGCTAACGAATTGGAGTCGGCCAGCTACACATATGCTTAGGCGTGCAGAGTGGCGTGAGCCTGAGGTTATCCTAACGTGGATTGGCTTAAATGAAGCTTTACAATATTAATATCATCATACATATATACATATGTATATATAGATGGAAAAAGAGAAGAAAAAAACACTAGCTAGAGAGACAAAAAACACATTCTATTATTAATCACATTTTGTCTAGCATTATTAAAATCTTTTTGAAGCCTAGGTTGATGTTGATGATCATGATATGATAGCCAACATTCCCCTCGGCCATGCGAGTTTTCCCTCCTTCCAAACTCTTCCCCCTATCCCCCATATATATATATATATATATAGGCGATCATGATCTTCACGCAAAGTTTCTCTCAAGGCAAAGCTCTCTTCAACACTACTACTTCTTTTTGATCACTTGGGGCCTAGCTAGCAAAGAGTAGTCTCTTTTTGCTTTCATGAATCTCTTGGTCTTATATATACTACAAATTATTAGAACAGCTTCTCTTGTCTCCCCCATATTCTCTATTAATATCCAAGCCCAATCAAGAACATTATTTAGCACTTCTAGTGTTCGTACTACTACTACTACTCGTCTATGGTGCGTAGATTAATGGGAATCAAGCAGCCTACGATTCGGAGCTACGACAAGCGAATCGACCGAGCTCGTGTCGAAGATCTCGAACGAAGATGCGAAGTAGGCCCATCCGAGCGAGTTTTTCTCTTCACAGACACTTTGGGTGACCCCATCTGTAGGATCCGGAACAGTCCCATGTATAACATGCTGGTACATACATTACACTTCTCAATTTCCCCTAGAAAGCTCTCTTATAATTCTATGAAAAGAAAAAAAAAATTAATAAATTACAATAAACAGTATTATGGGCGCGTGACCTTGTTGTCCCTAATGATGTCTTATCGGGTGAGAAATTTTGAGATAATAATAATTGGGCTAATTATGAATGTTGTTACAATATTATAGGTGGCTGAGATGGACAACGAGTTAGTTGGGGTCATTCAAGGCTCTATAAAAGTGGTTACGATGATAAATTACAAACCTCCAAAGGACAAAGCCAAAGTGGGCTACATCTTAGGCCTGAGAGTGGCGCCGCGCCAGCGACGGAAAGGGATCGGCTCGAGCCTGGTCTGGGAGCTAGAGAAATGGTTCGCGGCCAACAACGTGGACTTCTCCTACATGGCCACCGAGAAAGACAACGAGGCCTCCGTCAGGCTTTTCGTCGACAAGTTCGGGTACAACAAGTTTAGAACTCCGGCTATTCTCGTCAACCCGGTTCAGAAGTACCGGCCGTCCCACATCTCCTCCAATGTCCAGATCTCCAAGCTCAAGATCGAAGACGCCGAGTCGCTCTACAGAAAGTTCATGGCCTCCACCGAATTCTTCCCGCATGACATAGACAAGATTTTGAGGAATAAACTCAGCTTGGGGACTTGGGTTGCATATCCTAAATCAGGAGAGAACTCGTGGGATTGTACTGCAAAAGTACTCCCCACTAGTTGGGCTATGCTTAGTGTGTGGAACACTGGGGAACTTTTCAAGCTTTGGCTAGGGAAAGCTCCGTTATCGTGCTTGATATATACTAAGAGTAGTAGAGTGATAAGCAGGTTTTTTCCATGCTTCAAGCTGCTTCCTTCGTTGCCGGATTTCTTCAACCCGTTCGGGTTCTACTTCATGTACGGAGTGCACGGGGAAGGACCGTTGGCGGGGAAGATGGTGAGGACGCTCTGCCAGTTTGTGCACAACATGGCCATGGAGTCCAAGGATTGTAAGGTAATAGTGACAGAAGTTGGGGGTCAGGACGATGTCAGACATTACATCCCACATTGGAAATCGTTGTCTTGCCCCGAGGATTTGTGGTGCATAAAGGCCTTGAGGAATGATACTGATCAGGAGAGGTTTCTCTACAAATATTTGACAACAAAAACTCCACCAGAGAAAGCTCTTTTTGTAGACCCAAGGGAGGTGTAACGGAACGTCCCTAGCCAAATAATATTATTGGACCCAATAACTTTTTTTTTTTCTGTTGCGTAAGAATCAGTGCCAAACTAAGTAACGAAACCCCACATGTTATTAAGGGTATATACATGCATGTATTACTCTTCTAGTTGAGACTTTTCTTTTGTTCCTTTCATTCTGGTGACATAAGATCATCTCAAAAGATTTCCTTAATTAGGTGCCACCTTGTGTGTCCATTTGTTTGCACCTTCATCTGCACCTTCATAATTCAGACATCAGTGATCAGTCCGGTGGTCCAACCTTTGTACCTTTGCCGTGGTGGAGTAAAAAATTTTAAGTTGGACCCTCTAATGCTTTTGTCGTATTGCTTTGAGGTGGACAACCTAAATGATATATATTGCACAATAAATCTTACCTATGCATCATGTCATGATCAGATAGATATAATAAAAGTTGTAGTAACACTAATCAATTATTTGAAATAAAAATTGCTCAAGTGTAAGTAAAGACACAAACCTTTTCTAGTTCTGGCCACCTCTAACATAATTATATCTTCATATCCATATCTAAATTTGGGAACCTACAAATTTTCAACACTTAATCTAGTTGTAGAAGGAAAAAAAAAGTTATAGCTTTAAATCACTAATGTATATTCTTGGTCAATATCCATAATTTAGATGATAATCTTATGGCTGCTTATTCAATTTCATGCCAAAGAAGATATTACAGTGGCCTGGCTTCCTTTAAAATTTTGGTCCATTTTAAATTGAAATGTGTGCATTAATTACAATCATATCGAAGACATGATTTTGTTATAGCGACGAATATGATAATTATGATCATGATGATCTCGTATTGATGGATGAATGATCAAGATCATATATTTGCATATATGACACCAGTAGTAGTACTGGTACTGAAGATAATCACGGGGAGTGTTCTCATTTTTAAAGAAAGTTATAATGACAAGAGTCGGTACATATAGGCATCACAGGTGACATAATTAACAACACTATATTGCGCGGACTTTTTAGGTCCTCACATAAGCTTTGTATGTCTTTTGTCCTAATGGTTGAAACTTGTGCTGTATAGTGGAACAAACTCGCAAGAGAGCACTATACTCCAGGTTTATGTATATCTATTTGTACTTCGTAAAAATTGTGATAGTGATCATGATGAGTACTAAAAACCTAGCCTATCAATAACCATGTATAAAATTTATGTGTTTAAAATTTTCTTATACATCACATCAATTTAATCTATCCACTGCCACATAATTTTTTTTCTAATAGCCCCTTTAGAAATTAGATTAAAATAACATTTTATGGTTCTAATCATATTGCTACAGTGCCTTCTCTCATAAAATGTAAACCAAAAATTGGTGTGAACTAATTTTGGTTAAAACCATTGTAGCATGTGAGGGCTTTACACTATAGCTCACTTTTTTTTTTAGAGTATGTGAAAACTTTATATCATAACAACTAAAGATTTTAGTTGAAACCAAAAATGTCAAACACCATGTACTTCTAATTTTGTTCTAAAATGGGCTATAAATTGGTCAAGAGATGCAAATGCATGCATTGCATTATGCATGGAAATATTACATATATATAAATATATATGTGACATAACATGATTAAATTGATCCCCTAATAAAATGCAACCTCATTAGTTAGAAATAACCATGCATTTTCCTAAGTCCTGAAAATATATACAATCATGGAGAGGCAAACTATGCCATGTGCGTCCTCTCATATATATATATATATCATCAGTTTCTCTTAAAAAAAGGTCTTAATACAGAACTGTACACATGCGCAGAACAAGTGACAAAATTATGCATGCATAAGAAAAACTTGCGTTATGTGGTGCACACATGTTAGAGTACTTGGTACAACATACATTTACCCGTCAAATAAGCAAGTTTATTTCTCTCGACTTAGTTATATTATATATATATATATATATATATATATATTATATAGGTAGCTCAAGCTGGACCTAGCACACAACGCCTTCTGACAGTCTGTTTGGTACGTACATACGTATCTTGAACTTGCCAATTTTTTTTTTCCAGTTCATAGGCTAATTTATTTACTTCGTATTAAAGACTTAAGTATGTAAAAAAAGGTTAAAAAGCTCATGCAGTCAATGGAAAAGTTATATATATATATATATATATATATATATGTCATGCACGTTATTGTTTCTAACAGCTGCTCCTGTATATTGTCTATTATTGGACATATATAAAACATCATCTCATTATAGTAATTAACAAGATCGCGATGTAACGCAGCTTTCTATCTGAGTTAGCGTGGTGTTGGATCTGATCAATGTGGGGCCCATGTAAATCAGGAGCTGGCCCCACTGATAACCAAAAGTAATTTGACAATCCAGACTCTCACTATTAATTAATCTTGCGAAGGATGTTGATAGATAACTTCTTAGGCCTGTCGTAGTAAATAACTAGATATACACACACACACGTATATAAATCATCCTATCAATGACATTAATATTAATAAATGTTTAACATTTTGTATTTTCTAACGAACTGACGTAGACTAAACTGTTTTATTATAAAGTCTCAAAGATGTAATATAATACATAACTTGATTTTTTTTTAGCACAAAACATATATAGCGCACATCAAACAGTTAGAAAATAGGGAATTAAATAAATGGAGCTAATCAATGGCATCCAATGATATGAATCAGCTTTATTGGTTCCACAAAATTTCCAAGTTCCGCATATATAATATATATATATAGAGAGAGAGAGAGAGAGCTGTGAATTTCAGAAAAGACGCAGTAAAAGCCATTTTTAGGACCACAAAATGCAAAACAAAAAGTGGCACACAAAGTTGTGCTGTAAAATACGCAATTGCTGATTATTTATGCGTCTGGCTGTCTTCTAAAGTGATTGAAGTAACATTTTCAGGAAGAAAAAAAATTTAACAGAAGTGACTACTATTTTTGGACCACATATAACTTGGACAGTGAGTAGTTTTGCAGCTTCGGGATCATCAAACTCAACCAGTTAATACTCCGAGGATGTCATGTTGAGGAATTCATGATCAAAGAGGAAGATAAAGTCAACTACAGAAGCGCTGGTGAAAATTGCAGTGGGGCTATTGAAATATATGTTGCAGTTCATACGTTGCTTTCTTTGACAAAATATTACCTCCTATTTTTCTAAAATTAACAGCAACATTTTATGGGGAACTTTTAAGCGCCGCCCTGGACCTTGCTTGCTCTGCAGAATTTAATGATACAGGATCTTGAAAGATTGTTCATTATATATATATATGTGTGTGTTTTTGTGGTGTAAAAGTTCTCACATGTCGTCATGTATGGGACCATTTTTATTTTTTGAAGGGAATAAGAGAGTGTTTGGGAATTTCAAGTTCCAACACTAAAGTTTCAATTGTTAAAATATAAAACTCTTGTATGCTAATATTGTAAAGCAAAAATATATTATAATATAAAACTCTCACATACTACACTGTTTAAGTTTCAACATGGTTTTTAAATACTATATATGCAACAATATTTGATCCATATAGTCATCTGATTAGAGAAAACTTATTAAGTTTACAGATAATTGGAATAATTTTGTGAATTGGCTAACAAGATTTTGTTGATGGTAGAGTACTTTAAAATGTATAGTAGTTTAAATTTAAGAAATGATTTGTCAAGTGATAGAATTAGAGATTAAAATTATGGAAAAACAAAATTTCAAGAAATAATATGTCAAAATAAAAAATTTTTGGATTAAAATATCACTATGCTCATAATTTAGGGACTAACAGTACCAATAACCCTAATAGAAATAACTATAAATCTTCTGTTATGGAGTGATAATAAGTAAAATTAAGGGTTAATTACATAAGTATACCTCATAGTCTTAATTATTTCTCAATTTATGTCTTTGTTTTTAAAAACACAAACATATCTTTGAATTTAAAAACTTGTTTTAATTAAATCTCTTAAAAACTTTTTAAATTAAAAATATAGAGATAAAACAAAGATAGCCTAAATTAGACAAAATTTGCTTCTGAAATATATTTTTCTTTTAAAAAAAAATTTAAGAAATATTTTTAACATTTAAAAGGCTATAGATCATAAGATCTTTTTTTATTAATCTAATATTTTGTTGTTTTTTAAATCTATGAAATATGTTTCATAACTATTTAGGATTAGTTATATTGTTTTACCTAATTTTTCTATTCATAGGAATAAAATTAAAATAATTTTTAAAATTCAAAGGATACCTTTGTCATTTATAAAAATAGAGAGACATATTAAAAATAGTTAAAACTAAGAGATGTAATTATATGATTACATTTAAAACTATATATCACAAGTAATTGCAAATCCTTACAAAATCATAAAGTTGACATTTGAAAAAGTTTCTTCATTAAAATTACCTAAATGAGGATTTAGGTCTTAGACCATCTCTAATGCAAGTGTTAATGTGAATATTATACTTGTCACTAGAATGAGTGAATTATTCTCTACTATATAATGTTATTTTTTATGTTATATGTATCTTTTGTTATAATTATTAAGCCTTAAATTATTTACAAGTAAACTTTTATTATTAAAATAATTATAAAATAATAATATTGTAATGATTAAAAAGGAAAAAAATTAATATTTTTTACCAATAGTAATGAAATAGAAAATTTGGCGTAAAAATTACACTGCTTTGAAAAGTATTTTTTACACTTAAATGTCAAATTTTTCTATTAGCATATCAATTTAACATTACATTAGAGACACTCTTAAGAGTATAAAAATTTAAAGGGGTTTTTTTTTAAGATGTTTTTGTTCTCATTTTCAAAAACACAAAAAATGAGAATAATTCTATAAACACATTTGGTTAAAATTTTGTGAAAAATGAAAAATAAAATTTTGGACAGCTTTTGAAAACAAAAAAAAATATATATGTTCTCAAAATTTTCTAAACTCTTAAGCTCACTCCTCTCACTCACTCACTCTATCTGGACTAAACACTCAACTCGCCAACAACTCCAAACCCATCCTTGTTGGTGACTGAAGAGATGACGCGGCCAAGTCAAACCGCTGTCCTCCTCCCACCCATCATCTCTCCGACGATCCTCTGTAATGCCCTGCCTTTTCGGGCCATTACTTAACTTGCCTAATCATCGTTTTATAAACATTAATCTTATTTACTTAGTAAGAAAATATTAGCTAAATTTTTTCCTTTTTAAAACATACTTAATACTTGTTGCGACTTTCGTTACAACCGTAGTTGAGACGTAGGTCAACACTTAGCTTCAAAACCATTCAATATGTCTCTTAAAATTTATTAAGAAACATTATTTTCTTAAAACTTCCTCAAAGGATCTTTTAAAGCATACTTGAATCTGTTGCAACGTAATCTGAAACATAACTTAAAAATTAACTTTAAAACATTTCGTAAACATATTTTTCTAAATGTTTTTCATAAAACATTTCTTTGAATGTTGACTTTCTTAAAACTTTAAAAATACTATATCAAATAGTGGAAAACTTTTTTTTTATCAGCAGAAGACTATCTGTAGTGATATCCATACTCAATCTTTGCATCTGTCTTTCAACGATGAGTTCTTCAACCAGTCTTACTGATCTCCCATAGGACTACTTATAGTATGAAAGAACTTATAATAAGCTATGCTCAGTAAGTTCAAACATATACTCACAAATCATTTTAAACTTAATTTCATAAAATTTTTCTCTTAAAAACCTTTCTTGTAAAATATTTTTCACAAACGTTTTCTCATAAAACATTTTTTAAACATTTTTTATAAAACGTTCTTCATAAACCTTTTCTTATAAACATTTTCCTTAAAATGTTTTTCATAAATATTTATCGTAATAAACATTTCTTAGAATATTTTTTATAAACATATCACATAGACATATTATAGGGAGAATACAGGCAATTACACAAAGCATGATTCTAATTATGTTCAATTATGAACTTTCAAGTATGAGCATCTTATTATCATGCATGACTTACTTTATCTTCTTATCATCATACTTATCTTTCTTAACTTGTGAACTTGAGTGCTTGTACCAACATCATCAATCATGAGATCATAAACATGATGCTTCCCTTATGGAAGACTCTAGACCATCGAACACCGAGGTCAAAACTTTAACATAATTTATATACCTTACATCAAAAAGGCTAGTACGACACTTTACTTATCATCTCTGATTTACCTTCTTATTAACTTTCGTGAGCATATCAAATGCTAACATATCTTATACTATACTTTAGCATAACAACTTTGAACATAGCATATGCAAACATATTGCCAATTATGACTTGAACTTTAAAACATTATACATTACACATGTAAACATATAACAAATGCAACCACGTTCTAAAAAATGACTTGGTCTTTAAAACTTATCCATAACATATGCAAACATACTTTAAACATAATAGTTGCAAATTCATGGCAAATCTTCTCTTGAATTTTAAAACATTATGTATAACGCGTGCATACATACTTTAAACATAACAATTGCAAATACATTGCAAGTCTTCACTTGATCTTTAAAACTTTTGCCTAACGAATGTAAACATAAAACATTTTCAAGCATTTAAAATTCATTTTCTTCATGCTATAAGTGAGGTTTAAGACTTACCTGAGTAGCGCTCTAACGTTTCTATTTCATTCCTTTTCCTATCATTAGTCGGCTCTAGTGTCTAAGGATTTCTTCAAATTTTTGATCTTCAACTTGTGAGCTTAAACTTGGCTAGCCTACTTCAAAAGTGACTAATGTTGATCACTAACATATGAACTTAATTCTAAACTTGATTGAAGGTTGTTTTCTTGAAAAAATATTGAGAGGGATGAGCATATAGGAACTGTTTTGGTAGAGAAGAATAGGGTCCCCTTTTTTTTTCCCTTTCTTTTCTTTTCTTTTCTTTTCTTTTCTTTTCTTTACTCATGCTTTTGAATGATGGAGACCAACTCTTTGTCTCTTTTGTGAATGCACCACCGGTGCATAATGGGGGTGAGGTGGCCCTTTATCTACCTTAAAGATGGCATCAATATAGGTCCCAAAATAACTCTTTAATAGTACAAATCTATACTAACAAAGAGATCTTAAAGGTGGTATCAAAATGGACCCACTTGTCGCAGATCGCAGACCCAGCCGTCAATCTGCCAGACATTATGGATCACGGACCTAATTATAGCATAATGCGGTGTAGGAGCGATCTAAATCGTGGAGACCGTCAATCTCCACAAGGGTGGAGCGAAGGGGCCGTCTGGAGTGAGGCGATGGCGCCGTCGTCGTCGCTACAGCCGACGCGAGAGGGCCGTTGCCTACGTCTATCCTCATTGGAGTTAAAAAAGAGGAAGTCGTTTTGTAGATAGTAATAAAAATCTATTAATATATTAATAATTATTTTTAAAAAAAAATAAATTTGGGTTTTATTTGTATTAATAATTTTTTATTAAAAATATTTGTGTTAAAAAACACAGCACTATATACATAATCTTAGCTCATTTTTTTTTCATTTTTAGATTTTTTTTAAAAAATAAAAGTAAAATATAAACACTACTAAACGGAGCCAAAATATTGTTGATAATTAGAAAACCCCTTGACATATAAAAGGGGAATGGAAAACACAAAAAAAGAAAAGAAGAGAGAGAGAGATCATTTACAACGTTGTTAACTTACACAAGCCCGACTTTTTTGTTATCTTTGATCCCTAGTTTGGAGAAAAGAAAAGGTCAAAAACGCTACAATACTGTAACAAGATAAAACCAACTATCTGGTACATTAATGTCGAAAAGAATTGGATAGTTAATTGCATTAATCAGCTTAAATAATATGTAATAATTCTCCTGGTTGTGTTGGTTCTTCTGGTTGTTTGGGAAATCGGTGTCTACTAGCGATAGCAAGGAAAATGAACATATGCATTGATTACGAAAGCAGCTGCCATATATATCAACCAAATAAATTAATAAATCAGTTTTGGTAGTTACACCGCTAGTGCTAGCCCAGTGGTTAGGAGGGTTGGCATAGGATAGGGTTAGGACCTCTTGGGTTCGGTCCTCTTAGGGATAATTTTGGGCGAGAGAAGTACACAAGGGATGCGTAATTACCAAAAAAAAGAAAATGTTTTGGTGGGTCGGCCATGATCACTCTTTCGGTGCTCCACTGACAGATGGACACAGATTGGAAAGCCCAGTTTGACGAAGCATTTGGGTTTTATTTTCTCCAACGTTGTTGACCCAACAAAAAAGAGGAAAACCAGGTGGAGTTTGTAACTGGGCCTAGATCTGTCTGCTGTTTGTGGATTCCTTTTGCTTGGCCGTACAAATGAGAGCCATCATTTTTTCTTCGGTTTAGAACTTTAACGTTTGGCTGTTATTAAGGTCGTAAGGTGGCGTCTGTTTCATTAAAAATTGATGTTTAACGGGGTGGTAATTTACTAGCAATGTTTCGTTGAGCCAATTTGAACGAGACACTCAAATTAAATGCTTTTTTCAATTCAAAAAAAAAAAAAAATCACCCTTAAATTCTTACAATTTATTTTTCACTTTTGGTGTGATTTTTTTTTTTTCCAAGTATGCAAATACAAATTCAGATTTTATTTCTAAGGTATTTAAGAACATTAGTTAAAACCAATAGTTTAAAATAATTTTGGTTAAAACTATTGTAGCATGTGAGAGATTTACGTTATAATTTATTTTTCTTAACATTATATTATGTGAGAGTTATTTTTATTTTTTTCTTTATTGTTTTGACATTATAATATGTGAAAGTTTTGTATGGTAATAATTAAAGGTTTTTGTTAAAATTGAATTTGCAGTTCACAAACTGTGTTAGGTGTTAACTATTTAACTTACTAAAGATGTTGTAGCTCACGTGATTTGATTCTGAACAGAGAGTCCCACTAAATCAGTCATTAGATTGTTCCGGATTGATAAGAAAAGGGCATCCCCTAAAATATAATTCCTCCTCTTAAATCTACGCGATAATTAATTCTTTCCACTGCCCGATTTGATACGTGCATTTCAATAATTGAAAGAATACAAAAAACAGAAACTTCTACTACGAATGCTCTATTCAGTTTTCTTTTCTATTTTAGTCTCATTATAATATTAATGTGATTCACTTGTCTCTCTGTTTTATATTAAAAAAAAAAAACCTGCAACAGAGATCAAAAGAAAATAACAAATCTTTTGTCCAATTCCACGGCGTTTGCAAACGGTTTGGGCAAATTTTTTCTTCAAACCGCCAACCAAGCTAAAAAAAAATTATTTTTGAGCAATTTGATACTTTTTATAAAATTAAATTAAACCAAATCACTTATAGACAATTTAGATGGTTTGGTTTGAGCTATTTTGTTTGGACAGTTAGTGTTTAAAATTATTGTTAATGGTAAAATTTCGTTAATAAGTATCTCACAAATCACTCAAGGTGTTTATATAAATTGCAAAGTAAAATAAGTGTAAAAATAAGCGACACAAGGATTATAGTGGTTCATCCCTTTGGAGTTACATCCATTTTTCAAAATGGTTTACTAGCTTTCTTTTATTTGTAGAGCCAAATCAGAGTTCTTTTCCTCTTGGTTCCTACTCTCTATTTATAAATACAAAAAGTGACGGTTGACAATATAATGGGTGGTTATAAATGGAATCTGAACTCCGATCAATTCCACGTTCTCCTTTCCATCACATGCACAATAGGTTTGACTTCTTAATTTCGTAGAGACTATCTTTTCCGCGAGACAATTCAAATCTCTCAAGTTCAATATATTTGGTCCATTCATTTATCTTGACTTTCTGTCTGCATAGGCTTATGTCGACCTTGCTAGAACACCTCAAGTAACCCGTTCTCCTGCCGAGAACTCATCTTGTCCTTGGGCTCTTATTGGGCCATCGAGATTATCCACAACATTTATATTTTTAATTTAACAAAGAATTATAAAATGTTTAAACGTTTACCCTTCAAAGTTATAATACAAACCAAAAACGAAACTAAAAAGTAAAAAATAAAACTAAATAACATAAGAAAACACAATTATATTTTAAACTTGAATTAAAGCTTTCCACCGATGGTAATAAACCTTTCCTCCTATTAATATCCTTAATAGATGTCGAGGTGAGTTAGGCTAACAACAGAGAGAGACAACATGGTAGTGACGGCATAACAAGTAGGTTGGTGGTAGCGCACAGAGAAGATGTTGATCATTGGATGGGGAAAGTGAGGATTCCATTGCATGAGTCAATTTTTGTTGTATATGTTGGTTCTTTAATTTGATTTTGTTTCGTTGGATGATAGTGACGAGTGATTTGGAGAAGTGTAATTATAGAACATAGAAAGGTGCATCTTATATGGGTAGATTTTTTTGTGATGACCAATGAAGAATAAAAATTCATTAAAATTCTTATATAAAATTTTTTTATATTTTAAAAATAAGAATTATATTATATGGCAGTTTGGTGGCTGGTTTGGCGGATGGTTTGGGTAGGTGGTTAACGTGGGTGCTTTAGAAAGTTCAAACTATCAACCAAACCACTTAAAATATTTGCGTAAAAAATCACTCAAACCGTCCAAAATTGAAATACAAATCATCGGTTTGGTTCAGTTTAGTTTAGATTGGGCTATTTAGGCTGATTAGCATATTTGCGTAAAAAAAACCATCCAAACCATTCAAGATTAAAACAAAAACCACCAGTTTTTAAACACAGCTACTTAATTCCTTATCTTACCTCTTGCTTTAGCGTTTTCTTTCCTCTTTCCTACCTATTAAAGGTGATCAAATGTAGGCAAAAACCAATGCTTTTTCAATTTAACCCTTTGTTTCGATTTTATTGATTCTAATTGTATTTACCCAATATTTGCAAAAGTAATGAGACTTGAGAGTTTGAACCCTATCTTTGTAATCAAAGTTTTACTGATCTTTATTTTTCTATCTATGAGCAATTATATATGGATATCAATATGGATGATAATTCCTTAAAAAATTATATCTTTAAAAAATAGAGGCAATATAACCTTTTTATGTATCATCAATTTCTTTTTACATCATTAATAGTAAATAAATAAAGCTTTTAACCCCAAGTTCCTTGCTATTAGTCACCATATACTGTTATTTTAATTTATAAAACTAATAAGCTGTTTTGTATATAGGTTCAAAATCATATAAAAGTGGTTCAAATTAATGTTTGATAAAGTAATAATTGAGGCCAGTTTAAACCATGGAGGAGGTTTTAAGCCAGCCAAAATCTTCAAAATTCAAACTTTGCTCCTTTATTAAGTTCACATATCTTGAACCATTCTCTATAGTAAACCATTCTTATTCTCATTTTACTTTCATAAACCATAGTTTTTTAAACACTAGTTCTCATTTTAAACTTGATGTGATGTTTTATTCTTATTTTAAATCTTTACGTTCAAAACCTTCAATTAAACTATACAGTTCAAAACCCACAATTCAAATCATAACTTATACACCATTTCGAATCCACACACCAAACAAACCCTAAACAGCTGTCTATCCAAAACCTTGCTCAAATGGTTATAAACTACAAAAAATAAAGTTTTTATTATTTATTTAAGTTCTATTCTTAAATTGTCTCCGAACTAAATCTTATATTAAAGGGGCAATATTGATTTAGTTTTTTTTTTAAAGGAGATTTCTTCCAAGAAAAAGAAATTTAAAGTGAAAAATAATGACCTTGCAATACAAGACAATTTCTAACGAAGACAAGTTCTATCAGTAATGTCCCAAGGATAGAAAGTGTATCAAAGGTCCAAAAATAGGAAGTATCTTGATACACAATGGAAAACTCACATATGGCTCGTTTGAAAAACCACTATATTTGATAGAAATGTCATATCGATTAAAAACTATGACACTATAATAAAGTCATCAACCACAATACAACATACTGTTGGGAGTGTATGCTCTTCAAAGCATATATTTTGCAAATACATTTACAGAAATTAATAAAATTGAGGTATTTTTCAATATATCTTATGTGCATAAGTATAATTGACTAAATGTCCATTTAATCATATTATATGTATTTATGTGAAGTTTACAGATATTCACAGAAGGTGTAAATATAAGCTATCTTATGATTAAATAAATGTAGTTCATAGTCGATAAATAAAATTGGGCACTTTATTTATATTTAGATTATAGTAAATTCATTGATTGATTTGTCTTGATCATGTACGAATTTACTAGTGTAGTTTGTGTTTGGACCCCTACGAGTAAGCAGAAAAGGGAGGAGGAAAGAGGCCTTGGTGAACAATCATAATTAGTGAACAAGTGTAAGCTTTGCCACCCAACAGTATGGAGTACTGACCACACCGAGGGATAGGCAAATTAACTTTGAAATGATTGTCAAATTTATTAAGTTTTATAGACATTGTTTTTAATATAATCTTAATTCTAAATTAATTATAATTTCATATTTATAAATATAATTCCATTTGAGTTGCTAATGGGTGAGATCCAATTAAGGATCAATATTTTCGATTACTTAGTGGGAGCATTTATGGAGAGTGAAATTAAGCATTAATAATATAGAATTTGTACGATATATCTCTTAACAGGTTTTTGGTACTTGATCTAAATTCTCTAGCTAGAGTGTGTCGAAATTTATTATGAATTAAATTTTGTAATAAAAATTGTTAAAATATGATCATTAGATAAAACCAGTAAGTGTCAAGGTACAAAATATAATTAAATTAATTGACAGTCAAGATACTAATCTAATTATGATATAGTATAAAGGATTGTAAGGTAAAGAAACAATGTGGCATGGGTTGACAATTCCTTATTGGCATACAATTATGGAGTGCAATTTCAATCTTTTAATGGAATAGATTCGAGAATAAATAATTGGTTAATTATTTGGAGCCATTTTTTTACTGTAGGTCCAATTAAAAGAGTAAATTAGTTAGTTGGGCTTTGAGTTCAAATTAAATATGCAAAATGTTTGGCATAATTCTAACATGCCATGTGGAGGAATTTTAAAGATTTAATTTGCATTTTACCATGTCAGATATTTTTATTGATTTTAGATATTGAAATTATTTATTTATTTGAATTAAATCTAAGTACATAAAATTTATGAGTTAAACTACGTGATAGTTATAATTTTTAATTAGTTGTTTTGTATTTATTTCTAATCAATTATTATTTAAAAATTAAATTGGTTTAAACTTTGAAAACAGATCATAGGTTATCTCCATGGTGGGATGTGAGTTGCACCCACTTCAGGCATAAAGTGGAGCGTGCAACTCTACAAATGTGGGAACTCAAGTATAGTTTGTTAAAAATAAATATAAAAGCAACAACATATATCATTTTGTTGTTTTCTTCCTCAAATTACCAACGGGAGTTTATATATATATATATATATATATAAGTGTTTTTTCAAGTGTGACTTTTGAGGAACCAAAGAAACAAATGTCATGTCCTTCTTCTTGAGAGGAAAACACAAGGACACAGGGTTTTCTTGTATGCTTCGAGTTCAAGAAGATTTTTGAAGTTAAAAAAATCAAAGCTAAGTTAAGGAAATTCATTTTCAGTTCAGTTTTCTTTGACATTGATTTCAGTGTTTATCTTTTATTAATCTATTTTAATTATTGTAGTACACAAAGTGTCCACTTGTCTAGTGCAGTCAAAATTGAGCCATGGTCTAGAAGATCTTTTGGTGATAGAATTTATCATTAAGATATTGTGCTAGTATTGTCGCCAATTTGAGAAATGTATGATTTTTAATTTTATCTTATACATTTTATGAGTAGATCATGGTGTGAAATATTTTTACTGTACTTGAATATGTGATTAATGTTTGGTAAATTTTTGTTTTTCACCTAGTTCATAAATGCATAATTTAAAATTTTCCCTTACATATACAACACCGCAAAAGGTGAACTTTTATCGAGAATCAAACACACAAATTGAACTGGTGGGTGGGGAGACCACCTTTCTTGTTATGTCAACAAACCAAAAAAAATACAAACACCATAGAAAACAACTACATCTTTATTGAAAAGAAAAGACAACTAAAAAACTCAAAGATAGCATTCCAGAGCTTGAAAATGCTAACTGTCGGCAGCCAAATCCATAAAGGAATAAGACTAAACTCCTCTAACCAAAGCCCCAACCCACCACTACAAAACACAGCAGTCAGGACATTGACCAACCACGACCCAACCACACCGAGGTGGAGCACACCCAACCACAAAAGTCGTGCACCCTTACGAAGAAAGCTGACCACATGTACAACTCCCAATCCTGACTGCCACCCACCACAGAAAAGCATTGACCTAAAGTAGAGTGGCTAGCCATAGCCTCGACAACCCATGGTCGGTCACCACCAACCATGAAAACCATGTACCTCCAAAGAGAAGAGCTAGTTGCACCTCAATACTTAATTCCAAAATCTCAAGTAGTCCTTCCATCAAGGTTTTGTCAAAATATGGATATGGAAATATTTGATGCACAATCTAATTGAAGTAGACCATACTACAATTTGGTAAGCAAACTAAAGCATCCAAGTTTACTTTTTTTAACCAATTGAGTTACTACTGTGGCATTTGGTGCATAAGTTTTAAGCCAAATCAAACTATGAAGATGATTCAAACAAGTGTTTGGTAAAGCAATATCTAAGGTACTTCAAATCTTATGAGGTGGTTTAAAACCGATCAAACCACACAAAATCCAATGCCCCTTTCAACTTCACACGATTGGAGTCATTTTTTACAGTAAAAACCATTTTCATATTCTGTTTTCTCTCATAAACCATAGTTTTTTAAACACCAGTTATCGTTTTAAACTTAATGTTACGTTTTATTCTCATTTTAAACTTTGAACATTCTAAACACTGGTTCAAAACTACCATTTATTCCACATAGTTTAAAACTACTGTTCAAACCATAAAGTTCATGTAACGCCTTGAAAATTAATTCAGTGTTATTAGTGTATAAAATGGTGAATTAGGGTGCCATGATGTATTTTGAAACCTAATTTGACCATTTTGTGACATTTTTAAATTAATGTTATTTTCAATTATTTTTAATCATTTTAACCACTCTTAATTATTTTTATTTGTTATTTTAGATTTTGAAACAAAACAATTTGTCAAATACTAAACACGTCCCATTTGAAACCTGCGTGCTGCACACGGTTTTTTTTATTGAAAACCATCTCTCTTTCTTTCTATTTATTTCCTCTCTCTCCCTCTTTCTTCCTCACTCTTTTTCTCTCTCTCTCAGCTCTCTTTCTCTCTCTTTCTTTCCCTCACACTCATTGCTCCTCTCTCCCTTCTCCCTTTATTCAAAATTTGAGCTTAAGCCTTGCTCCTCAGCTGGATTGGAAGCTTGGGAATGTGATTGAGCAACCACAAACTAGATTCAAAGATTAAATCAAGGTTAGTTTTTAAAATTTTAAACATTTTTTAGTTTTTCTATTTTCTTTGTATTTTGAAACCCGAGCTTCTTTGAGCTTAGAAAACCTCAAATTTAAGTTAGTAGGACTCAAATCATCTATAATCTAGGCTTGGTTTGATGACAAATGGAATTAAATCAAGTTTTTCTATTTTTTCTCTTTTTTTATTTTCATATTTAATTAAAATTTTCTATGTAAATCTTGTTTAAATTAGTTCAAAAGTGTTCTGCTATGTTTTTTTATCATCAATGAATGTTTTCGATACTTGAGAACTGAGAAAATAGGTTGGAAATGAGGATTTAGGCTTAGGGAGGCCGAGACTAGAGTCTGACAATTTTTAGAATTTTCCCAATTCGGCAGGCCAGATTCATATCATCGGCAGGCCAAACTCATAGAAGGTTCGGTAGGCCAAACCCAGATGGCCGGCAGGTCGAACCAAGGAAACTGGCAGGCTGATCGAGCTTTATAAAAATTTGTCCTTTTCATCCGTTTTTCCTATTTTCAACCTAGATTGAGATTTTAACTTTATAATATAATTTTACAGACATAAATGATACACTAGGACACCATGAGATTGATAGTATGGTAGAATATCTTAAGTTAGATATTGACAAACTTAGTTTATATTTAGGTTGTTCATGGTTCCATTAAGCTAACGTATAGCGAAGCAGGACTGCGATGTTAAGTGCGGTGCCGGGTATTGAGGTAGGACTTCTACCCTTTTTCTTGGTAGCCAAGGTTTTTTTTTTTTTTTTTTGAAAATGATTTTTGGCCTCAAAATGATTTCTTTCAAAATATTTTCAATGAAAGATTAAAAAGAGATTCTTATGAGTTGTTTTCATAAACAGTAGAATGAGGTGATTTTTATAATAAACCCCATAATAAATGTAAATGAATATACTTGATAAAATGAGTTTTTTATAACTATAAAAATGTATAGATAGGCATGATGCCATACTCAGAGATCGGGTCATGTAGCGTGTGACTTGGGGGTAGGTCCCAAAACCCAACTGGGCCACTACAATAGTTATACTTATGGTTTGCTTAAGAAAAGATAATAATATCCTTTCTGGTCGAACAATAAACGATTTTTTTGGTAAGATTGATTTTATTGAATTTATTATCCATTTATTTATTTAATTCTATTTTCTAAATATTTTCTTGAATGATGAATTTTATATTCAAAACAAAATGTTTTTGTAACTTAGTCCTACTGAGCATTTCGCTCACTTTCATTTGTTTTCAAACCTTTCCCCTCTAGGTGAGATCCAGCTTAGAATCGATGGAGAGTCCACTGACCGGACTCGCGAGCAGTAAAAACCCCGAGTAGGTTATTTGTATTAATTAATCAATGCATGTATCATTTTGACTTCTTTTTCTATATTAAACTGTGGTTGTAATTTAATTATTATCGATACTATATGTGTGTACAAGTTGTGGCCTCGACGGGACCCAACGCGCATTTTCCTCTTTCCTTGCTATCTTATTTCATTTTGTTTTATCTTATTGGTTTTATTATCATAAATATTTGTTTAAAAAAGGTCTTAAACCTATCACATTTTTATTAATTAACTAATTCTCTAAAACAATTAACTTTTAACTTAATAAATTTAATTAATTAAATTAATTAACCTGCTACGTCACCTTCCGGGTCCTAGGGCATGATAGTTCAAAACCACACCATTTAAAATCTACGTACCAAAAAATTAATCCTACATATCACATCTTTCATATTTGTTGTAACAAACATGCAGTCGTCTCATGAAAGTAATAAATGATTAATATATGAATTAAATAACAAAATACATGAGTAATTGGATTATAAATGCATTAATCCAAATGAAACTCAAGCTTATGGAGGTCGTGATTTGGTTGAGAAAGGTGGCATACGAACATAGTGCCACATATCCAGCTCGAACGTCCTTGTCGTGTTTTGGAACTACTGCCATTGAACTAGATGTCGACAAAGGAGTAGAGAGCAAATGCGCGCGAGGATCACGACATTTTTCCATGGATATTTTTACAAAACCCTGAGGGAGGCGCTGTTTGTGGACTATGGAATACATGGGCATAGTGTAATATGTAAAATCCATTAAGATCAAGGGCTACTTTGAGATGATGTCCGTAGTTCAGGAGTTGTTTAGTTTATGAAAATAATTCTAATATTGTTTTAGATTCCTAGGGTTACTAATGTAGGAGAATCAGCTGCAATAATTGTTTTTGATTTTAACTTTGTTTTTTTATTAGTTTTGGTTGTTTGTTTAATATGTCATTTATCTTAATGAGCATGGTTATCGTGTGAAATTGAAAGGGTGTTTAAAAAGTATGATTAAAATTAAAAATTTTAAATTAAAAATTTTAATATGTGAGAGTTTTATATTGTAACAAATTTTTGCTACTCATTGTAGCTGCCGAGAGTTCTATATTATTTGTTGGTTGGAACCAATTGGTTTTAATTAAAAGCCAAACGTCTTAGAAATTTAAAAGGCCGTTTGGTATTGTTTTTAAAATATGTGAAAATATTTTTGTTTTGAAAAATGAGAATTTTTTTAGAATTGTGCTAAAAGTGTTTTTAAAATTTTTGCCTCGAAAAGCATACAAAAATATTTTCAAAAATTCTGAAAACAAAAACAAAAAAGGTGTAAGTGTTTTTTCTCCTGTTTAGAACCATTTCTCTTGTGAAGGTTTTCTTAAGTAGACTTGGATTTTGAGTCATCATTTCTTCCCAATTCAACGAGAGTTAATTATTTCTATTCTATAAACCTTTAGCTTTTTACAAGACAAGTTTATCCTTGAATTCAAGAGAAAAAAAAAATTGTCACATGACATCCAGTAAATATAATCATTTTGCAATTAAGAGGCCTTCTATTGCAAAAATCTTTGTTTATTATCTCACACCTAAGAATTGTTTATCAAGATCCATATTCATGTAACGATCTAATAAAATAATAATAAAAAAAGTGAACAAGAAATCCCCCCTTTTTTATAAACCACGATGATATACATATAATTTGCCTCTCCCATCTTTCAGAACAAAAAATACCATGTAAGATTGCACCATCATATTCTGTGATTGGAATTATGTGTAAGATTCCACCACCATGCCTTCCGTACTCAGAAGTGCCCGTGAGTTTGTGCAAGCATGACATTAAATTCCAAACCCCAAAAAAGCCAAAATTCAATAGACTTAGCCAACAATTATCACGAATAAAATAAAAAAAAAGTTGACGGATGGCAAAATTAGTTACTTTTTTCTTGGCAATTTTTTTTCACCATCAAAGTTTATGGCAATATTCAAGAGACAGAAAAAAGGAAAACCCGCAAATCACGCCAACGTTTGAAATAAAAATAAGAATTAGCAATAGAAAGATCAGTAGACCGACAAGTCACAAGTGCATTGATAGCATGAAAATGTGGTCATTACGCAGATCATCCATCAGTGGGACCATATAATTGAGCAAAATAATACTTTTAAATAATTATGATAAATACTTCATATATTAAAAACATAAAAATTTTAAAGCAAAACATCAAATTTTAAAAAGTACATTAAATTTTATGACTTTTAGATTTTAAAAGATATATTTTAATTTTTTTAAAAAAATATATATTTCATAAACAAATTAGGTTTAACTAATGATATTTTTATCTCATTTTTATATTTTTTAAATAAAAAAATCTTCAAGTGATAAAATTGAAACAAAATTTTCAAATTCAAAGGATGTCTTTTTTATAGTTTTCAAAAACAAAAGGACAAATTAAGAAACAATAAAAGCTAAGAGGTATAGTTATGTGATTAACCCTAATAATATAATAGTAATAATATCTCATTTTTGACATTTAGATCAATCTGATACAAATAACATCGTTAATACATTAGTATAAGATTTAATAAACATATTCTCGAACTAGTAATATTGGGTTTTATAAAATAGTATATTAAGAGTTACATAGACATGCCAACGTATTGGCATATCTAATAAAAAAATATCAGTGTCGCATTGGCCTAATAATATTAGTAAAAAAATAAATAATAATAATTATTATTGCGACCTATGACTTGGTCCACGCTTTTGTAAACCCCTCTCCAAGGTCCAAACCTTCCTCGCTTCATCCCAATCTCTGAGTCTTTATTCAGCCACTGTACTATATTAGACAGGGAGCGGACGCATTGCTAAACTCCTCCTGTAGTATATGTGTAGTATATGAAAGCGTTTAAAAAAGGGGTAAAAATCGTAATTTTTATTATTATTTTAATTATAAATAATATAAAATTATTATATATTATAATAATATTAAAAAAATTATTACAATATAAAACTTTATATAATACAATAAAAATAATTTTAACTAATAATTTTCACGCCTGTACAAACACATTACATATCTATCTCCGTCCCCAATTCTCTCTCACTCGCTCTCACATGCAACAAAGTCCACAAAAACAAAAGACAGGACAATTTCACACATACACCGAAGACACACAATTAAACAATATTATTATTTATCACCTCTTTCTAGTCTATATATCCACACCGCTTTCTCTCTCTAGAGCACCCGAATTGGTTCAACCATGGCTGCAGCGTGCGCGCTGGACACGGCGAGAACCCTTGCGTGCCGGGACGGCGAGGCGGCGGCGCGGCTGAAGGTCGTCTCGATATTCGTGATCTTCGTCACCAGCGTCGTCGGGATATCTTCCCCGGTACTCTTGGCCCGCTACTTCCAGGGAAAGCCGGCCTACGACAAGGCGGTGCTCATAACCAAGTGCTTCGCGGCGGGGGTGATCCTCTCCACCTCGCTCGTCCACGTTTTGCCCGACGCCTTCGCCGCCCTCTCCGACTGCCACGTGGCGTCGCGGCACCCTTGGAAGGATTTCCCGTTCGCCGGCCTGGTGACGCTGATCGGAGCTGTGACGGCTCTCCTTGTCGACGTCACCGCCACGTCGCAAGTGGAGCTCCACGGCCACGGCGGCGGAGGCGGGGAAGGGAAGTACGAGGCGGTGGGGACGAAGGAGGAGATGAATATGGTGGAGAAAAAGATGAAATCGGCGGAGTTGGGGGCGAGTCTAGGAGATGATCACCATGAGCACGAGGAGGAGATGAGTGAAGAGGAGGCTCTGGTGAGGATGAAGCAGAGGCTGGTGAGTCAAGTGTTGGAAATTGGGATAATATTTCACTCCGTGATAATAGGGGTGACCATGGGGATGTCTCAGAATCAGTGCACCATTAGGCCTCTTGTTGCTGCCCTTGCTTTTCACCAGATTTTTGAAGGATTGGGTCTCGGCGGTTGCATTGCTCAGGTACTTTTTTATTTAAAAAAAAAAGAAAAGAAAAAGTCACAACTAGAATGTGGGTGGATTGGATAATAATTAATGAGATAAGGTTGGGATGGGTAAGGAAATAGTATTTGGCTTTGTGGATTATTAATTTTGACTGGTTGATTGTGAACGTAGCCTCGTTACGGAATCTTTCATAAGATTTGGTATTTTACAACTTACTTCTAGGTGGAAATTCAATCTAGTTTTGAGAAGGGTTGTTATGCATATCTATGTTCTTGAATTAATTAATTAATTAATTCCAACTACTATAAAATTGAGATTTTATCTGTGTGCGCGTGTGGTTTTTTTTTTTTTTTGGGGATGCCATTAAGATTGAACCAAACCTAATGGACAGCTTGAAAAATAAAACAATATAAAGGCTTCGGTGGGGTCCTTGAACTTGTGTAATTAGCCTTTTAAAGCGCCATCAGTGGTAGCTTCACAATACATGCCTTCTTTTATCCCTACTAATTGATGTACTTAATGTTATCGCTTTATACTACACGGTTAGCTTGATTGGTGTAAAGTTATTATATTGCTCGGTTTTATGACTCGATGATCAATTATGAAGTGCTATTAGGGATGAAAGCATATGCTCCAACCGAAACATGTAGAAGTAACAAGTGTAACATTGATATTTATTGAGGTGAAAATGTGAAACGATATGTTTAGGAAGTGAGTTGAAATTAAAAATATTGTAACATATGAGAGTTTAACACTGTAGCAAACTTTTGCTTTACATTGTAGCATGTGAGAGTTTTATATTATTTGAGTTAGAACTGGGTTTACGAAACAGCTTATAAAAAAATTATTTTTTGCCAACTTTATTATTTCTTTCTAATTTCTTATTTTGTTAAAAAAACAAACTAAAGAGTGTAACAATAATCACAGATAACAATTTTTCTAGTGTTACACGTTTCTAAGATCCGCATTACAATAAATAATTAGGATCAATTAATAGAGTTGGTGAAAACTAAGACAAATAAGATTAATGAGAATTAGAACTTCTCATCAACAAGCAATTGACAGAATACTTAGATATAAAAATTAGTCATAACTAGGTTAGCCACTTGGTGTACCCGAAAAAAACAATAGATCATATTTTATGCAATGTCGAATTTCTGTCAATGTCAAATTTTAATATTTAAGTAGAAACTTTCCTATGCAAATGCAATTCTTGGTGCTATTTTATACTTGGCTGGCAAATTTAATACCAAATATAACATATGTCAAATTTTAAGATTTGATTGTTATTGGTTGATAGAGTTATTTATTTATCATTTATTATTACAATATTGGCTTTTTCAATTATTTTAGAAGTAAAAGTTTACTTTTACACCTTCCAGAGCTTAATGATTACCACAAAAAGTAGTTTAGTGTTAGCAGTATGAATTGGAGTACAAATGAATATATATTACATTCTATTTTTAAATTTTTTTTTGGTGCCAAAGATAGTATTAATATTAGGATTTACAAATCGAGAGTGATTAATTAGTTGTAAGCATGATTATTCAAGCAAAACCTAGAAGCTTAATTAGTTGTGCTCTTTCGATCCTTTTATCTTTGGCTGCCTATATATATGGTTAAAAGTAGGTGATAAATTCATTATGCAAAACATTATAATAATTTTTAATCTATCTGCAGTGGTGGAGCCATATGTAGTTGCTTCGACTTAATTTTTGAAGTATTGAATTTTTGAAATATGTTTCTGTTTTACATGAAAAATTATAGTTATGCTCTCATTAAAAAATTAAAATATATCATTGTATCTCTTATTTTCTTAAAAAAAAATTATGATTTGTGCCCCTCACATAATTATCAAAACATATATCTATAGCTCTATGCAATAAAAATTATCAGTAATATTTTACATAGTGTTTTCACTAACAAAAAGATCCTGACTCCGCCACTGTCTATATATGTATTGGCTACGGTGCAGGCAGGATTTAAATTGGGAACGACGGCGTATATGTGTTTCATGTTTGCAGTGACAACACCAATGGGGATAGTACTTGGGATGATATTGTTCTCAGCCACAGGCTACGACGACAGCAGCCCCAATGCGTTGATTATGGAGGGGTTGTTGGGTTCATTCTCGTCGGGAATTCTAATATACATGGCTCTTGTCGATCTCATTGCTCTTGATTTCTTCCACAACAAATTGATGGCGTCCACTTCATGGTTGAAAAAGGCTTCTTTTGTTGCTCTTGTTTTCGGCTCTACTTCAATGTCTATTCTAGCCCTTTGGGCTTGAGCCAATTTTCCTTTTTTCAATGGACATATAAAGAACCTTTAAAAAAAAAAAGAGAAAGAAAATCACATAGTTCTTGTCGTGAATTGTAAAATATTCATAGCAATGTCATGGGCACAAATCCTCCATATATATATATATATATATATACACATACACACACACACATTTTAAGTAGCTAGAAATATGATACATTTTACGGTAAGATGAAAGAAAAATTGTTAAAGGAGAAAAGAGGGGGGCGAAATTTTGCAAATAATTTTAACACGTATGTCATGCGATCATTGCTCATGTTAGGGTTGCCAGATGTTAAAAGCAAGAAAAAGGAATGAAAGGCGCAACAAAGTCAAATCTCTTAAGAGGCTTAAGTTATTAACATTTATATGATATTAATTCAATGCATGCATATATATATATATATATACACATATCAACGGTTGTTTACAAGCTAAAAAAGTGAATCCTCTGCCTGATGTTGAAATGGGATGATCTTTTTCACCAATAAGGGATCAAAGTCAAATAGAAACGGATTTTCTTTATTAATTAACTTCGTTAAATTAGGATTCACTGACTTACAGAGCCGGTCACAAGCAAATTTACAGAGTACTAGCATATCACAAGTAATATAATGGGCGATGGTAAAGGGATTTAAGAACTAGTCTAAATGTGTTCTGATAAAACATTAAACATGGTCAAGACAATAATTCAATTAGGGAGGCCTCATTAAAGAATCATTTTGAGCTGTCACATATTTAACCAGACATGCATGACTTCCATTGATTGGACACCGAAAAGAATTGCTACCACACGTGTGTTTTCTTTTGGTTTTTCTTACTTTTTAATTTTTTTGATAAATGCTCTTCTTCTTTTTTTTTTTGTTGTGATTATTTAGAGTGCTTTCTTTTCTAGAACTTCATGTGCATCTTATGAGTACTATTCTAGTTTGTGTGTTCTCTGTCATCTCCAACTTCCTACATTCAATTGAAAAAATATATATATAAAAATAAAAAAAAAAATCCCTCATTAATAGAGGTTGGGAAACTGAAGTGCTTATACAATCAGCGCAACATAATCAAAAGTTGGGTGTGATGAATTTTGTCTGTGGAAGTTGGAAAAGAGAGACGGCTGAGGCCTCTTGTGCTAATCAGCTTTTTCATATTTCTTCTCTCTATCTTGAGTTCCTTTTTCTTTTTTGCAATCTCTTCGGTTCCTCTTTCCAATTTCCCAAGTGTTTCATTTAAATAATGAAAAAAAAAGGAGTCAAATCGAAATGGTTGATTTTGTTGTGCTTAATTTAAGATAAATATGTGATAACAAATTCATGAACAAGAGTGCTGGTCCCGTAGCTCAGTTGGTTAGAGCGTTGGTCTTATGAGCCGAAGGTCGCGGGTTCGAGCCCCGCCGGGACCATTAAAAGTTTTTGGGCCTCAAATGAGGGGACCAATGCCACTCTCAATCCATAGCCCCTTACAAACAGGACTTGCGTGATCATGGCCCATTTAAGTTCGTGGCCCGTGGCATTACTGCAAGACTAGCACTAATCAAAAGATTCAATATTTGTCACATAAATCCAAAGCTAAGCTCTTTTCTTTCTTTTTTTTTTTTTAAGTGGCATTTCTCAAAACCTTGTCATTGCCAAAGCCAGACTCTTAAATATAATACTCTTCCAAGTTGAAAGTAATTAATGTACACCTTCTGAAATCCCATAAAGTATCCTCAACTTAACTAAATTGATGATGAAATTAAGCAGTAATACAGACGCTAAATCAGAGAAAGCTAATGGCCGTTATAATGAAGAATTGAGTACTGCTCTATTTTTTCTTGGGGTTCCTGCAGAAGAAGAGAAGGTCACGATGTATGCATATCAATATGGGTGCGTCTAGAAACGTTGTTCCAACTACATAGTTGAAACTGATATTACAGTATAAAACAGAAAAAGATTACATTATAAAACTTTCACATGCTATAGTAAAATCGTTTCAATTTTTAGTCTTAACTGTGTTCCCAAACACAACCATATTCAACGGCATCACTTGTAACACGAAATGAGTTTTGTCTTTTAATTTTAATATAGTTAGGCCTTTCTTTGATAGTGCTACTTTGTGCATTTTGCACCTTGTGATTGGTGATTGATTCTCTACAGCTTCTTGTTGTCATGCATGTTTTATTTAACGTGAAGGAATTCAGATTGTTCATTCTTGTTCGAGCAAAAATAGTTATATATATATATCCACTGGCTTTTTAAACATTTAAGATTTTCATCAATAATGCCATGTTCCCAACTCCCAACCCCCAACCCCATAAAGGCTAAATAAATAGATAACGAGGAAAAGAGACCAATGAGTCGCAATCTCATAAAGAGAGGCGGGATACTATATAATAAAATATTAATTAACATGGTTAGTTTCATATGGAAAAACAGAAGTTATTCGTTTTTTCTTTTTAAAAAAATTATAATTCGTGATTGAGTCTTCTATCCATGATATACAGGCTGGTTGCTTTTTCTAACTATTATCGGATTGCCTTTCTTTGCAAACTTAATATATATCAAGTTCTTTAAATTTTCTGTCAAAGACACTAATTTAACTCAGATATGACTGAAATTAATAATTTTGTTACACTAAAACGACTTTTTAATTTTGAAAAAAGCAGGTGACTACTATCACAAAAATATTATAAAACTATAGAAAATGGATGATGTTAGCTTCTAGAACTAATTTGATAGTGATGATGAAATCATGTCTATTATATGCTTTGTTACCTCATGATCATCCAATAATTAATGTCCAAAAAAAAGTGAATGTTTTTATATAGTTACCCTTATTTGTATTTGTAGTTGAATTTATTTGTATCAATGTTTAAATTAGAAAATCTCTTAGGTATTGGAAAATTTGATAGTGTTGGGTAATCTATGGATTTTGTTCTCCTAATTTGTATTTATTTCGAGTCTATTTATAATGCTTTTTACTGGTGAATTTTCTCAATTCTCACTAGTTGATAAATGCAGATACATTGTCAAAGTACGACAAAACCTTGTATTTTCTTTACTATTTTTTAATAATTAATGCAGTCTAACTCAAATGTTAATCAGCCAAAAACTTTTATACTTGATTTTAAAATCGCAATTATTCATGTCTTGGACTGTTAAGCATAACTAATCACATTTGACATTGTTAACATCACTTGTCTTGTTGTTAAACATAATTAATTTTTCATGCACAATAAGGGACCTGTCTACGTTTGCGTCGTCATTTTAACAGCCATGTCTCTCACGTTGAAGCCCTAATTCGGCCAGACAAAGGCCTGCCAATATTACAATATTATGCCTACCCAATCCAGTCCGGTGAGATCTTTATTCGGACTACAGCAGGGTCAAATTTCTCTACAAGACTTGGGTTTGGTGCAGATGATTATGTTAGGCAACAGTTTATTTAGATGTCATATTAATATTGTCGTAACTGCTGTACGACATTATTCTGCTAGTGATAAGTCAATTTTATGTTTCATCACGTAAAAGTGGTAATCATGTTTTAGCATATTAATGTTGTAGTTAGCTTACCCCACTTATCCTATTAATATTGTAGTTAGTGGACATGGTAGACGGACCCAAAAACATAATAAAAGTATGCTTAACAGGTGTTAGAGTACGGTGACCCAAATTCTGTTTAGTTCGGCTTGAAAGTTTTCGTTGTGTGATGTTTGTGGTGAAATAATTAACATAGAAATTTTTTGAAGGTCTATGATGGTAAGGGCGAGAGAGGCCGATATGCTCAATCTCGTAGCCCATCACTGATTCCGTTAAAGGTGTGGAGTCTGCTCCTGCAATACGGTACGGACCTGTTGTGTTAGAATTATGCTACTATATATATGTATTAACTTTTATACCTTTTTTACATTAATTTTTCAATATAGTGGATTTGTTTTCATATCTGTATATGATTTTTCTCTTTTTAAGGTTTCTCACGTATATTTGTTTGTTGTTTGTTTGTTTTTTTTTTTTTATGGCCTGTTTTTCATTTATTTTCTAACAACAGGTAATTATAATGCGTTTTACCATTTTCTTGATTTTTTTTTTAAATGCATGAAGAGCACTGCGAAATTGTTCTTAACTCAGTACAAGATCCGTGGAAGGAAAAGAAGATATTGATGAGAGTGTCTAGGTTTTCTTTTTCTGAGGGTTCATCGTGGTGCCATCGTAGGGGTTACTGTTTTTGTGTGTTTGTTAAAAAAGCCAACCTAAATTGTGATCGGTCTATACAGTGTACAGATGGGCCAGGACATGACCACTGCACAGAATTAAATGCACTGCAGCAACAGATCCTGGCCAAGGATCTCATTAAATGCGGAGCACATATATGTCCGCCATAATCAACAGTGTCTGGACCATTCTGCCTCAAACAAATCTGGCGCAAAGGCTTCCAAATCATTGAGCAGGAAACATGAAAATAATACTGTACAAGGACCTTTTGTCCTTGTCACCACCCTCTTATGGTGTTCTTTATTTTGTCATGACCTTCTAAGGGCATGTAAGAGTTACGTTTTAAACTACTTTTTTATAGTATTTTTTTTTTCCATAAAAGTTAAAATTTTTATTTAAATCTATTTTTTTACAGTATTTTTTTATAAAAATTAAAATTTTTATTCCAATATGAAACTAAATGGGCTATAAATTTTATTTTTTTCTCTTTTGAGAAAAGAGAATTTTTATACTGAATGTTACTTTGTATTATTAATAGAATATAAGTGTTTTAACTATCAAATTAATTTTTTAATAGTATAATATGTAATTGTAAGTAATTTTTAATTATGAGCTATAAATTTTTAACATGGACAGTCATAAATTAACTCGTTAAAATATTAATTTAATAGTTAAGACAGACTTCTTCCTATACATGTGCAAAATTGGCTTCTTTGCTATAAAGAGTTCCTTATATGCAAAAAAATGGAACTCTTAAAAACTTAATTTAATAGAACATGTCACTTGCAATGCACAATGTTTTACTATTCAATTGTAGTAAAATCATACAATTTAAAAAACAACATTATACATACACACGCATATGAAAAAACATAAAAAAGGGGCGACCTTAAAAAAATGAGAACTTAAAGACATAGGAGACATTTCAAACACTGGCCGGTCCTGGCTGGCGTGGCTTTAGGAACCAGATCACCATCACTGCCACGAGCACAAGCGTAGCCCAGCCCCTTTCTCATCGCGACGCAACCCAACCTCCACCGTTGTCACTTCTCCGTGGACCCCTCCACCATGAGCCGTCCCTAATTGTAGCCCTGCTTCACGAGCTTGCCTTCACTGCCCTAATATTTTTAGCCCCTTTGGTTTATAAGTTTGAACAAAAATCATTAACAAAAACTCAAATTTCTATAAGAAATCACATTGTAACAAAAGGATTTGAATTGTAGCTCAGACATGAGAAAAAAGCAGTCTAGTTTTCAATCTCATCACTGACCCTTGCCCTCTTTCCCTTCCATTGATACAAGTTCATGTGCCAGCACTGTAGTTTATTTTCCCATTCTTTTTTTTTTTTGAACTTAGGATTAAGAATTTAACTTTGTACCTTAAAGTGGAGTTATATGTGTATTTACTATCAAGCTATGCCTACAACTATTTTTCTTATTCATTTTTTCAAAAAGTTTAGATTTGTTTGGCCGATAAACGAGAGAGGTGAATAGGAAAAAAAGGAAAACGAAGATTGTTGTTGTTGTTGTTTGATATAGGCGATTCTAAAATGTTGTAAATTTATTTGAATTATTTGTCAAGATCATGCAAATTAAGGTTACATGATAGTCCCGTGATGAAAAAGAACTTTGATCCTCTTGTAACTGTTTTAACTAAATAAAAAGTTTATCATCTACTTAGTAGTTCATCAGGAACTTAATGAGTTAAAAATCCGCCTCACTATAAATATAGGCAATGTTCTTTTTGTGAGAAATACTAATCAGAATGCAAATTTCGAAACAGATTTACAAAGCTGCCTTATTACAAAGAAAATGATAAAATTCATTTGTGCCAGCATCACTATTTATATCTGATGATTTAATGCCAATTAATTTTGCTTCACACAAATATTTAGCTACTAATTTACTAACTTAAATTTGATATAAATACTGCGATATATTGGTATAAAAATTGATCTTTTTAACTTCCAGAAAATTTAAACATAATCTTGCTAATCATGTTGAAATATATTAAAAATTAAAAATATCTTTATTGACATCAAAAATTAATATTATTAACAATAATTGTGATTACAATATAATTATACTATTTTAAGAATATTTTAAATCAATTCCTACATGTGAGTTCAATTATCCTAAACGAACATGCCACATAGTGTAATTTTTTGGATAGCAATTACTAAAGTTATGAATATTAATGGATTGTCATACTGTGTCTCTGTTCAACTTGCTAGTTTATGTTTCAATGCACACTTTTAGTTCCTGCATAATTAGTCACCACCCCAGAGCAATTGGGACCGATACCCCCCAAGAAAAAAGGTTCCTTGCCCTTTATTCAATGCTGAATTGCTCTATCAGCCCCGTTATGGTTTAAAAAATCTTTTTATTCTTCTGGATAACGGGTTATAACCCGTTGTAGGCTCGAGTCTAATATGTAGTTATGTAATGTATTTTTATATTTGGTCTCAAGGGTTATAACCTTATGGTTTTGGCTGCTTGAAAGTTGACGGTCAACCAACATGACCCGCAACTCAACTTAACTCATATTGGTAAGCTTGCTTGAGTCTGCCATTTCTTCTGGGGCAGCTCTAGATGATATATTCACAACTCATAAACAAATTAAGAATTTTGATTTTGATTTCAGAAATGATCAATGGATTGCAGTTCAAATAAGCCGGCACTGTTCATTAAAATGATCTAATTAAGTAGGTTAAGTACTGATCATCTAGCCTTGATGGTACGAAAGTGAAAGGGAAAAATATATATATCAGACAGAAAGAGACAATGATCAAGACATTCACATCGACAAAAGTTGTAGCAAAACAAATAGCTACCTATACAAAAACCTTTTTTTTTTTTTTTAACAAAAGCTGGAGGCGTATAAGCAAAAGTCATAACCAACAAATCTCCTCTTTTTTTTTTTTTGTTTTTTTGGAATATCAAGCTGCTAATTCAGTACTTACGCTCGACGCCGGAAAAACCTTCTTCTCCGATCTGCTTCTGCTCAGCATTCTCTTCAACGAACAACCAAACGACGACGACGGCGACGGCGGCGACGACGGTGAAGACGAATCATTTTCCACAGAATTATTACTCTCACCATTATCGCCGGAGCTCGAAATATTAACTATCTGCACTGCAGAATCACCGCCGCCGGCCACCGGATCCGTCGGAGTCTCGTTGCCGGCGACGGAATTAGCCTCGGAAACCACCGGAGCTCTGCAAATCGGGCAGTTGGAGTGCGATCCAAGCCACATGTCGACGCACTCGAGATGAAACTCGTGGCCGCATTTAGGGAGACGCCTCCCGACCTCGCCGTCGTCGAATCCGCTGAGGCAGATGACGCACTCGAGGCCGGCGCCGGACTTCTCGGCGCCACCGTAGACGAAGAGAGGGATCTTGGATATGGCGGAAGCGTCTAGGCCTTTGGAATAATTCGTGGAAGAGGAGAGAGAGGCGAGGTCGATAACGAAGGAGGAGGAGGAAGGCACCTGGTTGTTGAAGCGGGCCGGGCCGAGGACGCGGGAGACGGCGACGGAGGTGCTGCGGCGGCGGCGGCGGGCCTGGGTCTGGGCCTGGGCCAGGAACCACTTGGCGTAGACGTGGAGGAGAAGCACGAAGAGGATGACGAGGAGGAGGGAGATGAGGGCCGCCAGCATGACGTTGTTGTCGTACGCGAAGATGCTCTCCACGAGGTGACTCATCGGCCGGTGGTGCTGCTGCTGAGTGGGCGACTCGCCCGAACTCGACGACATTGGAATTGTTTTTGCAGAGGAGAGTGAGTGAGTTTGTGAGTGAGAGGCTGTAGTACTAATTGATTTGATTTAAGAAGAAGGATTTTTTTGACGTGAAATTGATGTCTTGGATTGAAATGTGGGTCTCCTGTGTTTTTCGTTCCGACATTGGCGTGTTCTGGTCAGCTTATTTATCTCTCTCTGTCTGATAATATATAATAATACATGTACTATATAATGTTGATATAATGTTGTTATGACGGTTGATAAGTCTAGAGGTTGAGAAGTCAAGGAGGATCCCGTTATCCAAGGAGGGGGAGTGGAGTGGGTAGAAGAGAGGAGGAGAAAATCAGAATAGAATAGAAGAGGAAGGAAGGAAGGAAAGGGCATGCAATTACAAGGCAAGAATTATAATAATAAGAAGTGAGAGACAGCGGGCAAAAATGAAGGACTCGTGAAGGCGACGGCAGCTGAAGTGAGGTGGGGATGGGGGGGGTGTGGTTATTGGAGTCATGTGCCATTTGTTTATTGGGTTTGGTGCGTCGCGATCCCAAGAATCTAGAGATCTTTTAGAACCATTCTTTCATTCATTCACCTTACCATTCAGAAAATAAAAATAATAATAATAACAATTGCGTGTTTTAGGTTCCTTTATTGTGACTCGTTGTTTCTTGTGTTGTGATCTTAATAGGCAAAGAGGGAAGGTGGGGTTTTAGTTTTAGACCCGTTTGTAGCTAATGAGTGAGTGACCAACAACTCTTCAGGGGTCCCACGTGAAATTAATTGGCTGGCTCATCAGTTTGTACACGAGTAAACATTTCTCCTGCCGTGGTTATACTTATAGCTCCACTTTCATAAAGGCTTTTCACTTTTCTTTTCTTTTTTTTTTTTTTTTTGTTTCGTTGTTTGTTGGTATTATGCAAGAGAAAAGGGTCCCATAATCTCAACCCAACTCTTGTGAAAGCAAGATCTCATGTTCTTAGACTTGGCGGTCGTCTCATATATTCCGGACTCCGTGAAAAAAAGCTTCGTCCTTTTTCTTCTAAAAATATGTCGTTCTACACACGACACTAACATATTGAAAGTCTTTTTGGAGCATTCTTCACACACCTTGCCTTCACTTTTGCAATTTATTTATTTTTCTTATTGACTTTCATTGTTGCCGCACGATTTATTAGGTGAGAAGTACTTGATCTTCATTTTCCTGATTTAAGAAATACACTTCTGAATTATTGATAGAGTATTTCGAAGAAGGGTTCAAACTAATGGTTTGAATTATTCTTTGTTTAAAATACTGCTTTATATTGTGGATGATTCAAATTAAATAGTTCAAACAGGTGTACCAAACAGATAGTAAATTGTTTGCAATTGAAGGAAAACTATTAACATCTCTTAATTTTTGGATGCTTTTACGCATGTGGCTCTCATACATAAGACCCCATTGTAGCAAAGCCCCTCGCCATCAAGCACTCCTTTCTCTCAAGCCCCTGTGGTGGCTCAGAACCTTCTAACATGGCCTCCCTCCTAGACACATCGCAAAAGTTTTTGGGTTTATATTTTTTGGTGCAAAGTTTTCTTTTATTATGTTTAAAATAGTATTATTTTTACTTTACTAGAATATACACCCAAATACATTCAAACTTACGGTTTTTATTTATTTAAAAAGACTTTAACACTTTGACAATGTCTTATAGGTTGATTCAAAAAATGAATAAAACTAACAGTTTTGGTTTGAGAACTATAACATATAAAACCTTTACATTTTTCACAGTTGCAATCGACGGTTAAAATTGCTCTTCCAAATGACCTATTAGCTTAATTTAAAAAAGGGTTAAATTGTCACATATTAACTAGTTCAAACACCAACGACGCTAACAATAATTTTGCGACCCATCAATGCAGAAAATTTTCGACTCCATCATTTTCTGTGCGCCATTCGCAGACCATACATATATTCTAATCTATTATATTTGGTACGGCATTCGTAGACCATACGGTATCATATTACTGTGGATCTTGCACATGAAATGACAAATCATACATCTAACTTATTGACTCCCGTCATTTTGACGTCAGTTCATGACCTCTGACTCCACTTGGAAGCCAACGTCCAATCGTTCGACAGGCTCGGGCTTTTGCACGACGGTTCTTTCATATATTTCAAATACGTTTAAGATATAACAATCAGAAACTTCAGATACTAGTAAAGTCCATACTAGAGAAAAGTTAAAAAGACGCTTGAAGTAGTGGGGTACTTAAGGCCAACAATGATATTGATGCTACATGGTACTAGCTTCTTTTTCGTTTTTCTTTTGAATTGACAGCTTTCACTCAAACTGAGAAAGATTCACACACACCACAATGGCCACAAGTGGAACGCACAATAGACAGGCATTCTCGTCCTCAGAAAAGTTATTTATCTCATGAAAAGACTGGAAGTGAGAGACTTAAAGAGACCAATTAGATAATGTATGAACAATTGAAAAACTTATAAAATGAATGATTGTTATTGTAGATACAGCTTGACACATTTTTATGTTGATGTTACATCTTTGTTAATGGATGAAAGTTATAAAGAATGGAAGAATTTCCAGCACTTTCACGACTTAGAGACCCAAAAAAAGATATCGTGCGATATCCTGTTTAGTCCATGAGTTTGTATCTTTTCTCCTGGACACCTGTAACTCCCATCTGTATCTCTATTATGGTATGAAGCGGTATCTGAAAAATAGAGTAGAAATGTAAGTTCGTAGTAAGAACAAAGCTTCGTTGTAAGAAGTTTGGCAGACTCGGTTCCACTCATCAATTCTAACTCAAACAGTATAAAACTCTCACATGCTACAAAACAAAAGCATGCTTTACATGCTACAATACTTTCAGTTCAAACTCTCAATTTCAACTCACTTCCCAAACACAATGTTAAATTGTTGGGCATGATGAACATAATTATAAGCACGAATTACCTCGATGTGAGGAATTTCTTTAAGAGGCCTATCCGCAAAATAAGCGTACAAGGCCCTCAATACTGCCTGCAAATAACGGATCGAAGGACAAGCTTAGCACATCTTAAGCAAAATATTAAATAATTGAATAAACAAGATTGGAAAATGTGGAGACCTGGTGAGATATCACCACGACAGGTGCTCGTTGTCGTTCAAGTTCAATAATGACGGGCTCTAGCCTGCATTTGGCGGTGGAAGTCAAATTCTAGATTTAGATGAGTCATGACCAACAAAGTGATCAGCAATAGTGGCATTATATTCAAGAACCGCACAACACCAACCTTTGGATAACATCAAGATAAGATTCCCCACGAGGATACCTATACCTCAGCTTATCCTTCTTGCGTGACCTGTAAATGATTTATATATGTATATAGTCGTGATTATCCAGGAAGCAACAAAGGGCATGTTTATCAATCATAACGATTGTAAAAGGGAAAAGGTTTGAAAAGGCAAGAAGAGGAATAGAGAAAGGAATAAAACATAGGGTTCACATTTATACCTGAGCATGTGAGGTTACAAATGTATTCCTATTAGTATGTAAACATAAAAGATGATGGAAAGGGAAACACTACTTTCATTCTCTTTCCATTCATGACATGTAAAAATGCAAAGTTTTGTCAGGTAGAGGGCTCTTTCACAAAAGCGAGGATAGCTGCAACATACATATACTCGTCTGGCATGTTCTTCTTTATTTCCTCATATGTCATTCCATCGCAGACTCCAGCATATATCTCATCCAGGGCACGCCATTGTATCTATAGAAGAAGATCCAAAGTCCTTAAAACCCAGATAATGCTTGATTATAATTAAGTTCCTAATCATCGCTGAACTATAAATTTGAAAGATGGAAAAGTCAAATGACTCAAACACCGGCACCACTTACCTTGGGGAATCCAGCAATGTGACTTGCTGTCAGAATTGTCCGCTGCAGTGTGCTTGTCCAAATCTAACCAACGCAAAGTCATAGAAGACTTGTCAACAGGATTTTGCAATAAAAAACATACACAATTTAGTGCACGTATTCATCGTTGAAGAAAAGAAATCATATTGTTGAGGTGCTCTCATCTACCAAAAAAAACATAATAACTATACCAAGAACTTTGGCCTAACACTAAAAAAAAATGATATTGCTGTTATTTCTAATTTTTATAAGCACCCTTGTAGCTTGGAATCCAACAACAGAAGTTTTCAAGTTCAGAGCACAGAAATATGTCCCATGTAGCTAAATAACTGATCCGTTAACAAATCAGTTGCAAGAAACTCATGAATTACAGTAATAAAGGTATAAATTTAAGTAAAATTACAGAAGACATAACATTTCTAAGAGCGAAAAGAAGAAATTGAAAGAGTGCTGCAATGAGAGAAGAAGAAAAGAAACATAAAGTCATATTAGCCTAGAGATGAAAGAGGAGAGAACTGATAAGCATCTACTTCACAGGTCAAAAGCTACAAAACTAAATCTAGATTGCAGATAATAAATCATGCAGATGAAGCTTACAGAAGCAGCCCGTTCCGATTTCAGCCGCTTTTCAACAAAGTTGGAAAGCTTTTTTGCATAAAGTTCTCCAGCATCACTGTTGATGTAAGAGAGGATTTTCAGTAAGGTTGTTAACTTATTTTATTGAAAAATAAAACTTGAAATAGAGGTTAAAAGCCTATCATTTAGATACAGATATCCCAATTTTAAGGATAAGAACAGAAAAAGAATCATGAGCTTCTATAAGTGTTTTGGGGACTAAACTACAACAGCAATATTGTATCTTGAACTCACCTTAAAGCAGTGTCACCCCCAATTCGTCCTCTAACATTATCCTTACTCTCTCCATGCCTGGTAAGTAATATTGGGCGGGGTGTGAGATGTGTATTCACCTACAAGAAGGGCGGATAACATAACGAAAGATTTATTGATTATCAACCACTTTTTCATCTCCCCCTTTTTTCTCTAGTGCTTGCAATGCTTTTATTTTTAAGGATTATTTCGTCATCAGACATGTAGAATTAACAATATTATTCGTATAAATACATACCAAGAAGAAAACAATTCGTCCAGGAAGATAGCCACTTATGTTGTTTACCTGAACCAAAGACAATTTCTGAATAGTGAAAATCATGTTGGGAAAAGAAAAGGGTTCAGGCAAGGCATGCATCAACAAAAATGATAGACCTCCTACTCGACACACATGTGAGAAGAAGAAACAGGAATGAGTCTTAGCTGGGCTGATTAGTTTGGCATGACATGTCTGAAAATCATTGGTTGGTTATGATGTTTAGTTAGTTTGTGCTGAAGTGTTTGTATTCAGTCAGTTGGCTGCTGTGTATGAAGTAGTTAGTTAGTTAGGCAAGTCTGTTAGTGTGGAATTGATTAAGTGTAGTAAATAGCAGTTCGTACTGAACAAGGGTAGGCTAATTCTGGGTATATTCTTGGGTTTCCAAGCTGGGAGATCCAGTCAAATCTCGAAGGTCGACTCAGGCAATTCTCAATGTATTCATTTCAGTCTTTCTATTTCTTTCTCAGAAATAAAACTACTTCAAATTTCCAATTGTCTCTCCATTATACTTGAGATTACTTTCAATTTTCCATTTAGAGTTCTGTCCTTATCAAAAAAACCATTCTAGGAGTATGGATACATAATTTACAAACAAATATAACTCCAACAGAAAATAAATTCAGATTAGTCTCAAAAGATATAGAATCAAATGCAAAATAAGGTCAAACAATATAAAATTACGCCCCCACGTTGTTTTCTCTGGCCAGCATGTTAGTTAACTAAGCCCACTCATGAATGCCTAAAATAAATGTGTTGTTATGAAACTCATTCATCATTTTGAATTCGCCAATATAGACATTCAGGTGGCTAATCTCAAACGAAAGCATAATAACAAGTAGTTGCACTTACTTGTATCTGTCCACCATGTCCACTGACCATATCAATCATTTTGATGTATGACCCTTCTTCAACTGGCTCATAAACCTAGTCAAGGCCAAAACGAATGTTGAAAATTGGTATTAAGTTCCAAAAGGCCAAAACCTATGTTGAAGAAACAATTAAATTATTTTCAGATAACTACTTTTTCATAATTGGTAAGTCGAGTTTTGAAGTCTCTCAATCCAGCTTCAAAATCTGGCCTGAAAGATGCAAAGAAATTAGTGTGCGCATCCTTGTTGAGACAGATAAACAAATGGATCCACAGAGCAAACATACTCTTCTGCATAGTCAGGACTTTGTTGAATTTTAAGACGTATATTTCTTTCAATGATGCGTTCATCATTGCATATTGTTTCCAGAAAAATAATCTGCAACAGAGAAAAAAATAATATATAAATCACAAGCATGTGCCAGAACCACTAGAACACACATATGCTTTTCAGCGTTGATTATTCTAAACCATCTCCTAATACTTTGTTCATGGTACCTTGCATTTTCCTTCAGCCATTTTCATCAGCATATTTCTTCTTTTCCTAGTACTGTTGGTGGCGTCAAAGATTCCCACCTACAATTGAGAAGGTAAATGGGAACAAACGCATAAGGGAGAAGCCATAAAGAGTCGCAAATATCAATTATAAAGGACTTACCTGACCACCTTCTTGCATCCAGGAAACCATATCATCAAAGGCCAGGGCAGCTACCTAGTAGCATGTGATACATTAAAACTATTTACAAAGAAAAAAAGTTAAAATGGTGTTAACATTACCAACCATCCATGAAAATACAAATTATTACAAGCAGCAGAACTGTCTTGAGGACTGGTGAGCCTAAACAGAATGACATGCCAAAATTATGACAATCGGGTGCAAATAAAGACCATTCCTTGCCTACACTAAATCTAACAAACCTACATACAAAGAGTGCCTCATGGATGTAAGTTAAAGTTCCAAGAAATATATGATCTTAAAGGTATCTTGCTACTTTCCCTTCAAGATTGACTCCCCTTGCAGTCTGCTTACTTGAATCCTCATACACAAAGCAATTTTGGTGTTTAGATAAAGCAATGATGCTTCACCCTAAAAGGAAAAAAGCACAAAAATAACTATACTCAAAATTTTTTGTAAGAATATACCTCATTACGGGCCTCCATGCCTTCAGGGTTGTCAGCTCGGAAAAAGTCAGCAGACTGCATCAACAAATATCTGATCCATTAAGAATTATCCAACAACCTGACCAAACAGCTTGGTCCAAACCAATGTAGTCCTCCTTTAATCTCTTAAGAAAACTTCAAGTACTAAGAGCAGCAAGAAAACTAGTGAGCCTAACTTATCAAGAAAAGACTAGAACAGACTACAACAAAGAGAGCAAGATAACAGGTAATAAATTGCTAATTACAATTAAAACCAAAAGGTCTGAAGAGCTATCATACAAATAAAGCTTTAAACTTTAGATACCTGATTACCTCCATGCTTTAGACGGCGATACTGTAACAACAAAAAGAAAAAATGTTATTGAATCCATCTTAACTTACTTCAGCGACTACAGTTTTGAGGAGCATAAAGAAACTAAGTTAGCAACCTTTCCGACATTGAAATGTTTGGTATCATGACCCAACCAGCGTAGATATCTAGTAAGTTTAGCAGCAGCAAAAGTTTTTCCACGAGCTGGCAAACCAACCTGATGTCCAAGAAAGATGTTTGAATTTCTTGCAGTTAACAAACTTAAACTATTTTTCAAACCATCAACTAAAAGATAATAACATTGGCCATCATTTCTGATTCCAATTTCTGGACTATAAAAGATTTAACATAGAATCTTCAATTTATATAAGATTGCAAGTAAAATAAGAATAAATAGTCCATGGTTAAACTAATCAGCAATTCTTTTTTATTTCCCCTCCTTAAGTCAAGCTAGGGATTCATGACTACCAGAACAATTGCCAAATGCCTATCCTCCTTTGGTCCAAGCATTTGATCAGCTATTGCTGCTGCTGCAACAGCTCCAGCAGCTGCCGGCATCGAATTCTAACAGCCAATAGAAAACAGGGGGGGAAGCGTTAAAAAACATTTCTAAGTTTACTTTGTCGTAGGGGAGAAAATGCACGTTTGCACAAACCTTGCTTTCTCTGTCCAATTTGAGATCAAAGGAGAAGGTACTAGAACTAGATGATATAACTAGTCTAGAAGAACCAACACCTCGATCCACAAAGAGGCCCCTGTGACTATCTTGTTTCTGCAATGGCAAAAGTGTTCCCACTGACTTTGACTCTACCATCCCAGAAGATGAATACACCTTAGATGGATCTGGGACAATAACCTCCATTTCCTGTTATGAGATTAGTATAATGCATTAAATGTAAATCTTGAACCGCTGTGAAGAATCTGAAGATCAAGGTATTAACTGAAGAAAACATTGTTTTTGTAAACATCTGAACCATGCCCCATAGAAATCTGCACACGCGTTTGTGGATCACATAGCATACTCTTGAAATACAAAGATAACCAGCGTTTCAAGCCTAACTATTCAACTTGCAGTTATATACTGTAAAAAATTTAAGATTTAATCTGACAAAGGTCATACGATCAGAGTGCAATTAAGCACCAAAAGCCTAGAAAATATGTAGTGGAGAACCTCACACAGTACTTTTGCACCTAGAAAGCTTTCACACTCTGAAACCTAGAGGTATTATAACTTACAGATAGACAATTTGGTTGCCAAAATAAACCTTAATTGTTGCATGTCGATCCACAGACGCACCACTGCCATCCTTAAAGGAATGTGAAGCACTGCTATGCCCATCAGCTTTAGAAAACATCCCAGTAAGGGTTAATAACCTCGGAGTCTCAGTCATGTTAGCTGCATAAACCAGACCTGAATTGGAACAAGTTGCTGGAGCTGGGACAACATAATGTTCAAGATCAAGCTCCAAAGTAGCTGAAGAACCATTCTGCGTTTAAAAAAGGAAGAAGATTATAAAAAAAAAAAAAAAGGAATGATAGTAAGTCATGGACCCATGGTATACTATGTGTCAGTCCAAATTGAAAATACCACAAATTTATTTGACCTGGAAAGGTCAAGCTGATCACAATCAAGAACTGCATTAAGTTCCTACTCACAGTTCTTCAGAAAATGGGTCAAATATTTTAAGGCAATTCACCAACAGGACAATGCAAAAATTCACTTAAAGCATACCTCAGTACCCTTCTCTAGAACTGAATCTATGCTAACATCAGGAATTCCGCGAACAGCCGAAGGCCTGAGGTTCTCTTGATAAGCCCTCCAACTAGCTGCAAGATCAAATGGCGATACCCTGTCTGCTTTAATGAACACCCGATACTCAAGAACAACGTCACCATTCAGCTTAAACAGGGCCAGCCTTGCATCCCCTTGCAAGGTTCCCCCAATAAGTTGACGGTTCGGACCCTCCTCAACCACACAAGGTGCATTGTTGTACTTTGGCTTCAAAAGGAACTTGAAATCCAATGTTTCTATGTTCATCACAAAGTAAACACGAACAAAGAGAAATAAAAAATGTATGCATCAGATTAATGAACATTTTTTCCTATAATTCAACATTGAACCAGATTTTGCACTCTCTCTAAAACAGTAAAGAAAGCTAGGATGATTTTCCTTTTTCCATTTGGTTTTCATTTTCGATGTCAGAGACACCCATGAAAAAAAAAAAAAAAAACCTTTCCAAAACTTAGGAGAATACCTCCATGACCACACTTGACATTAGAAAACCACAACAATACTGAAAAAGATTGATTAAATAAACACCACTCAGTTACTTTCACGAATGCTTAAATTGGAACTTCAGGGAAAAAAACGACTTCTCAACGAAACGACTTTCGAAACGCAATTATAATTACTAAAAGCAGCTATGAGAAGACCATTACCGTGATTTGGAGGCACAACGAAGCTCAATTCCCACATCGACGCCGACTCGCGTTCCATTGAAAGCTGCAGAAACAGAAAAATCTCAGACAAAGAAGAAACAGAAAGGGACGAAACATTGATAATAATAAAAAAAACAAAAAAATGTACACATACAGCTTTGGAAGAGTCCCAAGAACCGACGAGCGGAACGGAGCCATAGACGTGAGGAATGAGCTCGCCTTTGAGCTTGTGGTTCTCCATCTTCAGCGAGACGTAGAGCTGTCCGCCGCCTTGGTCGAGATTCTCCTCCTCTCTCTCATCGCCGCCGTGCGAACCGCCGTCCGTACCCTTCGACGTCCCCGTCCCCATCCCTTCCTCAATATTGCGATTAATATCTTCACTGACTTCTTGTCATATACACATATATTTATATATGTTGTATATATATGTCTTTGATTTTTGGATAAAACAGAAGTGAATGAGAGTGAGAGATAGAGAATCAACGAAGGACCAAACTGTGGGCGTGTGTGTGGCTGTAATGGCCGAGTGGGGGTTCTTTGCTTTTGCCCTGTTTGGATTCTATCGATAAGAAGGGAGAGCTAGAGAGAGAAAGAAAGAGGAGAGAGAAACGATGGTTGGTTTCTTGTTGCGGGCGAGAGGGAAGGGGCTTTGGGCTTGCAGATGTGTGGGCCAATGCTTGGAGTAGCTTACGCGCGTCAAGTAAGAAATGATACTGTGCTCGCTGGAGTGATGGACACGTGTTAGCTTGGCTTTTTGTCTGGACAGGTAGAACCGGGAGTACATAAAAGAGTCGCGGCTGGACACGTGGTGGATTGTGATGACGAGTTTCGGAGTTTGGATTGGAGCGGAAGTGGATTGCCTTCGCCGTTGGCTTTTGCTCGAGTGTCGCCTATTCCACCGTGGGATTGCTGACGTGGATTAAGTTTGCTTTCAGGTCAACTCCGAACTTTTCTGCATTTAGTGGGCCTTTTTTTTTTGTTATTGTTAACGAAAAAAAATCCTCACGTTTTTTTTTTTTTTGTTATTATTAAACAATCGCGTGTACTGTCTTGCTGAGAAGATATATAATTATCCAGGGTTTAACAAATAAGTTAAAATTAAAAATTTTGATTTTAAAAATATAATATATGAAAACTTTTTTATTATAATAAGTTTTTGTCTTTTATCATAGTTATTGAGCATTTTATATTATACCAATTAATTCTAATTAATTTATCAAATATCAATATAGTATGTTTGATAAACTGGTTTAAACTAAAAAAAAAAGTTCAAATATTCTAGCATATAAAGCTTTACATTTTATTGATTTTTTACTTTATACGATAGTTATGAAAGCTTTATATTATAGATTATTCGTACTAATGAGTTTAAACTAAGATGTCAAACACACTAATGCTTAGTGAACGCATATAGTGTATTGTTTTAAGTAATTAATATAATAGAAGTATGCATTGTGTTGTTGAAAACTATATAAATATTTAAATAGTATTAAAATTTTTTAAAGTAACGCACATGTATTTTCTCGAGAACAATATTTTGAAAACTAACAAAACATGAACTTTATTTGTGAGTTTCATGTTAGGCGATTCAACTTCTTTTAAAATATGATGTCAATTGTCAATTTTCTCCATATGTGATCAGTCTCACAAGGTCTCCTAGGGTTTTGCTATTTTTTGGGCTTTTATTTAAGTTGCGATCATCTTCCTTTCCGTTGTCTCCGTTTAGAGAAATAGAAAAAATAATTTTGTTTGGTTACAGGGCTGGTTGCTAGATATAGTAAGGGATGTTTTTGAAATTTTATAGGTAAAAAATCTGGTGTTGACTAACACAAGTTATAGATTGAGCATAAATTTGTAATCTAAATATATAACTATGCAATGGTCTAAAATAAATATTATATTTTTTGATAATCTTGAAATGTAAGGTATAAAAAACCAAAAAAAAAAAAAAAGCACTAAACCACAAAATAACTTGACCAAAGGTTTGGAAACTCCTCATGATTGGCAAATGTTCTTTGACTGTGCAGTAAATCAGAAAGGAAATGGAGTTGGAGCATCCCATGAAATTTTATTGTAGATATAGGACTTTGATTTTAAGTTGTTACCAGTTCTGACTGGGTTTTTACTCCACCGACAAACTTCTTGTCCGAGACTTCCCTCTGAGAGTGGGTTGTCTCCTAACCCAATCATTTCTAAGATATTTATGCCCACTGTCACCTTATTAAACAGTTGATTAATTTTTGTCACTTGTAAAAAAAATTTTAAACTATATATCATTTACAAGAATTACTATAAGAATAAATTATCAAAAAATAAGTAGTTTGTGGTATTTTTTTTAAAGAATTTTTTTTATGTGATATATTTTAATCTATAGTCCAAAAAGGTGACTTATTTATAAAGCTCCCATCACCTCTACAACATAGACCCTAAAGAGCCCGATCTCTCGTCAAGGAGAGCCCAAACTAGTCTATTGCGGCTACACCTCCCGCTTTATCAGGTATGCTACAAAAAATGGCATGAATTGGTAAGAAATACCATGTTGACAAAATAAAAAAATTATGGGCATGTTTGGTTCTATTTTTGAAAAGTTCTTTATCATTTTCAAAAATACAAAAAACGAAAATAATTTTAAAAATGTGTTTAGTTAAGATTTTGGTCCAAAACAAAACAAAAACATTTTTGAAAACACCCCAAAAAAGCCCCAAAAATGAAAACAAAAAAGTTGTTTTCATTATCAACCCCCAACCAAGTGCCTCATCGGAGCCCACCTCACTTGAGCAACCCTCAACACATTCCATCGACCTTGATCCCACCCAAACATCAGTGACGAACAATACAGGCTAGCTACAACGAGGAAGGAAGCTCGTGAAGTGGCCATGCTCAACAGGAGGGAAGCCATGACAACCTCCAGTGTTCATGTGGGTGGGTGGCAACCGTCAACGACGATTGCACCCGACTGGACACATCCGAACCGCTCAGGGGCCATACTCAATGAGAGGGAAGCTCGTGATGCCAATGGATGGGCAAATCTAGGCGAGGGGGTGTCAATTTTCTGCTGGTGGTTGTCCATCGTTGTTGGTGGCGCCATTGAATGGGCAAGGGGTCATCCGATGGGGGAGGTTTGTCGTGTGGGGGCTGGGAAAATTGGTGGAGGGCAAAAAAATAACCCAAAATATTTCCAAAAAGTACTCAAAACAATTTCAGGAGAAAAAAACTCAAAAAACTAACCAAATACAATTTCTAAAACTATCCCAACATATTTATCAAAATATTCTCATTTTTAAATTTTATTCGAAACAAAAGCATTTTGAAAACACTACCAAGCGAGCTACCTTTTTTCATCTAGTCATACATATGTGACACGTCTTGTATGTATGTTTGTGTACATGTATATCACTTGTAAATCTTTAGTTACCTTGCAGATCATGCAATCAATCAATATCCTGTAACACTCCAAATGCTATTCTAATTCTAAATTGGATTTTTATCGCTTTTACTGTTGAATTGTTGATTATACGGAACCCTTACATGCCTGATTACCACACTCATGAAGAGACACGCTATTTTACTTGTATGCTTCGAGCTGGAACTTATTAAAAATGAGAGCATATGGATTTGTTCGAATTAATATAGAATCATTACCTCACTCACGTTTTATATTTTTCTCCTTGGTTGGTGATAATCGGTACACTATGTAGTTTCAACGTCTCCCCGTCAACGTAATTTTTTTTTTTTTTAAGGAATAGCTTATTTCTCCCTATTTCATAATGTCTCAACAGTGTGTTTCAAGCAAAGCTCAGATAGAGTCTGCTTGGTTCAGATGATTTTTTTTTTTTTTTTCAGCTTTGTTTTTTTAATCATTGAATGTTTGCTTGTTTCTGCCGTAAAAATGTTATACATGTAGTTGGCCTAGGAAAAAAAAAAACAGAGATAAAAATGATAGGTCCGTTTGTTTCGATACTAGAATCACGGTTCGAATCATTTTACTACAGTATTTTTTCCTACAAAAATTTAAATCTTCATTCAAATACTCTATTCAAATACTCGAACCAAACGGGCCCAAATGATTGGATTTGTTACATCGCCATCAAGAATAAGAATAGCATCACTTTTATTGTTTAGGGGAAAAACCAGTCTGGTCATTGAGACATCTAATGGTGCGATCGTCCACAAACTTTTTACGTCTTTTCCTTTTCTTCTCATATATCCCACAAGAATAACCACAAATACACACACGGCTCTTATCAACAAAAAGAATATGAAGAAGTTTATTCCAAAAGAAATATACTATAAGACCATAAATGTCACTTTTGCACAAGGGAACAAAAAAAGACGAAAGCATCTTTTATCTGGAGAAATATATTCTTGTTCTTATTAAAATACAATTTTTGTTTAAAAACAGAGAATTTATTACATCTACTAGTATTAGGACGTGCCTAAGGCACGTTCCCGGTCAGTAATTTTTTTAATCTTTTATGTATTCTTTAAAAAATTCATCTTAAATTATTAATAAGGTGTTTGAAAAAGTAATTTAAATCAATAGTTTAAACTGTGATCAGTATAAAGCTCTTATGTGTTACCGTAAAAAGCTAATGTATAAAACTCTCACATGTTATAATTCTTAAACCCAAAATGATGGTTTAAACTACTCTTTTAAGCACTCTATTATATGTTAATAATATTTTAGCATAAAAAATATTTTTAATGCATGAAAAAACGTTTAACAAAAGAGAAACTGGAAATTACTAACCATCATAGCTCGTTTGAATAAGAATATGAAATGCTTGTAAACGTAATAAGTAAGATTATTAACTAAAAAACTAAAAAAAAAAAAAAAGGAAGAAAGATTTAAAAAAAAAAAAGAAATGCTTGTTACATTGAAAGAATATGAAATGCTAGTTCAATAAATTGAAATTACAAGGGTTCATCTTTTTTTTTTGTGGATTATTTAAGATTATGAAATACTTGTTAACGTAATAAATAAATTTATTTGAAAAGGTTATTTACTTGTTGGCATAGGAATTGTTTGAAAAGGTTAAACACCAATTCAAAATTATCTGAATTGTTCGTCAAATAATGGTGGACCAAGTTATTGAATAGGGAATGGTGACTCTTGGAGCAGAGGATCAAAATGGATTGAGAACAAGATGAGGGAACGTTGAAATCGTGAGAAGGAAGCAAATGAATTGGTGGAAAGCTGGAGTTTGTTTCGGTTGAGGGTGTACTCGACGCTATCCTTGAGAACTACCCCACGAGAGCGCGGCCGTCATGCTCGGCAAGATCCTTGAGAAGACAAATTTGCAACTCCATGTACTCGGTCCTTTCTCCCGAGGTGCTTCATAGGGCCCTCGCTGGCTACACCACAAGGCATCGCCTCCTCAAGAAAGAACACAAGCTCGGGTCGGACTGTCAGAGCCTACAATCAAGCAACAACCCGCCACAAAAGGTCAACATATGACCTCATTTCAACCCTCAGGTAGAGACTAATCCTCCGGTGAGGATCGCGACACATGACACCTGCTCCCTGACAGGTCTTGATGCGATACATGGGTCATAAGCCAAACCCACCTAACACCTGGTTTAAGTGGTAGCCTATAAATAAAGCGCATTTATTGCAGCTCACGGTAACATGCTCTTTCCCAACTAACTCAACTCTCGTACTCTGTTGAACAGATACTAGACTTGAGCGTCAAAGAGTGTTTGGCCGGCACCACCGGTGTCCCTCTTACCTCCGAAGCATCCCTCTTTTTGTGCAGGTTCGCTCTGAGAGGCAGAAACGAATAGGAAGAGCCGTCCAAACACCGTGCGCAACCGCACAAGGTGTTGAAACACAGCCATTCAGAGCTAGACCTCAACAGTTTCATTTCTATTATTTTATGTATGATATCTTTTTAGCCATTCAGATATTAGGGCGAAAAGAATTTTTGTAAAAAGAGAGAAAATGAAAATGTCGTAGCCCCACTGTCTCACATGATTGTTTACTTGTACCCGTGAAATTCTGTGATATAGTTTTCCAAAAATATGGCATTTCTCTAGAACATTTTGTTTGATCATAATGCCATATGAAAAGCCCGTGTCATAAAATTATGAAAAATTAACATCAGTATAATAGGAAACCCTTCTATTAAGTAAGGCTTTCCAAAAACAGATTATCTTGACAAGAGACATTGTTAGTTACAGAAATCGACGGAATATTACATTACCTCATAAAGTATTCTCTACGGAAGTTCAACATGCATGAAGCTGGAAATTCTCGAATAATATGCTTCAATGAACCTCAGAACATTCTTCAACTGGGATGTGATCACTCTGCCAATGGCTACCATCTGCGCCTGCCACCATAGACAAGGAGGACTGCGGACTAGGAAACAACAGCTTCAGACGGAAAGCATCAACTCCATTCAAGTAATAGCGAAAAAGCCGCTTTGCCCTTACGAAACCAAGACGTCCGTATAGTGCCAGTGCTCCCTTGTTTGTGACTTCAGCCTCTAGCGTCACCTTAATGAAAGAGAATGAGACAAACATTAAACACTTTATAAAGTGATTTATTCGAAATTCAAACCAATTGCTGATCATGACTCCACATGGTATGCCAAAATCGCCAATAAGTTCCAATAGTTGTTGAATGTAAAAAAAATGTCGTTCACTAAGAACTTGATTTCAGACTGTAAAGGCGAGATATGAAAAAACTCACTAAAATGTACAATCTGAGAGAGACCTGAAAATAGAAAAAATTCTTTCTACACAAAGGGCTTGGTACCAAAAAAAAGTATAGGGCTAATAATTAAATACCAACTTGAGATGAATGCCGCTGGTATAGTTTTGTTATATAGTGACCAATTTATTAGAACTTCAATAACATTTTGTAGATTTCCCAAGAGGGAGTGTTCATGTGGGGATGTCACAGACTTACAGTGAAGACGTAGCTCATAAATTGTTAAAGAATAAAAATTACAACGAAACAGCATAAATTAAAAACAGTCAACCATTGTTTCAATTGATTCATACCCTGCGCTCACTTGCTTCTTTTTAGAAGGATGAAAAAAAAGGTCCTCGTTTCCTGTTTACATACCTTTTTTCCTCAATTCTCATAGCTGAGTTAGAGCATGATTTACAGTATGGATAAAAAGCTAGACTATATAAGTGGTACTGGGTTTAATTTACACCAATTATTCTTTGTGCATTTCCTCAACATTATTTATATAAACCTAAAAAAGACCATCAACATGCTTACACACATACCTCTTCACAACCTGATTCCATCATGACTTGAATAGATCTGGTGACAAGTTCTGTAGCTACAAATCCAAAAATAAAAGAAAGCCATCAAGGCAAATATTAAGAGTTCACATAAATGCCCGAAGCAATATCAGGTGAAATGCTTGGGATAAATCAATCACAAATAAGTTTTTTTAGGTTGATAGAATCAGTATTTCAATACAAATACAACTCAAGAAGAAGATACTTTCATGTCCATTAAAACTAACAAATTTTAACAGCACAACAAAGCATATCTAAGTAAATGTTTTTGTAACCCAAGTTGGGAACTGATGAATGCCAAACAAAAATCTTTGATCAAATTGAAAAGAACAGTGAATACAAAAAATAAATAAATAAGATATCAAATTAGACGTAAAAGTGGGGATATTAATAAACAATATATATATATATAATTAATATATATCTAATACCAATGCCTCTTCCTCTATAGGGCTTGATAACAACAAGCATGGCGATGTAGCCTCTAAATGTGTTTCTATGCTCTCCCATTTTGCACACCACTGTTCCCACACATCTCCCTCTATGAAACGCCTGCCCCAAAAAAATAGAAAAATTAAAAAAAAAAGGAAAAAAAATCAAGTAATTTGTAAATGGAAAGTAAATTAGGGGAAGTACCAAGAAAGAGAGTTGAGGCCAAAGGTAGACAAAGTAGCGGTAAGTGAAGATGGAGTAGGGCTCGCTGAGCTCGGAGTCGACGAGTCCCATGATAAGGGGCAAGTGGTGTTCTCCGCCATAGCTCACGTACTCGATCTCTGATGCCGAGAATTCTTCTTCTGCCTTGTCCTTTCCTCCTCCTTCTTCTTCTGCCTTGTTCTTCGTCTCCATTCGCACTCGCCCTAAACGAAACGACAATGAAATTCTTCCCCCACAAGGCGGGGGGGCGACAATAAGGTTCGGTTTAGGGCCGATGACTGGGGGGACAGATGTAAATAACTTTTTTTTTTTAAATATAGAATGTTACTAATATAATATTTTGTAATGCTGTCGTCTAATTCTTTTTGCTGACGACATTATTAGCTAGCTAAAAGCTCAATGTTATTCAAGACAAAACGGCATGCCTGCTGAAGTGGGAAGATTTTTCATTTTAGAAGAAAAACGACATGCTGTTTGCGTTTAAGGAACTGAAACGGATGAATTAGAAAACGTCATATCGTGTGTGCAAAGTTGAGTAAATTACAGTTGTGCGTGTTAAACCGTTCGCTTTTTGCATAATACATTATAAATTTTTAATTTTAATAAAATAATCTTTAAATTTTAAAATTATTGATAATTAAAGTCTAACCGCAAATGAGCGTTACAAAGCATGAATAATTTTAATCACGAGATTCATACATCAGTTTCTAAAATATAGAGCTCGTCATTTTAAGAAAAAAATTGAAGCTTAACATGTAGACAAATATACTAAACATAAATTATAAGGAGCTAATAGACTTTAATTGCTAATGATTTCAAAGTTGATGGTGTATTTTGCCAAAACTAAAAGTATGAGATGAATTATATAAGAAGCTAATAGTTCAAGATGCTACAGCATAATTTGTATAATATTATGTCCGAAACGACATCTCTTTTTGAGTGAAAAGTTTATTTTTTAGTTAATTATCTTTTTATACTATGTATTTTAGGTTTATTCAAGTAATATAATTTTGATTTTTGATCTTATGAAATTTATGTGTTCAAATTTGATTTAATACACAAATTTATACTATTTCCCAATCAATATTCAATATTGACCCAAAAAATTACCTAAAATACCCTCAAATTAAAATAAGATAACTTTAAAAACTAAAAAAAAAACTTTATACTAAGGTTTTGCCTTAAAAAATATATAGAATATATTCAAAAATAGGTGTTTTATGTGTTTTTATTTTGTTTTCTTCTTTTTTAAGTTTTATTTTTTCTTTTACTTAAAGATAATTTAGTTATTTTAAAGGTCAAAATTAACTATTAACTAAGGTAAAGTATAAATTTATATATTAAATGTAATATAAAAATATACATTTGATGTTTATAGTTTTTGAATTAAAGTAGAACGTAAGGTATAGAAAGATATATACTTTTTTTTAGACGTCGTTTGCCTTTATGGTGCCGCTGCATGTGAAACTACTTATCGTATGTGCAATGTCTGATGTCGTTTAAGAAACATAACACGTCGTTTATACATGGATGTTTTAGCTACTATCCAGGTGGAAATTTTTTTTTTCTTTTTTTTGTAGGGTAAACAATCGTTTCAGCTGCAAGCTTTTGGTTATTCATAGTAGACGACGTGTCGTTTACTTAGTATATGAATTTAGCTTAGAATTTTCTTCTCTCTCAGACTTTATTTATTTATCGCCCTTATCCCTTTGATCCCACGCAATATGTCTTTTTTTTTTTTTGCTTGGAAGTTTGCTTGGGGAAAAAAACTCTATATGAGTTCATTTCCCTCTATTAGAGTACATGCCGTTTCTCATTAGAAGTCATCTTTTTTTTTTTTCAATTCTTTTACGAAACTTTAAGAATTCTTTGTCATATAAAAATTTAACATAGTTAAAATACTGTAAGTTAAAACTACAATATTATAGCATATAAAAACTTTATATAATAATACGTGAGAACTTTATACTATAGGTGTAGTAGTTAAAGCTATTATGTGAGAACATGAAAATTGTGACACCCATTATTTTTTTAACGGGTATTGTTGTAATTAAATTAATTATTAGCGTGTCAATTAAAATTTGTTTTTTTAAAAAACTATTTCACAATATTTATTTTTACTTATTTTTAAATTTCTTATACCTTTTTAGTACATTTATCGAAATGCCCTTGAAACTTCTAAATAATTACAAAAATGTCATTTTGGCATTACAAGGACTAAAGTCTTTGAAGGAGACTCATTCTCACCAACCCCTCAATTATTTCCCCTCTTCCTATCTCTCTTACGTCTCTCTTTCTTTCTATCTTTGTATCATTCTTTCTTTTCTTCCTTTTCTTTTCTTCTTTTCTTCTTCTTTGTTTCCTCTTCCACGGTGAGACAAATCGAAGGAGAACCAAGGGAAGACTCAAGATCTTCTTCCATAAAAAAAACCACTAATAATCACTCACAAACTTAAGGATCAAGGAGATTTAAACGTTTTCAAGATGAAATCACTCATTTTCTTCAAGCTTGAGGTAGGAATTTCTAAGCTAAAAACTTTGATTTAAATCTGTGTTTTAGGCATGAGAAATGAGAGAAATGTGTTCTTGATGTTTATGGGTAATCATACAATGTTTTTGAAGCTTGATTTACATGGATCTTTGTTTAAAATGGGTTTTTGAGTTAGTTTTAAAAAGTTTTGATTTTTGGTTTAGATTTGTTTGTTAAGCATGAAAATTTTGAAAAGAATGATCCGCATGTGTATAAGTGTGATAATCCATGGTTTTTATGCATCTTCTATACCTTGGAAGTTGATAAAAAAAACCGGATTAAGTTTTAAAGTTTGAAACTTTCAAAATAAGAATCTATAATTTCTACAAATTATTATGTCAGCAGGCCAATGAACAGTGCCGTGAACAGCACCGATAGGTTGATGAAAAGTATCGGCAGGTCGACAGAGGGTCTAAAAATAACAGTTTGTTTGGAAGGCCGAAAATGTTGATCGATAAACCAATCGAGTAGTCCAAACTCATTTGTTTTTCATCATTTTGTGTTATAAAAATATTCCAAGGATTTCTTATAAATAATTATGGCACACTAATAAGAATAGATGGTAAATCGGTATGGTTATGGATTATGAATTTAGTTAAAGTATGATTATTTTATACATCGTAGGAATGACTGAGTACTTGAAGCTTATGTTGTGCGCTTGTTATTGTGAGCTGGAAGTTATCAGCATGGTAATTCGCCAAGAGGTAAAGAATCTATTACTCATCTTTTGTGACGTTTTTACAGAATTAAAATTGTTTATTATATTGCAAGATATATATGTATATTGAACTGTTATTGTATGAATATCATATATAAAACTATGACATGAACTTGCCCTATATTGTACACCGAGGAATATATTGATTTGACATATGTTATTGTAAATTGATAAGCATGGTTAGAAAAAACTGACTCTATAAATAATGAATGATTATAGAGAAATGGTAAGACGTGAAGAGGGCGGCAGTTACGTCATTGGGCAAGAATACCCTAAAAGATAAAATAGAGGGAGGTGATGACGCTCCCTTAGGTCAAAAGTTTCAGAACGCACTGTACATGAATTTAACTTAATGAGGATCCGGGATTCGATGTCCCTTCACCAAAACACCTTTAGAATGATTGTAGGGTGGTCAAGCGCACCCATTTGGTTTTCGTTGAGATGAGTGATATGATATTCTAATTGCAAGGTGGATATAGATGAGCATAATTGAATCCTAAATTAATGTGTATATATATATGTATGGAACTTAGTAAGAATGATCATAAAATATCCACCGGAATTGAACATAATAATATTGATGATTAATTTTGAGAAACTAACTAACCATATAGGTTTTAATGTGACAAATAATAAAAAACCTAAAGGTGAGTAATGTTTCCCTACTGAGCATGTTATCGCTAATTCTCCTATATTTTTATCTTTTTAGGACTTACAGTGTGTGAGGTGGTGACAAAAAACATAGTTGAGGAAGCTACGTAGCGGTATAACATTGATTTTGCTTCATTGTTAAGAATGTTCACCATAATAATGTAAGCATCAAATGCTACTTTCTGTGATTGTATTAAAATGTGTTGAGGGTTAGAAAGATGATGATGACAGTTTTATATTATTAAATTTAAGGTGCTACATTAAACTATGATTTAATTATTGTTTATATTTTTATTTTAATTTAAGAGTTTTTATTTAAGTCTCGGATAATTTTTTTTGATGTTTTATATTAATTTTTATCTTTATTTTATTTATTAAAAACTATTAATCCCTACTTAAAGGCGTTACACTATCAACACATTTTCATGCAAAAGATTAGGTGTTGCATGGCCAGCAAACGACATGTCGTTTTCAAAACCAGAACCCAAATCTTCTTAGTGGTCTGATGAAATAAAAAAACAAAAAAATTACAATACGTGTCTAAATTATTGTTATGAAATTAAAATCTAACACAATATTCAAAATATTCTAAAAATGTCCTTAATGATTAATAATTCTGTTAATGATATTACATATTTTACTATATAATTACATATAAATAATTTTAATAATATCATTATGATATATTTATAAAATTTTTATAAATTAAAGTTATATTTTAATTTAATAAACGTAATTAGGTTTCGTTACCTCATAAAAAACTGCAACAGAGTCAAAACCTCGCCCCAGCCCAAATCACAAATTAGGGTTTGTTTATAAGAGCTACAACGCCCCCCATCCCCAGGCACGGCCCGCCATTCTCATCTCCTTCATCAAGGGTTTCGAAGAGAGAGAAAGAGAGACAGAGACAGAGCTTCTAGGGTTTCTCCATCACTGCGTCACCATGAGAGCCAAGGTACACCATCTCTTCTTCTTCTTCTTATCCTTTTTGTTTCGATGTTTTGTTTTTTAAGGATGTTCGAATTTCTGGTCCTTGAAATTAACGAATTCCAATGTTCTTGCGACAGTGGAAGAAGAAGCGCATGAGGAGGTTGAAGAGGAAGCGCAGAAAGATGAGGCAGAGATCCAAGTGAGAGCACTAGCCGTTGTGGTTTCATCGCCTCGGCAAGCAAGAAGCTCGCTCTTGCGCTTGGCGTTTTTGTCGTCGTCGGTTTCTGGCCCTTTTTTTTTTATTTTCGTGTTTGTTAGGATTTATGTGGAAAAATCTGATGCTGTCTTTTCAGCCTGGTGTTTTGTCACATTCTCTAGTCGTTAAATTTCAATTCCTACTTTGTTAAACTCATTTTTGACTATAAATCTATTACTGGATTTTGCTTTTGCTGGTACGTTGAATTGAGTTTCTTTATTTTTTATGTCAATATTCTGGGTATTTGTTTGGCCGTTTATTGAGAATCCTCCCGCTCGTTTATTTCGATTCTGCGTGATGAATTCATGAATTTATCGAACAGAACAGGTCAGGGTTTTGCACCATTTTTTTCATCATTCTCGACGTTTTAGGTTTGGATTCAGTTCAATGGAGGGTTTTTTTTGGGTAGTAAATTCAATGCTGTTTGTTCTGATATCAATGGATGTTTGGATTCAGCTGAATTGAATCTGGTCAAAATTGTGAGAAAACCCATCGTCGATTTTTATCAAACTAAATCTGGAAACTGACAAGATATGCACAAGCCATTAAATAATAAAACACGCTATTTTACTGGCATTCTTGGATATCAGGAGCCAATATGTTGATAATGATCAATCGCAATTTGTTGTATGTTAACACTCACTATTACAATACTATTGCCTGGCACTTCCAAGTCCTATTCTCTTTAGTTCTTGAAACACATTTATCGTCTCTGCGTCAAACCCACCTGCAAACTGAAACGTTTCTTTGGGTTAGCAGTAGCATTGCAGCTATGAATATCAGAAAATGAATTTAAATACATAAATAAATAAGAGTTGGTAGTGAAATCTACCTGATGGATGCGATATGCAAATCTAACTCCTTGAAGCAGGAGATTATTTTCTTCTCTTGTGCTCTCGTTAGATCTCAGTTCTTTGGTGATGCTTTTCATGTACTCCTTGGCTAGCCTCAGTGAGCTTAATTTCATCTGCATTTTGGAGGTAATGAAGAAATATTCACTTCCCAATTCATATATTGTGTTCCTTGAGATTTCAATTGGTTTTATGGCTGTGCTTAGTTTTCTAAAAAGGATTGGTAATCGGTAAAGTTGGTTCTGATGAAAGTGTTAACAAATAAGCAACCTTGTCAATTTAATATTTGTTAATGGAATTATGGGTAACTTATGTAAGGGTAAAATATTGGTAGGGTAACGACTGCTTATCACATTCTTAAGTTATTTGAGATAATTGGTAAGACATTACTATCTGTGGGTCTTTTATGGAAAATCTACCAACCTCGCCAATGAGACCAGTGTCCAGCATCCAATCCCAGGGAATCTTAAAATCCCTGTATCTTGTGCTAGTTCTTTCCCTTGTCCTTTCTATGTTGTTGACACTCTGCTCCAACCTGCAGAGATTTGAAATCCCATCTGTCAAACAAAAAACGTTGAAACTATTCTAAAAGTACCCCCTAGCTTTCGTGCAATCCAATCAAGTAGACTACATGCTCGCCTGTCTTGCATTTCTTGCATCCTTCGCGAGGCCTGGCTCAGAGGCTCTTTCGGGTTGTCCTCGAACGACAAAACTTCGGCTTTCAGGTTCCGTAAATCCCTATAATTGAAAGCAGCCTCTCGCAGCATATCCGCTTTCTGTTCTGGCCACTGAGGAAAATACTTCAGAACTGCCCTTTCATCGACCAAAGACGATAGTTGCTCGTCTAGCCAATTTACAAACGCCTCAACATCAGAAATCTTTTTGTGTGCCGCGGATTCAACCTCTTTAATTAAAAAGTTGATGAACTCTGCTTGTGTTTCTACTTCTGTCTTTACCTGCACATCAAATTTTCATTAGTCTTTGCTTGCTATGTTGGGCTTGAAACAAGAGGAAAACCTAAAAAAATGTTTTTAGGAAACACTCACAGCCGAAATATATGTCGACCGGTTTTCAATCTCTCCAATCATGTTCCTAGTAAGGGCAAGCGCTGGACCCTTTGCAGGACTAGTTTTGTTCTCCATGTTGACATTTCTTCTTGTCAGCAAACGGTACAGCTCCATCACTTCTGGCACACGCCGCACTGTTTTTGCTCCGACGAGTGCTTTTGAGGGCAGTGGCGGCGGAGGAGGTGGCGGTGCTTTATGTTCTTTGACTTCCTTGGGAAACACAGGAGAAGTTGAATTAGGCGGGCTTGGTGGTGGATTGGGAGCCTTCTGCGGTCTTTCCTTTGTTACTTCTGATTCTAAGAAGTCTAGCTTTTGATCTAGTTTCTCCACAGCTTGACTCTGCCCTGACGGTGGATTGACGAAAAACGACGGCTTCTGTTGCAATATCTCGATGTTGTTGTTGCCGTCCGTCGAGTTCTGCAGCTTCTTCCACAACATGGACTTCCTCTCATGGTTGTGTGCTCTGAGGGTACTAACTTGTGCCTTAAGACGAGCCACTTCTTGCTGCAGGTCCTCATTTTCTTTAGCCAATGAAATGTTGGTCACCAAAGACGCTTCAAGCTGTCTTTTTAGAGGGTTGTTCTCAAATTCATCGTCTTCTCGCAGCATTATCTCAGAGTTCTGCTTTCCCCAGAAGGATGAAACAGAGGGAGAAAGCAGTCACATTGAATTTCTTAATCTTTCTCCTCGTATATACGTGCTTTTGCCTTCAAAATAAGGTTCTGTTTTTTTTCATCACTTGAGATTGACAAGTGATGTCCAGGAAAATACCCCTTACCATGCTAATAATGGCAGCTAGAAATATTCAGAATACAGTAGTCCAGACAAGGTTGATTTTGGAAATTCATAGATGGTTTTAAATATGCATAATATGGAAAGACATTAATTGAATTGCCTTTATTTTAATTCGCAGTTTAGGTGGAAGTTTACTTGGGTTTGCTGGAATAAAGTTGCTGATATGTTTAGGAAGCCATGTTAGGTGCGACATTAATTCTTCAAATTTACCATAAAATCCCATAAATTTTTTATATTCTTAAAAAATATTTCATTGTCATTGAATTCCAACGCTAACAAGTAACAACACACACACACACACACACACACTGTGTGTGGCACACAAACAGTGAATGGAATATGACTGATTGGAAACTAACCAGCTGCTTGGACCTCCCTTTAATACTAACTTGCTTTTGCCAATCTTCACCATCCAAGTGTAAATCTTTGACTGGGGTATTGAAATAATTTGATTAATATTGTAGTTTCATTCTTTTTGCCCATGTTTAATGTATGTTTAATTTTGGGTCACTCATGAGATTATTGTTTTGTTGGGGTACTTATCAAATGGGCTTTGCCTATTCTTTGCTTGTGAAGCAAATGTGAAAAGAAGAAAGGGGGGGAGGGTTATAAAATGAATAATACCAAAGAAGGATGCTGACAGGTGAAAAATTAAAGAAAAAGTAAAAGAGCCTTGATATTTACAGCCCACCAGATTGAGATCTTAGCATTCTTCATTTTCCTGTACTTTTCCCATGTATGTATTATTAACACTTCATTTTCTTTAGAAGAGAGACAAAATGTCAGGGTTTATTCTAGAAGTATTGTAGCTATTACTAGATTAATGAGTGTTCTGTCCATTTTTTCACCTACTAGTTGATCAGGTATTAAAGGATTTAGAAAAGAAAAACGCTATTTTTGTAGTTTTTGTTTCTGTGGTATTCGGATCAGGGATGCATGGAAGCACGCAATGGCAAAATAATGTGAGAAAACGAGGAGCTTTTTTTTTTTTTTTTTTTATTGAAGCACCATAATAAACAATATACAATATAACTTTATATAATACAATTTATCACAAAACAAATACCAAACTAATAGCTATGTTTACCACTCAATGAGGCTTGCTTGAAGAATGAAAGTCTCTTGTATGAAGATATTTTCAAGACATTGATTATTTTCAACAAGAAAAAAGAAAAAACAAAGTCTAAGGTGCATTTACGAGGGGTCTAGAGCAACTAGATCTCTCACATGCCTAGAAAGTAAAATATTCTTCTTCTTCTTCTTTTTGCTTTGGTTGGAATCACTTTAGTTCAGCTTTAATTTCTCCCATATTCCCTACAGGCAAGGGAACCTTGGAGGATGGTAGGTTAACAACTTGTTCGTGACTCAACCAGGAAAAGGAAAAAAAAAAGTGTGGAAAGCCCAAAATATGAAAGAGCAAGACCTCATTCATTTATGCATAGGACAATAATAACAGAACAAAAATATGTCTTACCTTATATAAGAATGCTGATTAGAAAGAATAAGAAAATGTGTAGTCTGTTTTACATAAGTTGCATGCATTATCTGCCCCAAGGCTTAGGGCATCAATCAGTGCAATCCCCATAGCCGGCGAATGATCACTAAATGTGGGTCTTCCCTATGGCCCACCCCTTGCGATTCCTTCAGCATATTTTTGTATAGTCTTCTATTTAATGCTTTTCCCTTAAGTCATACTATTTAACATCACAATGTTTATCTTAAAAATCATTTTGTGGAAGTAGATTAGTCCGTATAGAGCAGCGTTATTGAGCATCCGTGATGTTCGACACCATTACCCATGTAGGATGAATCTCAAAAGCAACCATATAAATCGAGATAAAATACAACTTATTGAGTCAACATAGTTTTGGTGCTAGCACCAAGAGTACAGCCTTATGAAAGGGGACTGGCCAAAGGATAGTTTGTTTTCTATTCTGCCAAAACTATAAGACTGTTGGGACTTAGATTCATGATTTGTTCCATCTGTTTTGTAACACCTGAGATTTTTAATGCATTTTTAATGCATTAAATTAAAGATTATATTAAGACAAAGTACAATTAAAAGAAAATGCTGTATAATATTACAGAAAATTATACAGTATTAGAGCAATGCAGTATAAGAATTGAATTGTGTGGACCACAATTTTATTTTATACTTTTATAAAAGAAAAGAAATGAAAAAAAAAAGAAAAAAAATCAGAAATATCACACAAATTCGACACTTTCTCTCTCCACTTTCTCTCTCTACATTTTCTCTCTTTCTCCTCAAATCTCGTTTGAGATTCCGACGTCATTTTTCGACACCTCCCGCACCAGTGGGAAGCTCTCGTTGAGCTGAGTCCAACGAGGTGTCGTGCCACCCAAAACACCGCCGGAGGAGGGCTCACGCTTCGCCCAAAGTGGCGACGAAACCCATATTTTCCCGACGACATTTCTCCGCCGTCCGACCACCAATCGACATGATTTTGGTGTCTATGGACTCAGTGTGAGGAGAGGAACAAGATGGTACCAATTTCTCAGCTCAATTTTGGCTGGAAAAGCTTCGCCGGAGGAGCCCCGTCGTCGCCGTGAAGCCACCGTCGGAGCCGCCGTATATGGCGGCGGTGTGGCACACCGCTGGTACCAAAATGATCAGAGGGCGACGGCGAGCAAGACCCCTCGGTCAATTGCTCCGTTCCGCCGCCCCTCGCCTGAGATCGACCTCCCCCGTCGTGCTCCGCCGCAAGAGAGGTCGAGGTGACCCATTTCGCCACCGTTGGGCCAAATTGAAGAGGCAGCCACCTTCAGAGGACCGAGAGGAAGAAATTCGGTACCTCAATTGCACGAAATGATGGCCGGAGGACGGAGAACGGCATCTCCGTCGTGCACCGCCGTGGAGCTAGTGGAGCCGTCGTTCCACGCGGTGTTGAGCTGCCCCATCGTAGGGGAAACACTCAGAGGAGGTCGGGGAACAATTCCCCCACCTCAATTTCACGGTATCTCCGCCAGAGATAGGAAATCGGAGCCGCCGGTTTGGGCCGTGAAATCCATCCTCGATTGGAGCAGATGGAGGCCGAATTGGGTGAAATTGACCCCACCAATCGACTCAGGAGGGTCAAATTAGGGGGGGTAGGCTCGAGCTCAGCCCTCAACGGAGCCAACCGCCGCCGGTCAACGGCAGGTCAAGGGCCAAATTGGGATTTTGTGATCCGGACCTCCGATCGAAGATCCGAGACCGCCTCCTGACTCGTTTCGACGCTCTGAACGCAATGGTGACCTCCGTTCGAGCAAATTCCACTCCGATAAAAATCATCCAGTACTGACTGCACGTGGATCGAGGCGATTCAAACAGCAGTATCGGAGTCCAGAATGACGTTTTCAAGAATGTATGATCTCCAGGAAGCATTCCTAGCCATTTATGGGATGTTTAAGTAAACGAGAGGTAAACCGATGGGTTACAAAGTTAAAAGGAAATGTAACCCCGGTGGGTTACAAGGCTAAATGAAGGAAATGTAAACTGATGGTTTATAAGGTTGAGTTAAAAGAATGGTAGACCGAAAGTATACTAGTCAAGTTATGAAAAAGGAAAGAATGATTAATGTTTACGTTTTATTATCAATCGAGTTGATTGATAATAAAGAAAGTTAATTAATAAGTCGGCTGTCGTTTGATCAGGACACAGAGGTCGACTAATGGAAGGAAAAGGAACGGAATAGAGAACGCTAGAGCATAGTTTGGGTAAGTTTCAAACCTCACCTACAGCATGAAGTAAATGATTTTTAAATGCTTATTTGTATAAATTGCAAATGAGTTTGCAATTATTATGTAAGTTTCTTTTAAAATATGTGTGCATTTATTATGCAAAAAGTTTTAAAGTTTAAGAAAAAGATTTGCAATGAATTTACAATCGTTATGTTAAAGGTTTATTTGCATATTGATATGCATAATATTTTTTAAAAAGTGTAAGTTATGATTTTTAAAGTATTTAAAGTATGTTTTGCATTATGACAATGCAAAATGTTTAATAGTTTAAGTTATAAGTTTCATGTTGCATTTGCTATGCAATAAGTTGCATTTATTGTGCAATAAGTTTTAGAATAAAAGTTATAATTTGCAAAATGTGTTTGCATTTTATGAGGTATTTATTAAGCAATATGTTGCGTTTGTTATGCAATGAGTGTTAGAATGCAAGTTATGTTTGCAAAATGTGTTTGCATTTATGATGCATTTGTTAAGCAATATGTTGCATCTGTTATGCAATAAATTTTATAATACAAGCTATGAATTGCAAGTGTATTGCATATGATGTGATTGCATTTGAAATGCTCACTAAAGTTAATAAGAAGGTAATGTAAAGATAAAAAGGAAAGTGTCGTACCAGCCTCTTTGTTATGAGGTAATAAAAGTAAAGTTAAAGTTTAACCTCCTAAAGGTGAGGTACAAGACCTCAATGTTTGATGGTCTCAAGTCTTCCACAAGGGAAGCATCATGTATATGATCTCATGATTAATGAGTTGGTACGAACACTAAAGTAAAGTAAGGAAAAAGAAAGTTAAAGAACAAGAATAAAGGTTGAGAAAGAAATGAATATTTAAGTTTATAGAATGTTCATAAAATGCTCATAATTGAAGTTAATAATTGAGCATAAATGGAGTCATGCACTTTGATGTTGCTTGAATGCCTTTTTATGAAATATTTATATGTCATGTCATGAAAGACATTTTGAGAAAGGTTTTACGATAAATGTTTATGAAAAACATTTTCATGTTTTCAAAGAAACGGTTTATGAACGACGTTTTAAGAAAAACGTTCAAGAAATGTTTTAAGAGAAAGGTTTTACATTAAATGCTTATGAAAAACATTTCATGTTATCAAGAAAAGGTTTACGAATGACGTTTTAAGAAAAACGTTTCAGAAATGTTTTATGAAAAACGTTTTCAGAAATGTTCTATGAAAGACGTTTATGAAGAACGTTTTTAGAAATGTTTAAGGAAAACGTTTATGAAAAATATTTTCATAAATGTTTATGGAAAACGTTCTTGAAGAATGTTTCAAGAGAAAGGTTTTTATGAGAAAAGTTTTTAAAGCATGTTTAAATGCTTTGTGAGAATATGTTTGAACTTGCTGAGCGAAAGCTCATTAAAAGTTTTTCATGCTGTAGGTAATTTATGGGTGACCAATAGGACCCGCTAGAAGAGCTGGGTGCTGCGGAGGACAGATGCGAAGATTTGGGTATGGATACCATCACTGTTTGCTTCCGCTATGCAAAGAAAATGTTTTCCATTGTTTAATGTTGTGTTTTCAAAGTTTAAAGAAAATAAGTTTTATGAATAGTATTAAAAGTTTTAAGATACAGTTTATGAACTGTTTTATGTAATGATAAAGTAAAGTTTTAAACTATGATTTAATAAATGTTTCTTATTAAGTTTTAAGAAACGATTTGAAATGATTTTAAGGGCAAGTGTTGAGCGATGTCTCAACTCGAATGCGACAGAGGTCGCATCAGTATTAAAGAACGTTTAAGAAAGAAAAAAAAATTTTTTTACAGTATTTTCTTACTAAGTAAGTAAGATTACTGTTTACGAAACGATGTTTATGAAAGTAAAGTGACTGCCCGAAAAGGCGGGTCGTCACATGTTTTGGAACTACTAATCCTAAAATTCAAATTTTGAAAACTAATGATTTCTTTTAATAAAGAAAAAAGCATAGTACGATCAAGGTGATATGTCACTTATCAGCTATATTTTATTATGTTAGATTTGAACTTTAAACCGTATCTAAATACATATTTAGTAATTACAAATTATTTTAATGTTCTCAACATAATAAATTAATAAAAACAATCAACCAATTAAACTGGCATAGTCGCGCCGGCTAATTCGCCATTATTGAGGCCCTAAAAATGTGTACACAAGAATAGCAGTCCAATCCAGATATAAATACTCTCAACCATACTTTGTGTCCTACCACTTTATCAAAGGAAAGTTAGGAAGGATGACACCTTCACTACTAACATCAAAATGGTGCCAATTGGGAGTGGCCGATAACGACTAGCTAATATGGCTTTGTTCAAACCTAATTCATTTGTGTCTAAAAAAAAAAAACACAGGTCCACTAAAGAGGTGTAAAGTGAAATTGCTTTCCAATCTCTACAACTGCACTCTCCTCATTGATACGCACTACTCTCTTCTTCTTCTTCATCTTTGTTTTTTTTAATATGTTTTGTGGTGGATGTTGGACCCTCTTACATTAATGTCCTTGCATGTGTTTGGCTCTTGTTGAGGTCACAACATGAGAAAAAAGTCTTATGATTCGTTTGATGTGCGAGTTTGGATGGTGTGGTTTAGAACTTTATGACTTGAATTGCATATTTTAAACTATATGGTTCAAACAGTGATTTTAAATTAGTATTGAAACATAAAGGTCTCAGATAAAACATCACATCAAACTTAAAAGGAGAATTAATGTTTGAAAAACTATGGTTTATGAAAAAAAAAATGAGAATGAGAATGATTTTTACTAAAAATGATTCAAACTGTGTGAACTTGACGGGGCAAAGTTTGAATTTTGGAGGTCTTGTCTGTTTTAAAACCTGTTTAAACTGGTCTTAGTTATTACTCCATCAAAAACTAAGGGGGTGTTTGGCAGTGGTGGGAACCACTCAGTTCCCACCACAATCTCAGTTATGAACAATGTAAAGCTCTCACATGCTACAGTAACAATAAAAAAATGTGCTACGGTATAAAACTTTCGTATGCTACAGTAAAAGTGGTTCCCACCACCCTTCCAAACACCCTATAATTTAAACCGCTTTTATAGTTTGAACTGCCTTAAATGATTTTAAACTTACGTAGCAAAAGACCTATTATTCTTCAAACCAGTACAGACTACAATCTACGAAGAATGAAAGTCAGATAAAAGTCATGCCACTTTTGGGAGGGCAGCCTATCATATATTTTATGGACTTCATTCTTAATAGGTTTCTCTTAATTAGATCTAATTAACATCCCATTAAATGAAATAAAAAATGTAAAGTGACGAAATTTGATACAGTTTTAACAGTTCAAAATAAAACTTTTATCAGTAAGTTTTTTTTTTTCATATTTATCATGGAATTCTCTAGTTCATTGCTATCGTAATTATTATTATTATTTTGTTTTTATGTTGTAAGGCTTGCATGATCTAGAGGCCCAACAATGGTAACCTTGTGACAGAAACAGAAAGCAAGATTTTCCTTAACCGGAGAAGTGAGACTCACCGACTGACAAGTGACTGTGCATTAGCGGTTAGGTGTCAAAGCCAAAACTTCGTAGAAATTCATACAAATTTGAAGGTCAAAAGAATCCATATTAAGGAGATCCTATAGATATAAAACAACAAAATTATTGTCAAAACCGCCATTTGTTCAACAGATACAAATTGTTGCATAGCATATACTCACATAGTTTTAGATGATGCAATCCTCATTTTGTATTTTACTTCCAATTAAGAAAGATCATTTCTTTTAAGGATACTTGTAGTGCACTATGAATTTATCTGTGTTTGGCAAGTTACGTCCAAAACTTTTTACATTGGCAATTATGGCCTTAAATTTAAATATTGGTTAGTTGCCAACTGACATTAATTAATGGACGAAAATGTATTATATCTTTTTACACAAATGCACCTAAAAACTTTTATGTGGTTGATAAATTGCACCTTGAACTTTTAAAATTAGCATTTGGGACTGCCATGGCAATACATTAATTGGCATCCATTATTGAGTGAATTGCATTGCCAATGATTGTCAAGTTTAGGGTCTTAGATCCCAAAGTTTAAAATTTGAGGCCCAACCTGCAAATAACAAAAAATTCAGAAATCCTTTTCCCCCTAAATCTTCAAGACGGTAATCAAAACTGGAAAGTGGAATAGAAAAGAACTTTGTAAAGCTACATGTTTTTCCTTTTTATTCTCTCCAGATGTTAACACATGACCAATATACATGATAAATCCTAGATGTCAGTAACAAAAAAACCTTTTTTTTTTAAACTGTAAACGGTTTATGTGTATACGTATGACTGCCTGCTAGACATATATTGTTACATCTAAGAGTGGTATGCTTCATTCTTTAGTGGGTTAGACATAATAAACCATACCAACTTCTAGCGAAGAAGTATGAGGCACGTTCAGGGCAACATCAGGCCCTCTGCAATTCTTGCTCAAGAAACTATACATTATATCTATGGCCATTTTCTTGACAACGGACGACGATTTCTTCGACTTAGCATAGGAATGCCCGAGAATATAAGCGACACCGGATTCTTTCGCATTCAGTATCTGCAAAGACTCATCTTTGCTAACTTGGAAATCACAGGACGGCTGCTGCACCATGTTCTCTTCTGGATTGTCCAAGTCCCCAAAGCCTTCTGTACTAGTCTGCATCGGATCACATTCTTCCTCTTTTTCTACAAATTGTAGTATTCCAGAGACTAATCTATTCTCAAAATCATAGTTTTCCTGGAGAATATCTTTGTAGCCATATCTCACAATGCATCTGAACATGCTGTACTCTTTAGGCCCCATCCTAGAGAAGAGAAGGCGTTCCTCTTCATTGACAAAGGGAACTTGGACGCATTTCACACATATAAAAACTAACACCTGATGGAATGCGGGCAAATTAGTCACAAAGTGTCCAAAAACAGCTGGGACGCCGCTCGTGAGATTGGTGTAAACAAGGCCAATTCCAGGGACACGAACCATGCCAAGACTAGGCCCCAAGGCCACTATTCTGTCCATGGAGACCTTGTTCTCCACATCAAACTGGTGTTTCTTGAGTGATCCGTAGTTCCATATGTACATTACAGCCATGAAGATCAAAGACAGCACAATTGGGATCCACCCGCCTTCCGGAACTTTGTTGATGCAAGCTGAAACGTAGAGCAGCTCAATTGATCCAAAAAACACCAAGAATACTATGGAACTGATCATCTTTTTCTTCCACACTATTATTATCACTAGAGCCATTAGGCAGGTTGTCACAAACATTACGGTTGTGACTGCCAGTCCTACAAAACCCATCAAAAATTTATTCAGAGATGGTGAAAACTAATGAAGAAAACTCATTGTACAAAAGATTTAGAAGTTTACCATAAGCATGGCCCATCATATTTGTGTCTCTAAGTCCAATTGTCACAGCTAAACAAAGGCACATTAACATCCAATTGACCTCTGGAATGTAAATCTGACCATATATTTTGCTTGAAGTGTGGACTACTTTCACATGGGGAAAGCAATTCAGTGCACAGCATTGGCTTATCAGGGAGAAAGTAGCTGAGATTGCTGCCTGACTTCCTACTACAGCTGCAAAAGTGGCCACAACGAACACCGGCCAAAACACAGCTTCTGCACTAAAGAAAGATTGATATTAACACAAACTCAAAACGATGGCAAAAAAATAAAAAATAAAAGGAACCAAATTGTAAACTCTATTTAATTTTGGTTCTTGCCTGGTATAGCTTTATTGAAGCTTCTCTGAATATCCTCATGGTGTTTAGAGAGGAATGCAGCCTCGCCCATGTACGCAAGAATCAGTGAAGGATATACTAGAAATGTGAAGGCTATCTGGAATAATTAAACCCCTAAGATTGAGATGATATAGACGATAAAATTTTGAAGTATCCTAAAACATAACCGTTCAATATAAATAAGTTCTGCAAATTTACCTTAATTGAGAGAGGAGAGAAATGGCCTAAATTAGCAAACATTGCCTCCACACCTGAGATAGTATTCCGGGGAAAAAGTTTCCAGGAGCTTTATAATTTTGCAGCAAGTAAACCCACTTAACTGCATCACAAGTATTCAGAGGAGATTATACCTGTCATTGAAAGAACTACACCGCCTAGCGACACCCATCCTTCGACCCCCGTGGTCCTAAGGAACTTGAACATGTAAACTGGAGAGAGAGCACGGAAGATGCGTGGGTTCCAGTGGAATATGTTGTATATGCCTATGCCACTGATGCACAAAAGCCAGGCTGTGACGACCGGTGCAAACAGGAAAGCAACTCGGTGTGTGCCATGGTGCTGAAGGGAGAAAAGCCCCACCAAAATGACACACGAGATTATGACAACATAATCTGTAAGAGAAGAGGTCAGAAAAGAAAACCTTTAACTTATGGTGATAAATTCAAAAGGTTAGTTATTTGTTTATAATAAAGAAAATAACTCACTATCATGGAGTTCCGTGATCTTGAGTTTAATGCCCGAGACTGCTGAAAGAACTGAAAAGAGAAATAAATGTCAAATCTCTAAATACTGCAACTTACTTGAACTGGAACATAAAAGATATATCTTGCATAAAAATGCAAAAAATCTTGTTCTTCCATTGTGTTTCAAGAAGTTATTCCAATCAACATAAAGAGAGACAAAATAATTGACCAAAGAATTTTTAATCAACTTTTCTAATACACGAAAAACTAAACAAATTTCACAGATGAATTCAAGTCACCTGATATTGCAGGGGTCAGTACTCCATCGCCAATTGCCATAGAGGTTCCGAGCAGAACGAAAACCAAGAGAGCTTTGCAGAATCTCGGATGCTTTTCAAAGATTAGCTTCAGAGCTGAACTATGCCATGTATCACTGGATCCTACCGTTACATATGCAGATAATTTCTCATCTATGGATTCCTGGTTGGGCAGAACGCTTAATTTTGCATGACGGCAGAGAAGGGAGTACAAGGCAAAGGTACCACCTGCATGAAGAAATGCAACAAGTCTTCATAACAAATATTAATACATAGCATGTAATTCTTAAACAAAGCAACCCCTTATCCTAAATTTGTAGCATAATGTTATCATTGTCATAAGAAGAAGACCCTCAAAAACCCCATTCTCTTTTCTTTTTGAATTCACAAGCTCAATCATGAATTTTTAGCAAGTTTTAAGTATTTTGATAAATAAATAAATAAATAAATAAATAAATAAACCAAATACCTTCGCCATTGTCATCAGCTGACATGACAATAAAAACGTATTTGAAGAGAGCGATGAGAGTGAAGGTCCAGAAGATGAACGAAAACACTCCAAAAATCTCCTCATCATCCTCATGAAGGCTCAACTTCCCAGAGAAAGCGGTCTTGTAAACATAAAGAGGGGAAGTACTGAGGTCGCCATAAACAACTCCAAGGCTTTGATATGCCAATGTTAGCACAGTTGTACATGATACCCTCTTCAAGTTCTGATACAGAAAAAGAAAAGAAAAGAAAAAAAAACTCTAAAGAAAAGGTGTTATAAAAAAATACAGAATTCCAATGGTTTGGAAGAAACCAAAAAAACTAAATCCTCACAAGTGGGACAAAGCCTTAAAGAACATTGATCTAATTATTAACTTTCTTATTGGTAACAAACAACAACAATCTTTTCTAATTTTTTTTTTTTTTTAATTTAAGATTTTGTTCAGTGTTAAATCCACTCAAAATTTCCAGAAACTTGGAAAACACAGCGAGTGGCTGAAATATCTGAGCTTTAGCCTACCAAATTAACCTACGAAAATCTTGTTTCTTCTAAACAAGTAAGCGTTCTCTTGGACCTCAAAAAGGATTCCACATTTATGCACAACCTTTCTTCTAAACTTTTCTTTCACAAGCCTCATTATAAAAAAATAAAAATAAAATTAATGAAAGAACCATAAACCGTTATTTTAAACAAGAAAAAAGAACAAATGGAAAAAGGCAAGAAAGAGTTGAACACCAACATGGAAAAAAGGAAGCTGCTTAATATGGAAGGAAAGAAACCATGAAAAAAAAAAAAGTACCCGTTGACATGTCCCCTGTTCCACAAACTCTTCAGAAGGGTTCATTGTTTATTTAGACAGATGAAGAAGAGAGAGAGAGAGAGAGGGGGGGTTACAAGTGGAGTCGTCGGAGGGGAAGTTATATAAGCTTGGAGAGAGAGAGAGAGAGAGAGAGAGAATGAGAGAGAGTGAGAGAATGTTAGAAGTGAAAGGTGTAGGAAGTAGAAAAGTGGCAAGTGTGGTGTTTAACAGACATGGGCAGAAGTGCATTCATTGCCTTCTACTTAACTCTCTACTCAAACACTTCGTATCATATTCTCCCCATCTGAAACCTCCTCATACTATTACCCTTTTTAAGATTTTTTTCCCACTTTTTTCCTTTTTTCTTTTTTGCCGATGACATGCCCACAAAAAGGCAAAGCAAAAGAACGGCTCGCAAGTCCTAATCGGAAAGTTATTAAACTTGTGTTCACTCTTGTTCATATTGCTTAATCTTGTGCTTAAAGTAAACAAAATAAGCTCAGTCATAAAATAAAATAAAATAAAAGGCTCTTCCTATTGTAGGACCGCATTCTAATAAAGCACATTTTTAATATTATATTCAATCAAAATTACATTAATATATATATATATATATATATATATATATAGGACGAACAATTTCTGATACGAATAAATATATAAATCTTAGGGGAAAAAAAGAATGATGCTTTTGTGATTTAACATATTATTTTAGAAAACCATAAAGATGTGTGTTGCGTATTTGCGTGTTCAACTCTTGCCTAACCATACCTCGTTTTGAAGATCATAGCCAGGCCCAAATTTAGGCATAATTTTTTTTTTGCTAAACAAACTCTACTTAGGCGCAGTTGGTTTAACATTGGTTTTATATCTGCTTCTATTCTTTTATAAATTTTTTTTAAATATTTCATGTTCGTGTCAGTTTAGACAGCTCTAATTCTGAATTTTTTTTATATATATATTTTTAAATATTTCACGGTAGCTTCATGTTCATGTCAGTTTAGACAGCTCCAATTCTGAATTTACATTTTGACTGGTATCACACCTAGAATCAAACAATTTTAGAGAAACAATCTTGTTTTTTAGGGAAATCCAAATTCACCTTTCAAACACGCTTTTTTGTTAATCTTTGAAAACTTGGTTTGAACCTTTTAAATTTTATGAAAAAAAACATTGCAACAAAATTGATTTAGATAACAAACTATATGATTTGTATCATAGCTTTCAAATACCATGTGAATTTCCCATGTCCTAAAGTTTTAAATTTCGTTAGACGTCCACTCATTGGTGGACTTTTATAACAACATGATCCCCCAATACATAACTACTTGAAAAGTAATCATTTTACATTGATTCAAAGATATCTTTCTTACTCTACCATTCCTTATAAGACAACTGTCAACTTTGGGCGTCCGCCATATTTGACAATACTCATATATATATATATATATATATATATATTTTGGATTTTGGTGCTTTTGTCAATCTGACTGAATTGGCAAGTGCCCGTTAAATTTTAATTGTAGCAAATTATCCTGAAAATTTAATGAAATGTAATAGAGTGTTGTAAATCGATGATTGATAATAAAGTTTAAATTGAAATGCCTTCATACAAGTGAAAGAACGTGCTCTAAGTATCAAGCAAAATTTCACTCTTCCTTCAAACAACCCTAAGTAAAGTGTTTGATGTCAAAAATCAACCCCAGCTATTAGTGGCTAATTAGCCCTACATGTTTGTTAGTAATCTCAATCATAAAAGAGCTAAAGTTAAGTAAATGTGAGTGTAGAAGTTTGGTCAACTTGGTTGTCTATGTGTTAGTCATTAGCTAAAGAAATGATTATAATTCGTTTACTTTATTTTATTGTGTGTCCTATGTTTGTTCTTGGAGAAACAAAGACTATTGGTTAGGCCTATAAATAGCTGAGTATTCAGCTCATTCTCCACGGAAAGCATCCAAGAGAAATAGAAAGAAAAGAGTGAGTGTGTAATCTTTTGGATTTTGAGTTTAATACAAGTAATTTGCTTTTATCATTATTGAATGAATTTCTTCTTCTTGAATGATAAATTAGAGTTGTATACTCTAATTCTGTCTCCTTTTTTCAACAATTGATACCAGAGCTAGGTTGTGAACTCTCTTGAAATTTTAAGTATGTTCTATGGATGCATATTTGGCTAATCTTCCACATCAGAAAAGTTTTCTTAGGAGTTATACATAATTAGTGAGTTTCATTGTGTCATGAGTAATCTAGAACTCTGCAAGCTTATTATCTAGGACAAAGCTTGTTTGGTATTACTGAGGTACTGCCAACACGATGGATGATCTTCAAGTAATTGGAGGGATAAAGAAACTCAACAACCAAAACTACAATACATAGGCGACATGTATGATTGTTGTGGATTTTCTAACGCAAGTGCACGTATCGTTAACAAGTAATAAAGTGAGAGTAAAGATCGTTCCCTCGAGGACTAATGTCACTAAGTACCAAATTACTTTAACTCTAATTCTATTTGAACAACTGAAATATGGGAAACAATGGAATGATGAACTGGTAAACATAAGACAAACTAAATGTATGAAAATTGAGAAATTGCAACTTTGACAGATGAGAATTCAATATATCAAGACTTCTAGGGTTTCTGACTCACCGGATTAATCATATCTACCTTTATCTAGTTTAATCAATTGACATTTATTCCTATGCTGATAACGAATTTCTCTTAAGTAGTCATTAATCTTTCTCAAGCATTAATAATTTATCCCAGTTAGCAAATTTCCTACATCTCTGTGGAAACTCTAAACTTACCAAGATTCATTACGATCAAGAAATTCATAGTGTTACACAAGTCTCATAGATATCTCTATCCTATGATGATCTCATGGCATTCAATCATGGTCTAATTTAATTATCGCTTCTCAGCCTCAAATTAAATCACAAATCATGCAAAAGGTGCGCAAACTTTTACAAGCATTAAGACTAGATTAAACACTCAACATAGATACTGAATAAACATCGAATTGAATTAAATTAAATAAAAGTAAACATTCATAATCCGGCTACATCGTAGCCCTAGAACAAAGAAAATTAGTTCATAATGAAATTAAACATCATCCTAAACAATCTCTTAAACATGAGAAGTAGAAGGAAAGAACTGTATGTTTGGATGGGAAGATGATTCCGTCTCCGGGTTGCACCGATCTTCTTCTCCAAAGTAGTGTGTGTCTTCTCTCCTCTTTTCTGCAGTTTCTTTCTGTCAAAATTTCGTCCTCCAACCTTCTATAATGTTCTATTTATATGCTAGGTTTAAAAGGGCAATTTTGGAACAAAATTATACTCTAATTGAACCCGGAATCGCAACGGCGCCTAGGCGCCATGATTGTAGCGCCTAGGCGCTTCACAGACGACTTGCCCTTTTTTTCGAAATCGCGCCTAGGCGCCAGGATTGTGGCGCCTAGGCGCCGCAGTGTTTATTCGCCTCTCGATGGAATAGCGCCTAGGCGCTCAAGTTATGGCGCCTAGGCGCTTTGCTCTCGGCCTCCTCTTTTCATAGAATGGCGCCTAGGCGCTCCAGTTGTGGCGCCTAGGCGCTTTGCTCACGGTTTTGGCTTCCTCATGAAATGGCGCCTAGGCGCTCCAGTTATGGCGCCTAGGCGCTTTGCTCTCGGTTTTGGTATGTAACTTCGTTTGTCTTGAGCGCCTAGGCGCCCATAACTTGACGTCTAGGCTCCATTTCATCTCGAGTCTATTTTTACTCAATTTTCAGTCCGCTTTACCCTGTGTTTTGCCATTATGCCTCGTTCCCCTTCAAAACCTATAAAAGAACATAAAACATTATCAAATCCTTATAAATTGCTCAAAACTAACAAAAATATTAAGTGAAAACTATCTAATTAAGTAGCCTAAAACTAGCTTATCAAATACCCCCAAACTTAAGATTTTGCTAGTCCTCGAGCAAAAGACACAAAAGAAGAACAAAGAACAAAACAAAAAGAACACGACTGACACTAACACATGACGTAGTTCGAGCATCAATTTAATTTTTCATTATACTTGGCCTCAAAGATTGCATAAAGTTTATGACTCAAAGGAAACTCTAACCACTGTGATCATGTAAAAAAAATTAATTTACATCTCAAGTTTACCATACTCATAATTCTTCAAGTGTGTGTGTGTGATGCCTCTAGCACTTATGTATCTATACTCGGATTAGTTTATGTCAATAAGCTTATTTTGAAAGATCTCTAGATTAGTGAAATTTATGAACTCCATAGGCCTATTTTTCAAACCCACTCTCCACTAATGTAGACTATCTCAACATCAAAGATCATTAGGACTTTATTTGGCTTGTAATGTGTGGCTAAGGTAAAAGGTGAGATAAAGGATATAATGTAGCTCAAAATTCACCCATAAACACACAATTTGTCTCAGGACCTTATGAGAACATCATTCTTTTTTTTTTTCTTTCTTTTTTTTTTTTTTTTTCTAAGTACACCCCCAAACTTATGTTGCACTCCTTTTGTCATTCACATTTAATTGATGTATATATCAGCTTTCTTTTTTTTTTTTTTTTTCATCATTTTTTTTTTTTTTTTTTGTTTTTAGCACAATGAATAAACATAAATACACAATCCCTTCATAGCAATACCCAAAGCTGTAAACATGACTATATAATCTCTTGATGCCAATACTCAAAACTTCACCCATAAATGAATGATAGTAAAACATATTTCCTTGATAAATTCTTCAAAACTCCACCCATCCTCCCGTCATACCAACTACCATCAAATAATTTCCTGGACAAACTAGTCATGAGTGAAGGACCAAGTATGATAAAATTAATCAAAGGCTAGGCTAATTATGTGGGTAACAAAGAAAATAGATAATAAGGCTCAACGGGGTAACTAGTGATTAAATAATGTCAATGGTAGGCTTGAAAGGCTCAAACGGTCCAAAAATGGCCTAAATCATATCCTTAATGTTGTGTAGCCTAGGATTTCGCCTCGAGTGGTTATCAAATAGGTTCTAGCGTTCATTTGAGATCAAAAATATCACTTAATCAACATAAAAGTCCTCTAAGTGTAGAATATTTAGGTGATCAAGGCGTGAGTGCTCAAAGTGCTCAAAGAATCACAGCATGGCAAAAAAAATCACAAGAAAACAAGGATAGATCACAACAGTTATTATCCCCTAAAAGTCATATTCAATTTCAACCATTGTCTTATCATTGGCCTCCTATGATGCAAGCTAAATAGTGCTCAAACGACACAACTTTCCTATCATAATTACTAAACAAAAAAAAAATGAAACCTAGCTTAAAACTTAAGTAAACAAAGATAAGATAACTGATTGACATAAACTAAACATAAAACAGTACACCACCCCCAAACTTAAGCAGTACATTGTCCTCAATGTAAATGAAAAAATAAAAATAATAAATAAACATAAACTAAAAATGGAAAATAAAAAAAAATAAAAAAAATTAAACGAAAATAAAATAAAAGAAAAATAAAAATAAAAATATAAAGAAAGAGAAAAAGAAAAGAACACTCCTTAAAATGAAAATTGTTGAAGTCTAGTCCTCCTCGTCCTCAGTTGCTTCGTCCTCTTCATTGAAAGCCGTGACTGTCGGAAAATTGTCCATATTCATATTCATGTGTCGGGCCAATTGATTGATCATTTGCGCCAGGTTGCAGATGTTATCATCCATGTGGTCGAGACGTCTGTCCATACGATCCAGGCGTTCGTGCACGGAGGCTTGACCAGGAGAGCGGGGTGGTCGTGGGGGTCGAAGGGTCCCGGAGGAGCTGGCCCCTATTGTTGGCTCCTGTGCTTCAAGCTCCCTGTATGATGCGAGGACCGAATCATTGATAACATGTTGGGGTCCCACCCATTCTTCAGTTGCATCCCAATGGACTCCTGCTTTACTGCACACCTCAGTGATAAGTGAGGGAAAGTATAAGCCCAGGTGCGCATGTAGCACACTCAAACCAATCTGCCGAGAAATCACCCGGCCCACATCAATGCTCTTTCCTGTTACAATAGCATATAGAAGCACTGCTCGCTCTTTCAATACATCACTAACGTGAGACACTGGCATGAAGCGAGCACAAATAAAATTATGCCATGCCTTGTAGGCCCTGTTTCGCAAAGCACTAGGCGGGAATGAGATGTACTCACCGTTGCGTCCCATTTTCCAACTAGTACCTGGTGTGCATAACCTGTTGATGATTTCGTTGTGGTCAACGTTTTCCAAATAAGCTTGATATTCATCATTGTCAATATTAGATAGCCCAAAATATTGGTTGATAGCAGCACGATCAAGCTTCACCCATATTCCCCTCACAAAAAACTTTCCATTATCTCGCTCGGGGGCATTGGCATAAAATTCTCGAACCACGACAGTTAGGCTCGAGCCCGGTTGTTTCACAAAATTGGCCCATCTACGAGCTAAAATTTGATCTCGTATTACCCGTTCACAGGTATTGAGTCCCCGTTCAGCGATTGGAGTCTTTTTCTCCAATGAGGACTGATAGCGATTAAAAGCGGCCTGCGAGACAAATTTAGCCATATCATACTGCACGGATGTTGAGCCCTTCACACGTTTCTTCGGTGGCATGGTTGCAACCCAACTCTCTCTTAGACTTTCCAACTCAACCGCCAATGTCACCAAACGATCTCAAATGCCCCAAATGTAATGTCTACTAACACCTTGGCTGTCAATTGGCAACAAACAATACTTTTGTCTCTCTCAGAATTTTTGTCGAACACTTGGTATGCACTCAATAATCCCACTCCAGATAAACTCGTCTGTATCAATTAAGTCTCCCCAAATTGCAACAATTCTCAGACAAAGCAGAAAGAAGAGTGGCGTTACCTGTTGTGAGTAAAGAAAACCCAATTTGTGCAGCCCAAGTTTCGGAATTTTTGTTGCTGGTTTGCCGCCAACGTTCACGTGTGATGGAGCTTGGAGGCGGGTGTTTTGATACGGTGGGTGAGAAAATTGGGATGAGGGGCGAGAAGGTAGAGTGAGGAAAAGATGAAAAAATTCAATCACGGGGTGGTGGGGGGGTTGTCGGAGTGAGAGAACCAGGGGGCGAGAGGAGTGTTTCGTTTTTTTTTTTTTTTTTTTTTTTTTTTTCGCTGATTGTGTTCGAAACAAGGGTGAATAAGCCTTTAAACTGCACAGCGCCTAGGCGCTGTGTTTGTAGCGCCTAGGCGCTAGTTCGAAATCAGCTTTTTTTTTTTTTTTCAGGATGAGCGCCTAGGCGCCCAGGAAATGGCGCCTAGGCGCCTTGCTCTCGGGTCCTTGTGGCCTTTTCTAGCGCCTAGGCGTAATGGAAGTGACGCCTAGGCGCCTTCCTCTCGGGTCTTCACTGCAAAATCCCCATAACACCTGCAATCACCACAGAATAAACTGCATCATAATTAGCTTATCAAATACCAAAAACCTATAACTAATTAAAACACTAAATTAACATGATAAAAACTAAAATAGATAAAGGTAAAGAGCTTGGGTTGCCACCCAAGAAGCGCTTGTTTTATCGTCATCAGCCTGACTTTTTCTTCTTTATGGTGAGTTGAGAGTGATGATGGACTTGTTGCGATCAATCCCACCATCAAAATATGGCTTCAAACGTTGTCCATTAACCTTAAAGGTTCCTTTCTCTTCATGATTTAGTTCAACTGCACCATAGGGAAACACCTTGGTGACTACAAACGGGCCCGACCATTTAGATTTGAGCTTTCCAGGAAACAGTCGAAGCCTGGAATTATATAGTAGCACCTTCTGTCCAGGTACAAACTCCTTCCGCTGGATGTGCTTATCATGCCAAGCTTTGGTCCGCTCCTTGTAGATCTTTGCATTTTCATATGCTTCATTGCGGAACTCATTCATCTCATTGAGTTGCAAAAGGCGCCTCTCACCCGCTGCTTGCATGTCCATATTCAACTGTTTCATTGCCCAATATGCTCGATGCTCTAATTCCACCGGAAGATGGCAAGCTTTCCCATAGACCAACCTATAAGGAGACATTCCTATAGGTGTCTTAAATGCAGTCCGATAGGCCCATAAAGCATCATCTAACTTTTTCGACCAATCCTTGCGAGAGTTACGAACCGTTTTCTCCAGAATCTGCTTCACCTCTCTGTTAGATACCTCTGCTTGCCCATTAGTCTGAGGATGGTAAGCAAGTGCAATTCGGTGTTTGACTCCATATTTTGACAAGAGAGCCTCAAATTGCTTATTGCAAAAGTGTGTTCCCTCATCACTTATGATAGCTCGTGGAGTTCCGAACCTCGTAAAGATGTGTTTCTTGAGAAAATTAAGCACTACCTTGCCATCATTGGTTTGAGTTGCAGCCGCTTCAACCCACTTCGACACATAATCCACTGCAAGGAGGATATACTTGTTGTTGTAGGATGAGGGAAACGGTCCCATGAAATCGATACCCCACACATCAAAAAGCTCCACTTCTAGAATATTCTTCAAGGGCATCTCATTCCTTCTTGAAATGTTTCCCGATCGTTGGCATCTATCACAAGCTGTAACAAAAACATGAGCATCTTTGAACATTGTAGGCCAATAAAACCCAGATTGCAACACTTTAGCCGCCGTTCTGTTTCCTCCAAAATGTCCACCACACTCAAGGGTATGGCAATGTCTCAGGATCTCCTCTACCTCATCTTCTGGCACACATCTTCTTATTACTTGATCAGCACAGTGCCTGTAAAGAACTGGTTCTTCCCAATAGTAGTGCTTTACATCAGACAAGAACTTCTTCTTTTGTTGATGTGAGAGTTCTGGTGGCATGATCTTTCCTGCAAGAAAATTAACAAAGTCTGCATACCATGGGAGAGAGTTTGTAGATGTGATGACAAAGAGCTGCTCGTCTGGAAACTGATCACCAATGGGAGGCTGATGCAATTCTTGTTCTTCTGGTTGTTCAAGTCTTGAGAGATGGTCTGCCACTAGATTTTCTGTACCCTTCTTGTCTCTAATCTCCAAATCAAATTCTTGGAGTAAGAGAACCCACCGGATAAGTCTTGGCTTGGCATCCTTCTTGGCCATAAGGTATTTAATTGCAGAATGATCTGTGAAGACTATTACCTTATTGCCAATTAGGTATGATCTGAACTTGTCGAAAGCGAAGACGATGGCAAGTAATTCCTTCTCTGTTGTGGCATAGTTGAGTTGGGCATCAATGAGGGTCCTGCTAGCATAGTAAATAGCATGAAATACCTTATTCCTCCGCTGTCCTAGAACCGCTCCTACTGCATAATCACTTGCGTCACACATCAATTCAAACGGGAGCTCCCATTCTGGAGCTACAACAATGGGTGCAGACACAAGCTTCTCTTTTAGGGTGATAAAGGCCTTCTCACACTCTTCATTGAAGTCAAAAGGAGTACCTTGCACAAGTAGATTCGAAAGAGGCTTGGAGATCTTAGAAAAATCTTTGATGAATCTTCTATAGAAACCTGCATGGCCAAGAAAACTCCGGATCCCCTTTACTGAAGTTGGTGGTGGTAGTTTCTCAATTGTCTCTATCTTCGCTCGGTCAACCTCTATCCCCTTTGATGAAACGCGGTGGCCCAAGACAATGCCTTCTTTTACCATGAAGTGGCACTTCTCCCAATTAAGCACAAGATTGGTTTGTTCACATCTCTCCAAAACCAATTCTAGATTAGTCAAGCAATGATCAAAGGAGTCACCAAAAACAGAGAAATCATCCATGAATACTTCTATAATCCGCTCCACCATGTCTGAAAAGATCGCCATCATACATCTTTGGAAGGTAGCTGGCGCATTGCAAAGGCCAAACGGCATCCGACGGAATGCAAATGTACCATAAGGACAGGTGAATGTGGTCTTCTCTTGGTCTTCTGGTGCAATAGCTATTTGGTTGTAGCCCGAGTAGCCATCTAGAAAACAGTAATACTCATGACCTGCAAGACGATCCAACATTTGATCAACAAAGGGTAATGGGAAGTGATCTTTCCGGGTAGCTTTGTTTAGTCTCCTGTAGTCTATGCAAATCCTCCATCCCGTGACGGTCCTTGTTGGAATTAGCTCATTATTTTCATTTTTTACTACCGTCATACCACCCTTCTTTGGCACTACTTGCACCGGGCTAACCCATGAGCTATCAGAGATCGGATAAATCACTCCCGCATCTAACCACTTCAGCACCTCCTTGCGAACCACTTCCTTCATGGTAGGATTTAGTCTCCGTTGTGCTTCCACTGATGGTTTGCTGTTTTCTTCCATTAAGATCCGGTGCATGCACATTGTTGGACTTATCCCCTTTATGTCTGCTAAAGACCACCCAATAGCTGATTTATATCTTCTAAGCACCCGTAACAACTTGTCTTCTTCTTCATGAGAAAGGCTAGAAGAAATAATTACCGGTAAAGATGATGACTCACCAAGAAATGCATATCGTAGATGATCCGGTAACGGTTTGAGCTCAAGAGCAGGTGGTTTCTCTACTGAAGGAATTGATCGAGAAGGGCCTTGTCCCAAAGGTTCAAAATACCTCCGATTGTTGGGACCAAAAGAATCAATCCAATGAATAATCTCCATGACGTCTTCATCTTCAAGAGTAGATGGAGTGGGATGAGTCAAGCTTGCTTCCAACGAGTCTTCTGGCTTGTTAAAGTGCTGAGAGACTAATGTATCCAGTGCATCGATGCAAAAGCAACTATCACTAGCTCCCGGATATTTTATAGCCTTTAAGACATTGAAAGTCACTTCTTCTTCCTGTACCCGAAGCCTTAATTCTCCCTTCTGAACATCTATAAGTGCCCGTCCGGTTGCCAAGAACGGTCTCCCTAATATGAGAGGGATCTCCTTGTCTTCTTCCATATCCAGTACCACAAAATCTGCAGGGAATATAAACTTGTCTACTTTGACGAGAACATCTTCAATAACTCCCCTTGGATGCTTAATAGACCTGTCAGCCAACTGCAAAGAAATAGTGGTAGGTCTAGCCTCACCTAATCCAAGCTTTCTGAAAATAGACAAAGGCATTAAATTAATGCTTGCACCAAGATCGCACAATGCCTTCTCAAATATAGAATTCCCAATGGCACATGGAATAGTGAAGCTTCCCGGATCTTTGAGCTTTTGAGGCAACTTTCTCTGGATGATAGCACTGCACTCTTCAGTAAGTGCAACAGTTTCATACTCCTCTAACTTCCTCTTGTTCGATAGGATGTCTTTCATGAACTTCACATAGCTTGGCATTTGTTCAAGTGCATCGGCGAAAGGAATGTTAATGTGGAGCTTCTTGAAAACATCAAGGAATTTAGCAAATTGTTTATCTAATTTGCTCTTCTTGAGGCGTTGAGGAAAAGGAATACTCACTTCTGGCTGCTGAGGAGGTAATGGTTGAGCTTTAGGCATAACTTCATCTTGTTCTTGATCATTCTTTTTGGACTTTTCAACTCTTGAAGGCATCTCCAATTCTTTTCCGCTTCTCAAAGTGATTGCTTTGCATTGTTCTTTAGGATTCACTTCTGTGTTGCTAGGCAAATTACCTTGTTGTCGACCACCATACATGTTAGCTAATTGACCAATTTGAGCTTCCAGATTTCGGATTTGAGCAGCTTGATTCTGAAAGTTGGTCCTAGTCTCAGTCATGAACTTGTCGGTGTTGTTAGTCAACTGAAGCAAAGCAGCTTCTAAATCAGTCTTCTTCTCCTGTGGTTGAAATCCCTGTTGAGACTGCCCCATATTTTGATTATTTCTCCATGAAAAGTTTGGGTGATTGCGCCATCCTGGATTGTATGTGTTTGAGTATGGGTTGTTCTGTTGTCTATTATAGTTCCCAACAAACTGTGCCTGCTCTGCTTGAGGTTGTTGAAATGGATTTCCCACTTGACATTCTTCACTAGGATGGTTGCCTTGACAGAAATCACATAAAAACTGAGGAGTCTGAATGGCATTGACTGCCAATTGGCTGTTCTGGAATTGCTTAGTAAGAGCTGCAACTTGAGCAGTCAACGTAGATAGAGCTTCAGCTTCATAAACCCCAGCTACTCTCCTTGTCATTGACCTATCACTTGGCCACTGAAAGTTATTGGTGGCCATATCCTCCAGCAACTCATATGCTTCATCCTCATTTTTCTTCATAAACGCTCCTCCTGCGGATGCATCAATAAGAGTTCTGGTGTTACCTGTCAACCCATTGTAAAAATTGTGGACTTGCATCCACTTAGGCAACCCATGATGGGGACACTTCCTTAATAGCTCTTTATATCTCTCCCAAGCATCATATAAAGTCTCGCCTTCGTATTGAGTGAAATTGTTGATCTCAATCCTCATCTTTGCTGTTTTTGCAGGAGGAAAGAACTTGGCCAGGAACTTGCGAACCAAATCTTCCCAGGTGGTGATAGAATCTGCAGGTAAAGAGTTCAACCAATTTTTTGCTTTATCCCTCAAAGAGAAAGGGAACAACCGAAGGCGAATGGCATCATCAGAAACACCATTATACTTGACAGTATCACAAATCTCCAGAAAATTTGCAATGTGAGCATTAGGATCTTCAGTGGCTAATCCGGTGAATTGTATTCCTTGAATCATCTGCAAAGTCACCGGCTTCAGCTCAAAGTTATTAGCTCCAATAGCTGGCCTTCTTATGACCGGTTGGATACCCGTCGCAGTTGGTAATGCATAGTCCCTTAAGGCCATTGGTGGATGGGCCTCATTTCGAACTTCATTTAGATCAGCCATGGTGTCTTGCAATTGATTGAGAGCTTCTCTTCTCTCCTTCCTATTCCTCCGACAGGTGCGTTCTATCTCAAAATCGAGAGGAAATAAGTCACTACTCCCAGACCTTCGCATACACCTAGATAGAATTCCTGCGACAAAGAACTGCAAATAACTATAATTAATAAAATTAAAAGACAAATCCAAAGCAAAACTAGAGTTATTTTATTCGATATTAATGAAAACAAAATAGTCCCCGGCAACGGCGCCAAAAACTTGTTGTGGATTTTCTAACGCAAGTGCACGTATCGTTAACAAGTAATAAAGTGAGAGTAAAGATCGTTCCCTCGAGGACTAATGTCACTAAGTACCAAATTACTTTAACTCTAATTCTATTTGAACAACTGAAATATGGGAAACAATGGAATGATGAACTGGTAAACATAAGACAAACTAAATGTATGAAAATTGAGAAATTGCAACTTTGACAGATGAGAATTCAATATATCAAGACTTCTAGGGTTTCTGACTCACCGGATTAATCATATCTACCTTTATCTAGTTTAATCAATTGACATTTATTCCTATGCTGATAACGAATTTCTCTTAAGTAGTCATTAATCTTTCTCAAGCATTAATAATTTATCCCAGTTAGCAAATTTCCTACATCTCTGTGGAAACTCTAAACTTACCAAGATTCATTACGATCAAGAAATTCATAGTGTTACACAAGTCTCATAGATATCTCTATCCTATGATGATCTCATGGCATTCAATCATGGTCTAATTTAATTATCGCTTCTCAGCCTCAAATTAAATCACAAATCATGCAAAAGGTGCGCAAACTTTTACAAGCATTAAGACTAGATTAAACACTCAACATAGATACTGAATAAACATCGAATTGAATTAAATTAAATAAAAGTAAACATTCATAATCCGGCTACATCGTAGCCCTAGAACAAAGAAAATTAGTTCATAATGAAATTAAACATCATCCTAAACAATCTCTTAAACATGAGAAGTAGAAGGAAAGAACTGTATGTTTGGATGGGAAGATGATTCCGTCTCCGGGTTGCACCGATCTTCTTCTCCAAAGTAGTGTGTGTCTTCTCTCCTCTTTTCTGCAGTTTCTTTCTGTCAAAATTTCGTCCTCCAACCTTCTATAATGTTCTATTTATATGCTAGGTTTAAAAGGGCAATTTTGGAACAAAATTATACTCTAATTGAACCCGGAATCGCAACGGCGCCTAGGCGCCATGATTGTAGCGCCTAGGCGCTTCACAGACGACTTGCCCTTTTTTTCGAAATCGCGCCTAGGCGCCAGGATTGTGGCGCCTAGGCGCCGCAGTGTTTATTCGCCTCTCGATGGAATAGCGCCTAGGCGCTCAAGTTATGGCGCCTAGGCGCTTTGCTCTCGGCCTCCTCTTTTCATAGAATGGCGCCTAGGCGCTCCAGTTGTGGCGCCTAGGCGCTTTGCTCACGGTTTTGGCTTCCTCATGAAATGGCGCCTAGGCGCTCCAGTTATGGCGCCTAGGCGCTTTGCTCTCGGTTTTGGTATGTAACTTCGTTTGTCTTGAGCGCCTAGGCGCCCATAACTTGACGTCTAGGCTCCATTTCATCTCGAGTCTATTTTTACTCAATTTTCAGTCCGCTTTACCCTGTGTTTTGCCATTATGCCTCGTTCCCCTTCAAAACCTATAAAAGAACATAAAACATTATCAAATCCTTATAAATTGCTCAAAACTAACAAAAATATTAAGTGAAAACTATCTAATTAAGTAGCCTAAAACTAGCTTATCAATGATGTCATATATGCAAGGACAAGAACTGTAGGAGGTTGTCGGCAGTAGTGAAATTACACAACCGGCGGCAGAAGACGTTAATGATACCTTGCGTAAATGAAAGATTAAAGTAGGCAAAGCGATGTTTGTTTTAAAGACCACACTTAAAAAAGAAATGCTAGAACACATTCGAGACATCGAAACACCGAAAGAAGCATGGGACACTTTCGTTGCACTCTTTTCATGGAAGAATGATACAATTATTGGAAACAAAGTGCGCAGCGGAATTTTTAAAATTTTTCATCAGAGTATTTTCCAAAACACAAGTTTGACATGTTATATGTATAAATTAAACAGATCTTACTAACCTCAGTGTGCCGAAGAACCTCCGCAACCTGTGTAGAGAAGTAACGTTCCAGAAGAGCCTCAACCAACTGGTCTTCTTTGCTATTCTCTATCCACAACTGGAGTGAGTGTGGGCTCACACGTACAGCTCTTCCATCGGTGACTCTCCTTCCAACCAATAGAGAGAACCCAAAGCTAGTGTTCGTGATTTGTGAACAAAAGCTCTCAGGGAGTTTTCAGATGCTCACTCAAAGAGTATCACTCTTAATCTCTCAAATTGATCTGAGTAAATCATTAGACTCACTCTCTTTTTATACCTATTGGTCCTAAGGTCAGTCCATATCAGATTTGGTCTCAAAAAATTGAAACAGAATCAAGTTCGGATCAATATCTGATAAGATACGCATGAAAACGCGTAATCTTATCTGCGCTGATAGGCAGGCCGAACTGTCTGATAGGCAGGCCGAACAGGCCAGTTCGGCAGGCCGAACACGTCATCCGGCAGGCCGAACTACCGAGAAAAAATCTCCGCGAATCTTTTATTTTCCACCCGAGATTCTAAAGGATAAAGTCTCAGTTTTGATTCAAATAGCCCAATAGAAAAGATATCTGATCAAAACAAACTTTATCAAGATAATCTCTAAGAAAATAAATCAATTCACAATAATTCTATAAGTTTATCTTGTTCTAATTGTCCAAAATTAAAACAACCGATAAACAGACAAGAATTATCCGAACGTAATAATTTAACAAGTTCATCTTGAACTAATTTCTTACATAATTAATTCAACCGATAAACAAACATGAATTATTTGATTCTTATAAACTTTAAACCAATCTGATAAATCCGACATAAGTCACCAATTATTGGAAAAGCACGCCGTGTCGTTACAGGATTTTGTGAGCTAGCAAAGGGGACCAAAATGGACCTATAAAGTTCAAGCTCATGATAATTATGAAACCCAATATCCCAGATATACATTTCACAATTATCAACTCCAACGCTACTCCACTAAAAGCTTGGAGCTGCACTCTCGAACTTTATAGAATTACGAAGCTCGTGTAGCTAAGTCTCCATGACATATCATAGTGTATCGCATCCCCATATGATCATCCATAATCGGCTTAAGGACAAGTTCTGTCTTACCTTCCCGATTATTTTTATCTTACGTTCCATTGTCTCACCATTAGAAAACTTACCATCTAAAGATAGTATACCATTCGGTTACACCTATGTATCCAAATGGTTGAGCGCTCCAGTTTTCCAATTATAGGACAACGCATATAAGAGGATATCATTACTCCTAAAGAGGAGCTATGGATTCCATATCTATGAATAACAAGTCTACGCTATCAAGAGTCATGCCTCCAACGTACCGGCATGCATGCCGCTATAGAGATGTAGGAGTCACCCATTGGTACATCAAAAGACACAAGTCGAGACAACGGGCCCATTATTCATCTCAGGATTAAGATACAATACAAATGATTGTCTAAAGTGAATCGATTTGCCAAGACAGAATTATTAATCCAAATCAATTCACTTTATGTCCCGATCCAACACATCGTCACCTATGACAACGCACCAATGTTTCTATTCACGGAGTCCAACTCCGATGGCCAAGATAAACCATCTCCCAAAAGGGATATAGACAACATAACAATCTTTACATGAATAAAGCGCTCAACTTTATTCCCTCGATTGCGGATCATATATTTTAGACCATCACCTTAAGAATCGTGTCTACCGCATAATCATTCCATCATATGCCCAACTCTTAAGGTTTAGACTGACAGTCTCAGACTACTATTTGCTTATCATACATTCACCGAATATGAACGTAAAGAGGACAATATTTGGTATATATAAATGAATAAATTCTTTATTGATAAAAATGTCTCCAAAAACGTATTACATTTTTACTCCTTAGGGCATACATGTCTAACAACAAGACTACAACTCTTGGAGAACAAGTTATTATCTATAAAACAGGGAGATCTGATGATCAATCAATACTTTACAAAAGTAAAGTCATTATACTATGAAATTTCATAACTTGATCCTATGACTCATATTGAAAAACCCAAAATGAAAAAAATAATCAGTCATGGGTTGAGACAAGAGTACAAAGGCTTTGTTGCTGCGGTATAAGGTTGGCCAACTCAACCGTTGCTTCTTGAGTTTGAAAACTTGCTTACTGCTTAAGAAGCATTGGCGAAGTAGATAGGTGGAGTCTCACCGAAAAGTGAGGAAAAAAAAAACACTTGAGTGATAAAGGCAAAGACAAACCCAAACAAAATACAGGGAAAGGATCAAGAAAATGATGATAGATCAAGATGTCATTAAGGGAGTTCATAGTTAGGGGGAGCTCAGAAACACGACAACAAAGGTAGTCAATCCAAACAAAGAAAGAAGTTTGACGACAATTGTTACAATTGTGACAAGAAAGGCCACATGGCTAAAAATTGCTAGTCTAAGAAAAAGTCTGCAGAAAGTAATACAACAACTTCCAAGAGAAAGTGACAAAGTGATGATGATTGGGATGCCAAAGCGTCATTTGCTATTGACGAAGAGGTGGTGTTCACAGTGACTATCACTTGAAGGATTGACTACGAGAAACTTTGTATCATTGACTCTGGGCATTTGAATCACATGACTGGTGATAGAGACAAGTTGCAGAATTTGACAGAGTACAAATGAAGCCGCGTGGTAGTAACAATCAATAATGCAAGGTTGTTGATCGCTTATATCGGTAAGGCAACTATTGTGCCCCAATATAGTCCAAGTAAATTGCCACTTGACAATGTCTATCATGTATTAGGCATGAAAAAAAACTTGCTATCAGTGGCACAATTAACATCATCAGGCCACTATGTCATGTTCGGCCTGCATAATGTAAAAGTGTATCAAGACATCAAGATCTTTAGCATATCGACAATGGAAGGATAGAGATTAGAATATGTTTATGCAATGTCAATAGAGTCTGCTGATGTAGAAAAGGCTTGAAAGAATGAGACGGTAGATCTGTGGCAGTCAAAGTTAGAACACATTAGCTACCACAAGTTGAAAGTGATGATGCAGAAGTCAATGCTCAAGGGTCTTCCTCAACTTGAAGTTAAAACTGACACTGTCTGTGCAGGATGTCAATACGGTAAGGTGCATCAGTTAATGTATGAAGAATCAAAGTTCAAAGCAAAGGCACCATTGGAGTTAGTTCACTTGGATGTCTTTGGCCGTGTCAAGCAACTATCAATTAGCGGAATGAGACATATTGCCATATTTGTTGATGACTTTTCAAGATATGTGTAGATTTTCTTTATGAAAGAAAAATCCAAAACATTTATAAAATTTAAAGAATTTAAAGAAACATTTGAAGGAGAAATTGGTAGAGAGATCTAGTACTTACGCACAGACAATTGTGGAGAGTATACTTCAGATAAGTTTAAAGAATATCTGCGAGAATACCGAATGCAACATCAGTTCATGCATGCAAACATGCCGCAACAAATGGAGTAGCAGAGAGTAAGAATCGGCATTTTGCGAAAGTATGTCAGAGCATGCTTCATGCTAAGAACATACTTGGAATATTTTGGACTGAGTGTATAAGACAATAACTTATGTCATCAACAGGCTTCCTCAACCCAGACTTGGATTTACTTCACCATTTGAAAAACTATGGGTTACTAAACCTGCAATTGGTCACTTCCGAGTTTTTGGCTGTATGTGCTACGTGTTCATGCTTAATTACTTACATGGTAAATTTGACAAAAAGGCAATATGATGTATCTTTGTGGGATACGACAGCCAGAGGAAGGGGTGGAAGTGTTGTGACCCTATAAGTGAAAAATGTTTCACGTCACGAAATGTGGTGTTTGATGAAGCATCTTCGTGGTGGTCTCCACAAAAAGAGGAGTTACTAGATTCCAAAGAAATAAAAGATCGACTTTAAGAAAAGATAGAGGACAGATTGTTGAAGTGAGACTAAGTTTAGAAACACTTAAGGATCCTGAAGATGAGAATGATAACTATCAAACGGCAGCAATAAGTCCTTGGTAGACCGGTGTATACCAAAGACCAACAAAGGAGGTTGAACCCAGTCACGAGGGTGCAACAAGTCTACAAACACTGCTTAGAAGGTCAACCAGAGTGAGAAGGCCAAATCTCAAATACGCCAATACAGCCTTAGTAGAGGAAGAAAGTCTTAAAGAGCCAATGACTTATAAAGAAGGCCAGAGACTTATAAAGAAGCATCTCATAGCTCTGAATGGGTAAAAGCTATGAAAGAAGAAATCACCATGTTGGAGCAAAATCAAACTTGAGATCTAGTGCCAAAGCCTAAAAATGTTAAGCCTATCTTTTGTAAATGGGTATACAAGATCAAGAACTGCCCAGATGGATCAATTGAGAGATATAAAGCTTGACTTATAGCTCGAAGGTTCTCTCAGCAATATTAACTAGACTATGATGAGACATTTAGTCCAATGGCAAAAATCACTACCATGCATGTCCTTCTTGCACTTGTAGTCAATAAGACTGGAAACTCTAGTAGATGAATCTAAAGAATGCCTTTTTACATGGAGAGTTAGATCGAGAGATCTACATGTTTCAACTGAGGGGATTTGAAGATGGATCTTATCCAGAGTATATGTGTAAATTGAGAGAGGCACTTTACTTTTTAAAGCACGTGCCTAGAGCATAGTATAGTAAGATTGCTGAGTTTTTTACATAAAGTAGACATGCTATGGCACATGCAACTTTTAGCTTATTTGTTAAAGCTAAAGAAGGAAAGTTGGCAGTGGTGCTGATGTATGTGGATGATTTAATCATCACTGGAGATGATGAAGAAGAGATTCGTTGAACATGGGAGAACTTATCTATGCGCTTCTAAATGAAAGAGCTTGGTTAGCTTAAGCACTTTCTCGGCCCATAGGTTGATTGTACAGAGGAAGGAATATTTTTGTGTTAGTAGAAATATACCAAAGATTTATTGAAGAAGTTTGGGATGCTTGAGTGCAAGCCGATCTCGACACCGATGAAACCAAAGTTAGATATACATGAGTGGAGAAGTTTAGTCAAGTTAGGTTGTCTACGTATTAGTTATTAGCTAAAGAAATGGTTGTAATTTATTTAGTTTGTTTATGTGACTTATGTTTGTTCTTGGAGAAATGAACGTCATTGCTTAGGCCTATAAATAGCTAAGCATTCGGCTCATTTCTACAAGGCAAGTATCCAAGAGAAATAGAAAGAAAAGAGTGAGTGTGTAATCTTTTAGGTTTTGTGAGTTTAATACAGTAGTTTGTTTTTATCATTATTGAATAAATTTCTTCTTTTTTGGGTGATAAATTAGAGTTGTATACTCCAGTTTTGACAACTCTCATCTATATGGGAACACTCTATAACATTTTTAAAAGGTTGTTTTTTCAAAAGTTTAGGGTATAACTTATCAAAGTTTGCGAGGGTAAGTACGTTATTTATCCTCATAAATAAAACCGATTTGACCAATCCAGCAAACACAAAACAACAAACCCCTTTGCTACAGATAAGTCAAATCAAGATTGTTGCTGAGGATGATCATTACTAAGTCAAAACTATATAGAACATTAATTAAGTGAAGGGATAGAACTCTTTAAAATTATTCTGGAAAATCTGTAAGAAATAGACAGAAGCAGCCGGTGCATCTTCTGCAATTTGGTTTTGGAATTGCAATTTGTTCAGTGCATTAAAGGTTTGGTGAGAAAAAATTAAATAAAAAATATTTATTTTGATTTTGGTACGCGAGAGAAAAAAAAAAAAAAAGATTTTCAAAGGTAGGAATTTGCTCTTTAGACAATCTATTGTCAAGTGGTAGGAGAACCGTTTGTCTCTTTTGCATTATTTCCTGGGATTATTGGGTCCCTTCAATCACTGAGATTCCCAAGAAGAGTTAAGAATCGACCTTGTATTATATAGACATCTCTCTAACCGAATCAAATCTGCAAGAGTAGTGAGATGACGAGCATGGCTATCTTTTCAATCCCTAGAGGTATCTAACACCATCTCATCATATAGTTGTAGACTGTAGAGAGAGAGAAGAAATTAATTTTCATAGCGGCCCTTGAACCATATATACTCTGGTTTAATATTTTTTAAAATTTTGAGAAAGGTTTAACTTGCCTCTAAATTATGTACTATAATTTGAAATACTCTACATGGGAATTTGGTGTACGTTATACTAGATTTTACCATTAGAACCAATTTGAGATCGGGATTAGGTGTTCTTGTGTCATGAAGTCATCTTCATCAGTATTGGTGTTTGTAATTCTGTGAGTTGGAATGCAATTATCCTGTTCAAAAAAATTTGAAAGATCCCATTTATTTATAATACTAACAAATAATGATATGACGCTATTTATAATTTTATAAAGGACAAATTTTACGAATTCTTCATGAACTTTAAAACGCACATATTGTATTCCTGAAGTATAATATTACTATATATTCACTCCTTAAACTTTAAAACATTTTTTTTTTTACAAAATAATACTTGTTATGCTCATTAAAAAGATAAATCTACTTGTTTACTCAAAACTCTTAAGGAACCAACTTGCATTATAGTACGTTCTTTATTTTTGCTCCCTCTTTTTCTAGACAGGTATGCTAAAGATAAAATATACTAAAGTTTGGTACTCAACTAGTTGATTTAAAATGTAAAAGATATTTATATTAACTCCTAAATATCATATCTAATCTTAAATCAAACAAAATTCATAAATTTCATCCAAAAATAATATGTTTTAAAGTTTGAAGGGTGAATATGAAAAAATATTATAGTGTAGGGGGTACAATATAAATGTTTCAAAGTTTGGGGGATATGTTGACATTTGACATAAGTGGCATAGTTCAAGGAAAATTCGTGACGTTTACCCTTATATAAATGCACCCCAAACTATGATTTTTAGTTAACTTGTCCCCCGAATTATTGATTTTGTGTCTATTTATCCCTTAAGTTTCTAAAAGATCGAGTTATAAGTTGACTTATAATCATGGATCATTTTTGAAATTAGAATATGAGGTATTTTGAACCACTTTATATTTTAAAGGTAAAATAAACCCTTTTTAAAATTTTAGACATATGTTAAATTGGAGTATATAGTTCAATGGACAATTATAAAATAAACCAGAAAAACGATAAACTAGCATATACGCCGCTTATATAAATTTTGAAAGGTATGCAGAAATCAAAATACGCCAGCACACATACATATACAACTTGTGATGGATCTTTGACGTACATGCATCTTTTAGCATTGGCAAGCACAAGATGCTAAAACCTCATTTGCATTAATGTCCACCAAAATAGAAAGAAAAAATATATGATGTTAACTCATCAAAAAAGATGTCCCTTTCTCCTTAGATAAATTAAGCTCATCATACGCCCGCAACGCTCACGCTGGCTGTTTGGAAAAGAGTACAAGTCCAGCTAGCTATAGAGTGTGAGGTCGCATTATTGGCGAAAAAACAATAGTTAGAATTGGAAAAAGGAGGTTCATATACGGCTGATCCATATATGCATATATACAAGCATATAACAGCATATTATACAGCAACCAATCGCCAGTCCAACTTTGTTCCTTTCCCCCTAGATGGTCCAAAACACCAATGGGGTTGTAGCCGTACATTATCACCTTATGCATTATGGGAGAAAATAATTGTTTATTGGGTTTGGACTTTGTACTTAGAAGATAAGAGAATGAATGAATGATTTTAAGGACTGATGCTGAGTTATCAATCACTGTTATGAAACGAGAAGGAGAATAAGAAGGTGAAGAAAAAGGGGTCTTTTATTGGTTTTGATTCTCGCAGCATTATTGGGTGGGGGAGTTGGCAACCGTACGGTTTTTTTGTGACTTTTAGTACATTGCATGGGGAGAGAAGACTGAAGAGAAAGATGGGATTAAAAATTCAATTTGACAAACAAACAAGTGAGAGACTAAGACATTGGAAAAGATTTTTTAAGCCCCGTTGGGTGAGCTCTCCCCATCAAATATATTTAAGCCACTGACCCCATTTGGATTAAATGCTTGGGCGTTGGCCTCTTTAGAATTGGTCGGCAACTTGGCGTTCTCACTCTTTTTTTTTTTTTTCCTGCCAATTTAAAAGGGGGTATGTGCAATTGGTAATGTAAGCCTTATCCTCTGGCATTGGTAGCTTTTGATGGACAAAAAATAATACGTCGGCTTCTGAGAAAGTGTTTGAAATGGAGTATAGAGTACCTTTCAGTCGTTTTCAGTGCCCGGATGTGTAGCACGTGTGCATGCCATTGAGCTGGCAAATAGGACGCTACTATTACTCTCCTCTAGAAGATTGTTTTTGCCTTCTTGAAGGGGAGGACTTGAGACTTGAAGCACAGCACATGGGGGAAAAATTGACAAGATAAACGTTGATCCAGGCAAAAGGAGAAAAGGAACTGTACAAACAGTTCCAATTGAGGTGCCCTTTTATGGGAATGGGCCAGAGATCAAACCGTGCAAAGGGCATTTGGGGGTTCTACAAGTGATAATACACGCACTTTTTAACATATTTGGAAAAACATGGAAGCTTTCACGCGCTTTGGTTTGGTTCTTAGACCGCAAGGCCCATGATCTGGTGGAGAGGGTCCCTACACTTTGTCCAACAATATGGGATTTCAATTTGAATTAGAATCTAAACGTTATAGCCTTTCGTTACCAATATGCTTTTTTGCATGGGAGGCTTACTGATGTGAGAAAATACCATATGCTGGTGGTGGAGAGCTAACGAAAGTTACCAACACTTGTTAAATGGTAGGGCTATCAACTTTTATCATAATTTACGAGTTACCAATAATTTATTTGTAAATGCAATCTATTGATATGACAATCTCTTAAACACCTACCAATATAAACCTCACAACTCAAAAGTTGGTATATAAATTGGGATTAGAATTAGCATTCTAACATTTTTCGATTGTATAATATCCTTTCCAGCACTCAAAATAATCTTTTTCAAATCATCTAACTTATCATGTCTTCTTAAAATCACCTAACTTACCATTCCTAGTGACAGGCAAAAGAACTCAAGTGAGGCTACAAGAGTGAGTAGACCATATCCGGCCATTCCTAGTGACAGGCAAAAGAACTCGGGTGAGGCTACAAGAGTGAGTAGACCATATCCGGCCAGCACAAAACCGAAGGTAAAATCTAGCAAGTAGCAACTAGTCTCACAAGCCCGCCTCTCCTGCGCTCAGAAAGGCATTTAGCAGGAATCACTACAGGTCCGTTTGGTAAATGGATTCAAATTGTGTTGATTTTTATTATTTTAATTTGAGTTATGTGATTTGAATTGCTATCCGAATTGACGTTTGGATGTGATTTAAAGTGTTACTCTGAATAGAAAATAAAATTGAAATTTGTATTTGAATAGACAATGGAAAAAGTTTTTAATTTATCAACAAATCTAACAAAACCTTAATGTTTATGATCCTAAAAAACATGCAATATGGATCTTTTTATTCCTCTATTCATTAAGAACGCAATGAAAAAAATCGTCTTAATCGGATATTAAATAAAGAAATGATTTTTTTCCCTCCAAAATAAGAGAGAGAATTTTAATTTTTATCGTAGAACATATAATCGAGTCCAAAGAATTCAAGGGAAAGTAGAACTCTAAACACTTAGATTCAAAAGATTTACTTAATTTAAATTTTAAAAGAAACAAATACATATCCAAAAAATTTAAAAGACTTAGAATCCAACTGGCACTCAACGAGTTGCAAGCAGGCTTGCAAAGCCAACAATGAAGCCAATCTTCACCTTCCACAATCTCATACAGGCTCTGGCTTGAACAGCTACAGCGTTAGCGGAAGCGAGTGCAACAGCCTTGGGCTCACGCTGGCAGATATTATGCTAGGGATGTGAAATTTCTTCCATCGGAAAACGATATTATCCAAGTCATAAACGTCAAGAATTGCTCATGAGATGGTACAAGGTGCAATTTCGTTTGTAAAAAAGAAGTACAATATCAATCATTAAAGGCCCAAGCGCTTCCTCTTGAGCATGTTTCCACTTTGCACGGGCGCTAGTCGTTTGGTTCAAAACCCAAGCATCTCTTACAGCACAAAAGGCAAAAATAAAAAATAAGAAAGGCCCCACCCATTCCCAAAACGAGCCGAGATTAGCCCAAGTGTTTGTGTCAATAAAAATTGCTTAGTCTGCGGATTTTTTTTTTTTTCAGGGATATACCAAGCTTTCAGTTTTTAAGATGGCAAATGAAGCAGAAGCTTCACTGACTAGATCAAATCTCTGTAACAATTTCCAGAGACCCTAAGGGTAAAGAAACCGGCCATACAGCAAATATTAAGTGGTGGCTTAATTATTCCGGGTGAAACAAAAGGGTACAAAAAAGAGAAGGCAAAAAAACACAAATCATTGCTCAAAACACTGTTCGAGAATCTGAACAAATCAAGGAATTATTTCCCAACAAAAACTCGTCTAATAACAAGTGATTCTCGCAGCACTGCCTTGACCTGCAACTTAACTCCCAATTAAATAATAATATTGTAAAACCCTAGTTAAACTTTTTGACAACACCCAAACTGAAAGAAAAAAACACAATCTTCAACCTGCAAACATGACCCAAAAGTTCGACTAATTTTGACAGAAACACCAAGTGAAGGACGCATAGACCGACAGCATTCCAGCCCATAAAATCACAATCCAGTTACCAACAGCAGAATGGATATGCCAATGCAGGGGTGAAAATAAGGCCAAGCTGACTACTCTCATCATATTCCAGGGTATGCATTTGTTTTGAAAAGAAACAACACCAATGCTTCTTAAGTAGAGGAAGCAGTTTCCGCAACCTTCTTCTCAGCATCTTCTTTTACTGTACCACTCTTGACATCTTTATCCTCTTTGGCTACAGCCGGGGCCTCCTCCGATGTTTTCCCCTCGGTCTGTTTCTCCTCAACACTCAACTTCTCAAGAAGTCCAGCAGCTGCAGAAGCGTCTTTGTTTTCTTCCTTCTTCTGCTGGGACTCAGCAACTTCTTGAAACATTTCCATGAAATGTTTGCAGTCTGATACCAAAACCAAATCAAAGATTAGTATTCAGCACCGAATAAGATGAAACATAAAAATGCAATGCTTCAATGTGATGCCAGAAAAAACTAGCAGTTCGCAGTGAACCTCAAGTATATTTTGAAACAAGAATTTACCAATGCCCTAGAAGCTAATAAACGGACATAACCTTTGATGAAATGTTAAGTAATAGCATAGTTCAAAGTCAGAAATTATCCTATATTTGAATGGATATTGAAATGCAACTCTCTTTTTAAGAACCTAAAGGATTTTGATGCATACACAAAGAGGAAAACCAATAACAAAATGCAGACCGTACAGCAAATTATTCACGCAGGTTCTTCTTTTAACATTGTAGCTCTATAGTCTCACAGACTCGGGCCAATCACACTCAAAACCAATATTTCATTAGAGGTAGAGAACATGTTGGTCCTTCAACATATATTGCAACAGAATATGATGGTGTGTAAAGGAAATAACAAGAGCAAGATCACCGGCCAAGACAAATGTTGACCAAGGTTTTAAAAGGCAAAAACGGGAACCGAGGCGTTTGTCTTGAGGCGTAAGCCTCGAATGCAAAATAAAAAAATTCAGAAAGTTGAATAAAATTCATAACATGCTACAAAACACACACTTAGTTCATCACAAAATGATAAGACACAATAAAAAAGTGCATAAAACACATACAATATAATATGAATGCTACTGTTCTTCTAATATGGTTATACTTATATGGCTTTTTATAGCACATAAGATAAACTCTTTTTTTTTTTTTTTTTGAGAAAATAAAATAACTATAGATCTAAGAATAAAAATCACATACTGCACTCTTTATATAAATTTCATTTTTTATAACATTATAACTTTTGTATAACCTACTGCTATAAAATATACATTACTACAGTAGCTACAAGAGGGGAAAAAAGAAAAAAAAAAAACCCAACCTACGGTAGAAAATAAAAGAAAAAGGGGAAAAAAAACCTAAGGAGTGAAGGCTGAGGAGGTCAGAATCTAGAGGTAGCTGCTGTCGGTGGGCCGTCGTTTTAGTCACTACTCATAGGGCAGTAGGCTGCTGTCGGTGGGCCGTCGTTTTTGTCACTGCTCATAGGGCAGTGGGCTTGAAAGTTGCAGGGGTTGATGATCAAGAAAGGGTTGATTATCAAGAAAAGGTCGATGATGAAGAAGTGTCGAAGAAGATGGTAGACTTAGGGTTTAAAAATCTATTTGCGTATTTTTATCTAATTAAAGCCCGATTTTGATATTGGGTTGGCTTTCTTTGAAAGGGGAAAAAAAAAAGATTGGATTAAAAACGGGCTCAAAATAGCCTTCAATTTGAGGCTCACGCCTCATAAGCCTTGAGGCAGAGGCAAAAATGCCTCAAGGTGCACGCCTCAATGAAAAAAGGCGTAAGCCTCGTTCAAGCCATTCAAGGCTTAAGTCTTGAAGCGCTGATCAAGCACCTCAAACTGAGGCGAGCCTCGAGGCGTACGCCTTGAACGCCTTTTTAAACAATGCTATTGACAGAAGACTACATTTCACAACTCTTGATTTCTTGATATATTCCTAGCAAGTTCTATAATAGAATTAAAAATAAATCATACATCCGAACTACAAACTTCACGCTTAAGGAACACTTGAAATAAAGAATCAAATAATTTTTCCTCTGTCACCAGGCTTTGAATTGGTGAAGAAAAAAAGTCAGAACAAATCGCAATAAACTGCATCAAATATCAATGTCCCTCAGAATATCATACTTCTATGATGAACTCATAGAGGCAACAACCCATTACGGCGCAGTAGCTGCCAGATATGCATCCAAGCATATTGGTAAAGCATACTTGACACCCCTCAAGAAGAAAAACTGGAATATGCTCTATGTGAATCCAAGACAAATATCACTTTAAATTTGTTTGCTATCTCTGTTACTTGGTAAAAAATATCATTGTCTGAACCAAACTAAGGTAGTGAAGAACAATATTTCATGCTGCATTCACTCGTTCAATTCACGATAAATTGCAAGAGTTTCTTTAATTTCAGGTTGGACATGTTTAAACAAAAAGGTAAAAACTATTGCAGAACAAAAGGCTTAAAAAGCTCAGGCCACGTTGTCAAATTTCCCAAGTAGGCAGAAAAACCATAAATAATAAGATGACTAGACTGGAGGGGTCTAAAGAAATGAGGGCCAGTTCCATATGACAGGCGAATGAGAAAGATACCACTTTTGAAGAGTTGGTATACAAATTTTACCACTTATGTAGAAAGATTTGTGCCAAATGTATATGTAAAACAGGTAAAAGTCAATAACTAAACTTTACAAGTGCTATCGAGCCCAATTTACACTTCATATGACTGATGTATAATCCCTAATCGTGATGATTGCATTAGGTACTTCATGCACAGCCATCTCCAAAAATTCCATACCAGAATGGAACACAGAATTAAAGAGTACCATAGGTGATTAAGTGTCCGCGATGCCGTTCTCTTCAATTCAATATATAAAATTAATAACTTGCATAGTAAAAGCAAGTAGATAACCCAGATTCATCTCCAAAACAACAAACGAGAACAAGTGCATAATTCATGAAATTCCAATCTCATAAAACTTAATTATGCATTTCGAGCAACATATATAGATATAATAGCATTTCCAACACAGAGATCGATCAAAGAAAATAACTTTCGGATTATACTCACTTTCAACTGATTGAAATCTAATGCAGAAAAGCTCGTCCTTCAATTCACCATCAGCAAAGTCAGAGGCGTGCCACACGCAAGACTTGTCGTTACCAGCGTGCTCCTGCACAGACATGGATGGAAGAACTGCAAGCGAGCAAGCAATCACAGATCAGAAGCCTAGCCAAAAGTAATTTGTACATACAACAATATAAACGTATAGCGTGTGTGTGTATATGTATATATATAAGCGAAAAACAAGGAACTAACCAAGATGATTGGCGCAGATCTTGAGCGTTTTGGATTGCCTCATAACAAGGCGAACCTTCCCAGTCTCTTTGTGCTTCAGAAGCTTAACGGTGCCAGCACCTCGCTCCTTCCACTGGTTCCCTTCTTTGTCGAATCGGTAAAGCTTCGATTTACTAAAGGTAGAAAAAAAATTCGCGGACACGGAGAATCAAATCAACAATCGGAATTCAAAACCCTAGATTTTCACAGAAAGCCAAAAAAATAAAAAAAAAACCTAAAAAATGGGAGAAAGTGGGAAAAGAAGAGAGAACTTACAGATCGAGGATGGCCTCTTCGTCTTCTTCGCCGGTGCTGACGCTGACCTCCTCGAGCTTGACGATCGGAGCGACCTGAGCTCCGGTGTCCTCGTCCTCGGCGGCGGGGGCGTCTTCCTCTTCGCGGTGCTCGGGATCGTTGCTCGACATGTTTGGGAGAGAGAAAAAGGTTGGAGGGAGAAGAAAACACAGAAGAAGAAGCAGAAGAGGAGGATTAGATAGGGATAGGCTAGCTGTTTGGACTGGTGATGTAGGGCAGGTAAAGAGGGTTTTATAGTGCAGAGAGTGCGTATGTGCGCTTTGTTCTGGCGTGAGGGAAGAAAAGGGGGAAGGGTTAAGCCAAGAGGCGTGATGTTTACGCACGATGGTTCATAATTCCAAGGGGTGCGAAACTTTTTTTTTTTTAATTAGTTTTTATGTGGGTTACGTTTGGGGATATCGTTTAAAATTATCGTTTATAACAAAGTAAAACAAAAATACATTTAATGTAAAAGCTTGAGAGTATTTTTATCTTATCATTATATTTTTTTAACTTAAAAAATTTACTAGAGATATTATTAAAACACAATTTTTTAATTTAAAAGATGGCTTTATAGTTTTCAAAGAGGATGTTTAGCATAAGACAATTTATATCATTTTTTTAATTATAAACAGTATAAAACTCTCACATACTATTATAAAAAAAAGAATTGTTACAATGTAAAACTCTCACATGCTATAGTAAAAATAATTTTAACGAATGGTTCCTATAATCATACCAAACACTTTAAAAATAAAAAGATAAATTAAAAAACAATTAAAACTATAAGTTATAATTATATAATTAAATCACAAAAGTAGGTGAAAAGTTGCTTCTTTTTTTTTTTTTTGGTCAAAGGGCTCCTGGTCAAATTCTTCAAAATGCCGTAGAGATTGGTTTTATTGAGCACTTCGTTCGAATGTAAAATCAATCAAATTGCTGAAAAACACTCCAAATTTTCTTAATCAACCAACATGCTTGTTAGTAATTAGTACCAATCAACAAAATATCTAAAAGATGCCAACAAAAACATATATGATATGAGCAAAGGCCACTTTAAAGCCACACATTCAAAATTGAAAATGCAGTGACGCCAATTAGTTTCCTTTGTGCTTTTTAGCACCCATTTGTATCTCTTAATGAAACGCTTTGGAAGAGAAAAACTCCTCAAGGCCATGAACAAACTCCTCGAGGACGCAAGAATAAGAAAACAAATTTTGAAAGTGGAGAAGAAATGGTGCATATAACGGGGAGGATAATTTGTTCAAAAGTTTAAAGACGAGAATGTACTAGAGCTTATTAACATAATCAACACGACCTATACGCAAGGCCAGTTTTCTACAGCAGCATCTGTCATCCATGTTTTGCCATCCTACCCCTAAGCTTCATGAAGAGCTCTCTAACAATTTCTCGGCACCGCATCGACAAGCGAACAGAAAGTAGCAAGCGTGAGCCAAAGTATCCCGAAGAGAGAATATATATATATATATATATGTAACCAGAATCCTAAGGTACCTACTGTCATCAAAGCCACTGCTAAGCACCACCCCACATTGTTCCGCATGAACCTCTAAGAGTAAACAGGAAACTGAGGATGGGGACTGAGGTGAATTTCATTCGTATTAGATCTACTATTTCTAACTGTGTAAGTCTAAAAATGTCAGCAGCACATAGTTTAGAAGGAACCCATTGGTGGCAGACCAAAACCGGGCATCCCCACTCCTCCCATTGACATTGGCGGCGGCGGTGGTGCTGCAAAGCCTCCACCCATTTGCGGTGGTGCAGGCAAAGCAGGCAGCAACTGGGCGTGCATGTTCTGCAGGAGGCAAGAGCATAAATTTTGTTTCAGTCCATATAATTCCCCACGAAACGTTTCATAAACGAAAGAAAACTCAACATCTCGTAAAAATTCGAACACAATGTTTATCACATGGGATAAAATAGTTGATAATTGAAATCCAGAATATGATGAAGACAGTCTTCTGAGTTTAGTGTCAGCTCTGCCAACAAGGAATCCCTTTCCTACTTACTAATTCTTTATGCATAGATGCAGAAAGAGCCAACTGTCAAAATTTCATGTCAGTATCCTGCACGCTCGCAATTGCTCTGTGTTTGTAACTGCTGTGTAGTAGGGATCTGAATCTGCAATATCATGGAGGTGCTTTCCCTAACAATCTAAACGCGCCTCTGTTATAACTCTGAAGTACAATTATGAAAAGTAATATACCAGAGTAACCAATCACAGAAACCTAGATTTTTATGCGGCAAAGTCTTTCAAGCTGGGATATCCTTTTGCATTTATGGGGAAAATTTTATATCCAAGTTATTAAACCTATTTGCTGTTAACTAGTTTGTTCCCTAAGAAGAAGAGAAATTACTTAAAACTTTCAATTTGAAACTTCATTTCCATGTCTGCCACTTATGAAGAGGCTTAAAAGCAGCCAGAAGTAAGCAAGACAGCCAAAATATTGATACTGGTGAGTTCATGCAAAGGTCATGTACCAAGCTACATTCCTCAACATTTTGTTTTATTTTTGCTGGACATTTCATTATTTTCCAGTGTCTGAAAACTGGACAGATGAAATCATTGAAACCACATTGAGATATTTGACCTAGAAGACAGTTAAAGAGTAAGAAAGCTATAAATGACAAGAATGGATTAAAAAGCAGAAATACATGTTGAGCAACTACTTCCTTCTCCTCCTCCTCTTAAGCTTTCAACTCATTTTGAGCTTCAAGCTTCAATTTTGTCCTTGACAAGTTCATCCACCTTGCTTGTATATTCTTGAGTAAACTGGAATTTTCCATGATTGAACAAAGGTCAAAAGAGAAACTATGAAAATTAATATGCGAAGAAGGGGGGGGGGCGGCGGCGGGGGAGGGGGGGAATAATAACAAGGGGACAAAGAAAACCTGCAGGAGATATGGGCAGGCAAAATCGATTATGTTGTTCAGCCATGCAAGCTCAAGGACAACATCTGGCCGAATCAAATCATAACAAACAAAGAGGCATGACGCAAAACACTCTTTCCTCCCCTGGGGTATAAAATTAGACAAAAACATGTTTTTGAGTTAATTCCATCTTTACTAATACATCTGGCAAACACATAAACAGAGACAAAATGGAAAAAAGCTTAAAACTAAGACTTCTCACCAACCAAGAATAACTAATAATCCAAGAAAACAAATAAAAATCATTTTAGCAAAGACAAGTCCAACTAGAAGTAGAGTTCAAAGAAGTGAAAACACTGCTGCCAAGCTAAAAGCAAAATTGCAGACGCGTCATGAACAGATTGAACTTAAATCTGAAATTAAGAATTTAGAGCCAGCCCAAACAAAAAAAAAAACCCAAAGTGGAACGAGACCAGAAGTAACTAAAAATATTAGTAACTAATTTCTCCCCTTCCCCTCTATTACTTAGATATGTTAAGTCAGACCTGCTCAACAAAATAGACAAGCAAGTCCCCTCTAAAAGTGCACGATCACCAGACTGTGAGCAGGTCTCCATGGCGTCTTTATAAAGATTGTCTTTCTTTGACAATGCAATAGACTGCTTCCATCCTTCAGCTTTCTTATTAATATAAGCAGCAACAAGCCTCATCTCAAGAGGCTCATGTTTCTTAATCTACATCAATATAGTGGTAAAAATTATGAATCTAAGATAGCCTCAAAACTTCCCATAACAGAAGAGAAGTTCAAACATACCTTCTGCGCAAGACCTATCTGGTCGAAATCAATAGACTGCTTCCATCCTTCAGCTTTCTTATTAATATAAGCAGCAACAAGCCTCATCTCAAGAAGCTCATGTTTCTTAATCTACATCAATATAGTGGTAAAAATTATGAATCTAAGATAGCCTCAAAACTTCCCATAACAGAAGAGAAGTTCAAGACCTATCTGGTCGAAATTATCACGCAGCTCAATTGATTCACGTGATCTATCATAGTCTTCCTCCTTAATGTATATTTCATTCAGAGCTTCATTTACAGCAGCAATATTGTTACTCTGAACTGCAACCATGTATGGCTTCACAAGGCGGAGGTGTCCAGCCTGAAACGCAAAAGGATTGGAACCACAAACAATAGACAAGACACTGTACAAAGCTTGGAAGAGAGGGGAAAAAAAAAAGAAGAGATAATCAAACCTTTCGCATTATATCCACTACTCGGCTATGGTCTACACGAAGAGCAAGCACATTCAGAAGATCATTTATAAGATCAGGATGTTCTTGCAAGTAAAAGTGTACAGCCTTATAGTAGAGCTCAACACTTGCAACTTTGACAACGACATCTTTAATTTGCATGTGGTCCCAAGCTTCTGGGGAGTGGTTCATGACAATGGTCGCAGCATTGTCAAATTCATTATACTGGACATATGAATAAGTTAGTTCCTTCCAGTGCTGCTGTTCATCACAGGCTCGTATAAGCTTGGGAATATTAAGACGGGTAGAGAACGATTTAATGTGCTCCATAAGTATCTTGCATATAGAACTCCTAACACAGTGAAGATGCCCATAGGTGCACGTTCCAATCCTAGGCCACTTTCCATTAGAGATGTGAGCTCAATATAGTATCCCCTGTTCTGGTAATACTCGCTGACTTCTTCCAAATCATCCAACTGACAATAGATGCATGGGCATAAACACTAAAAGCATAACAGAAGAATCTTTAAAAGTTACAACTGATTTCCTCTTTAGCAAAATATCTTAATGCATGGTTGTGAGGGCTTCACACCTTTTATGGGGCCACAAGTAACATTAAAAACCGTCAAAATAAAATTTAAGTTTATTAAATAAATGGAAAAAAAAAATCAGTTAAAGTGAAAAGAAAGGTACCTGGATGATTACGTTTAGACCACAAATCTGAGCCAAGCAAAATTCCTCTGCATCAACGCATGCAAAACAAACCTCCTTCCATGTTTTGGCACTGTTAGCTTTTCGAGCTGCATCAACAGCGCTTTGGTATTGCTTTAGCTTGACAAGAGTAATAGCCAGCTTAGCCCAGTTAGAGATAAATGATATATGATCTTAGCTGCTTCATATAATGCTTCATCATACAGACGATCTCCAACGTTTTGGAGATTAGCAACATTTGGCATAAGAATGAACTCTTCAATCTCAGCCAACCGATCAGTCTTTGCATAGGCATAAATAAGTTCACTGTCAACCTTTGGCTCTTTAGTCTTCTGCCTTACCACCAGGAGATACCTCACCAAGTCATGGTATACATTTGCATCCTCAGCGCATCCAAAAACTGAGTTACATCATCTGCCCAGATGAAAGACTCAATAGCATCACTGACTAGACCCTCTCGCAGTTGGGCCTTAGCCACCTGGTTCCAAACAGCATCCTCTTCAGCACGGAATGCAAATTCTACAGCTCGCTCAATGGTCAGAATGTTATCCAATAGGACATTCACAGCCTGAACATTCAAATTGAACTTCTTGAAGATGGCAAATGCTTCTTTAAGCAATTGTGCTTCCACAGCCACCTCTCCAACTGCAGGCCCATTAAAGTTGTCTAACCTATTCATGTAATCCATAACTCTGGATGGGTCAGCCTTGATGGCTGTAAGAATTAGCAAATTCTGAAGATTGAAGTCCCCACTAAATGCAGAGTTTTGGGGTACAATCTTTTCAAGAAGCTCAATTAACTCGTGTGGAATATCAGCGGTCATAAAAGCTTTAACAGCAGCTGAAACCTGCTAAGGACTCTTGCTTTCAGGCAGATTTCTAGACACAACTTGATCAATGAGCTGTTTATCAGGATGAAGAACTTTGTCCCATAGGTCAGCATCCGTTCTATCTACCACATACCTGATATAGAAGGTCAATAGCACCAGCTCACCCAATTTTAGCACGTTGATCGTCAATGAAATCTTAGCAGCAAAAAAAAAAAAAAAAAAAAAAGTTATTGAAACCTTGCTTGCAGTTTGAACAAGGAGTTTGTATTCGTTACACATATAAGTTCATGATTACATTGCCCTCTTTGGTAGGCAACGACGGCAAGGGTGGGATCCCTTTTCTTACAATATTTACCAACAACACGAGAATCATAAAATGGGTTAGTTGTGAGAAAATGCTCCGGATTGTTGTTACTGTCAATTATGATTCTAAAATACGATGATAAAACGTTCGTAAACGAGCATAAATGAAATAATGTATTATGATATTAGCTGCATTCCTTTCAAAAATGTTTTTGTAAGTAATATTTATGAGAAATATTTTACAAGAAATGTTTTTATAAAGAATGTTTTGTAAAAAATATTTTATGAAAAATATCTTGTGAGAAATGTTTTATGAAAGATGTTTATGAGAAATGTTTTAAGAAAGACATTTTACAAGAAATGTTTTAAAGAAGAGATTTATAGTGGATGTTTTTAATGTATTATGAGAAAAGTTGAATGAAAGCTCATTACGATTTCCTTTATGTTATAGGTAGTTCTTCGGAAGACCAATAAGACTAGTTAAAGAGCTTGGTGTGGCGATGACAGATACAATAATTGAGTATAAATACTACTACATAGTATTTCAACTGTGTTAAGAAAAAGTGTTCATTAATTTAAAAGTTGTACAAGAAAAGTTTTAAAGAAATGTTTAAGGAAAAGTCTTATAAGAAATATTTTACAAAAAACACTTTAAAAGTTTTATTTCATCAAATAATTTGAATGAAGCAAAGTTATGTTTGGTAACTATGTTTCAGTTTATGTTGCAACGGGAGTTACAACAATTTGAAGTATGTTTTTAGGTATATTGAAAAAAAAATTAATCTGTATTTTCTCACTAGTAAAATTAAGTTTAAGAAAAATCAAGTTTTAAACAAACTGAGTAACAACTCAAAAAGATGGATCATTACAAGGAAAATTCCTTTTTATATATTGATGGTTAGTGTTTCTAAAATCAATATTTGTTTTTAAGATAAAAAGAGAATTTAAGGCAAAACTAGTAACAACAAATTTTCTCACTACTATAATGCAAAATATAATTTTAAGTGTGCAAGAATCTCTTAAGTTCATTTTTTGAACTAAAGGCAAAATTAGAACTTTTTAGCTCTATGTGTAGCTTGAAACATTTTTTTATTAAGTGAAGGGTATTTTCAGTACTAAAAACATCCTTTTCTTGTTTTTTGATCTGTATTTGTTATACTCGTGGTTGGACCGGATTAGATGGGATACATTTTCATTGGGTTGGGTATGACTGCTCTCATAGTCTGGGTCCATCATGAACCTTGTTGAGGTGTTGAGATCCCCGGCCAGAGTCTGACGGGAACCTCGAACGTATTGCCCAGAAGGCAGTCCGGCGTGACCCCGAGTTAAGTCCTAGGGAGGTCAGGAGCCCTACGCAGATTTGACTCCAATGAAGGAGCACGTCCCCCAGGAGTTGAACCCGTATCCTCTTGAATAAGAGGGTCTTAGGGTGTCCCCTAGGTACCAATCCCTCCAATTGGTACCTAGGGGACACCCTAAGACCCTCTTATTCAAGAGGATACGGGTTCAACTCCTGGGGGACGCGCTCCTTCACTGGAGGCAAATCCGCGTGGGGCTCCCGACCTCCCTGGACTTAACTCGGGGTCGCGCCGGGCTACTTCCCTGGCAATACGTTTGAGGTGTCCGTCAGGCTCCGGCCGGAGATCTTAACACCTCAACACACGTCAAAAAGGAAGCGGTGGAGTTGTATAACAGAAAAGGTACACTAGAATGGGAAGTTTAGTTTAAACAAGAATTTAAATGAGAAGTTTAGAGGGATTATAAATTCCTTTGTCAAAGCCAAAAGAATTTTGAATCTGTAAAGAGGTTCTCTTTAACATTTAAATGCTTCACAATGTTGTAAATTGATAACCTAATTTATGGAGTGAATAAAAATTGACAATATAAATTTGGAGAAAAAAATTAAAAATAATAGCTTTTATGTAAATCCGGCTTCCCTAGGCTGCTAAATTACTAAAATCAATGACAAAAAAAAGTCATGGAAATTAAAATAGAAAAACGGATCGACAAAAAAACGAAAGAGGGAAGAAAATAATATAAGAAGTGAAAATTAAAATAGCATATAGATAAAAATTTTAAAAATGCTGTTTACTACCGGCTTAAGTAAATATTTGCTTCTAAAAAGACTCAAAATGCGTATTAAATATTATGAGACAGCGCAACACAACACACTGAGTTCCTGTAAAATGCTTTAATGAAGCAACTTGAACCAAAATCTTGGGGGAAAACAAAACTTGAATGAATAAAAACGACAGATAAACATTATTAAGAAGGAAAAAAAAAAAAACAAATAAACGACAACTCATCCCCTAACACAACAATATATACTTAAGACCTCATCGTACATACATTGAAAATAAATTATGCGCCTAATGAAAACATGCACGTGTAAATATAGAGCTGCAACAATATTGATAATTTAATTAGAGATGTAACGCTTCAGCACTACCTACCCATCTTAAACCAAAATTTAGTCCAAAGACAACTGTTGATGCTTGAGTTTGGCACAACACCGTGTGCCGGGACGTACAGTGGTCAGGTTTCTTGTTCTGTCTCCTGTTCTGCCTGGCTCGGCCTAGTTTGGTCAGATCTGCAAGAGGAGAGAAGGCCTCAGCTTAAAGGGACACCGGTTTGGTGTCTGCCAGGGACACTCCGACGCTCTAGTCAGTGTTCTGACCGGGAAGAGCTAAGGGAGAGGCAGAGTAGGCAAGGGAAGAATACCCGTACCTTTGTGATGGAGTTGATGCTCCTATTTATAAAATTTAGCTTGGATCCATGTATGGACCGGTTTGGTCCGCAACCCAGGTGTCCAGCGACAGGTGTCATGATCTCCGGAGAATGAGGATTGCCTAACGGAGGGTTGGGATGGTGCCACGTGGTGGTCTTTGAGTAAGTCGGACAGATCCTGCTTGGACAATCCTGGTCAGATAGACCTTGGTTGGACAGATCTTGTCCTGGTCGGACGGGTCCTTGATTGGACAGATCTTGTCCTGATCGGACGGGTCCCTGGTCTGATAGATCCTGTCCTAGTCAGACAGACCTTGGACGAACCCTGTCCTGGTCGGACGGGTCCCTGGTTGGACAAATGATCGAACAGATCTTGTCCTGGTCGGATTGAACTTTTCAACAAACCTGATCGGGTGCTTGGTTTAAAAAGAGTATGAACTTCAGACGGTTTTCTCATCCTGAAGATTTCCCTCAACAACAACCATAATTTAATTTAATTTAATTAGAGATTTGTAACCTAAATTATTGACAGCTTAATTGAGCCAGAGTTCCTTTCTTTTGTTGAGAAGTGAGAACCCATAAGTAACCCATGTCCTTTTTTTTTTTAAATATACAAGACTCGACAGATGAGTCGAACATTCGTGGGAAGCTTCTCTATGCCGGGGTACGCCTAACTAAACAACCAAAATCACCCACCTTCAGGATCCAAAAATCTTTCCCTTCTCAATTTTTAATCCACCAATCTTTATTAAAAGTTCCTATTGAAGCACTTTCCGTGTCGTTTGTCTGCAACGCATCAACCACAGGGATGCAAACAAATCCATAGAATCTTTCAAAAAGATATTGCCCAATAATATCTATCCATATATATAGTCGAAGTTCGTTCGGTCTAGTGATACCAGGATTTGGTGGGTGTGACTTAAATAAGAGGTTATAGGTTTGAGAATATCTCAATTGCCTTCCATAATTACACACTGTAATTGTTATTCACCTCTAATATTATATTAGGGAGTTTGGAATAATGGTTCAAACTATTAATTTAAACTGTTAATAATATAAAGTTTGCGCATGCTACAATAAAAAGTTACAATGCATAGCTCTTACATGCTACAATTCTCAAACTTAAACTAATGGTTTAAACTACTCTCCCAGACATCTTATATTTGTGATATTTTGTAGCAATTTGAATTGAGGCGTGAAGATATTTTAGCTTACAGATGCATCAGATAATTATCGTTTCCAAGACCAACAAGTTGCCACACATAGGCTTTGAATTATTTAGCCAAGTTGAGACTCATCCTCTTGCATTGTCACTTCTCTGCCGATTCCAATCCACCAAATGGCACTCAATTTATAACAAAATGGTCGAGCCACCTGTATGTTGTTGGCATTAACCCAACAATCAATATCTTTTCCTAATGGCATTGTGATTTTTTTCATGCTTGTTATTTTGGCCTAATTGATTAGTAAAATAATAACGTTATCAACTGAACAATTTTTTCTGCAAGGCCAAAGAAATGGAAGGTGAAGAGTATAACTACTAATGAAGATATCATTGCATTCCTTCATGAACAATATCAAAGAATATGAAAATAATGCAGTAATGTACAAACTGTAAAAACTAATTATTTTAGGTCTAGCCAACTCCAAGTCGCCATTTTGCAGCCCATTCCGACAGCTCGAGCCAGCTACGCGACCACCGGAATATTCCGAAACTGTCCTCGCGCTATCGGAATATTTTGAACTTGTCCCTACTTTTTCCTGTTCTGCCCTCGAGAGATCATGATATTCCAAATTTATCCCTCCCTCGAGGCCACAACAATTCGGACCTGCTGATTCCGTCACAACCTCCCCACTAGAGGAGAACCTCACCACCGTCCAATCCCAATCATCGTATTCCCAATTTGCCCCTCCGCTCGTCGCCAATTTACCGATCCTCTCCCTCGCGGAGAGCTCATCTTCTCCGTCGGAATCATAACCCTGATCGTCGAACTCCGAGTCGACCCAGTCGAGCACGCACCGGGGCGAAGAGGTGGCGGCCGAGTCCAGCGCAGGGGCAGCAGAGGCCAAGAATGGATGCTGCAGCAGGCGATCGCAGCTCCACCTCCGGGTCGGGTCTCTGCTCAGACACTTTTCGAGAAAGTCACGACCCGCCTCCGACAACGCGGCCTGAAACTCCGGCAACTCGTCGGAGAATCCGATTCGGCTCAGCGTCTCGGCGCCGCGGTCCTTCCACGGCGGTTTTCCCGTGATCATCTCAACGACCGTGCATCCCAACGACCAGACGTCGCTCTCCGGACCCTGATACTCCCTCCGGACGACCTCTGGCGCCATCCACAGCGGGCTCCCACGAGGCAAAATCCGAGCTCCGAATGACCCGGTTGAGACGTCCATAGCCGACCCGAAATCCGCCAGCTTGGCCTGGCCGGGGGTCGGACCCAATAAGACGTTTCTCCCCTTGACGTCGCAGTGGACAATTCCCCGGGCGTGCACGTGGTTCAGAGCTGACACCAAACACCACGTGAGCGACCGTACAGTCGCCTCATCGTCTGCAATCTCGGCCACGTCAGCGAGAGTGCCACGCGGCAGGTACTCCAAGTGGAGGTTCCTGTAGTACGACGTCGTCTCGAGAGACTCGTCGTCGCCGAGGTAGGCAACAACGTACGGGGAAGAAGTGGTACTGTCGGAGAGGGAGCGGAGAATCCTAATTTCGTTTTCCAGAGCCTCCAGCTGAGCGGGAAGACACGTGGCGCGATCAATGGACTTGACGGCGAAAACTCGACCGTCGGATTTGTCTACCCCGAGGCTAACCGTACCGAAACAGCCTTTTCCGATACACTTCCCTCTGATCCAAGAAACCGAGCCACAGTGAAGCTTCTTCACTGCTTTTCCCATCTCAAACTTTTTGTCCTGTTTTTTCTCTCTCTCTCTTGCAAAGCTTCTTGTTTTTGAATTGTGTGTTATTTTTCTGTATGCTTCTTTTCTGGGGTCCAAAGTATAGATTTATACTAGGCGTGCGAAACCTCGAAATTTAAATTCTTTTTTAATTTTGGTGGTGGTCTGACCTGGAATATCCAAATGGATAATTTAAGAAGAAAAGAAAATAGAAAAAGGTTCGGTGACGTTACGGAGAGAGAGATGTGGTTTCTGCGTTTACAGAAACTCTTTATTTGGTTATGTAATATGTATTGACGTGAACGGGATAATGGGAAGGAATAAGATACTGCGTTTTATCCTTATCCACCATGTGTGTTTTAGGATTTGATCTCTACCGTTTATTATTAGACACGTAATTTCTGAGATTTTTATTTTTTTATTTGTTAGACGGTTTTGTTTTTGTCTTTGTCAAAAGGAATTATGGTTTCCTGGCGTGGTAATTTCGACATGTGGTGGAGAGAGGGAATGGCGAAGATAGGAATATTATTATTTGGGTTTTTCGTGGCTCAGAGCAAAAGTGATTTTTGGGGAAATGACCGTCGAGGCAAAAACTCGTTTGGTAAGTTACAAGATCCTCGCCTTTGGATTTGCTGACTTTTAATCTTCTTCTTCTTATTATTATTATTATTTTTCCCATGGTACGGAACATCGAGTTAGGCACTACTAATATAGAAAGCTAATCAAATATTCATGATCTTGGATCTTAAAATACTGAATTAAGAGTTTGGGATTCTGTGGTGGCTCAAAGAAAACGTCTCGAAGACAAGGAATGTAAAGGATGATCTAATTTTGTACACATCCATTTATCCCCCCAGTGGAATGAAATCTTTGGAGAAATTTGTCTGGCACTCATTGCATTTCATGCAGATGCAGTAACGCTCCACGGAACAAATATGTAAAAGTTAAAATGGCAAAATTAAATCCCAAAAAAAAAAGTACTTTTTTTTATCAATATTGGAAAATAAGTATTTTAGTAAAGAGAACAGCATAACCACAAAGAGTGGGACACGAGGGAGTTTGATTGGTTGAGACCGGTATGAGAACTGAATGTGGGGTCCAGGGTATGTCCACGTGGCGCAAACAACTAGGTCCACGTAGAGTTAGCACAGAACTAGAGGCCGTTGTAGACGTGGAAGATAGATTAAGGTGTGGGCTTTTTTTTTTCCTTTTTTTTTTTCCATAGTGGTAGCAAGTACAGTTTTCTTCCAGTTCAAGTGTCTTTGCTGACGAGCACCACCAGCCTCCATTAGATATTATAATCATTATTAATATTTTCGAAATATTTTATTCTGGGGGAGTAAAAGATATTGAATTGGGCAAATTAGTTTTGCATGGGAAAATGCCAATTTGACAAAGGGGACAGCCCCACTTCCATATCTGAATTCCTAGCTTCTAAAAAGATCAGGTAACATCCAAACATGAACCCATTAATATATGCCCCTTTCGACAGTCCACCTTTTTCCCAGCTTCCTCTAATTTGCAAATGACCGGCCACAATCCAAAAGTCCCCCAAGATTCCAAAAAGACACCAACTTTTTTAACCCCCTTTTTTTTTTAGTCCTCTTCTCGAAAGGTAAAGAAGTATGTTTATTTATTTTTTTTTTTTAATTTTTTTGCTACACAAGTTCTCTACATTATTGTGACACATAATTATGAAATAATATTATAGAGTATTGATGGTACTTAATATATCATACACTAATAAAAAGTAGGTCATAAAAAAAACTTATAATAAGGTGCACCTTTTATTAATTATGACGCTTAGTACCCATGATACTTTTGAGTATTTTTTTAAATGTTATATTTGTTTGGTAAATCAGTTCGAACTAATAACAGTGTAAAATCTTACATACTATTGTATAAAGCAAAAACTCTTGCAATGTAATTTAGCAATAAGAGTAGGTCCCATGTGGGAATGCTTCACACTCTCAACTACTGACGCCAACTAGCGTCGCAGATATGTAAAGTTGGCCACATCTCCACATTTTAAATTATCGACGCTATTTTTTTATAATAGTGTTGACAATATATTATTTTACCAACATAGAATAGGCGTCGATAGAATCTAACATCGTCTATATGAACTTTTCTTGTAGTGTCTAACATGCCATAATTTTTAACCAATTTTTTTTAGTTTCAATGAATTTGTCAAAAACACCACGAGTTGAGAGTTTCTTGTAATCAACCTTAATATGGTTTAGGGTATGACACGTGGACTGTTTATTTTATTAAGTTGCCTTGTATGGTTGCCACGTCAGAAGTTTGTTGAGTACATGGTGGTACAACTACAAGGGAAGCTGGATTGGATAAAGCTGGGACAATTTGTTACGCAAGGACAAGGGGAAAGAGAAGCTTTGAGTTAGCCCACGTTAACTAGAAACCGCATATAATTTGAGCGGGAAAAGACTCAGGAAGAAGGAAAGAAGAAACATCAAATGTTTTTGGTACTTGGCTTTAGGAAGAAAATGACAAGAGAATCAAAATGGGTTCTTTCATATGGAAATAACCATGTGGCTCAAAATTGAGACTTTTAAGTCAAAATCATTGTCCCTTTGCTTTATGGTGTACATTAACAAATAATATATGACGCAATTCTTGTCTATCTTTATCCTATTTATCAATTATTTTTTGGTTAAAAAGTTTAAGTTGCAAGTGTTACCTACTTATTAAGAAAGGTCGACCTAATTATCAATAAGTTATTCTGTTTGGTAATGTTTTTAAAATAATTTTATTTTAAAAAATAAAAATTTTTGAAAAATAATACTAAAAGTAAACATTTCTAAAAGGAAACTTGTCCTTTAGTACTGTACGATGAACCTGGAGAAAGCTAAGGAAGTTTCGACTTGTTTTCTTATAAGCTAAGAGAAATTATAAACTATTAACTATAAACATAGGCTATGTGTATATAACTACTCATGTATGCGTGGATCTCATAATTGCGCGTTTAATTAGTGTAAATTTTTAATTTTCTATTTGTTAGGGAAGCATAATAAATTGCGAGGTTAGTTTGTCCTGAAAAGCAACAAGTTGATTGCTTAGGGACTAATTAATGTCGTTGGAGGGCAAGACCAAAAGACAACAAAAATTGATCAGACGGCCGACATTCCAACGTGACAAAACTCAAGTGTTCCGACGTTGTGGGGCTGACATGGAAACCTCGCTCCCTCCACTTTCTTTCTACGTTGTTAGGCTTTCTTATGTTTTCTTGAGATTCATGCATATTAACTCAAAGCCAAACCGCTGGTTGTTATACAACAGTAGAAATTTAATGTATACCAAGTGTTTTGTATCCATATCGTGAAAGTCGTGCAATATGATCTTGTTCAATTTGGTGATAAGGTACTGTGGATAGGGCTAGCTAGCTAAAAGAGAAAAATATGTTTAAAATGGATAAAAATCAGGTACCAAGTAGTATTATACCAAGAAGAAAACAATTGCTGGCATAACGAGTGGCTTATGTTTTGGTCATGTACAATGCATGTTTGTGGTTTAGTTTTGGTGAAAGATACTAACATTAAATGTATTTAGCAGAAAGGAAAGAAACGAGTGGTGTTATTTGCTATTAGGCCAGCAATTTTTTACATGACATGACGACACGACACAAAAACAATACGATATAAATGGATTTAAACTGCACATTTATTATTGGGGTCATAAATGGATTAGCACGAATAATATAAAAATAAACGGTTTGAATTCATGCTAGTACGTTTAACACTCTTAAACACATTGTTGTATCACCCAAAATGATTCTTTAAACACAGACATTTTTAGTATAGAAAGGTTATCATATATATAGGGAGATGGGAATTTGAAAGATTGACAATTTAAGGGTTGAAAAGGCAATGGTGATTTTAACAAGATTTTAAAGAAAAAAATTCTTAACAATTTTAAATAAGATTTTAAAACATAAAATTAAAACGGTGAAGCTTCGAGAATCCCTAGTATGTTTCGTAATTGGTGCAAAATTTTAACTCTAAATAAATTATCTAAAACATTTATTTATTCTATCTTTTTTTATTAATTGCAGGCACTTCTACTAATTTTACAAGTCAACCAAAAGCGACAATATAGCAAACTATAATACAGTAAAGATCTTCATATAAAAAGAGCAAAATAATTACCTTTCACTAGTAATTCTATGCACTAATTATGAAAACTACAACTGCTATCACTACAATTATAATTAACATAATTTTAAGATAGAAAAAATACTAATAAATCAAAATTATTATATTTAAATGGAATAAATTTTTACATTAATTTGGGCAACGCTTAGTCTTATGAAATATCTAAAATCGACAATATAACAAATCATATTGCGTTAAAAGAAATTCCATAAACTTGAGCATTAATAATTAATATTAATTTTGCAACATAATTAAATTATATAAACAAAACATGATTGAATTTATATAAAAATAGACAGCATAACAATACTAACAATAATTAATAAAAACTTGAAAATATAATTTATTCCATAAAAATAAAAACATTACAAAGTAGATATAGAGTTAAAATTTATAACAGAGTATTATGCATATAAGATTATCTCTGTGCCTCACCAAACTTTTTACACTAATTTAGGCATTATTTTCAATATTAAAAGTAGGATCAAGAGAGTGTCCTAATAATATCTCATCCCTAAAGGGGTATTGTTAAGCTAGAAGCTCCGCAAAAAAACAAAAAAAAAAAAAGTAAAGAGGGTGAAAAGGGCCAAATGGCCGTGTAAACATAAAAGGGGAAGGGGTTTGTGTGGGGGAGAATTTTATTATTCCTAATATTCTCAATATATTTTATTCTATTTTAATTTTAATTTTAGTTTTTTTATTTTTTTAATTGTCCCTGGGGCATCCTTGAAGGATGCAATTGAGAAATGAATGATTTCTTCCATTCTCTGTGCTGATCCGCACTCAGCACTGTGTGTGATTTGGTTCGAGATCACGTGCAGCGCATATAAGTGACGGACGCAGCTGGAGCATCGAATGCTTTGACTGAGTGAGATCCTGCTACTGGAGTTTGTAGAAAACAACTAGGACCGAGGGGCATGATCTAAACCATTGCTTGAGTAGTGTTATGCTGATCGAACGGGCACGAAATCGTGCGCATATGAGATACGCTACACCGAATCAAGAGCTAAATCAGAGAAAGTGGAATCCACATGACGGCCCAGGTCATTGCTACAGCATGATTGAATGGCTCTCGTTCCGCCACTTCTCTTGCCTTTTAATTTGAATTTCTTTTAATTTCTTGTGCGTTTAAGGTTCATTTTTGCTCCTTTTTTTTGATATTTTGCTTTGTTTTTTCTTTATATTTTAAATCTAAATTTAAATAAATAAACTAAAATTAATTATCTTACAAACAAAATATTCACAATAATTTCAAAAATATTTATTTTACAATTACACACAAAACACACTAAAAATAAATAAAAACTTCTAAAATTAACAAACATTAACATATATTTTATTTAAGACTTGGAATATTTTTAGAAATCACTAGAATTTATTTACAAGAATTTTATGACTCAAATTAAAATCATACAATTTTTTTTATGGTTTTAATTATTTACAAACAAAATACATACTTAGTACACTGAAATAATTCTAAAAATTATTAAAAATATTATCAAACATAAAACACATTAAAAACATACCATTATAAACATTTACACACTAAGACACAAAAATACTAATTAACACAAAAATGTTATTAATTAAGGGATTTAACGAAAAATAAAAGTATAAATACATGATTTTACCCTTAAAAATGTACACTTTTATAGTTTCACCACATGTTGATATACCTAATAGTATCATATATATGCTTTATGATTAGATATTTTTGTATTTTTTGAATTATTGATATTTGGAGGATTTATATTATTGTTATTATATGCTTGTTTAATTTATTTACAATTTATAACTAGTAGTCAATTAATATAACTTTTAAATAAAAATTTAATTTTTTCCAACTAATTGGGTCTAATCATGTCACAAACATATTTTTGTCGCGCCAATCTACCATAGCCCATTTAATAAATGTGTTTGCGTGTCGTGTCATGCTACTTGTGTCAAATGTGTTTCATGTTCGTATTTGGGTTTCTAACACGTTTATTAATCGTATTATGTTCATGTTCATACTAATCATGTTGTGTCATAATCATGCTAGCCCAAACACAATACACGAAATACAAATTGCCACTTCTAGTTACTATAATATTAAGGAAATGAAACTAATTTATACCTTTCCTTGTTTAGAATTGTGAGTACTGAAAATAAAGTGAAGAAATAAATTAAATTAATTTTAATTAATATGTTCTTATCAGTTTAATTTATTTTTGTCTATTTTAGTATAAAGCTTTCACATTTTACAATGTCAAAAAAAAAAAAAAAAACTAGAGCATAAAGTTTTCTGCTGGGGCAACATTAACACCTTGTCCTGAGCCGTACATATGTCAGCTTGTCAACTGGAACTGTTGACTAAAGGATGGTGAAGGATCGTTCTTGCATCGCACGAAGACCAAATCAGCCGAATATGCCAATAATCAAGCTTGAAGCAACTTAAAGCCAAATATGAAACAAGCAAATGAAAAAGTCAACCAGAGACAAATAGAGAAACTATTCTTTCTAAGTCAACTCAGAATTGCTTTAACAATTAGAAAACTAGAAGGCTCAATTTATTTTCTATAAATATAAAATTGATCTCACAATTTAGACACATTTTGTCACTCTCTCTTTCTCTCTCCCTAATTTCTCTCTAAAACCCCTCCTCCTACTCTCTCACTTTCTTCCTACTCAATCGTGAAACCCTGAGACCCTGCAATAGACATAACCTATATTCCAGAGGTGAGCTACTATAAATCCATATGTAATGTTTATTTTATTATATTTTAAGCCTTGTTTTCATTGCAAGTCAACTCGAGACAAATCAATTAACTAATACCCAAGCGACTTGAAGAAGCAGTCATTGGCCCTCTAAATGACTCTAATTGTATAATTTATCCTCTATACATATGCTATAATATTTCTAACCAAAATTGGTTTAAGCTATTGCTCCCAAACACCTCTTTTGTTTTGTTTTTTTTTTTTTTTTGGAAAAAGTCTCACATTCGTAGCTTGCTAGTTGCTACAGGGGTTCATGGGTAGCCTTTGCCTTGCATTATAATATGGGCTTGGCACAGCCCCTCCAAATTTCAAGATTTTTTTAAGTGAAGGATGATAATTTTACTAAGATGATGATGATGATGATGATGATTATTATTATTATTATTATTACTATTATTATACTTTGCTAAGATTTTAGGGTAAATTGCTCAAAGAGTTCTTAACCTTTTACGAAAATGAATATTTAGTCTTTAATCTTTTATTTTTGATCTATTAGTCCCCAACCTTTGATTTTAATTACTGAGGGACCAATTTAACAATCAAACAGTTAAAAACTGATCTCTAAAGTTATCAATAAGGGGACAAATTGGTCTTCAAAATTATCAAAAAGATAACAAAATGGTCCTAAAATTAATGGTTTAACTATTAAATTAGTCCCTCAACAACTAAAATAAAAGGCTAAAGACTGATAAATAAAAATTAAAAGGTTAAGACTAAAATCACACTTTCGTAAAAAGTTAAGAAACTAACGTAGCAATTTACTTAAGATTTTAATAACACATGAGAATAATTGATAATTTTACCAACTGCGCCTTTTTCTCAAAGTTTTTCGTCAAATTTGGAGAGATTAAAAAGTATGAAACCCAAAAAGATTTCAATCCTCGTAGTTTCCCTTCGTCAAAAAATCATTGTCACCAAAACAAATCTACTTTCTTAATTTTCAGTCCAAAATTTTCCCACCTTTCCTTTGCTCCACTTTTCATTCCTACCAGACATTAATGCAAAAGCCAGATGTCCTGTTCCACGAGGGACGTTCTCCTAGTAATAGTAACATTACATCAAGTGGATGATTGGTACATAATAAAGTAAAAACAATAAGACATATAACGTGGTAGAAAACATGACAAACCAATGAAACCAAATTGCCCTGTTCTAGCTAGGAAGATGCCCCAATGCTAGTGGTACAATAAACGTGTTATGTGGGTAGTGCCATAGGCTGCTGGTCTTATACATGTGCATTTTTGGGTCAATTTTTCTGTGTAGAGGGTCTTACAGACAGCTGACCATGTCGTTTTGTCCTTCATAAATGTATGTATTTATGCTTTTACATATGCTTTTTATTTTATTTTATTTTATGTCTTTTGTTTATTATGTTTCTATTGGATACTCCCTTGGTATGTGATAATGATGGTTAGGCCAAGTATGTGATCTGCCGGCTGTAACAACCGAATCAAGTGGAAGCGGTCGGCAGCAACACTCTCCATTCATCTCGTCATTATCTTGTTATACACATGATAAGGATTTGGTGCGCTATTTTATAGATTGAATATCTTCCATATTTTTCAATTATCTATGCAATATAGGGCATTTCCTTTTTTTTTTTTTCTTTTAATAAATAAGTAAAAATAGCGTGTTTAGACAAAGTGTGAGAACTCATAGTTTGAACTCTAGTGCTTTAACATGTAAGAGTTTAATATTGCAACGTACTTTTATTTTACTCGAAACGCTTCTGTCACACTCTAAAAATTTAAAATTATAACAATTTTTTATTAATTATTTATGTCATATGTAAAATATTGCAAGACATGAAATAGTACAAAGAGGGTGACATGGTAGAAAGAAAATTGAAAACAGGTTGTTTGAAAAAGTAGTTCAAACCATTCGTATGAACTATGAACAGTGTAAATCTCGTATAGTATAATAAAAAGCTATATTGTAAAAACTTTCACATGCTATACTTCTCAAACTCAAAAGTTTAAATTACTCTCACAAATATCCTAAGAATCACCAACATATCTAAAAGGTGAGCAGTAACTTGAGATCAAGTGCAACTAACATCTTACCTTTCAACTACCTCAAGATGGGATGAAACATCAATTAACTTTATAGAATCTAATGTAGAATCCCCTAACAACTTTCGAAGCTTCTGTTATTAAGTATCGTTAGGTGTTAAATGTTAATACGTGTGATTAGGTGTTAATTCGTTGTTTTAATCACCTAATTTAAGCATATTGTTAGCTATTTTTTTAAATTATTTTATCGAGTGTCTTCTCCCTTTTTTTTAAATTTTTTTTTTCCTGTCTTTCACTCTCTATTATTATTTCCCAATTAAATATCTACAATCTAAAACGGTAAACTTGGAACTGTCCTCGCGAGAAAGAATAAACTTTTTACACATATATGAAGGGAGAATCCATCCCGAATTGTTTCAACGTTGGCCCTTTTTTTTTTAAGTCTTTTTTTTTTATTTATTTCTCTTATCCCCTATTTCTTCCCTATTTTTTCCCTAACATATGTGTTTTCTTTTTTTTCTGTCTTGTTTTCATATATATTTTATTTTTTTTTTGCTCAATTTTTTTTACTCATTTTTTGGTTAACATGTTTAATAGGTACGCGCAAAACATGTGCTTTTCGACCAATAGTTATTAAAAATAACAATGTAAATTCGTAAACTTTCCTTAGAAGATACGGAGTTTGGACAATTTCATTGTCGGTGCTGTCCATTCTCCACTATTGATAGTGTATTATACGACGCTAAGCTAGTTGTTTCCGCGTTAGATTAGAAGGGTGTCTCAGTGATGACCAAAATTTCTAGTCCGTGTTTTGCATTTCGGTTGGCAACTAACAAATGGATAAAATTTTTATATGCTACTGTTTTTAAATCTATATTTTTAGTTATAATCGTTTTCTCAAATACTTTGGTCCCGCTTGTTTTTTTTCAAAATTTTTGAAAATATTTTCACATCTTTTCGAGATAAAAATTTTAAAAATACTCTCAATACAATTCTTAAAAAAATTTTATTTTTTAAAATAAAAATATTTTTATCTATTTTAAAAGCAATACTAAACATTTTTATTATCGTTTTCCTCAATCGTGTGAGTTCATTGCCAGACAAGTTTAATGTAACCCAAATTGACGTCACGTATAAGTCGGAGAGGCTGACACGTGAATAGTTAAAAATTCTTTTTTTACGCAGGTGAATTGTTAAAAATCCTTAGTTTCATAGAGACATCTCTGAAGCCTTCAAATATTTGAATTCAACTTAAAAATAAGGATGTGCTCCTAGATCTATCAAATCAAGGATAATTCCATGAAAGAGAACGAGAATTGAAGAATACTCATTTATTTGTTTTTAGATTTGTTCTTGTCTGATAAAAGGCTATAAATAGGAGCAAACTTTAAGAGTATTAGTCAAAATCAATTCTAACTAAAACTTTTAGTTATTACAGTATAAAACTCTTACATGCTACACTGATCGACAAAAATAAGTTACAATCTTTTTTGTTTTCTCCTTCTTTACACTATCAACTGTGTACTTTCCACATAAATTCAATACAAATTCCTTATTGAAAAAAATAAGTTATAGTGTAACAGTTTAAAAAGTTTTGCTCTAAACATACTTTTCAAATGACATATCTAACTAGGATAGTCCGATTCAAATACCATATTTAGCATATACATGCACTCAAGTCTCTTTGAAATAGTGAAACCCCAAAGCATCATTATAAACATAACTCTCAGGAGGTCGAAGATGATGAACTATTGTAAATCTTTTTGTTTTCTCCTTCTTTACACTATCAACTGTGTACTTTCCACATAAATTCAATACAAATTCCTTATTGATTAATGATCAGGAAAAAGACAAATGTCTTCTATTTTCTGAAGTTGTAGAGTAGCGGCTCAAGTTGTTGGAAAAGGGCAAAAAATGCTATGCATATATTCTCGACTTCTGGCTGGACTTGGTCAAGGAAGGCCACGTACTAAAAACCCCAAACCCAGTCAAGCTAGATTGTCTTGTCGTGGAGCGTTGCTTCAAAGTCGCTACTCTGTTTTCAGAGAACGGTTTCCTAAGTGTCATTAGCGACAAAGGTTTCCGTCTTCCAGGAAGCTTCAGGAGAACGGGGAAAAAGGGTCAATCGAAAAGGAGACCAAGGTACTTTTTGTCATCCCAGAATCAGCCTTTCCTCCAAACGGACAAAGATCTTGGATTTCTCAAAGTAGTGATCAGACGTCACTATCAATTACTTCACACTTGAAAATTTTATTACCGTTGCTAGGAAATCATCAGGAACTTTCCTTTTGTCCTGTTTTTCCCCGGAGAAAAGGTGATCTTGTGAGACACTGGAACATGATGCATAATTCCTTTCAATATATATATATTATGTATATCAATTATGATGCGTAATTTGAGCAGAATGTAGAGCACTATAAAGAATGAATTAATTAAAGAATAAAAGAATACAACCAAAATATTAGACTAACTTGCAAGCTCTCGTCTTAACTAGTGGAGCTAAGGAGGCCGCAGATAGGTTAAAACATTTACAACTAATCAGTCTACTCTAAAACAGTAATAGCTACCGCCTCGCCTTCATTGCCAAACACCGCCATTTCACATTTCCGATAAATTTATTTATAACCAACTACAAGCTTAGTAACGTTATCCAGACGAAACGCAAATCCTTTGATCCCTTATTTAGCTCTCGAACAGAAACAAATCCTCTTTTCTATGTGTTAGGTTGGTTTCTTCGTCTAAAAGGAATGAAGAACATCACATGTAACTCCCCAGTTTGATTAGCATTACACTGATATCGTCAAAAGAGCCACGGGATGCAGCTACTTCTACTAGCTTTTTACAGGCAAACAATGGTTCTGGCCTGTCCACACCTACGTACCAAGGACGGACGATATCTACTGCTTCCTGATTATTGACCTGAAACAAACAAAGAAATTAAGAATCTTGTAAGTTAATTGCTACTTAATGATTTTAAGGATAGGAACAATAGAGTGATGAGAATGATGAAACTAGATCAAAATAACATACCTTATCCCACAATCCATCTGAAGCCAAGATTAAAAACTCATGTTCAGGTTGGATTTGAAGTACTTTTGTCTCTGGTTCTGCAATGATCCATTTTTTAAGGTGACGATCACCAATCCCTCTGGAGACAGCCAGAGATCCTTGGATTCTCCACACACCATGGCATAGATCCACATAGCCACCCTAGAAAAAAGATAGTCGCTGTAAACATCAGTACCAATACCCTCCATAGTGTATAAGGGAAAATAATAAAATCATACAAGAATTATCTTAGCTTCTCACCAAGTTCTCAATTCTGTCCCTTTCATCTTCCCTTGAGGGGCGGTGGTCAGAGGTTAGTGCCTCAGCAACACCTGCTCTGCTTATGACAGCCCGGCAATCGCCAACATTGGACACAACAAGATTGCCCTTCCAGATTAAAGCAGTCACACAGCAGGAGCCACCGCGGGATTCCTCTTTAAGGAAATCAGAGTCAGTGTTCAGGTAACCTCGCTTAACTGCCTCCTTAATTTCATCGTCATCACAAGTCCTCCTCGCTACTCCATCTAATATGTTCTTTTCTAAATTATCCGCTGCAAATTCAGCAGCTTTTGCACCTCCGTGCCCATCAAATACACCAAAAAAAGCCTGCAAAGAAGAAGTTAGAGCATATTAGGTTGAGAATTCCAAATGTCTAGCCTTTCACACGACCATATGTGATGCCCAAAAGGCCTTTAGCGAAAGAACTGACATGTCTATGTTCATCGACAAAGGACTTTTTATCTACTACCTAAAACATGAAATTGTCATGCATAATTCCACTCTCCAACTACGCAAAATTCTAATAATGGAAATCCCAGCTCTTCTGCAACTTTAACTTACAAAATTAACCAACTTTGCAATGCTAACTTATAAAGAGGGCTAAAAAATCCAACTTAGCAATTTTTTTGGAGAGAACAAGTAATTTTAAGCTACTATTATATAACCCAAAAAAAAAAAAAAGAGGACCTGTGGTTTACCTGCTTGGGGTCACCTTGAAGATTGACAGCCGCCGAGTAACGGTCCTCCATAGCCTCTCTCCTCCCTCTCTTGCAGTACACCGAGTAGCCATCATTCTCCACCTCCACCAGCTCCCTCCACGCCGCCTCGGTCGACGGCGTCGCCGGAGGAGCCCCGCAGCTCCACGACGCCACCGGAATGTCCAGCCTCGCCGGCCTCTTCCTCTTGAATACCGTACTCGGGGACGACAAAGACGGCACCGGCGCCGGCGCCGAACTCGAAGCCGATAGCCCCGTTGGAGGCTTCGGAATGCGGAGCCGGAACGGCGAAGAAGGCGACGACGGAGTAGAAGAAGAAGAAGAAGAAGAAGCGGCAACAGAAGATGAACCCTGGGAGGGCTTGAGGTGGGCTAGGGTTAGAGTTAGGGCCTCGGGAGAGGAGAGAAGAGAGGTCTTGTTGCAGAACAGAGACGACGACGAAGAGAACACCGGCGAATTGGAAACCGCGACTGAGCAAGACATATTTTTGATTGGATTGGACAATTGGATTGGAAAGGGCACCACAATTTTTCGAATTCGAATTTGTTCTTCTTGTTTTTTGGATTTCTGATTTGTTTTTATGGTTTTCGGAATCTTTTCTTTTTTTGCTGTTTTGATGTTCGTTGGTTTGAAATGATAGGAAGAGAGAGAGAGATGGTATATAAGGGAGGGAGAGCGAACGACGATGGTCAGAGTGGGGTCCCTACCTCTTCCGCGTTTGTTTCAGAGCGCTCCTTTGGATTTTTTGACCAGTTATTTAGGCACTCATCACTCCTTCCAAAAAGTCATATTTGCCCTTTATGGAATTTTTAGCAATGACTCGCTTCAACTCTTCTAAAAATAACCCAAAAAGATAAAAAAAAGGATTAAACTCTTATCCAAAAAAAAGGGATTAATAAGAATTTCCAAACGAGTACAGAGACTCTTTATGTGTGAAGCCCACTTGTATTTGAGCACGTAATTTTTTAAGGGTTTTTAATTACATTTGAGGAGCATTTTGCCATTTTTGAAACTTTATTATACGATAAAAACCTATTTTTACAGATTTTTTTAATTAATTTCTATCCACAGTAATTATAATCAAGTTCTTGAAATAGGCACACAATTTTGTTCTTATGTCATGTCTCAATTTTTTATTCTCAATTAACGGTAAATGTTAATTGTTACTTTTTTAGCGTTTTAATTGATTTTTACAAGTTGCATCCATCAACAAAAAGATGTCAGCTCACTTGCGAACTGTAGTATAGTGTGTTTGATAATATAGTTTAAACCTTAAAATTATGGTTCAAATCAACTTTATTACGTCATGGTATTTTCTCTCACAAAATTTGAATTTGAAACCAATTTTCATTCAGACTTTTAGTTTGAACTACGACCTCAAACAATATATTTATATGAAAAAGTTTGCATTATTAGAGAATGTTTGACAATACAATTAGAATTAAAAGTGGAAACGATTTTATCGTAATATATAAAAACTTTGAACTGTAACACACTTTTACCATACACTATATAATATATGATAATTTTATATTGTAATAATTTTAAGTATATAGTTAAAATTGAGTTGCCAAACGCATTTCTAGTAGTGCTCCAGTTCTTTGCTCATGCTGTGATGAACAAAAAATAATCAAAGACTAGATCGTTGCTATATATGTTAATGAACCCAAACAGAAAGGGTAAAAATGTATTTGGGTAAAGAATAAAGGGTTACCTTAATCCACGTAGGAGTGTATGGATCGGTTATATTAAGAAGCCAAAACACGTTATACACTTGTATTGGGTAATCGCGGTATCCCCAACGTGCGGAAGACACAGTGGAAGCAGTGTTTTTGACTTGCCCCCAACCCAAGCAATCAAAAAGATTATTATAATCAACTGCCTTCATTGCGCGGACGACGGAAAGACGTTAAACATTGCTCAAGTACAGCCAAAAAATGGGGATGGCATCACATCTTATTCTACCATGGTGGGCCCCCACTCTTTTTTGGGTCAAAAATAAAAAATAAATCCTTTCAATCTCGGTTGCTGCTTCTCAGAAGTTACCGTTACGAACAACTTGACATCGGTGACCGTTATAGAAGCCAAAGAGTCCACAACGTTACCATCCTTGTGACACTTGTTTTTATCCTATTGGGTCTTGGTTAACTTATTTATTGCTTGTTCTCATTGTGAAGTTGTATGCCATTGTCTCATTGGGCTTTCCGCGTAGGACATATCATTTTGTAGACTATTTCTTGATAACTCGGTTATGGACTTGTATGGTCGGCTCGAGTGTCTGATGCAAATGTTTATTTGTTGTATCGTTTATCATTTTATAAGTTGTAGTTTAGGTTTATTTAAATATTTAATATTTAATATTTAATATTATATATTTTTAAATTAAATTTAATATATAAATCTATATTTTTTTTATCAATTTTAATTTTAATCTAAAAAATTTCTTATAGTACTCTCAAATTGAAAAATAAAAAAAAAATTAATAACTTAAAAACCTTTATACAAATGTTTTGACTTTAATAATTTTTCACTTTTATTAAAGATAATTTAATCATTTTAAAAAGAAAATCAACTGTTGATTGATGTAAGATATAGATTTATGTATTAAATTTAATCTAAAGTATGCATTTGATTAAATTAAAAAATAAAGACATGGTTTTTAAATAAACCTAAAATAAAGTATATAAAAATATAAATAATTCTTGATTGTTTAGAAGGGTTAATTATGTAATTATATTATCTAGTTTTAATTATTTCTCAATTTATCTCTATACTTTAAGAAACTACAAAGGTATTATTTGAATTTAAAAAAATTATTTCCATTTTATTTTTGCAAACTTTTTGAACAAAAAAACTACAAAGATAAGACAAAATATATTATTAGTTAAACCAAATTTGTTTCTAAAAATATTTTTCTTCTTGAGAAAATTTTTAAATAAGATATTAACATTTCAAAAGCCATAAAACTTAAGATCTTTTTTAAAATTTGATGATTTCTTTTAAGAATTTTTATGTTTATAAAACTTTAAGATATTTTTCATATTTATTTAAGAGTTATTATGTTATTTTGCTAATTTTTTCTATTTAGAATGATTAAATTGAAACAAGTTTTTAAATTTAAATATTTTTTTATAGGTTTTGAAAGCATATGGACTACTTAAAAAACAGTAAAAATTAATAGACTGTATCACAAGTCAGTCCAAACTATCGGATTACTTTCTCAATTATAAATAGTATAAAATTCTCACATGTTATAATAAAAATAAAAAAATAATTACAATATAAATTTCTCACATATTACAATAAAAATAGTTTTATCTATTTTGTCAATATCCTATAAAAAATATAATAATATAATTAACCTGTGTTTATAATCCACAATCCGAGTCTCATCAGTCCCAACAGTCTCCTTTTTTCTCTTTTTTTTTTTTTTTTGTTTTGGGGAGGGGGAGGGGGGGGGGGGGGGGTGATGGGAGGAACGCGGAAGTTGTTGAAAATTGTTTCAACAGTAGTCCAACTTGCCTTTATTCTTTACAAGCAGTCATCTCCAAAACAAGTGCCATACATACTACAACAAGAGACAGCGTTTACATTTCTGGCAATAAAGTAAACGAAGACAGCGTTTACATTTCTCAAAACAAAATAAAGGAAAGAGAAGGAAAATGTGGTAAATTGAAAGGAGAATTAAAATTATGGGATGCTATGATATCGTCGATTATGGAATGCTTCTCGAAGATCGTCTGACTATGGTTGCCTTGGCCGTGCAGCAACCACCATGGGAAGGGCAATCCTCAGCCTAAGTTGAAGATTATTATTACTATCAGTTTGGGGATTTTTTATATGATTATTACTATTATTTTGGGGATTTTTTATATGAATATTGTATTAGTGGTTTTTGTGAATTTTTGTGTGTATTTGTATTAGGGTTGGACTTCAGCCTAAGTTGGCCAACGAATGCTCAAATTATTACCAATAGGATATACTTAATGCTAAATAGTAATTTGAAATGGTGCTTGAAATCTCCTAACCAAACTGATTATTTATTGTCTACTGACTTCAAGTTTCTTAGGCTAATCAATTTATTTTGGTTTTTTGTTTGGTACCAATTTTACCATCTTAAATGATCCACAAATCAATCCATTTCATGATCCTATACAAATTCCCTAATCTAAGATTTTTATTTAGAATAAGACTAAAAAACTGATTGCCATAGAAACAAAAAATAATTTTCACATTGAAATTTGTAGTTCCCCAACGTCCAAATACAACATAAAAAATGCGTGCACTGGATAGCGAGAGGAACATTTTTATCTTTGGCTTCATAATAGATGACAACATACACAAAAATGTTGAATAACATAAAAAATGAAGCCCAAACAAATTCTCAAAAAAAAAAAAAGAAGAAAATTAAGGCTAAAAGCAAAATAATGGAGAAACTCAGTCCCTTAGATGTTCTTAAGATCTGCGATCATATCCGCAAATCATTACAGGTCTGTAGAGACTCATCACAGTTACTCTAATTTTTTTTTTCCAAAATCAAAAATAAAATATAGCTGCTCGCTCAAGTGTTCTTTTCTCTTGGTGAAAAAGTAGAGAAAAAATAGAGAAAAGAGCAAGCAACACCTATTGCTATTGCTTCAAGGGAACGAGTCGGATGGGAATTTGATGAAAATCATCCGCACCGACCAGATTGTGAAGCCACTAAAAATTAGGGGAAAAAAATTTCTAGATTCTAACAACATTGAAATGGAAAACATGAAAGAAATTGAATATTCGAGAGAAACAGAGTCAGAGACCGTTTACATGGAAGCCGAAAACAGTAGATTGAGGAGGAGAGCTAACCCTCGTTGCGGAGGCGCACGAAGGAACCAGGGATTGGAAGTACGGCGGCTAGGGCGCATCTCCTTTTATAGAGAAGACGGAAGGGGTGATGGAGAGATCGAACGGCTCGCATCACGCCCGAGTTGCACGATTGAGCGGCTGATTTTGCAAAGTTTATGGATCCTTAATGGGCCGGTTTTGAATTTTGAATGCTGTGCCCTAGATCCTCAATAAACGACGGATCAATATGACATATACAAACCTTCAACGGGAATTTTCAAAATAACCGGCTTTTAAGATTTATTTTCTTACAAATGACGTATTGGCACGATTTAATATGTTATATAAATAATAATATGGTATAAATTTTTTAAATGTAATATAAATAAATATAACTTTTAAAAGTGTAACATAACATGTAATTTTTTCAACCTTTTTGATTCTAACACTTCTATGAAAGAAAGACACTTTTTCGCCCAATTGGGTAGTAACCTTGAGGGTGGGCCTCACGTGGGGGTTCGGGTTACTGTCCAACCGGGCTGAAAAAATTCACTTTTAACGAATATATAAACACTATTGTTTCCATGTATTTTAGATTATGGCAAGATAAATATGTGCTATCTAAAGAGATTTTAGTCTTTTTAACTAAGGGAGATAGTATGAGTCAAAGGGATGAAAAAAATAGACATAATATAATAATGGTAGTAAAAAAGTAGTACACCACCTAATTTATTAAAAAAAATAGCTTGATGAAGGTTTGGTTTCGATTGGATCATAGTGAGCTAGGGTAAATTATAGGGTATTTAGTAAGCACTATTAGAAACAATTTTTTGGTTCAGAACACTGTAGTATGTTAGAACTTTATATTGTAGCAACTTTTTGTCTTTTACTGTAATATATGAGAGCTTTACACTATTTAGTAACTAAAAAGTTGATTCTTACCATACTTGCCAAATATTCTATTATATGGTAAATCACTTTTTCACTATTACTATTATGTTCTACTTTTTTTCCCCTCATTTCATTCACACCATTTCCCTTAGCTATAACACCAAAATTCCTTTATATAAAAACATATTTGCCTAACCTTAACCTAAAATACCTATAATCAATTATGTCTTATATTCTTATAGAAGTAGCAAAATTATATAACAATACCTTAGAAGTAGTATTTCTCAAGCCCGTGAATTAGTGGTGAATGTGAGAATACTTTTCAAATTAGTCTAGGCAACTTTTAGATTTATGCCACCAATTGTGCATATGGTTGGCAACGGAGCAGGGTGGGGGTGGGTGTGCTTTTGCTGCTCCTATATCCTACTACTCTTTTGTCCCCCATATCCACCTCTATACCCGCTTAATTTAAGGAGGGGGTGAGGTTAGGAAATCCCCATTGGGGAGCTATCTCCATAGCCTATACGTTTACCCATTTAGAGTATTAGAATTGTTGCAACATTATTAAACTCAAATCAAATTTCATAAAGTAAATTGTAAAATTTAACAACATAATTACTTATATCTTATAAAGTAAATCTTAAACAAATCCAAACTCCATCAATATGAAAACTAAATTTATAATCTAAACCAAAACATTAAAATACTAAAAATATTATTCTTTTTCCTTGCATATTCTCTTCATAACTTCATGTCAACTCTATTACCTTACAATCACATCCTTTACATATATATACAAACATACATAAATACATATATAAAAATAGACACATAAATTCATATACATATATATATATATGTATATATATGTAAAAAAAATAAAGAATATATAATCTAGTCGGCGGCGAGGGCAGGGGAACTTACTTTGCCCCACCCCCCACTGGAGGGTTTAATTTCCCATACCCGCCTCTACTTGTATATAGTATCCACATACCCGCCTTATTAGGAGTGGGTACCCACGGGTACGGAAACTCGTGGGTAAGAATGTCATCCCTAATTGTGCATATTTTATTGGAGCTTTGATTCCCTGTTCCTAAAGAAGTCAAAGGTCTATTGTGCATATTCTTTCGAATTTGTTCTACCAATCAAAAAATAGTCTACTAGATTACCATTCACCATCTACCATATGATATTGAAAGGAAAAGTTATCATCGGATGTCTTTGGTCACCGGCACCAATTGCTGATCAAAAATGCCAAACACCAGAAAATAACATGGCAGATTATATTTTATTGAATTTTTATTTTCAATAAATAAATGATCAGTCGTATGTAATCAACGGAGAGTAATCTAGTAGATTGTTTTTTATAATCTACTATACTATTTTTTTTAAATGAATATGTGAGTCCATTTGATCCACTTACTAGCACCACTATTTTGAGAATGAATTGATGAGATTTAGGCTTCCTATAAGAATCGTCTAAACACTCTTCTACAGTATTTAGTTTTTGGGAGGACATACAGAATTTAAATTTGTGTTCATAAAGTGTCTGAGAAAGTCAAGAAGGTTCAACGGAGAATGAATAAAAGGTTTGGAACAGTTTGATCATCTATTATATTATATATAATTAAGACAACTCTTTTATATGCCATCATAAAACGAGTCATGATTTAGAAAACTTATGAAACCAATTCCTCATTGTTTTACAAACTTTTTCACCAGTTATCTAACACACATTACCCCTATTTTAATTTGTTCCAGTAAGCAGACCATTGGTTTACGTTTTAGTAAACTAGCGGTTTAGAGAATCCCGTTTGGTGGTATTTTTAAAATGACTGTTTTGGCACGAAGATGAAAATGAAAATTTTTGGGAATGGTATTCAGATGTTTCTTGAATTGCTTTTTTTCTTTTTAAGACTATTTTTAGTAGTGAAATTGTGTTTGATTATGTTTTGACACGAGTATTTAAGTATGCATTAGGAACGAAATGAAAATTAAGAAAGCAACTTTTAACCATTTTATATTTATTTAACACAAACTATACACAAAATGTTTTGTTTGCGTTCATATTTCAAAGCTTTTGCTGACCAAAAGTTATTTAAAATACGTTTATGTTTCTATGCCTCAAAAGACATGCAAAAAAAAAAAAAAAAAGAACACCAAACGTAAAAACAGATCTACTCATGAGTAATCTAGTGGCATAAAGGAGGAAAAAATAAATATATTTCTCCATGCAAACACATAATTAAAACAAACTAGCAATATAGTTAGGAAGTTTTGTTTGGTGAGGGCGTTGGCAAAGCAAATTTTTCAAGCTAATCAAAATAACGATTCAATAAGAACTATTTTACAGATGCAACTCTTCAAACACAAATTTGCATTACAATATGGAAAAATAAGTATATCATGGTGAATTGTAGTAGCTCCCCGAAAATAAGGAATTCACCAATAAGCACAGTAAGTAAGCATTGAGGAAGTGTTTGTAGAATAGGCAGGCTTTCCTCTAATGGCTTCTAGAATTCCTCCTGCTGTGCAAGTTTTATTTCAAATTAATCAGGTTGATTAAAAAAAATTGAGGCTTATTTATGTTTGGCATTCCCTTAATAATGCAGATAAAATTAAGGCAAGTTGGTTACTACAATGTTAAACTTAATTAGAGAAATATGATTTTATCATTCATAAAAGTTGTATTTTTTTATGTCATATTTAAAATAAAGGTTATGTTAAACTATTATTCATATTACATCTTAGATTATGCCACAAATAAAAATACGTTGTTGCATTTATAAAGAGTAAGTCTTAAAGAGCCTTTATGAATAATTCCTTAAAAAAAAAAATTGAAGGCCCCGGACGGGACGACTTCACAGGTAAAATGTGGCTATTCTCCACAATAATGGGCTCCGGAGTAACAGGTTACTCAGTGACCAAAGCAGGCCTTATGAACCCAAGCATTTTCTGGGTTTCAGGGGCTAGGTTTGGGTCTAAATCAACATTTTCCTTTTTTCTTTTTGGGCTCTGACAAACCAACATTTTCTAGACCTTTTTGATTTTCACGAAACTTGCACAACATGCTTTTAATACGTAAACGTTGTCCTCCATCATCAATTCATCAAACACATAAAAAAAATGTAAATTGTCCAACAATGATAAGAGAGGACGTTTGGGATCTTGAGTTTGATGATATGAGCAACGGGAGGTGGCCTATAGGGATTCGATGGCACGTGATATAGGCGCAGACGTTTAAGGACTTTAGACTTTATGTGAGAACATGATGAAGTAGCATTGGATATGTTTATGTCAGGATTCGTTTAATATTATGTTCTATCGTTTTCTCTTTTTTACATGTAATGTTAAAACGTTGAATTGGATTTTTTAAGTTCAAATCTAACCTCGAATCCAACCTAATTAGATAATAGAATACCGTTCAAAATTCAAATTAATAGTTTTTAAATGTTTAATTTTTTAGATAGATTGGATTGGTTTGGTCAAATCAATTAGATGACGGAATCTTTCATCTAATGTACATGAGATAAATAAGAGAAATATACTGATTCTATAAAATTAATATTCGGCTACATCATCGTTATTTTAAATATAAGTTTAGTTTATACATAAAAATTGTATGAGCTGATAACTAGAGTTCGAAACGGGCAGCCAACCCAATTTTTGCACATCATTTGTGATGTGATAGTGTAAATTAGACCCCATACAACTAGCTATTCACTAGTGCCAGTTTTATGTGTAAATTAAGTCCAATATTCTAAAACAGGTACTCTATTCGCCACTTGCTCAAACTCTTTCATATAAATTTACTGCGACTTGATTGTCTTATAATTATGATAGCCTACTTGCATGCTGGCACGGAGCTAATATAGGACGAGTGGGGCACTCATTTTTTTTTTCTTTAAATGTTATATGTAGATTGTGTATATATCAACTTGCATTAATATAAATAGTCCTACTAAACCATTGCTTCCAAATTTTAAAGCCCCACACCCAATCAATATTAAAAGAAAAAAACACTTGGTCTAGTTTACTAGCCTAATAAAATGGGCCTAATACATGACAAAAGCTTTTATTTAAAAGAAAAAAAAAAACAAATAAGAGAAAAAATTTACCCTGTTCTTTCTATATACACTCTTTTTCTCCTTTTCAGATACTAGAGTAGAGAAAAAACACTCCCTCTTTAGACGATATCAGTCAAGAGTGCAAGCAAAAAGGGCCGGTTTGGTAGTGTTTTTAAATGGGTGAAAATTGTTTTATTTTGAAAAATGAGAATTTCTAGAGAATGATGCTAAGAGTGTTACTTACTCTTGATCTTGTGGCATTGAGTGAAAAGGTTGTCAGTTAAATACCCAACATTCATATTATTCACATATTTAATTTTAAAAGAAAAACCTTTCATTTTAAATATCTAATATTTTTAAAGGTATGAAAACCTATCACGGATAATTGCATTGTATTAATTGATTTTGATTAAATTTTTGTTTTAATTATTAGCCTCTACTGACAAAAATTCTAAGCTCTATCTCAAGTTACACGAGATACGATTGCGCTTGTACGCTCATAAGGTGCACTAATCTTTTACTATAATCCTCTTTTGTTTTAGCTAAAAAAAAGACTTTTTTTCACCAATTAATACATTATGTAAAGGGTATTTGAAAAGACAGTTTAAACTAATGATTTAAACCTAAAACATTATAGTAGTTTAAATTTTATGAAAAAAACATAATAATAAAATTGGTTTGAATAATTTTTTTTTTCATTCGAGGCAAGTTCCCAAAAAAACCTTACTTAAATCATATATATAAAACAGTTGGACTTTTCGGAAAAGGAAAAAAGAATATACATATTCATATATATATATATATATATATATATCAGTTGGACTGACCACAAAAATATATAGCATATAAAAGGTATCAAGACATTTGAAACCTTTGCCATGAGGATAGATTTTGGTGGAATATGACATCCCGGAGTTGCAGACGCTCATATAGCAAGAAGAATCCGTCAATGTCTTATAACGCCAGTTACGCCACATATATTAAAATTGTATATATTTTCTGTTTCTTTCGTGCTCTATGAGAACGAGAACAAGAAAGTGATTTCATTGCAAGAATATTTAAAAAAAAAATCCAACACATATTTGTAATTTTTAAGTCTAGAGTTCAAATCTTCTCCATTTTCAACTAATAAAATCGAATTTTTTGCTTTTTCTTCTTTTGGGATTACTTACAAAAAATTCCCCCTCAATTATAGTTATTTTAATATTATGTTCTTGAATTTCAAAACGTAACATTTATGTGCTTGAACTTCAAAAAGTAACATTTATTCTCTTGATTTATAAAATATTAACAAAAAAAATTCCCTGAATTATGATTTTGAGCATAAATAACATAATATTACACAAATAATAGGATTGTTGAATGAGTTTATAGACTATTATTTTATTCTGGTGTGGTCATATAAAAGTGAAAAAATAGATTATTTTTTAAAATTTTTTAAGGTTTTTTAATTTTTATTTTTAACAGCTAAAATTTTAAATTATATTAGCTTTTTAAATTCAAATTAGTTTTAGATATGATAGAGTTACTGAAATACATCTATATTATGTACCAAGATTTATTAAAAGTTCGGTTAATGAGATAATTGGCCAAACTACGTTTATTGAATTAAAATATGACTCTAATTTGTAAAAATTCTACAAATATTTTATAATGATATCATTAAAATTATTTATATGTAATTATATAGTAAAATATGTAATATCATTAAGATAATTACTATATCATTAAAGACATTTTAAAGATATTTTAAATATTGTGTTAGATTTTAATTTTATAACAATAATTTAGACACATATTATAATTTTTTTCTTACAAGTTTTAACAAAAAGAGCGTTTTTTTTTGTTAATATTTCATATTTCGAAGAAAACGTATGTTGCGTTTTAAAGTTTAAGAACATAGTGTTACTTAGACTACAGTCGTCGAGAAATTTTTATAATTAATTTTTTTTTTTTTTTATTTTTAATTTTGCCTACAGGTTCTAGAGGGACGCACTTGCGTTGTTATCATCACCAAGGGGGCCGACCTACGTAATTCTCCAATTTGCAACTGGGCTTTAAACTAATAATTCGTTTACGACGACGACAAGGACGTCGTTGTCGTTGTTTGCAACTAACAACGGCTTTCCTTTTTCTTGTCCGCAATCAACTCTTCGTGGATGCCACATAACTATGGCGATATTTTTGTACTATTTTCAAAACGTACCTCAGGCAATTACATAGATAAAGAAATATAAAATATTTATATATAATAGAAAAATAGGTAAGTTTTTATCGTTTTTGAACAATATTATTAGATTTACTTCTATTAAAAATTAATATGATTAGTGTCTAAACACTTTTGTCATCCTTTGGACATTGGCACCAATTCACCACTTTTTCTTGTACAACAAATGAAAGATTATAATATTCATAAATCATCTTCCAAGAGTGCGTCAGATGCCTTATAGAAAAAAAAAAATGACTAAAGTTACTAAAGTCCCTAAAGCCAACATTTCCTTCTTATCCACAAACCCAACAGGTCAGTTCTACACATTAATTAAGGACAATTGTTTACAACGAAACCAATAGGCAATAAGAAAGGAAAAAGGGAAAAAGGGAAAAAATTAAAAAATTAAAAAAAAGAAAGGGAAAAAAAAACCATTTTCCACGGCATTAGTTTATGCACAAAATTATAAAGGGATAAGGAAGTAAGATGCTTTAACCATGTGAATCTGTCTAGCATTTTCAGCGTGGGAAGATTTGATTCCGTTAGCCGAAAAAAAAAATTCAAGATTAATAAAATATTAAAAGAGTAGTTTAAACTATTAATTTAGATTAAACAATAACAGTATATAAAAATTTTAATTTTTTACTATAATTTATAAAAATTTTATATTATTCACAGTTTTACACTATTTGATTTAAACTATTTTTTTTAAACACCATGTATGTCTCTTTAATGTCATTTTCAAAGGGATAAATCGAAAAATATTTGTTGAATAAAACATGTGTAAGATACAAAAAATACGTGGCAGTTGATGCAGCCTCGTGTCGCTGCTTATTTATCTGTTGCGAAACACGCAACGCCACCGCGTCGCCGCACTGGGACACGTGGCGATGACCCATTGAAAATCGGTAATTGGGCATCTCTGGTCCTGCCAAGGGATCCGATAAAAGTCACAGTGCTGAGTCATTTGTTTTGAAATCTTTGTACAAAGCAGGATTAGAAAATTATTAACTTATTAAAAGGTGCCGTCAACTTTGGCGAGCAAACGTATGGTCATTAACCTTTGCTTCTTTTTTTTTTTTTCCTTAAACCAAAAAAAAAAAAAAAAAAAAATTATTATTATTATTATTATTTCTGTTTAAAAATCAGGGGATTTCGTTTTCAGTCGGTTTCCATTTTCCCACAAGAAGTTTAACGAACGAAATTTTGTCAACTACACTAGCACGTTCCTTACGCTACATAATGGTTTAATGGATGATAATTAATTTGATCAAAAATCGAATCTCTCCATCTCTCTATGGACCGTGTTATGTGACAAATAATGTGACAAAACTATAATTGACTATAATTGAACTCAAAAAATAACTTTAATATTGTATTATATAAAAGTTTTATATTATAGCTTATACAACTATATTTTATAAACAGTTCAAACTCATAAAATGATGTTTGAAAAGTGTGATTAGAACTATGGTTGTAGTTTAAAATACTGTAGCATGTGAAAGCTTTACACTGTAACAACTTTTTGCTTTTTATTATAATATGTGAAGCTTTACATATTTAGTAATCACAACCATGGTTCTAATCAATGTTACCAAATATCCTATAAGTTTGAACTTATTACCCATACACAAACTAAGAGTGCCTAGTGGCTGTAGTTTTCATTTGTTTGTGTGTGCGTTTTTTTCCCCTTAATAAAAGATCAAGTTAATGACTAACAAAAGAGTTGTATTATATAGTCGAAATCTTCGTGATAGAAGTCTTGAACATATCGATATTATTTTGTCCAATAGGATGAGAGAGTTTTTGTTTGAAGGGATCTTGATTGAATTCCTCGAGACAATCTAATTTCGATCAAATGATGCTCTCGAACTAAATTTTCTTTTTTAATGTTAATTTTAAGGAATGGAGCCAAGAAAAAAAAAGGGGGTTAAAATTACACTATATGGCAAATTTGTGATGGCGAAGTTGAAACATAGAAATTATATTGAAATAATTTGGAATAGCAAAATTAGATATCAATTAGTTTAAGGATGTTAAAATTTATTGTTTGTAAAACATTCTAATTTTTTTTGCTTTATTAATTCAACATTACGAGTAAAATTTTTGCTGTACATCTTTTTTTTTTTTTTTTTTTTTTTTTTTTTTTTTTTCCAGAAAAGGCATTTTCAAACAAGTATTGTCACTACACGTATTGAGGACCATTTATTTTCGGCGTCTCCTCAGGATGGGAAAATAAGACCTATTAAGAGAGATCAGAAAAAACTGCAAAGGCCAGTTTAAATCCTGACCAAATGTTTATGTGAGATATATATCATGAATTGAACTTGTACAGTTATCTAGCTGTCTAATTTGAAAGATACTTTAGAACGTATATCAATTTGAAAATAACAAACAAAGCAAGGATATCGTCACAATTTACCTTTTCTAAGGCTAGTTATAGGAAGTTAATTTTTTCTTTTATTTGTTTGCTAAGGAAGAGATGATCCTTTACTAAGAAGAACAAACATCAATGTATATATTGTATAACAGTGCTAAACACCACAACTAATAAAAAATAAGTTTTATACCTGAATTTAATAATGTAGGACCTACCTATCCTTTATTTAATGTATGGTGTTTATCGCTACTGATACCTTATAGCATTGTTCACAATTCCAGACTATTAAAAAAACAATTGAGAAATCAGTGGCGGTGTTTGATTGGATTCGCATATCCTAATAATTTGTTTCTTTAAAATAGTCAAGGGAAACAAGTGCACTAAAAAACATTATTTCAAGTTTTTAATGAACTGGAATATTCAACTATTAATAATTCTCTTGATCCTCTTATCGTGAAACTGACATCAATTTTATTGTTTTTTTATTAGTAATAATTGATGTTAGAAACAGAATTTGCAAATGGAGAGACATGACATTTAAACAAAGGAGAAAAACGTGTGTTTCTGAAATATAATTGTAATACAAGTTACAAATTAATTGATTATTAAGGAACGCCCTACATTGTTGAAATGCAGTATTTGTGGGAACACGCATGGGAGCTGATGTTCATTTGTCAGAACTTGAAAATGCAATATATATATATATATATATATATATATATATATATAGTAGTAGTAATAATAATAATAATCGTTTACACACTTAAGTTATTTTTTCTTTGCGGCAAAATGGCATCATCAAATTTTGGCGCATATAGCAATATTGACACCCACTAAAAAAACTCATCTCATACGAATCCCAACTCACATTTATTTCTTAAAAAATACAATATTAGCTAGCCCAAAAGCAACACAAAACAAACAGGATGAAATGGGTTATAAAATGAACATAAAATAAAAGAAAGCACAAGTTGGTTGAAATTTCCAAGTTAGAAAGATTCACATATCCACTCAAAATACGTGAAAAGTTGTCACGCCCCAGAGTACGGGAGGTGACGTGGCGGAATATTTAGATTAATTAAAAGAGAATTTAATTGAAATTAAGGGTTTAAAAATCCAATTAAGCAAGAAATAAAGAGATTTTTCCACCACATTTGATAAAAGAATTTAAAATCATTAAACAAATAACAATAATTGAATAAAAACCGCGAATATGGGTTCCACAACCCACAACTTGTGCACACACATGGTTCTGACAATATCATAAATACAATTACAGTCCAAGTATAAATGAAGTTAAAATCTTACATGCCTTGATTAATAAATACAGAATGTAAATAAATTCTCCTATTGCTCCTGAGTTCGGTCCGAAGAATCTTCTCCAAACCTAAATGGGAAACCACCTAGAAGGGGGGAATTTAAAACAGATAAAACGTGAGCGAAAGGCTCAGTAGGACTAAGTTTTATAAAACAATTTAATGCAAAGAAACATAACATTATCAGGAGTTATACAGAAAAGGAACTTGAATAAATAGATAAATAAATAAATTGAGTAGAACCGTTCTGACACAGAACAGTCTACTCGTCAAATCAAAACACCAGTTTACTTTTACCTAGGCAAACCATGAAATCACCACCGTAGTGGCCCAGCTGGGTTTCGGGACCTGCCCCCAAGGTCGATCGCCACACGACCCGATCTCTGATATGGCATCATGCCTTAGTGTTCATTATCATTGTCATTCAAAACCCAATTACCGAGTGTTGTCAATTACATTCATTATGAAGTTCATTTCATGTCACGGTATATTAAAATATAACCGATAAAACCATTTCCAAACAACCGTTGAAAACATTTTGATAGAAATCATTTTCAAAGCCAAATCATTTCAAAACCAGGCTACCAAAGAAATAGGATAGAAGTCCTACCTCAGTACTCGTGCCGGTACCCCACACCGTAATCCCGATCCGGTATACGTTAGCTCCACGGAACCACGAACAATCCTAGATACAAACTAAGTCGATCAATATCTGTAACACCCGTATTTTTAACGGGCATAATTTTGTAAAATTTAATGAATAAAATGTGACTATTTAAAATTACTAAGTTGTTTATGATCATTTAAAAAAAAAAAAAAATACCATTTTAGTATTTTCTTACCAAGTCTTCCTAAGAAACATTCAAAACTTACCAACACTTACTTCTACCAATCTTGTCTCCCTAAATTATTGCTCAATTATATAGACTTCTTCTCATTTTGCTAAAGGTATCCGAAGGGGACATTGAATTATTTTCCGTCAATTCATAGAAGACATGGAGATATTTTCTCAACCACCTAATTAATTATTTCCTTATCTTCTTCTATAATTCACTCCAATTATCCCCTCAATTATGTTGGCATTATTTGCTAAAAGTCTTCATGGGAGACAAGATGATATTTTCCTTTAAGACTCTTTTGTTTCTTCTTACAACTTTTCCCCGTAAACATCCCATTCCTCTTAAGCATTTTGATATCTTTTTATTTAACTATCACCACCTTCTTCTCTAGTTCTCATTCTCTCCCTTCTCACTTCAAATTTCTAACTAAAGACATAGAGCACAAAGCTCTCTTTGTGGCCAAGACAATTATAATTCCCAACGATGATCGAGGCGGTTTTAAAGTTAATTCAAGCTTGATTGATAACCCAAACTTTGGTGCTTTTCAAAGAAGTTTTGAGGTAGGTTTTCTTTAATCTAAACTTAGTTTTTAGTATGCATTTTCTCCATGTTTAATGCATAAAAATACTTTAATGGCACTAGTAGACGGGTTTACACATAACTCACTTATGAATGTGATTATACGTTGTGCTTTAGTTTTAATTGTCCTTATGCATGCCTTAGGGTCAAGGATGTGTGGAGCTAACGTTAATTGATTCCAGGATTAAAAGATTGTTGATAAGCTTGAAAGGTAGGGATTCTATTACTCATTTTTGTGAGGTTTTTATAGAATTAAAATTGATTGTTTTGCCGCAATATATATATATCTATGTTGAACTGATATTATATGAGTATCACATATGAAACTTTGACATGGACTCGTCTTGTATTGTACGGCGAGGAACATAATGAATTGACACATGTTATAAATTGAGAAGCATGGTTAGGAAAACTGACTCTATTAATAATGATTTAATATAGAGAAATGGTGAGACATGAAGAGGGCGGCGGTTACGTCCTTGGGCATGAATACCCAAAAAGGTAAAATAGGGGGAAGGTGATGACGCTTCCTTGGGTTGAAAGTCCCAGAACACACTGTACAGGAATTGATTTGGTGAGGACTCGGGGCTTGATGTCCCCTCACCGGAACACCCTTGGAATGTTTATGGGGTGATCAAGTGCGCCCATTTGGGTTTCGATGAGTTGAGTGATACTCAATTTAACATGGATACCTAGGAACAATGATGATTGGTAATATTTGTATAAATGTGTAATTATGACACTTGGTAATGATTAACTACGGTATCCATAAGATGTGATCATAATAAACCTCATAATCTGGAATATGATGTAACCTACTAACCATGCAGTTTTTAATGTGGTAATGGATAAACCATAAGGTGAGTCATGATTTCCCTACTGGGCATGTCGATGCTCATCCCTATCATATCTTCATATCTCAGGTGGAACTCAGTGCAACATATTTGAAGAGGAATAAGCGAAAACAATTCTGTTGTTTTCGTGTTAGAAGACCCTGTTTAATTACAACTTATCTACAACATGTAAGAGTTGTATTATTTTTTTTTATGGCTGTGTTAAGTTATTTGGGAATTGTACTATGGTGATGATGACTGTAATTATATATATTTGGTGCTACACTAAAAACTGTGGTTTGTATTTAAAACGTTTATTTTTATTTTTCTTGTTGTTTAAAGACCCATGGGCATTGTTTAATTGATTTAAATAATATAAAATTTAAAATTATTTTTATTTATTTAAAACTGTTAACCCCCACATAGGGGTGTTACAGAATTTTTGGTATCAGAGCCTAGGTTCGATTAACCTAGGGGGTATAGCACCACCTTAAAAAATTAATCTTTGGGAATGGTTTTAAAGTTAGGTGTTAATGTCATCATCATTTGGTACTGATCCTAGTTAAATTTTCGCAGCCAGTAGAAACTATGCCACCAAGACGTCAAATGCAATCGTCTGAGCTGTCACAACCGGTTGAACATGCTCAAGAAGTTGAGCAACCGGAACCGATGGAACAAGCTCAAGAAGATGAGCAACTACGACATGCAACACAATCCCCGCCAGCTGCACTAGAAGTAAATAATTTAGGACAAATTCTTCAAGCATTACAAAATGTGCAAAGACCTGTGGAGGTTCGTGATCCCGAACAACGACATCTAACTCTGTTGAAGGAGTTTATGAAGCAGAAACCACCCACATTTAGTGGAGAACCTAACCCGGTCATAGCAGAACAATGGCTAAAGGCAGTCAAAAAGAAGTTGGACACCTTGAGGATTCCACGGGAGTATTGGGTTAGCTTTTCAACATATATATTTGAGGGTAAAGCCGAAGAATGGTGGGATCTTCAGAAAGACGACTATGACGTGCCGAATCTTACATGGGAGCAGTTCGAAACCATTTTTCGCAACACCTATATTCCTCAGAGCCATAGGCAAGCAATGATGCGAGAATTTGAAAACCTGGTGCAGGGAGATACAACAGTTGCTGAATACCATGCTCGATTTATAGAATTGTCTCGCTA